>JAEOAD010000007.1:0-600000 GCA_036365145.1 Orientallactaga sibirica | reverse complement strand
CCCAGATCCTTTGGAGACTGAGGCAAGAGAATCACAAAATCTACCTCTATCTGGGCTAGAGAGTGAGTTCAAGACCAGCCTGCACAACTCAATGAGACCCTGTCTCAACAGCCAAAACAAAAGTTAAGGGTGAGGGTCCTGGGATCTAGCTCACTAGTAGAGTGCTTGCCTAACTATGCATAAAGCTCTAGGTTCATTCCTTGTAAAATCATATAAATGGGTATTTAAAGCTCTCATTTATTTAATACAGTTAATAACAGCTGCACAACAGGATTTTGTAGGTCTTGCAATGAAAGATTTTGTGCTGGTGAGATTAGCTCTTTAACTTTTGAAAACCACAGGCATAACACCAGGGAGTAGCCACTGCACAGAAAACCCTGAGAAAGGAATCTGACAGGGTTTAAAGATGTGCAAGAAGCCCCCCACTGACCTGAGGGCTCTCTAGATTAGTAACAAGGCTGTTAGTGTAGTGCCTCACTCTTTTCTCTCTCTCTCTCTCTCTTTTTTTTTTTTTGAGGTAGGGTCTCACTCTAGCCCAGGCTGACCTGGAATTCACTCTGTAGTCTCAGGGTGGCCTCGAACTCATGGTAATCCTCCTACCTCTGCCTCCCGAGTGCTGGGATTAAAGGCGTGCACCACCACGCCCGGCTTTTGTCACTTTTTTGAACCTTACAAGTTAAGTGTCAGTTTTCCTTTCTGTGCATCACATGTGACATCATCATTCATACATGGATCCTCTTATTTTATCTTTGTATCACTTCATTCCTGTTAAGAGAGTGAGGCAGCTGGTCCCATTGCCTTGGCAGGCAGTAAGCAGGGAGAGATGCGTGCTAGTGCTCAGCTTGTTTCCCCCTGAACCTTTTTATTCAATTCAGAACCCAGACCATGAGAATATGTTGCTTATATTCCAGGTGTGTCTACCCTCCTCAGTTAAACCTCTCTGCACACTCCTTCACAGACTTGCTTAAAGGTGTGTTTCCTAGGTGATTCTAAATCCAGTCAAGTTATAATGACGATTAGCCATCACCCATGATCACATGACTTTTTTCTTGCTAATTGCATTAATGTTCTGAATTTTGTTGATTGGTTTCAGAATGTTACTCCAGAATTATATTTCTGTATCAATATGCCTTGATGCATTATATTCTAAATGTTGTATTTTGTTTACTGATCTGTTTTTTATTTTAGATAAGTTGAATGATATTGGCCAGTAATCTTATTTTTCTCAGAATATCCTTGTTAGGCTTCATTATCAAGTTAATTTTAGTCTCACAAAAGATATTAGGAATTTTTTAATTATGTAAGATTGACATTTCTTACTTGTCTGGTAGAACTGGGCTGGTGACGCTTTCTGGGTTTGAAGTTTCCTAAGTTAAGTGTCAGTTTTCCTTTCTGTGCATCACATGTGACATCATCATTCATACATGGATCCTCTTATTTTATCTTTGTATCACTTCATTCCTGTTAAGAGAGTGAGGCAGCTGGTCCCATTGCCTTGGCAGGCAGTAAGCAGGGAGAGATGCGTGCTAGTGCTCAGCTTGTTTCCCCCTGAACCTTTTTATTCAATTCAGAACCCAGACCATGAGAATATGTTGCTTATATTCCAGGTGTGTCTACCCTCCTCAGTTAAACCTCTCTGCACACTCCTTCACAGACTTGCTTAAGGTGTGTTTCCTAGGTGATTCTAAATCCAGTCAAGTTATAATGATGATTAGCCATCACCCATGATCACATGACTTTTTTCTTGCTAATTGCATTAATGTTCTGAATTTTGTTGATTGGTTTCAGAATGTTACTCCAGAATTATATTTCTGTATCAATATGCCTTGATGCATTATATTCTAAATGTTGTATTTTGTTTACTGATCTGTTTTTTATTTTAGATAAGTTGAATGATATTGGCCAGTAATCTTATTTTTCTCAGAATATCCTTGTTAGGCTTCATTATCAAGTTAATTTTAGTCTCACAAAAGATATTGGGAATTTTTTAATTATGTAAGATTGACATTTCTTACTTGTCTGGTAGAACTGGGCTGGTGACGCTTTCTGGGTTTGAAGTTTCCTTTGTGAATTACATTTTCTTTCTCTTTTTTTTTTTTTTTTTGGGTTTTTTGAGGTAGGGTCTCACTTTAGCTCAGGCTGACCTGGAATTCACTATGTAGTCTCAGGGTGGCCTTGAACTCACAGCGATCCTCTTACCTCTGCCTCCCAAGTGCTGGGATTAAAGGTGTGCGCCACCACGCCCGGCTACATTTTCTTTTAATATTTAGTGAACTATTTAGATTTGTTTTCACTACTTATATTATGTTGGTAAATTTTATTTTCTCCTAAGAAGTCTATTTTATTTAAAAATTTAAACTTATCATATAATTGTAAACACTATTTAAAAAATGATTGGTATCTGTTGTCATTTCTTCTTTTTCATTTCTATAATATATGTCTGTGGCTTCTCTGTCTGCCTTGGTCAACCTTGCCAATTTTAATAGTGTTCACAATTAACCCATTTTTGTTTTATTAAATCTTGTAAGATTTTACTATTTCATCATTTTTGATATAACCTTTGTTTTCCTTCTGTTGACCTTAATTTGTTATCTTTTCCCTAACTTCTTATGAATAATGCTCACCTTATTAATTTTCAGTCTTTTAAAATATGCACTTAATACTATAAATTTCTCTTAAAGCAGTCCTTTAAATCTTAGAGGTTTTAATTTTTGAATTTTCAACTCAAACTATTTTCTGTGAGTTGAATAAGGTATGAGTAGGATGATTATAGGTAAGAACAATGTATATGTCAAAATAGAAGAGAATATTTTGAATATTATCACCACAAAGAAATGAGAAATGGTGGTGGGTGTGATCATTCCCCTGATTTGCTCATATAATAGGTACATGTACATCATGCCATACCCTGCAAATATGTATCATTATTATGTGTTAATTATAAACAAAAGAAAACTTTAAATATATTTGTATGCCTTTCTTTGGTCCTTGCATCACTTCGATGTAAATTTTTTGTTTATATAAAATATGTGAAAATTTTAGTTTTTAAAAACTTTTAAATATCAACATTTATTTTAGTTATATCATACTTAGAGAACATATGCTGTACATTAGTTCTTTAAAATTTGTAAAGATATTCTTTGAAGTACATGGTCAGTTTTTGAAAGTGTTCTGTGTGCTTGAAAGAGAGCACTGAGCCCTAACCACTAGACAACCAGGGAACATTTTATGTATGTTTGAGTTGTTTGGTACAGTGTTCCATTATTATCAATCAAATCAATTTTTTGTATTTAAATTATATAATTGCTGTAGTCAACCAGTTTATATTCATGATTGTAGATTTATCTAGTTCTACCATTAATTCTGTAATGTTTGCTTTATACATTTGCGGCCACATAATTAGGTGCATACAAATTTAGAATTGTTAGGTCTTTCATATAAATTGAGTGCTTTATTATTATAAATATTGCTTTCTACCTCTAATATTGTTTTATATCTGAAGTACTCTTTTGCCTGATAGTACCATAGATACACCATCTTACTTTTTTTTTTCTTTTCATTTTTTGGTTTTTTTCAAGGTAGGGTCTCACTCTAGCCCAGGCTGACCTGGAATTCACTATGTAATCTCAGGGTGGCCTCGAACTCATGGCGATCCTCCTACCTCTGCCTCCCAAGTGCTGGGATTAAAAGCATGCACCACCACACCCAGCTGAAATTTTTAAAAAGTAGTGAAAACTCACAATTTAAAAAAATATTTTATTTGCTTATTTGAGAGAGAGAGAGAGAGAAAGAGGTATATATAGAGAAAGAGAGAATGGGCATGCCAGGGCCTGTAACCAGTGCAAATGAACTCCAGACACATGCGCCCCCCCCCTTGTGCATCTGGCTTATGTGGGTCCTGGGGAATAGAACCAGGGTCCTTAGGCTTCTCGGGCAAGCACCTTAACTGCTAAGCCATTTCCCTAGCCCCAAACTCACAATTTTAAATGTATTCCTAGACTTGGAATACTTTTGAAATGAACTTCACATTTAACATAAAATAAACTCAATAAAGATGAAAAATAAGAAATTCTAGAAATCATTTTAAATATTTATTTATTTTAGAGAGGGAGGGAGAGAGATACAGAGAGAGGAAAAGCAAGATAGAATGGGCACACAGGGTCTCCAGCTACTGCAAATGAACTCTAGATGCACGCACCATCTTGTGCATCTGGCTTATGCGGATACTAGGGAATCGAATCTGGGTCCTTAGGCTTTGCAGGCAAGCACCTTAACCACTAAGCCATCTCTCAAACCGCTAAAAATCATTTTAATTTAAGTGCAGACTAGAGAGTTTTTATCACTGTTAATTTTTTTTTCTAACCTGGTCTGTTTTTCTACAAAAGGTATTTTCAAATCAAATTTTAAATAATTAATTTTCAAAAATGTAGTTTTATTTGACTCAGTGTATTATGTATGGATGATCTGATAGAATACTAGGTACATAAAATTTGAAAAAGTTGAACACTAAATACTTGAAGTTTAATTATGTTGATTATTTAGTAAATAAAGTGAATAAAAAATCCTTGGAAAAATCTTTCCATATAAATGATTGTAGTGCCTACTATTGAAGCATGACTTGATAAATTTATAAAATATACTTTCAAAATAATTAATAGGAAGCTAAAATATAAAAAAATTCTTCGGCCATGGTGCTGCATACCTTTAATCCCAACATTTGTGAAGCAGAGGTAGGAGGATCGCTGTGAGCTTGAGACCAGCCTGAGACTACATAGTGACTTCCAGGTCAGCCTAGGCTCTACCTTGAAAAAAAACAAACAAACAAACAAACAAACAAACAAACAAACAAAAACTCTGTATATGGGCTGGAGAAATGGTTTAGTTGTTAAGGCACTTGCTTGCAAAGCCTAAAAACCCAATTTTGATTCCCCAAGACCCAAGTAATCCAGATGAACTAGGTGGCACATGTGTCTGGAGTTCATTTGCAGTGGCTGGAAGCCCTGGTGCAACCATTTTTTTTCTCTCTCTCTCAAATAAATAAATAAAAATAAAATCTTAAAAACTCTGTATATGTAAATATACAGGATAGTAACTTAAATTTATTTTACTGAATATAAATAACCAGGCAGTATAATATTTTCCTTCCATATTTATTATAGTAATTCTGTATTGAATTATGTTTTGAAGTACCTGAAATTATATTCTTTAACTATATAAATTTCATTATTTGATTTTACCTGGAAAATACACTCTCTTATATCCTAATGTTTAAAGATCTCAAAAAATATATATATTTTTTGGTTTTGCGAGGTAGGGTCTCACTCTGGTCCAGGCTGACCTGGAATTAACTATGTAGTCTCAGGGTGGCCTCGAACTCTCGGCGATCCTCCTACCTCTGCCTCCCGAGTGCTAGGATTAAAGGCGTGTGCCACCACGCCCAGCCTTCAAAAATATTTTTCAGTTTTATAAATGTAGTGGTCTTGTTTTAAAGATCAGAGAATATAAGCTTAGAGAAAAATGACATTTTTCCCCAGAGGCCACAAATAAAATTGGTAACAGTTGCAGAGAAACATCACTTCTCACTGAGATTATTTATTTGAGATTAAATTTATATTATATATACATATTCAAAGCATGAATTCCTAAAGATAAAGTAATATCTACAAAATTATATTTTATTCTTTTGGGAAATTTTAGTCTGTGAATTCTTTTATTTGGATAATGGTTTAACTTAGTAAATCAAAACACTTTAAATTCATAGGTATTTTAGAATTAACACAACTTTTTCAAATGAAGAAATAAATTAAGGAAATAATATTTTTCATCTTTACATTTATCAGTGGAGAAAGAGGACTTTCTTGCTGGAGTGGATTCTGATTCTGTGCCCTATGAACACAAATAATGCAGGAAAAACAAGGCTATAATGCCACCTGGGGGCTTTTGAGGACATCACAGTCCACGAAAATTAATTATCCTATAGGGTAATGTATAATTCCCTTCATTTCTCCTTTAGAACAGTAATTACCATTTATTTTTCAGTTTCATTTATTTTTATAGTAATTATAAAGAAATATGGATCAAAATATTAACTTTCTATAACCAAACAGTAGCTTTCCGAGGATATAAGGTATGTTTAAAATTTTACATTAGCTTGTAAGATGCAATAGGAATATAAAATTACACTAAATAAAAACAAGCTAAACAATAATAAATTAATATGGATCTACAATAGTAAAAATGTCTCCCATTTTGTGCCTGCTAACTTAAACCTACAGAAGCAAAAGGATAATCAAGACATGCAAATAGAAGGATGAAAAATATAGAGGTGAAGAAATTGGGATGGGGAGGAGAGAGATGAGAATCAATAAAGATTTGTATTTGACAATATCATAAATTTAAAAGAGCGCATAAAAGTAAATGAATTCCTAAACATTAAATAGTCACATGGGAAGGTATCATTTTAGAAGTATTTATAATGCAGCACCCTTTTTTCTTTGTGTGATATGCACGTATGTGTGCACGTTTGCATGCATATGAGCACATGTGTATGTTCAGGCACACATGTGGAGGATGGAAGTTGCTGTCATATGTCTTCCTTAATCATCTTCTGTCTTATTTTTGATTGAGACAGGGTCTCTCACTGATACTGGAGCTCACTGACTAGGCCCAGGATTCTCCTGTCTCTGCCTCCCCAGTGCCTCCACCTCTGGGCTGGGCATTTTACATTGGGTGTTGGAGATTTGAGCTCGAGCTTCTGCTTGCAAGGCAAGCACTTTACTGAGTAAAGCATTTCCCCATCCCCTGCAATACTCTTGTTGGAGGGTGTTTATTTGTATTCAGTACTTAGCAGTTGTGATCACTTAAATGGATGTCCCCCAATACATTCAGAAGTTTGCTAAAGTTTGTAACTTAGATCTCCAGCTGCCTGGCTGGAGAAGGTCTCACTGCAGGTGGATCCTAGGATCCAGCCATATGGTGTGTTTGGGGAATTCCAGTCTAAGGAGATACAAAGTGTTTAAGCTTTGCCTGGAGTTCTTAAAGTGTGCTTGCTTGTGATAGTGGTGGCTTTTTTGCTTTCTCTCTCTCTCTCTTTTTTTTTTTTTTTTTTTTTTTTTTTTGGAGCTGTAAAAGTCTTTTCTTTTGCCATTATAAAACTTACCCTAAATCTGTAAGCTTCAATAAATCCCTTCCTCCCGTTAACTTATGCGTGGTCTAGAGGTTCTAAAGCTGTCTGCTACAGTAGTTTCACTAAATGCTTGTTGTTTGTTGAATATTGTTAAGAAAAAAAGAAAGATCCATTGTACCATCAAAAGATAGTATATCCAGGGCTGGAGAGATGGCTTAGCGGTTAAGGTGCCTGCCTCCTAAGCCTAAGAACGCTGGTTCCAATCTCCAGGTCCCACGTTTAGCCAGATGCAAAGTGATACAAAGGCCAATGCCACACTTGACCACAAGGGGGCGCATGCATCTGGATTTCTTTCGCAGCAGCTGAGAGACTGCTGGTGTGCCCATCTCTATCTGTCTTCCTCTCCCTCTCTCTCTCTCTATCTCCCAAAAAAAAGATAGTATATTCAATATACAAGATAAAAATATGTAGGAGAAAAGCATATCTTTATTTTTATATTTCTTTAGAACAATCTTCCAAGTAATTCTGAGAAACATTTTGTCTGTCTTATGGCTTAACTGTATTTTTCCCATTTGCATATTTTTCAAATCTGCATTATTCTGAGTGCGATGTTTAGTCCTTCTTGTTAATGTGACTGGATTGATAGATAACTAGAAGATCCCTGTCTGTGATGGATTTTCCAGAGATGATTAGACCATTAGAGCTTTTACCTTATGAATTAATCCCTTGATGGATTCATACTATGCTGATATTACTGGGAAATGGTGAAATAGAGAAGAAGGACATACCCTGGGGGCTACATCTTGCCTTGGCCTTTCTGTATTCCCCTGTTCTGCTTTCTGGCTGCTGTGAGCTGAACTGTTGCTCTGCCACACCCTCCCCACTGGGGTAGGCTGATGCCTCGGAAACTGTGCGCCAAAATAAATCTTTCCTCCCTTAGGTTACTTATGCCAGACATTCTGTCATAATGATTAAAATGTAATATATTAAGCAATATCAAGTTTAATAAAAAGCTCACTATTTGTCTTTTTTTCTGCTAATTGCCTATTAGCCTGATATACAGTAGTAAAGTCTACTATGTTCCACAGTGTGTTCAGGTCATAAAATGATGAGCAAAAATAATAAACATGGTTTTGGTTTTCAGGGAGCTGGTATTCTTTTGGGGAAGACAGATGCTAAAATAAGTACTCTTAAGGTTAGTGCTAGAAAGGAAAAGAACAGAGGTCTATAAAGCAAACTGTAAGGAAACTTCTCCTAGAATGAGATGATAATTAAAGATGTGACTTTGGGCTGGAGAGATGGCTTAGCAGTTAAGACGCCTGCCTACTAAGCCTAAGAACCCAGTTCCAATCTCCAGGTCCCACGTTTAGCCAGATGCAAAGGGACACAAGGGCGCAAAGCTGCACTTGACCACAAGGGGGCGCACGCATCTGGATTTCGTTCGCAACAGCTGAGAGGCTGCTGGAGCGCCCATCTCTATCTTCCTCTCCCTCTCTCTCTGTGTCTCTCTCCAAAAAGAAAAAATTAAAGGTTTTATATATAAGAAGGAAAAGAAATATTGGATTAAGCAGTCACTGAATAAGAAAATCTTCAGTGGACCTAGGCAGAGGTTATAAGGATTTGGCTACTCCCAGTTGAGATATAGTATAATTGAAGGAGCTAGAAAAATTAATTGTATATATGAACACTTAAAAAGCAGACAAAATCTAAACAGTACTATGTGGAAATAATGACCAGTTTTTGCACATTGTTCTATTAAAATGCATTTCAAATTTTATGGAGAGGTAAAAAGAAATACATAGTACTTTAAAAGGGTTGGTTTAGGGGGAAAAAAAGGCTGGGCAGCCAGGCGTGGTGGTGTATGCCTTTAATCCCAGCACTTAGGAGGCAGAGTTAGGAGGATCACAGTGAGTTTGAGGCCACTCTGAGACTACATACTGAATTTCAGGTCGGCCTGAGCTAGAGTGAGAACCCTACCTCAAAAAACAACAACATAAAAAAACCAACAACAACAACAACAAAAAAAGTGAGCAATTTATTCTATCTCTGGTATTGTGTGCAAAATAACTTTTATATCTTCACTGAATGTAGGAAGGAAGGAGGCAATGGGATGAATGAGGATTAGTAATTTAGTCCCCAAGGAAACCCCTTTGCTAATTGGAATAAAAAGACAGGTTCACAGTCTGTGGTTATGGCCATATATCTGGAAAGTTGTGAATTTTTCTCATATTGTTTTCTGACCTTTAAAGAACAAGGAAGTTGCATTATAGATCCTTTTAAAGCATAAACCCTAATTTAGTTATCAAGTGGATGCTGATACTAGCAACAATGAGAAGGAACCCCACAGAAGAATTCAAGCTTTCCTGGCAGGTGTTTAGTCTTACAGAGAGCCATGTAGTGACTATACACATGCTGGGATCTATGAATCCCACCCAAGAATCTGCAAAGAATTTCATTAAGCAGAGCTTACTGGAGCAAATGTGTAGAAAAACATAATTTAAAAGTATGTACACTATGTCCTTCACTTCAAGAATATGGAGTTGGTGTAAAGCCACAAATATTAACATATTCTAGTTCCTTAAGAGTGTTTTAGCCAGCATCTCTGGAATAAACTGAAAATTATTTAAATTCTACCTTCAGCTTTCCATCAGATAGGAAAGAAATCATAAGCCTTTCTATTTTGTCTTAGTAAGAAAATTTCCTGTTACTTATGAGTTCCTAAGAGCAAGGAACTTTGAATCCTAAGCACTTGGTAAGAATATAATATGTGAGTAATAGATAAAATAACACACTTATGATTGAACATTGATTTTGATTTTCAGAAATTTAAACATTGTCCTCTTGGGAAAGTTGAGTTTTACCCGCCCAATTTCTCTCTTTATGATTGTCTGCAACATTACACACACACACACACACACACACACACACACACACTATACACACACACATACATACATATATATGTATATATTGGACTTTCTTAACTTAGGGAGCACATTATAGTCATCAAAAATTTAATGACCAGGCTGCTCCTTCTATCAATGATATGAGTTTCTGTGTGGTACTGGCATCAATTTTGTTTAATGTGTTCTAGGTAATTTTGCTATGTAACAAGGTAAGGATTGTTGTTCTAGATGAACAAGTAAACTAAGAAAATCATAAATTAATCATTTTTCCCACCTCCAAGCACAACACTGTTGTTTGGTGTCCGTAGTTACTAGCTGTGGGTGCCCAATGGGCTATTTTTTTATTGATTAACTGCATATGCCCCTGAGAAGGTCCAAGTGAAGTAGGTGGTAATGTAATTAATGTAATATCTAATACCTATTACCTATTTATGGTGTGTCTTGCATGTGCTCATCTGTAGTACAATAATAAAGGTGCCTTTTGAATAAGAACCCAAATTTAAGCAGTGTTTCTTGGTAACAAATATAGATTTAGTATCTTGGAAGTTTTATGTACCCAAATTCTAAATAGACACAATGATGGTAATAGAAAAGCAATTAAGCTCACCCATTCTTGTGACTTTCTAGCAGCTGACAGTGAACTAAACTAAGCTGACATTTACTAACAGAACTGAAGATGTACTACAACTATGGATGGATATTTGAATGGATACATAGTTTTGAAGACACTCCAAGGGTTATATAGGAAGAAAATAAGAATGCTTTGCTTGTGTTGTTTAGAGATTTAATGTGATATATATTGACTGTCTGTGGTTGACTAATAAGTCATTAAATAAGAGTCTGAAGCTAATTCAGACAATGGAATATGTCATGGTAAAAATCTGTCATCACCAAGGCACTCATTACAAATACTATAATTACGAATGAAAAGCCATTAGAGATAAAGAACTCAATTTAAAATTTTGCAAATATGTTCTGCTTATTTTCATGAAAGCATATAACAAAATCTTTAGTCGGAGGGCAAAATCCTGCTGAACAATTTCTCATTTAAATGAGAGCTTATGATATATTGTTGCAATGGAGGATGCTAGAAAGAGGTCAGCTGGAGAGAATGAAATGGTTATGTTTATTAGAGAAAGAAAGGTAAGAGCTTTCTGTAAGGATTATCATCTGGAGACTCAGTGTGGAGTTCTAAAATTATAATAAGAAACAGTGTTCATTACAACTTCTATCACTTGAGGCATGGTTTTAAAGAAATTTCTCACTTAAAAAACATGAACTTAAAGTTAGAAAAATATCAGTTAAATTTCCTAGAAACAGAAAAAAAAAAATCTCAGTTCATCATTCAGCAAGCAGTGGTTTAGTTACTTTACGTCTTTCAGACTTAGTTTCATCATCTGTAAAATGTACCTGTTGCTCTTCCAACCCCTAAAGTGGTTTTGAGGAAAAATTAAAATGCTGGAAAGGGACTGAAATGTGAAAATGTTATGCAAGTGGGTAGCACATGCTAATGATATTTCACCCAACAACTACTCCCTCATTTGTTCTTGCTTGGCAGGACTTTACTTGCTTTAGATTTTCACTCAATTCCTATAGGCTAAGTCATGATTAATCTGATTTTATCCTGGCAACTCTCATTCCACTCTAGAGTTAGGTTTAGGAATGGGTTGGGGACAGGTGTCACATGTTTTCTCTCATATGAAGAATGTAAATTAAAAGATGTATATAAGACAGGAAAGCAGAAGGGGGACAATTTGGGTGGAAGAAAGGGACCAAAGTGGCAGGGAAGAGGAACAAAAAAGAGTGATGGGGATACAGGAAAACAAATCTCAAACACTGGCATCAGCAACTATTCATAATTTGATTGGATCATATTGAAGCAGCATTTATAGTCCACAGCATTGCCAAAAGCAATTGACCAGTAACTCATAGAGATTAAGAAAAGTAGGAGGCTTAAAACAATTCAGAAAAATAAATATATTAGCCAGCATCATATAGAATATTGCCTCAAATGTTCAGTTTACAAAAGCAAACACCAACAAATAATATATATGGCACAAGTTAAAAAACAGAAAAATATGATGCATATACAGGAAGAAAGAGCAAGAAACCAAAAAGAATTATTACACAACTTAAAGCAGACTTTCGAAAAATGTTCAAAGGAATAAAGAAAAAGATGCTTAAAGAAGTAAAAGCAAGGGCCGGGCGTGGTGGCACACGCCTTTAATCCCAGCACTCGGGAGGCAGAGGTAGGAGGATTGCTATGAGTTTGAGGCCACCCTGAGAGTACAAAGTGAATTCCAGGTCAGCCTGAGCTAGAGTGAGACCCTACCTCAAAAAAAACAACAAAAAAAAAAAAAAAAAGAAGAAGAAGAAGAAGTAAAAGCAGCTGTGATGGAAACATGTTATCAAATAAAGAATACCAGTAATTTGGCTGGAGGAATGGCTTAGCGGTTAAGGCACTGGCCTATGAAGCCTAAGGACCCAGGTTTGATGCCTCAGTACCCACATAAGCCAGAAACACAAGGTGGACATGTTTCTAGAGTTCGTTTGCAGTGGATGGAGGCCAAGACGTGCCCATTCTATCTCTCTCTCTTTCTTTCTCTCTCTCTGTCTCTATCTGCCTCTTCTACTCTCTCTCTCTCTCAAATAAATGAATAAATAAAATATGTTTTTTTACAAAAAGAATACTGGTAGTGTAACAGAAATTATACAGAATAGCCAAATGGAAACTTTGGAGAGTGGAAAAGCAAAGTGGAATTGGCTGCTGAGCATGGTGGCACAAGCTTTTAATCACAGCACTTGGGGAGGCAGAGGTAGGAGGATTGCCATGAGTTCTAGGCCAGCCTGAGACTACATAGTGAATTCTAGGCCATCTTTGGCTAGAGTGAGACCCTACCTCAAAAAACATAACAAAAAACAAAAAAGAAGAAGAAGAAAACAAAATTGGTATATTTTAGATTATACTGATGTTTTGCAAGCTAAATAACACAAATTAAAAAATGAAGACAACTGAGCAGAACCTCAGAGAAATTTGAAGTGCCATTACATATAACAACAGCTTTAGTGGGAGTACAAGAAGAAAGAGAAAAAAATTGAAGAAATAATGGTTGGACAATCTCCAGATTTGTTTAAAAATGTTAAAGCTGAGAAGCATAATAAATTCTAAGTATGGTAAACATAAAGTCACATTATCAAGAGGAAACAGTCCTACTGCAGACAGTCCAGATTTTTGATGGCTCAAGTTATGATGTTTTTGACCTTATACTGGTACAACAGTGTACTCATACAACCATTCCATTTCCACTCTCAACACAGTGTGCAATAAACTACATGATGTATTTAGTATTTTTTATAAAACATAAAACTGGCTGTTTGTTAGGTAATTTTGCCCAATTGTAGGGTAATTCAGTGGGCCTGAACATATTTAAAGTAGGCTAGTGTGTCTAAGGTCTGATGTTAGGGAAGTTAAGTATTCTTGGTTTAAGATATTTTTAACATGAACTTGTTGGGGTCTAACCCCATCCTAAGTCAAGGAACAGCTATAATCTATTTGACTCATTAGTGAATAATATTGTTGACTTAGTGCTTTACTTAGAAGACTGTGAAACATAAGTATTGACTAACAAAAATGCTGTAGTCGTGCTGGAGAGATGGCTTAGCGGTTTAGGCGCCTGCCTGCTAAGCCTAAGAACGCCGGTTCCAATCTCCAGGTCCCACGTCTAGCCAGATGAAAAGTGACTCAAGGGCGCAATGCCACACTTGCCCACAAGGGGGCACACACATCTGGAGTTCGTTCACAGCAGCTGAGAGGCTTGTGGCGTGCCCATTCTCTATCTGTCTCCCTCTCTCTCTCTCTCAAGAGACACTGGCATGATCATAAACACACATGGAAATAAGTAAATAAATAAACAATAAATTATATTTTAATTTTAATATTCCTATTTTATTCTTCTATTTTATATGCTCTGATATATTCCATTCTAGTGTCTATATCAAGTATGCTCACAATTGCCACTCAAGCATTTTTGTAATAGCTGTTAAAGTCTTAGGTGATTCCAACAGATTTACTTTTGTCATTGGCAAGTGTTGATTGTTTTCCTACGTAAGTTGAGGTTTTTGTGTGTGCATTTTTGCATATACCATGTGTTTCTGATTCATATTCCTAGACATTTAGAATGTGACCTAGGAAATGGTTTAAGTACTGTAGAGAATACTGGTATTTCTATTTTAACAAGCAGCTGATCTGGCTAGACTTGGGCACAAGTTTTAACCTGTTTTCTGTGAGCTGTGGTTCCAATGCCAGTTCAGTTTTAAAGTCTTTGTAGTGCTGTGTTTGTCTTAGTAATTAGTCTTGAACCTGGTCAGATCTGTCTTAGCTCAGGTGAGGCAGGAAAGCCCGTGAGTTCCCATGAAGCTACTGCAGGACTGCTTTCCCCAGTTCCTCCTTTCCCACTATTCTGGTGTTTTCTGGCACTTTTAAGGTTTTTATTTTTGGTCCTGAATGGAAGCTATCAACTTCCACAACTGTTCACTTCTGGGGCCAACTGTTGGGAAGGCAGACAAGAAAGAGTCTGGGCACTGAATCATCAGTTGCACTGAATGGAGAGGGCATTTACTTTGTCTCAGAATTTTGTTTCCTGAGCTTTCCTGCTACTAAATATTGTCTCTGTTGCTATCATTGCTATGAGATATTTTGGATATTTTGCAGTCCAAGCATGAAAGAGTGGGGTAAAGGTGAGGAAAAGACCTTAGAGGAGTCAACTTGCTCCGAGCTTTAGAAGTTCTTCTCCTTCTCCTTCTTCGCATCTCCAGTCACAACAAGAATCTTTTCTTACATCTTTCCATGCTGCATTAGATTCATTCAGTCTAGGGAAGTTACTGGAGGAAAACATAAATGCTGAGTGAGGAAATTATGAACTCTGGTGCTCTTCCCTAACTAACCTTCTTTAGAGTCCTTAAAGAAACACCCATCCATCCTGTTGGGGCCTCATAACTGGGTTGACCTGGAGATAAAAGGTAACATGTATTTAGTTCATCTTAGTCCAGAAATAGACCCTTGCTAAGTTTTCAGCAGTCTTTATACATTCTGGATACAAGTTATTTATCAGATGTGTGTGTGTGTGTGTGTGTGTGTGTGTGCGCGCGCACGTGCTCCTGCATACACCCCCATGCCAAGGCCAGAGAAGAATGATGCTCACTAATTTTTGCTCAAATTGGCTGACCATGAGCCCCAGGGATCCTCCTGTCTCTGTTCCCTCAGTGTTGTGTTTACAGGCATGCATGGCTATACTGGTTTTATATGAATTCTAGGGGTTGAACTCAGGTCCTCATACTCACACAGCACATACTCTGACCTGCTGATCCATCTCTCTGGCCCTCTTGTAGGTATTTTGCATAGTATGTGGCTTATTTTATTCTAATAGTGTTTTTAAAAGAACATAAATGCTAATTTTATAAACTGTGATTTATCAATTATTATTTGTCTTTTTTGGATTTTGTTGTTGAGGTCATTTCTAAGAAATCTTCACCTAACCCAGTCACAAATATTTGCCAATATGCTTTATTTTAAAAGTTTTATAGATTTAGGTTTTACATTTATGTCTGTGATCCATCCTGAATTTAGTATATGAAATGAAATATAGGTTGAAGTTCATTTGTTTGGATATGGCTGTCAAATTGTTCTAGCTCTTTATGTTGAAAAGTCTATCTATTTCCCACTATCTTTGCATTTTTGTAAAATATCATTTATCTACATATGGCTGGTTCCATTTCTGGACTCTTTACTTCCATTAATGCATTTCCATTTTTATTTTGATAAATTATATTTATAAATGTATAGATAAAACATATAAACACGTGATATTTACCATTTAACCACTTATAAATGTGTAATTCAAGGGCATTAAATACATGCACTATATGGTGAATTCATCATAAATTACCTATAAACCAAACTTTTTAAAAAAAAGTTTTTGTTTTATTTATTAGAGACAGAGAGAAGGAGAGAGGGAGTGAGAATGGGCATGACAGGGCCTCTAGCCACTGCAAATGAACTCCAGATGCATGAGCCACCATGTATACACCAAACTTTTAAATCATCCCTAAAGCAAACTTTGTACCTTCCCCCTCTCCTAGTTCTGTTTCTTGTTCACATGAATTTACATGGTCCAATTATTTCATATATATAAAATTGCATAGTATTTGTTCTTTTGGGCCTGGTTCATTTCAGATAGCATAATATTTTTATGTTGAAGTATATATAAAAATCGCATTCCTGTTTATGGCTATCTACTCAATTAAATGTATATATGCCACATTTTATTTACTCATTCATCTGTTGATGGGCATCTGGGTTGTTTCTACCTTTTGGCTATTGTGAATGATGCTGTTATTAACATTGGTGCACAAATATCTGTGCACTAATTATTTCATACATTTGCATATGTGTGATCATGTATATATACATGTGGGTGCTTGCTGGAGTTTGCATGGTTAACTTTTTAAGGAACTATTAAACTATTTTTCAGTGCCTACTTCATTTTATTTTTTAATAGCAATTTACAAGGATTCTACTTTCTCTACACCCCCACCAATGCCTGCTATTTTCTAGTTTTTAAAACACAGCCATTCTACTATGTGTGAAGTGCTAATCCACCATGGTTTTGATTTAGACTGCTCTAATGATTAATGACATGCACTTCTTTTCTAGTGCTCACTATCTTTGGAGAAATGTTGAAATCTTTTGCCTATATTTGAATTAGGTTGTTTGGAGAAGTTATAGGAGATCACCATATCTTCCAGGTATGAATTCCTTATCAGATATATAAATTTGCTGATATTTTCTCCCATTCTATCTTCTTTTTTTGCTTCTGTGATCATGTACTAGATGTGCAAAAGTTTTTAATTTTGATGACATTGAATTGATCTGTTTTTCTTTTCTTTCTTATGCATTGGGTATACCATAACTATTAAATTATTGCCAAGTCCAATTTCAAGATGACTTTTCTCTTAATTTATATTATTTTTTTATATTTTATTTATTTGACAGAAAGAAAGACAGAGGGAGAGATAATGGGCACACAGGGCCTCTAGCCACTGCAAACGAGCTCCAAACACATGTATCCCCTTGTACATCTAGCTAACGTGGGTCCTAGGGATTCGAACCTGGGACCTTTGGCTTTGCAGGCAAATGCCTTAACTGTTAAGCCATCTCTCCAGCCCTTTTCTCTTAATTTTCTTAAAAAATATTTTTATTTATTTGTGAGGGTATAGAGAGAAAGAAAGAGAAAATATGGATGTGCTAGGGCCTCTTGCCATTTTGGATGAACTCCAGAAACATGTGCCACTTTGTTCATCTGACTTTATGTGGGTACTGGGTGTAACAGATAGCTTCAGGTTCGCTGAGATGAACTTCCAGACCAGGCACAGTTATGGAGGAAGGGATATTTATTGAAGCTTACAGGTTCAGGGGAAGTTCCATAATGGCAGAAGAAACTGGCCTGTTTTCACAGGACCAAACACAGAGCAAAACCACAAGCCAAAAGCCACACAGCACAGCACACTTCTGGAACTCCAACTAGGCACACTTTGTATATCTTTAGATTAAAATCCTAAACCCACCACCACCCCTTAAGATCCACCCAGAGACACTGCCTCCAGCAAGGTGGCTACAGATACAAACTACAAACTAATAAAACACTAAATATATTGGGGGCCATCTATTTAAACTATCACACTGGGAATTGAATCCAAGATTGTCCTTTCCATTTTTAAAAATTTTTTTAAATATTTAAAAATGTTTAAATATTTTAAAATATATTTTGTTTATTTACTTGAGAGAGAGAAAGAGGCAGAGAGAGAATGGGCACACTAGGGCCTCCAGCCACTGCAAACGAACTCCAGATGCATGTGCCCCCTTGTGCATCTGGCTTACATGGGTCCTGGAGAATCGAACTGGGATCCTTTGGCTTTGCAGGTAAACACCTTAACTGCTAAGCCATCTCTCCAGCCCTGTCTTTTTCATTTTTAAATGGTCTTGGTACGGTATGTATAAAAAAAACTTGAAAAAAAATAAATGTATATATACATATACATAGTCTATTTTTTTCTTTTTTTATTCCTTTGGTCTATGCCAATACCATACTTTTTTTTTTTTTTTTTTTTTTTTTTTTTTTTTTTTTCGAGGTAGAATTTCACTCTCTAGTCCAGGCTGACCTGGAATTCACTATGTAGTCTCAGGGTGGCCTCAAACTCACAGCAATCCTCCTACCTCTGCCTCCTGAGTACTGGGATTAAAGGCGTGCACCACCATGCCTGGCTCCATACTGTGTTGTTTTTTTTTTTAATGTTTAATATTTATTTGACAGAGAAAGAGAAAGAGAGAGAGAGAATGGGTGCACCAGGGTCTCCAGCCACTGCAAACAAACTCCAGACACAAGCACCCCCCCTTGTGCATCTGGCTAATATGGGTCCTGGGCAATTGAACCTGGGTCCTTTGGCTTTGCAGGCAAATGCCTTAACCACTAAGCTATCCCTCCAGTCCCATACTATTTTAATTACTGTGATTTTGTAGTATGTGTGTATGAGTTTTCCAACTTTTTCAAGATTGTTTATGTGAAACCTCTTCTAATTTCATATGAATTTGAGCATCATACTATTCATTAACATTAATATATAGCAATACTACCTATTGACTCCCCAGTCATTTCCTTTTCTGTACATTCTACATACATTGAAGTTACAGCAATCTAATTTGAATTTGTGACATCAAGGTATATAGCATTGAGGTATATAGCATATATATATATATATATATATATATATATATATATATCACAATCTCACTTTTTGTTGGTATTATAATAATATGTTTATATATCTTCCAATACCATAGATTTGATTTTTACATCATGTGAAAATAGAAAGCAGTAACAAATCAAAATTAGTCACATGGTCCTTTGTAATTGCCCAGACCAGAGTTTTTCATTTCTTCATTCAGCATTGTGTTACTAGTGAGCTAGCATTCTTACATCTCAACCTGAAGACTTCTCTTTAGTATTTCTTATAATGCATGTCTAATGACAAACTTCCTTGGCTCATGTTTATTGTGGAATTTCTCCCTTACTTTTAAAGGATAGTGTCAGTGAACATAGAATTGTTGGTTAATGGTCTCATTTTTTTCCCCTCCCAGAACATTGACTATACCAATCCAGTGCTGTTGGCCTCTGAGCTTTCTGACAAGAAGGAATGACAATTGCTTGTATGTGACGAGTTTCTCCTCTCTTGCTGCTTTCACGCTTCTCTTTCAGTGTCTGTCAGTCAACAGGTGTGTATCACATGTCTCAGTGTGGATGTCTTTAATTGTTTTGTACTTGGAGTTCATTGAGTACTTGTAGATCATATATTGTGACTTAGATCTGAAGTGTTCTCCTAAAACCATGTGCTAAAGTCTTGGTCCCTAGTTGGTGTGCTATTGGTAGGTGGTAGAAACTTTAGGAGATGGGGCCTAACTGGAAGAAGTGAATCACAAGAGGTATGTGCTGACAAGATGTTTCTTGTGCCTGGGATTTTCATGGCTCTCTCTTTGCCCAGCTACTATGAGGTGACTTGTGTTTCTCTACCACATATTCTCTGCCATGGTCTCCAATCTCACCTCAGACCTGAAGTGATGGGTGCAAACAACCGAGTCCTCTGAAACAATAAGCCAAAATAAACCTTTCCTATATCTAGTTTCATTTCTAAAGTATTTTGTCACAGTGATGAAAAGTGGAGTAACACGGTTATCTTTCATCAAATTAAAAGATTTTTAAGTTACTATTTTTCAGTTATTATTCCTACCCCTTTTCTCGTTTGAGATTCTCACAATTCATGTTAATCTACATGATGGTGTTCCATAGGCTCCTTGGGCTCATCTTCATTTTTTATCTTAGTTCCTGAGACTTATTTCAATTGTCCTAGCATTGATTGCTTTGTGTTCATTGATTCTTGTGTCTGCTCAAATCTGCTCTTGAATTATTGTAGTAATTTTTTCAAGTTCAGTTATTGTAATTTGGGGGAGCTGGCATTTCTTCTGATTACTTCCTAACTTTCTCATTTCCTTATTTGTATTCTTACTTTGTTCATGTCATCATCTGCTGATGTTCTTCTTTGGCTCCTTGAGAACCTTTAAGGCCAATATTTAAAAATTGTCCAGTAAATCTAACATATGGACTTCCATAGAGATGCTTACTATTGAGTAATTTTGTTCTGTTTAATGAGTCCTATTTTCTTATTTCTTTATATACCTTGTGATTTTTATTTTTGGTTGAAAATATTTCAATTTACAATGTATAAGATTTTTAAAGTTATCATTTAAGCTTGTCTCTGTGGCTCAAACTGTTCTCTTCACCTTTGATCTGAAATTCAGATCTGATCCCAAACACACCTTAGGACTGGACTTCAGGATCTGCCCCCAGTGACACCTCCTCTAGCTGGATGACTGGAGCCCCAAGTTTTAAGTTTAATTTTAATAAAACACCTAAGTCTATGGGGGGGATATACATTTATACTATCATACTCAAACTACCACACCACAACTTTCTAGTGGCCACACCACTGAAGATAATGACTTCCCTTCTTCCAGCAACCATTAACTATTAGCTCCTCATGTTTGAATATACCCTAATACTTAATGTTCCAAACTCAAAAGGGGAGAAATGGGGAAGGTGAAGGAAAGCACTATTGCTTTAAGTTCCCAGGAAGTTTCCATTAGCTTTGGGCCAGCCAAAATTTTCCTGAAAGCTACAAGCTTTTGACTAGACCTCAGAATCCCAAAATAGTTTTCCCCTGAAAATTTTGCCAGCAAAATTGTTTCTTAGGTGAAAGAATGCATTATTGATGCTTCCCCAACACCACTCTGGTATAATCTTGTAGAAAGGTCTTAGTTGTGGTAAAAGGAACCAAGGAAGGACGGTTCATGCCTGGCAGTGCCTCAAGAACCAGTACTATTGTGACAGTGGACAAGCCCTTAAAGAAGGTGGAAAGTCAGGATGAATTTAGTCTATCTGGTCAATCTTGCCTTGCTTGAAGGTATTCCTTCCAGAATGGAAATATTGATGTTCTTGGGTTTTATTTCATGAAAGGCAAATCTTCCTTTTCCCAGGGGCTAGTCAATCTTCTGTCTGTCCTTCAACTGTGCAGACTGCTATTTGGATAGCAGGTAGAAAGCAACCTTCACCTGATACTTCATGACAGTTCATCTTCATTGTCATCTTGGCTGTATTGAGACTCACCAAGCTGACTGAAGCATACCTCTCTGGCTGTGTCTTTAAGTGTTTTCAGGACTAGAGAGATGGCTTAGTGGTTAAGGCACTTGCTGGCAAAGCCAAAGGACCCAGGTTCAGTTCTCTAGTACTAAGGTAAAGCTGGGTACATGAGGTGGTGCATGCATCTAGAGTTTGTTTGTAGTGGATATAGGCCCTGGCATGCCTATTCTCTCTCTCTCTGCTTCTCTCTGTCTCAAATAAATAAATAAAAAATACTTTTAAAAAAGTGTTTCTAGAGGATTTGGGGAAAGGATCTGGTCTCAATGTGAGTGGCACCATCTCATGGTCTGGAAGCCTAAAATGAATAAAAGGGAAGAAGGAGAGAGCCAGTCAAGTGCTACTTCCACCATGATTTCCCTGCCATAATGAACTGACACCTCTGAAACCATGAACCAAGTAATTTTTTCCTCCCCTCCAGCTGTTTCTGTCAAATATTTGTTCACAGTAACAAGCCTCAGGAAGGTTCCCTTGCAAAGAGCATTTAGAATGAATATGAAGAACCACAGGAGCTTCCAGAGTTTTCTGGGGACCATGAGTTTGGGCACCTGCCCACAGCCAGAGCATATGCGCCTGTCTTGTTTGCATTTCTAATACATCTATGCCTGATGCATATTTACTGGATTAATGCCCTGGATGGACATTTACATAGGTTCTCTACAGGAATTTACTGGCTAGGAGTTTCCTTTGAGCCTAGAATATATATAATACACACAATATTAATACACACAAAATGCATGTTTGAACTTAAAAAAAATTTATTTACTTATTTGGGAGACAAAGAGAGAGAGAAAGAGGCAGAGAGGGGGAGAGAAAGAATGGGCATGCCAGGGCATACAGCCACTGCAAACGAACTCCAGATGCATGTGCTACCTTGTGCATCTGGCTTACCTAGGTCCTGGGGAATTAAACCTGGGTCCTTTGGCTTTGCAGGCAAGCACCTGAACTGCTAAGCCATCTCTGCAGCCCCCACGTATGAACTTTTACAAACTCATTATATGTGATAAATCACAAGACCAGTGATTCTCAAGCCTTGCTTCTTCACATAATCACTTCATGAATTTCCCCTAAACCTTGATTCCTATCTTCCAGCTGTATGGGGTCAAAGTCAGGAACGTATATTTTTAACAAGCTACCTAGGTCATTACTGATATCAGAATCTTTTGACTAATAATAGTAAAACTTAGTCAAAATAAAGTGTACTGGTAAAGCAACATATACCAGGCCTTAGGTTCCAACCCAAGCACTACAGTGAATGAATGAATGAATGAATGAATGAATGATGTGAAATCGCAGCTTCTATTTTTTTTTTTTAAGGAAAACTGTGTTAGACAGTAGAGGATATAGTTAAGAACTAGTCCAGCTCCAATTCCTGGCTATTATCTTTAAACAAATTACCTACTCTTCTACAGCGTTGAGTTCTTGATCTATAAAATGAGAGGTAGAGAATTGGCACGTGGCCTGTAGAACACACAATGACTTATTGTGGTATATCATGTGCCACTGGATCCGTCCAGGTGTATAAGTCTATTGCAGGCCTACCTGGTCCATCAGCTCTTAGGAAACGATAAGCATGCAAATGAAGCACCTGAGAATTACTGGGCTGTGCTCAGGCCTCAGCCGGCTGCGGAGGCAGAGCCGCGCGCGTCCACCAGGGGCCGCCCTGGCGCCCGCGCCGCCCTCACCGCGCCCCGCGCCTGCTCATTGCGCCCCGCCGAGTCGGCAGCCGAGGCGCGCTGGCTCCCGCCCGCTCCGCCGCGCACGTCTGCGGCGACCGCATTAGCGTCCCCTGCGTGCGGCAACGGCTGGGCGGCTCGGGGGCTGGCTGGGGCCCGGCGAGACTCCGCCGCTGTCTGGATGTTGCGGTGGCTGATCGGGGGAGGCCGCGAGCCTCAGGGACTGGCCGAGGTAAGCCCGGGAGGTAAGCAAGCCCGCGAGGACCTGCCTGCGCCCGCCGCGCAGCGCCCGACCCGGTACCGGGTGGGTCTGAGCTCGGCTCGCGCGGTCCGGCGGGCGGAGACGGGCGGGGGCGGGGCTTGCGCACGCGCAGCGCTGCCGGGCTGCCCTATGGGCCCCCTCCACCCCAGCCCCGTCCACCCCTGCCTGGGCCCCCCCCTCCACCCTGGTCCCCCTCCACCCTGGTCCCCGTCCACTCCACCCCGGGCCCCCTCCACCCCGGCCCCCTCACCCTGGTCCCCCTCCACTCCACCCTGGTCCCCCTCCACTCCACCCCGGGCCCCTCCACCCCGGCCCCTCCACCCTGGTCCTCCACTCCACCCCCCTCCACCCCTGCCTGAGCCCCTCCACCCCGGCCCTCCACCCCGGTCCCCTCCCCCTGGTCCCCCCTCCACTCCACCCCGGGCCCCTCCACCCTGGTCCCCTCCACTCCACCCTGGTCCCCTCCACTCCACCCCGGCCCTCCACCCCTGTCCCCCTCCACCCCAGCCCCCCTCCACCCCGGCCCCCTCCACCCTGGTCCCCTCCACTCCACCCCGGGCCCTCCACCCTGGTCCCCTCCACTCCACCCCCCCTCCACCCTGGTCCCCTCCACTCCACCCTGGTCCCCTCCACTCCACCCTGGTCCCCCTCCACTCCACCCCGGGCCCCCTCCACCCTGGTCCCCTCCACTCCACCCCCCCTCAACCCTTGCCCGAGCCCCCCACCCCGGCCCCCCTCCACCCCGGCCCCTCCACCCCGGCCCCTCCACCCCGCCCCCCACCCCCCCGGCCCCAACCCCCGACTGGGGCGCTGGGCTACTGGGGAGCCAGGTAGGACCGGCAAGAGCTGAAAGCCGGCCCACTTAGAAAATATCTCGCTTAACTGGAAACCAGCCGAAGATACTTCAACGCCCCACTCCTACTTTATTTGAATTTCTACCTGTTCCCAGTATCGACTGGCATTTGCTTAACAAATGCAAATCAGTTCGGTTCCTTGCCAAGAACGAAAATTATCTTTTAAAAATGAGGACTTTCTTTCCAAGTCAAGAAAATGATTTTGTATTTTACTGCTGTGTTTGGTTTCACAGTCACACACACTTCATGATCCTGAGTGATTGAACAGACCGTGTGACATTTACATTTTAAATAGGATTGAAATAGTTTTGCCACCTTAAAGATGGTAGGAATTTGGGTTTTATTTTATGTACCACGCAAAACAGTTTTCATTATGTTTTATTTTTCACAGGATGTATTTTGACTACTTAAAGTAAAAATTAGGATTGTTGCAAGCAACTTCTCAGTTTTAACTTCCTCGTATTTTTTGCAGTTGACATTTATTATTTATTTAAAAATTACACCATCTCATGGTCTGGAAGCCTAAAATGAATAAAAGGGAAAAAGGAGAGAGCCAGTCAAGTGCTACTTCCACCATGATTTCCCTGCCATAATGAACTGACACCTCTGAAACCATGAACCAAGTAATTTTTTCCTCCCCTCCAGCTGT
This sequence comes from Orientallactaga sibirica, assembly GCA_036365145.1. Lineage (NCBI taxonomy): Eukaryota > Metazoa > Chordata > Mammalia > Rodentia > Dipodidae > Orientallactaga > Orientallactaga sibirica. The sequence goes on along the minus strand of JAEOAD010000007.1, from coordinate 575,224 downwards.
TTCTGTCAAATATTTGTTCACAGTAACAAGCCTCAGGAAGGTTCCCTTGCAAAGAGCATTTAGAATGAATATGAAGAACCACAGGAGCTTCCAGAGTTTTCTGGGGACCATGAGTTTGGGCACCTGCCCACAGCCAGAGCATATGCGCCTGTCTTGTTTGCATTTCTAATACATCTATGCCTGATGCATATTTACTGGATTAATGCCCTGGATGGACAGTTACATAGGTTCTCTACAGGAATTTACTGGCTAGGAGTTTCCTTTGAGCCTAGAATATATATAATACACACAATATTAATACACACAAAATGCATGTTTGAACTTAAAAAAAATTATTTACTTATTTGGGAGACAAAGAGAGAGAGAAAGAGGCAGAGAGGGGGAGAGAAAGAATGGGCATGCCAGGGCATACAGCCACTGCAAACGAACTCCAGATGCATGTGCTACCTTGTGCATCTGGCTTACCTAGGTCCTGGGGAATTGAACCTGGGTCCTTTGGCTTTGCAGGCAAGCACCTGAACTGCTAAGCCATCTCTGCAGCCCCCACGTATGAACTTTTACAAACTCATTATATGTGATAAATCACAAGACCAGTGATTCTCAAGCCTTGCTTCTTCACATAATCACTTCATGAATTTCCCCTAAACCTTGATTCCTATCTTCCAGCTGTATGGGGTCAAAGTCAGGAACGTATATTTTTAACAAGCTACCTAGGTCATTACTGATATCAGAATCTTTTGACTAATAATAGTAAAACTTAGTCAAAATAAAGTGTACTGGTAAAGCAACATATACCAGGCCTTAGGTTCCAACCCAAGCACTACAGTGAATGAATGAATGAATGAATGAATGAATGATGTGAAATCGCAGCTTCTATTTTTTTTTTTAAGGAAAACTGTGTTAGACAGTAGAGGATATAGTTAAGAACTAGTCCAGCTCCAATTCCTGGCTATTATCTTTAAACAAATTACCTACTCTTCTACAGCGTTGAGTTCTTGATCTATAAAATGAGAGGTAGAGAATTGGCACGTGGCCTGTAGAACACACAATGACTTATTGTGGTATATCATGTGCCACTGGATCCGTCCAGGTGTATAAGTCTATTGCAGGCCTACCTGGTCCATCAGCTCTTAGGAAACGATAAGCATGCAAATGAAGCACCTGAGAATTACTGGGCTGTGCTCAGGCCTCAGCCGGCTGCGGAGGCAGAGCCGCGCGCGTCCACCAGGGGCCGCCCTGGCGCCCGCGCCGCCCTCACCGCGCCCCGCGCCTGCTCATTGCGCCCCGCCGAGTCGGCAGCCGAGGCGCGCTGGCTCCCGCCCGCTCCGCCGCGCACGTCTGCGGTGACCGCATTAGCGTCCCCTGCGTGCGGCAACGGCTGGGCGGCTCGGGGGCTGGCTGGGGCCCGGCGAGACTCCGCCGCTGTCTGGATGTTGCGGTGGCTGATCGGGGGAGGCCGCGAGCCTCAGGGACTGGCCGAGGTAAGCCCGGGAGGTAAGCAACCCGCGAGGACCTGCCTGCGCCGCCGCGCAGCGCCCGACCCGGTACCGGGTGGGTCTGAGCCGGCTCGCGCGGTCCGGCGGGCGGAGACGGGCGGGGCGGGGGGCGCAGCGCTGCCGCACCCTATGGGCCCCCTCCACCCCAGCCCCGTCCCCCTGCCTGGGCCCCCCCCTCCCCCTCCACCCCCCCCGCCCCGTCCACCCCCTGCACCCCGGCCCCTCACCCTGGCCCCCTCCACTCCACCCTGGTCCCCACTCCACCCTGGTCCCCACCCTCCCCCCACCCCGGGCCCCACTCCACCCCGGGCCCCTCCACCCCCACCCCGGGCCCCTCCACCCCGCCCCCTCCACCCCGGCCCTCCACCCTCCACCCACCCCGGGTCCCCCACCCTGGTCCCCCTCCACTCCACCCCTCCCCTCCACCCCCACCCTGGTCCCCTCCACTCCACCCTGGTCCCCTCCACTCCACCCCGGCCCTCCACCCTGGCCCCTCCACCCCTGCCTCCAGCCCCCTCCACCCCGTCCCCTCCACCCTGGTCCCCCACCACCCCACCCCTCCACCCACCCTGGGCCCCCACCACCCCCCTGCCTCCACCCCGCCCCCTCCACCCCCTGGCCCCCCCACCCCCCTCCACCCCCCCCCCCACCCCGGCCCCTCCACCCCGCCCCCTCCACCCCGGCCCCGGCCCCCAACCCCCGACTGGGGCGCTGGGCTACTGGGGAGCCAGGTAGGACCGGCAAGAGCTGAAAGCCGGCCCACTTAGAAAATATCTCGCTTAACTGGAAACCAGCCGTGAAGATACTTCAACGCCCCACTCCTACTTTATTTGAATTTCTACCTGTTCCCAGTATCGACTGGCATTTGCTTAACAAATGCAAATCAGTTCGGTTCCTTGCCAAGAACGAAAATTATCTTTTAAAAATGAGGACTTTCTTTCCAAGTCAAGAAAATGATTTTGTATTTTACTGCTGTGTTTGGTTTCACAGTCACACACACTTCATGATCCTGAGTGATTGAACAGACCGTGTGACATTTACATTTTAAATAGGATTGAAATAGTTTTGCCACCTTAAAGATGGTAGGAATTTGGGTTTTATTTTATGTACCACGCAAAACAGTTTTCATTATGTTTTATTTTTCACAGGATGTATTTTGACTACTTAAAGTAAAAAATTAGGATTGTTGGCAAGCAACTTCTCAGTTTTAACTTCCTCGTATTTTTGCAGTTGACATTTATTATTTATTTAAAAATTACTTTGTGGGGCTGGAGAGTGGCTTAGCGTTTAAGTGCTTGCCTGTGAAGCCTAAGGACCCAGGTTCAGGGCTTGGTTCCCCAGGACCCACGTAAGCCAGATACAAAAGGTGGCGCATGCATCTGGAGTTCATTTGCAGTGGCTGGAGGCCCTGGCATGCCCATTCTCTCTGTCTGCCTCTTTCTCTCTTTGCCTGTCTCTCGTTCTCAAATAAATAAATAAAATTAAAAAATCACTTTGTAACGGTATTTTTGGGGTTCAGGGAAAGTCCTAAAGTCCTTGAACTCCTTTTTATCTGTTTCTTAAAGAATTGAAATAGACTGAGAAGGATAGGTTATAAATTATTGTGTATTCAGGGGAGAATAAGAGAGTAAGAGAGTAGAGAAAAAGAAATCCCTTCCCACTCTGTCAGCCAGGGAAGGACATAGTCTTACCAGTACTGGGACCCTGAAGATTCAGGAGTGGAAAGATGAGCAGCCAAAAAGAGGAACTAGAGGAAGCTGCCCTCTATTTATAAATTGTATTGTGACCGGCTTTCCCTCATGCTCAGCTAAGTCTGAGAGGGAGCACATTGGTCTGGGCTCAGGTTGCTGACTCAGGAAGTGGGGGGTGCTTGGTCTGGACTCTGCTGGAGCCCACAGTGTGACATCTCTTGGTTTCCTCTTTGGGCCCTTTGCTGACTGGTTACCTGAAAATAAAGCTACCTGATTAATTCCCTCTCAGCTTCAGATAAGTCCAAAAATCCTTCAGGTTATTATGGAAGAATTGTGGATTATTTAATAGCCATATATGACATATGTGACAATTCAAGTTAATCTGATTATTTGGTTAATCATCTAATTTTATTAACAAATTCTGCCATTCCTGGCAACTTCATGCACGGGAAGCAGTTTATACTTTTTTTTTTAAACATTTCTCACTTTATCCCATCTGAGTCTCTGCTAGAAAGGAGATAGGATAAGTGCAAAGTCATCACTGTGTGTTGTTTTTCAGAAAATATTGATGAATCTTAATTCTTCCATTTCTTTGTATAAGTTCTTCATTTATGTGACTGCATAGAATATGTACATTATCAGAACATCTGATTTTCCCCAATTTATGCGAGAACACTGCTTTCAGGCTTTTAGTTGAAACACATTGATTCTCAATCCTGGCTTGAGTTTGTCCCCCAAATTAAAAAATTGGGATTGTTTGTAAGCAACTTCTCAGTTTCAACATCCTCATATATTTGCAGTTGACATTTATTGTGTAGTTCAAAAAAACCCTTTGTAATGATATTCCACAAGGTCTGCAAATTTTTCGATGGCTATGGGTTAAGGGTGGTAGGCACATCTGTCTGTGTTTCCTTGTGGTCTGTGGGATACTGCTGAGTCTTCTCACATGTTCCACAGAGTCCTCAGCAACAAAGAATTGTCAGTCCAAAGTGTAACTAGTGTCAAATTGTAGAAATCCTGGTTTAAAAGTTAAGGACAAGAAATGGGGTTAATAGACTTCCTTACAGATTATTAAGTTACATGGCACACGTATTTAGAAGTGTCTGACATACGGTCTACCAGATACCACTGTACATGTTAGAATTCCGTATCAATACTGTTGCCCAGAGTTGAACTCACAACTCCAGATGATTTCATTCTTTCCGCTGTTCATTTAGCAGACATCTGTTGAGTGCCCGCAATGAGTCTATATTATGCCTTTGGTTTGCAGCTTTGTTTCCGACAAGTTTTAATTGAAGAACACTCCTAAAGTGATTGATTGGATTGGTGCCTTAATGTTTAAGTCAGGTATACTCAAGTTCAAGAAAATAAAATTCACTCTTTACAAATTTATTGTGACTTGAAAATACTAAAATTTATGGTGTAAGGAATGTTTTACGTAGAACTAGCAGTTATTCAGTTGCTAGTACTTGATATAGAACAGAATATCTTGTGGCTTAAAATTTAAGAACATAAAATCTTGTGTTCTTAAATGGATACCATGCAGCTAAAAATCATTTTTTCTTTCTGTTTTTGTTTTTTACATGACAAGAAATCTGCTTTACAGAGCATAGGTGAGGATCAAACACAGAATCCCTATACTGAACTGCTGGTACTGAAAGCTCATCATGACATTGTACGATTCCTGGTACAGCTTGATGACTTCAGGTAAGGGTCTGTGTTTGTCTGACTAATGTTTACAAAGAGTTTTTAGGGAATTTACTAAAAGCAGTTTCTTTTTTAAAAAATTTCAAAACACTGATCATTAATAATTGGAGAAAGACAAGTATATAAAAGATGTAACATTTGATAAGAATTGAAATTGACATTTGCATCTTGGTGAAATTAGGCATCTGAGGCCTTTTGAAATCCAGTTAATATCCACACATGGTGACTTGGGTATTGTATTTGTCTGCGTCTGCTTCCCTCCTTCCCTTCCTTCCTTTTTTTTTTTTTTAATTTGAGAGACAGAGATAGAGAGGAAGAGACAGAGAGAGAATGGGCATGCCAGAACCTTTCAGCCACTGTGAATGAACTCCAGACTTGTGCACCCCCTTGTGCGCAGGTGCAACATTGTGTGCTTGTGTCACTTTTGCATCTGGATATACATGGGTCCTGGATATTTGAACAAGTGTTCTTAGGCTTCGCAGGTAGGCACCTTAACCAATAAGCCATCTCTCCAGTCCCCCTTCCTTCCCTTTTATACAAAATATTTTTGCCAGTTTAGAAGCCAGTGACTTTAAAATTTCAATGGGAATTAAACCTTTATATTAAGATGAGCCTGAATTTGAGAAGCACATATAGTCAGTTATCTACTAAGAATATACTATTTCAGTGGAAGGTAAAGATTTAATCTGAAGTTTTAAAAAGTATTTTATTTATTTATTTAAGAGAGAGAGAGAGAGAGAGAGGCAGAGAGAAAGAGAAAATGGGATCTAGGGCCTCCAGCCAGTGCAAATGAACTCCAGACACATGTGCCTCCTTGTGCATCTGGCTTACATGGGTCCTGGGGAATCGAACTGGGATCCTTAGGCTTCACAAACAAATGCTTTAACCACTAAGCCATTTCCCCAGCCTAATCTGAAATTTTAAACTTTTAAAAATTAACAACCTCCATGTATGTATGTATGTGTGTGTGTGTATATATATACACACACACACACACACACATACAATGCACCCTGATCATAATGCCTTCACACCACCCTTCTTTGTCCCCTTTACCCTATCCCCTCTCCACTGAACTCCCTCTTCTTTTAACTAGTCCTCCTATTTTGATGTCTTTTTTTTTTTTTTTTTTTTTTTTGCTGTCCTCCTTCATCCATGACAACATGTTGATAGGCCCAGTATTGTGTAGGTCTTGTGCAGGTAATGACAGCCACTGTGAGGTCATGAATATACAGTCACTGTATGTGTGGAAGACAGCATTCTAAGGCACTCCTCCCCATCCTTTGGCTCTTACATTCTTTCTGTCACCTCTTCTGCAACAATCCCTGAGCCTAGGAAGTGATAGAGATGTCTCATTTAATGCTGAACAGTCAGCTGTCCCTTCTCAGTACTCTGAGGAGTTTGGAGTCTCCCCAACAGTCATAGCCATCTAAAACAGTAACTTCTCTAACCAAAAGTGAGAGCAACACTAACTTATGGGCATAAATGTCAATATTTAGAGGGCAGTTTAGTGGGCAAAATATATCCATTTAGCCAAACATCAGTAGTAGCCACTAGGATCTATGACCTTCCCAGCCAAAGGCATTGACTAGGTTTTTAGTATGAGACATGAATTCCCTCCCATGGGATGCGCCTCAGATCCAATCATTACGCTGAACTTTGGGATTGATGAAACTCCTTTATAATGTATGTTATTCTGTACTTTCTTGATAACATGAGTGTGTTTAATGTGTTTGCAAATAGAGATGAAGGTGTACAGGACTGGGGGCTGTATAGATGTTTATTATGCCCTTGTTCAGCTGCAATTCCACAATTAGTGTTGTAACTTCTTTTAATTTTTAATTTATTTATTTGTGAGAAAGAGAGGCAGGTAGAGATAGATCAATAGTGGGGAGGGGGGTTGGAGATAATAGGCATGCCAGGTCCTCCAGCTACTGCAAATGAATTCCAGATGCATGCACCACCTTGTGCATCTGGCTTATGTGGGATCTGGGGAGTCGAAGCTGGGGCCTTTGGCTTCACAGGCAAGCACCTTAACTGCTAAGCCATCTCTCCAGCTCGATGTTGTAATTTCTTAATTTTGTCTTCTGACCTAGAAGATAAGCTTCAGGAGAGTGGAGGCTGTATTCTTATTTACAGCTGTTCCTTTGTATGTAGAACAGTGACTTATGTATATCATGTACTTAGTAGATTGTTGTTAAGTGAATGAATGCCTCCCTAGACTACTAAGTGTACATGTTACATCCCATCTGAATCCCAATCCCATGTCTGCTGTCTGCTGCTTCTTACCCTTCCCTTCCTTTCCTGTCTCTGCCTGTGACATGTGTGCTGCTGTTCCACTGGCCAAAGGAAGTTAAGAGCTGACAGACTCTCCGAGTAGTAAAGAGATTCTCTTGATGCAAGGAGCAACTAAGCCCTATTGTAAATGGTGAGGATACGACTGAGGAATAATTTATAGCCATGTTTGCTATAGATCACAGTAAATTTAAGTGTCTATACGACACAAGCCTGCCTTTTGGCTTTAGATACACAGTGGTGATAGGACTTCATGAATCACATTGAATTCTTTGTAATTATCACTACATCAGAATTCACATACAGTTCTATATGAATTTGCAAACCAGTAGAACTAAAATTCATGCTTTGTTTAAAAAATTAATTTTATAGTAAAAGTGAGTCATTCTTAGAAATAAGATATAAGAAAAACATAAGAAAAGTCTAATAAATATTAGGAAAAGAATTAAAAGCTCAGTTTTTCTTTTATAGTACTGGGGATTGAACCCAAGACCAGGAATGTACTGTACCAACTGAGCTGTATGCCCAGCCTTTAGTTTTTTTTTTTAATTTCAGTTAACACATCATAATTGTGCATAGTGATGGGATGTTTTCCCCTTTAGTTGTTTAGAATTATCTTTACTGTTATAGCTGTACATTATTAATGCTTTGTCAAATTCCAGAAATGTTTCCAGTTTTTAAAATAAATTTTGTATCATTATAGTTTTTATATTTTTTTGGTAGTTCTTATAGGCATTATATTCTGGTTGGTCAGCTGTTGTAATCCAGGTTTCACGCTTCAAGTCTTTAGATAATATCCTTTTATTGAAAATTTTGCAGAAGGATTTTCTTGTTTTCTTGGTGGCTCAGCTAAAATCAGTGAGTGGAAAATTTTCTCAGATTGGTTTTTGAAGATACCAAATAAATCCTGTATAACCTAACAGACAGCTGCCTTTTCTTTTCTTCTTTAGTATATTTTGAACATGAAGTGAGGGTCATATTGATTGGGAGATCACTAAAGAAGGCTAAGCCTCAGCAAGAGTCTTCCAAAAAAATGGGCTGTGCTAAAATTGCATGTAATACTCTAGCATTTGACACATTAAACTAAACTGAGTTCATAACACATCTTAAGAATAGTTCTCTGTTGCTCATTTGACCATTCCTTGCTCTTTCAGGAAACAGACAAGGTTATGTAGGATGGTGATCATGACTAGAAAGGAATCAGGTGGCCCATGAAGTGCCATGCTGGAGAACGACTATGCCTGTAGGATGGTGGTAAAGCTGCATCCTTAAGGCAGGAAACAGTGTTGATAACCCACTGAAAACAGTGAGCTCTGTGTGTAAGAAGGTATTTATAACCTAGGAATAGCCCTTCTCACATACTAACATTTGGAGAATAGAGATCATTGATCAAAGTGGCTCAGAGAGAGCTGAGCATGGTGGCACATGCCTGTAATTCCTGCATCACAGACATTGAGGCAGGAGAATCACAAGTTTGAGGCCAGCCTGGGTTGCATAGTGAGTTCTAGGGTATAGAGCAAGACCCTAGCTCTATAAAACAATAAAAAATGTATTGGAAGTCATAGCCAGTGCATTGGTTCAGATTGTCCCAATTTCTGAGTTCCTAGAGAAACAGACACCAAATATATACACAAAATTATTAGGGAGAAATTCCAGTGACGGGAGAAGGGAGGAAGCAGGATTGGATGGGGGAACTGTCTGAGACTGGTTAGATGTGACAGGCCCTGCCAGCTCCATGGGACGTTTGGAGGAAGGACTGCCTAGGACAAGAGCTCTACCTAGGAGCCACTAGGACATTGGATCATCACCCTTGGCTGGCTATTTGCTTCAAGCCTCTTGCTAGAAGATTGGGGGTTCACTAAGCTAGAATGACTTTGAAGTGGACCCTGAAGTCACAGCTGGGGACGTTCAGATAATCTATTCTAAATAGCTAGGAGCTAGTTCCCTCTTGATGTTTGGAAGGCACAGCTCTGGGTCCACTATACTTCCATAGTTGTGATTTAAGCACTCTCATTTTTAAATTGCATAAATCTGTTCATGTAGGCCATGACAGAGCTGTCCAAAGAAATAGTGTGTTTGACATTGGTTAATAATTTTTTGATAGCTTGAAAAAGTTATTATAGTTTTTATATATTAGCATATTAGCCAAAAGATTAATTTAGTAGACTTTGTGGCAGTATTTTCTTCTTTAGCTTATGTTTTGCAGTATCCAATATCACACTGGATTTGGAAAACTTGATTTATTATAATAGATTTTTCTATACAATCAACAAAACAAAACCAACAGTATTCTATTCTAAGACTCTTAAATGATTTTTTTTTTTTTTGTGGTGAATTTGTTTTGTTGATTTTGGGTAGTACTTGAGTCAAGTAAGGATGAATGGCTGTGTCATTGGCATGTGTGCATGCCACCCTCTCTCTTTTACTGTTTAATTATTTTGCCCTTTGTTCATATTTTAGAAATGTGGCTGCACTTTGATTAGTTGGCTAAGATGTTGTAAGGGCTGAGAGGAAGACAGGAATGAGTGGAAAGGTAATTGCTGTTTGAGGCAGTAACATGATCATATTTTAGGATAAGCATGTGGCTTGTTTTCATTTCAAATACTCCCTCCCTTGCAGCAGATGGGGTACAAATGAATGATATTGGCCATGAATTGCTAATTATTAGACAGGAGATGAATACACTTTTTTGATTATACAGTTGTCTTCACTTTTGTATATATTTAAATTCTCCATAATGAAAAGTTTAAAAGCTGTGTTTGACATAGAGGAAATGAGATTGGCAATATGTAAGGTGATATTCTAATACTGTAAACCTAATGTAGCTTTAGCTTTTTCTTTTGTGACCTGGAGGAGGGGAGAATTTCACTAAAGATTTTATTATTGTAAATAACCATGGATTCTGTGAAATACTATTTCATACTAAAATTCTGTTTATAATTAATTCATGTTTTTGAGATAGTGTCTTGCTATGTAGCCCCTTAGGCTGACCTCAAGCTCAAGGCAGTGTTGAGATTGCAGACAGGAGCCAAGATGTCTAGCTCCTTCACTTATTTTTGAGGAAGAACAGACCGTAGAGTTTTAAATGTAATATTTGTGTTAGCTTAGTACTTTGTTTCCCTGTCAGTGCTGGGAGCAAACACAGTGCCTTACACATGCTAGGCAAATGCTTTCCCCTTAACCTACCTCTTTCCAGCTTACATAATACATTTTTCTTAATCAAGGAAAAACATAGGTTGCATTCAAATAAATCCGATGAAATAATCTGTGGCCTTAATATTCATCAGTTCTGGAAATACTTGATATTCCCTTCAACTTCTCTCACAGATATCTTTTCACATATTTAAACAGTTTACCTCAAGGAGTTCTAGCAGATAAAAATCAGTTTTAGATGAAATTTATGCAATTTTTACAGCTTTATATGTTTTCTGGGCATTGCAATAGGATTTATTCAACCTTACTATAAAAATAAAGTATTTTAACTTCTCTTCTTGCATTGGAAAGTACTTGTGGATTAGTCAGGAAGCTAGTTACTGGGATTTTCTGTTTTTTTTTTTTAATATTTTTGTTTTTCGAGGTAGGGTCTCACTCTAGCCCAGGCTGACCTGGAATTCACTCTGTAGTCTCAGGGTGGCCTTGAATTCAAGGCGATCCTCCTATCTCTGCCTCCCGAGTGCTGGGATTAAAGGCGTGTGCCACCACACCCAGCTTGGGATTTTCTATTTTTCTAAAAAATTGGATACTTATATCATTGATGTGTCTTTCAGTTGTAATCGGCAGCTTTTTTTCCTTAATGATACAAAAAAATAGCAGTGTTTTGCAACTGAGGGTGCCTCAGATTGAAATGCAGCATATTTCTACATGGTCATCCAGTTTTGAGATCTTAAGAGAACCACATGTTACTCGTCTTCACGTTTCCCTAGCCCTAGCATTAATCTCATGACAGCCATGTTATACTGTTGTACTATCATCAACTTCTTATACCTGAAGCTTAACCTGTAGATTGTATTAAAATAGATAATTTTAAATTACATATATAAGGTTATAGTAGTGTAATCACCCTTTTTTTCTTTGAATAGTATAAGTCTTACTGACATCATAGTTATTCCTTTATTAACATATTTTTGCTTCCTGTCAGCAGTTCCATTTCATCTTATTAGGAATTCTTGGGCTGAAGCTTCACTTATGATTTGGAGATGCCGTGTGTATATGACTGACTAGGATTTGGTTTGGATGAGCTAATATAATATAGCTCGCTTTTGATAGGAGAATGGGTAACTGTCATCCATGTCATCCTCCTAACCTTTTGTCATTTTTTGAGAAATGCCAAGATGTTGCAAGGTCATAATGGTTCCTGTTTCAAAGCTTTGTTCCCACTTTTGAGGCAATAGAATAATACTAAAATGGCCAAAATATAAAATGAAGAAGGCAGCTATAGATTATACAAAAGAGAATTGAAAGGCTGAATACTCTGCTAACTGGGTAATTGACTTCTGAGCAATAAAAATTGATGCAATTTCATGCATTACTATTGAGCGTTGTTTAGACTTAACTTCTGTTTGCTACCGATTGAATTAAAGTCCGAGGTGAGATGCTCTGTACCTCATTTCTAAACCCTCAGCAATTCAGTTATCTCTCATTGTGAAATTCAAACATGATAAAACAATGATGAGAAGTTAAAATCAACGCTAAAAAAAAAGTATTTTAAACCTGCAGCCTGCTAAGTGGGAGAAAAACAATTATAAGAGTTTCAAGAATCAATAGAAATTGATGTTTTATACCAAATAAAACTTAAGACCTTGAATCCTGCCCTCCCTGATACCACTATACAAATAAAAAGAAATCAATAGGCCCAGAAACATAAGCTCTTAAGGATTTGCTTCCAGCAGCTACCTTTTTTAAAATTAGTTATGGACATACTCAGTATGTAAACAGCACATGTTGGTACCATCCTAACCCTCATCCCTGCCTCCCACTCCAAAGGGACCCTCCTCATTGGGGTTGCTGGTTATTTATCCCCATGTGGGATTGTGGGTAGTGCATTGTGGGGGAAGCCATCAGTTATGGGGAAGAGGCAATGTCTCTGTGCATAGTGTCTAACAATCTTTCTTCCCCCTCTTCTACAAATTTCTCTGAGCCATGTTGGGTTCGTTTTAGGTCTACATTGGTGATGGGCTCTTGGGAGCCTCTGTGTCTCTGGATCTCTGATTTGGTAGGAGTTGAATGTCCTCTGTTCTATCTCCTTCACCCTTGTGCTGATATCAGATTCACCAGGAAAGCAACACTCCTTCTCATTTTCCCAATTCCTCTATGGTTTCAGCTGGGGCCTGGTGAAGTGAGATGGGCTGATTCTCTCCTCAGATCCTGCATTCATCTGAAAAAGAGAAGCAGATTCTCCAACGGAAAGTGAAGTCAGCACAGGTTAAATGGGATAACCATTGTTAGTTTAGAGAGAATTTAATAGGTGTAGGCCCTTTTGTGGCCCAAAGTTGGTGGGAGCTTGATATTGGAGAGCAGAGCAAACTCGTTATCTGGATATGATTCTGACTTGTTTCCCAGTTCTAGCTATGGGTTCCTTTCCACTGAGCTGATCTGTTAGCCATTCCAAAAGCAGCTGGTTACCCACCATGGCTGTGTGCCACTATTGCACTTAGGTGAGCATCCCGTCAGGTTGTTTGCTTCTGGGTAGCTTAGACCTTGAGTTGCTCGGGCAGACCATAGCTGTTTCCCCCCAGTAGCTCATGTAGCACCTTTTGGAACTAGACCGGCTAACTGTCTGGGGACTGGCTCTCTTCCAGATTCCATCCAGGTCTCTCCATGTTCCTTACTGACAGCATATGATGTCTTCAGCAGGAGGGTCTTACCATTAACCTCTGGTGGGTAATCAAGCCCGGCAGCTACTTTTGATACTCAAGGCAGTGTTGAATGTCTGGGTTCAGAAAGTATATGGAAAAGCATTGAAAAATTATACTTTTTAAATACTTTATTTATTTGAGAGAGAGTGAGAGAAAAAGGGAAAGAGAGAGGAAGAGAGAGACCGATAGACAATGAGCATGCTAGGGCCTCTGGCCACTGCTAACAAACTCCAGACATATGCGACACCTTGTGCATCTGGCTTTACATGGGTACTGGGATATCAAGTCTGGGTCCTTAGACTTTACAAGCAAGGGCCTTAACCACTGAGAAATCTCCTCAGGCCAAAATTCTATTTTTAAGACATTCATTTTCTTTTTTAATTTTCAGAATTTTGAAATTTCTCATATTTTGAAATAAGCATAAATATTGTATGTAGACTTAAGATTAATTTGTATGGTTTCTATGCAGTCTAAGAACTCTTAATTTTCCTATCCATTAAAATATATTGCTATAATAAATTATAAATACTCTCTATCTTATTATATTTGGTCAATTTTCCATTTCTTGGGGAATTTATTTCTTCTAATTACAGAAGATCTAATGAGAACTGAGGGTGGGAGAGTTATCAGAACCTATTAAAACAAGAAATTTGAAATAACATAGAAATGTTAACTTGAAGTTCATGACTAGGAGAGAGTCTTTATTTCTTATGCAGGGGTAAAATCCATTGGAATAGATATTCTCATAGGAACAGAATGATTTCTGTGTTTGAGTTCTTGACCGTCTCCCTAATGATACATTGCGAAAACACTATATACTTGAATAAATACATCTAAGGCATACCTCTATTTGTGAACCCTATTAATGATCTTGCAGGGAAGTACCACAAATTTTCTAAATACCTTTGCTGTGAGTGGAAGATCATTTATTTATTTATTTATTTATTTTTTTAATTTGAGAAAGAGGGAGACAGAGAGAATGGGTATGCCAGGGCCTCTCAGCTGCTGTGAATGAACTTCAGACTCATGTGCCCCTTTGTATGCATGTGTGACATTGCTCACTTGTGTCACTTTTGCGTCTGGCTAAATATGGGACGTGAAGATTCGAATGGGCAATCTTAGGCTTTGCAGGCGCCATAACTGCTAAGCCATCTCTCCAGCCCAGAAGATCATTTATTGATGGTGGTTAACTCCATGGGGCCAGTTATACAGTTCATAGCTTGCTGTCTATTATACTACCTTTGTTTCTCTTATTAAGGGAAAAAAGGGCTGGAGAGATGGCTTAGCAGTTAGGGCACTTGCCTGCAAAGCCAAAGGACCCAGGTTTAATTCCCCAGGACCCATGTAAACCAGACGCACAAGGTGGCACATGCGTTTGGAGTTCTTTGCAGTGACTGGAGGCCTTGGCATGCCCATTCTCTCTCTCTCTCTCTCTCTCTCTCTCTCTCTCTCTCTTTCTCTCTGCCTCTTTCTCTCAAATAAATAAACAAATAAAAATAAAATATTTTTTAAAAATAGGGCTTAGCGATTAAGGTGCTTGCCTGTGAAGCCTAAGGAGCCAGCTTCGACTGTCAGAACCCACGTAAGTAAGCCAGATGTACATGGTAGCGCATGCATCTGGAGTTTGTTTGCAGTGGCTAGAGGCCCTGGCATGCTCATTCTCTCTCTGTCTCCCTCTCTCTTACTATCTGTTTCTCTCATAAATAAATACATACATAAATTTTTTTTAAAAAACGCAAACCTCCAAAAGAAAATACCTTTACAAAAAAATAAAAGAAAAAGGAATAGAAATACTGAAAGTAAGGATATGATTTTATTCTGTCCATTACTATGGCTTCTTCTTAGTGAAGCCATTCCTCTACTTGAATCTTTATATTTGTCATTACTATGGCTTCTTGTTAGTGAAGCCTTTCCTCAACTTATATCTTTATATTTGTCAGAGGTTGCTTGAAATCACAGAATTACAAAGGCTTGAAGGGTCATCTGTCTCATTTTTGTCTTCCTCACATTTACATTTTGGCATGTTATTCTTTGTCATCCTATAAATGTCTTTATGTATCTTTGGATATTAGTGCCTGGCACAGAATTTACAAGGTATTTTATAAACATTTGTCAAATGAACTCGAGAATCTAGTTTTTTAAATTTTTTAAAATTTATTTTTATTTCTTTATTAGAGATAGAGAGTGAGAGAGAAAGTGGGAGAGAATGGCATGCCAGGGCTTCTAGCCACTGCAAACGAACTCCAGATACATGCGCCACCACGTACATCTGGCTTACATGGGACCTGGAGAGTCGAACCTAGGTCCTTAGGCTTCACAGGCAAGCGCCTAAAGTGCTAAGCCATCTCTCCATCCCCTGAGAATCTAATTTGTATTAATACTGGCAAGTGACAATATCACTATTAAGAGTTGATGGTTTTTTCCCTGACCTTTTTTCTCTCACAGGTTTGCCTCTGCTGGTGATGATGGACTTGTAGTAGTGTGGAATGCCCAGGTGTGTGTCGATTCTGTTTGAAGTATGTAATAAATGCATGCCAATATAGTTAATACTTATTCATAAACACTTTGTGGGGCATGTCTGCTGCTTCTTAGTAGTTGAGAACAAATACATGAGAAGGGATGCTTAGATAAGTTCATTTACAACAGGCACCAGTATTTCATAATAAAGAGGGAAAGGTTTCTTTATTAACACTTTTTTTTTTCCTGAGAAACAAATACTATTTTGTGAAAACAGTTTTAATCTTAATGAACAAAATTTAGGTACTCAGTTGCTATGTACTGACATTTATAATGAATGAAATGTTAAGTTTTGAGAGAGGTAAAATTTTTCTTTCAACATTGTATGATATTATAATATGACATTCTCATATTTAAAATAACAAAAGATCAGGTTTTTAAAAAATATATTTAAAGTGGGCTGGGCATGGTGGCGCATGCCTTTAATCCCAGCACTTGGGAGACAGAAGTAGGAGGATTGCCATGAGTTCAAGGTCACCCTGAGACTACATAGTGAATTCCAGGTCAGCCTGGGCTTCAGTGAAACTCTACCTCAAAAACAAAAACAAAAACAAAACAATATATATATATTTTAAGGCTTCACCAAATTTCTCCACGTCCTCTCTTCCTGATCCTTTGTTTCTTAAATCTATGTGTTTTTAAGTATTTTTTTCATTGCTCCTTTATTTTTTTATTTTTTTTATTTTTGGTTTTTCGAGGTAGGGCCTCACTCTGGCCCAGGCTGACCTGGAATTAACTATGTAGTCTCAGGGTGGCCTCGAACTCACAGCGATCCTCCTACCTCTGCCTCCCAAGTGCTGGGATTAAAGGCGTGTGCCACCACGCCCGGCTGCTCCTTTGTTTTTATTTTACCTGGTCTCATTGTTAGATTCTCATTTTTCAGTGGCTTTTCCTATGATTGAAGCAGGTCTGTAATCCATAGGGAATAGGTTCCAGTCTTTTCCTCCCTTATCCCATACTCAACCTGTGAATGCTCAAGTCCATATCTACACATATAAAATGGTGTAGCTTTTAAATATTATAACCTACATACACCCTTTAATTTAATTTTTAAATTTATAACTTTAATTTTTTAATTTATATTTATTTTTTATTTTAGAGAAAGCAAGAGGGAGAGGGAAATTTGGCACACCAGGGCCTCAGCCACTGAGATTGAACTCCTTGCATGCTAGTGGGCATGAGTGACCTGTGCTTGCCTCACTTTTGTGCATGTGGCTTATGTGGGATCTGGAGAGTTGAATGCCTAATAAAAGCTATATGTTGAGGGAATAATGACCGTACTGACAATTTACTTTTATTTATTGATTGAGACATGGCTTTGAACTTGTAATCCTCCTGCCTAAGCCTGCAGAGCCCTGGGATGACAGGCATTCACCATTATTCCCTGGGTACACATGTACTATGGTTCACGTGTGGAGATCTGAGGACAACATCAGGTTTGTCCTCTCCTTCCACTTTGCTTGAGACAGAGTCTCCCTTGTTTTTATGCAGGCCAGGCTAGCTGGCCTGTGATCTTCCAGATTATCCTGGCTCCTCCTCCCATTGCTATAGGTGTGTTTGAATTACAGACATGTGTGCCAGTTTGTGTCCAGGTTTACACGGGTGTGGGAGGAATTGAACTTAGGCCACTAGGCTTGCAAGCATGCGTCTTTAATGACTGAGCCATCCTTAAAGCACTGCAGACACAGTTTTAAAACAACATACTTTCAATCTGAGATTGAGTTCATCAAGCCAGTAGTGGTAATATACACCTGGAATCCTAGCACTTAAGAAATGGAGCAGGAGAACCAGGAGTTCAGAGCCAGCCTTGGCTATATAGTAAATTTGATACCAATCTGGCCTGCATGAGACTCTGTCTCAAAAAAGCAAAACAAAACAAAACAGGGATGGAGAGATGGCTCAGTGGTCAAAGGTGCTGGCTTGTAAAGCCTAATGGTCTGGGTCTGATTCCCCAGTACTCATATAAAGCCAGATGCACAAAGTGACACATGCATCTAGAGTTTGTTTTCAGTAGGAGGCCCTGGCATGCCCTCACCCTCTTACCCTCCCACCCCTCAAACAAATTACAAACACAAAAATAGTGAGATGGATTGACTCCATGGATACAGAACTGGTGGATGCTAAAGGCCAACTGTACTTTCTCCACATTTGTGAGATCCTGAATTCTTAGATCTATACTTTATATTATATTCATTTTAATTCTTAAAATTTTATTTATTTATTTACCAGCAGAGAAAGAAAAGGAGATAGAAAAAGGGAGTATATCATATTAACTTAAAATTTATTTTAAAAAATATTTTATTTATTTGCAAGCAAGAGAGAGAGAGAAAGAGTGGGAGTATGGGCACACCAATGCCTCTTGCCATTTCAAATGAACTCTAGACACATGCAGCACCTTGTACATCTGGCTTACATGGGTACTCCAGCCCTCATTTTTAATTTTTGTATGCTCATACATGGGAAATCATGACTGATGTAGGCAGAGAAGACATTGAATGAGTAGGAATTGGTATGGATTTTGGATAGACTTGGATACCAGCTTTATAAATGATTGGTTCCATCTGGCCGGTTAGCTCAGTTGGTTAGAGCGTGGAGCTAATATAAATGATAGGTTAATTAGCACATGCATACCCACATGTGTGTGCATTACTGTATTTTTATTTCTTTCCACAACTTGTAACTTAGAGTTGATAGAAATGCAGGGATCCTAAGGACTCTCTATGTTCTTCCTACAGATTAAATTGTTATTTTTATTGTATGACTCAAGCAAATCTTGAAACCTGGAAAAGAGCATTCCTTTAAATTTTTCTGTGAAAATTTACTAACATTAGCATTCTTAGTTGGAAACTATCCCCAAATCTTTAAAAATATATTTTATTTATTTATTTGAGAGACAGAAAAAACAGAGGCAGAGAGGGAGAATGGGCACACCAAGGCCTCCAGCCACTGCAGACGAACTCCAGATGCGTGCGCCATCTTTTGCATCTGGCTTACATTGGTGCTGGGGAGTTGAACCTGGGTCCTTAGGCTTCACAGGAAAGTGCCTTACTGATAAGCCATTTCTCCAGCCCCCAATTTTTTTATGGCTATTTTCAGCACTTATTTATATGTTATTTAATTGCTTAACTAAAATTTGAGTTCTGAACAAGTAACTTAAAATGGAATATTGATTTTTAATGTTGTTTAAGTTGGTAAAATGGGTTTACTAAAACATTTGTCTTTGTGTTTCAGACAGGAGCAAAACTTTTGGAACTGAGTGGACACACTCAAAAGATAACGGCCATTGTTCCATTTCCTCCCATGGAATCTTGTGAAGGAAACAGTCAACTCATCCTAACAGCCTCTGCTGATCGAACAGTTATTATATCCTTAGGTCTGCAGGAAAGTGAACTAATCACAGTGACTCATGGGCTACTACATGCTTCACTAGTCTTTGTCTCCAGGGGCCTGTATATGTGTTCTTATTGTAGCAAATCTGATTTTGTCCTGGTCTTCATAGGATACTTCTTTAAAAAGTATTATGTGTCTGAAAATATTAGACTGGAAATAGTTGGTTAAGACTTAAACTGATCAAAATCCCATGACTAAAGCTGGTCTTTCTAGAGTTACTGTTCTGTCAAAGTGTGTAAAATGGAGGAAATTGGGAGCTTGTAGGATTAAAATATTTATTATCTCAATTTGCTTTTCAGTTGAGTAAAGCAAAGATGAATTAGATTGGAGATTAATTCATGTTTTTTTTTTTCCTTTCATTTATAGCAGAAGAAACTTAATGGCCCCAACCCATGAGAAGCTGTAGAGCTGCTGAGTGAGTGTATACAAGATGTGTGTCACCCTCAGCTCAGGGCCTAATACTAATATTCAATATTTTTAAACAAGTGTAACAAGTAAAGTTACTTTCCCTTTCCTTTTTTAGGTTAAAAAGATATATATATATTAGATAAAATGCTTATATATGCGGTTAAAGGCACCTGCTCTGTAAGCTTGTGACCAGAATCCAGATCCCTAGCACCTAAGTAAAGCTGGATTCTCAGTGGTACATCTGTACCACCTGAGGTAATGGGAGGCCGAGTCAAGAGAATCCTGAAGCCTGTGAGCCAGCTAACAGCAAACAATAAGAGAGACTTTGTCTCAAGCAAGGTAAAAGGCAAGGACTAACACTGCAAGGGTGCTCTCTGCCTTTGCATGCATGCCATGGCATGCCTGTGTGTGTGCTCATGCACGCTTGTGCACGCGCGCGCGCACACACACACACACACACACACAAATAAATGCCTTGGGTAACTGTTTTTTTTTTTTTTTTTTTTTTTGAGATGTTAAATTGGCTTTCAAAAGTCTATGCTTATCTGAACATTCTATTTAAATTCTGCTTAAGTTCTGTTCAGTGTAGAAGTAAGCCCAAAGGAAGAGTTATTTCTTAGGCTTTTGTAAAACTAAGACTTACTTTATATCATACTTTTAGATGCCATTATATACCAATTAAGATTTAGTACTTTAGATAACTCATTCTATTGGGACTTAAATGATTTGATATTAAAATTTATCTCAAGTTTATTTTAGATCAAAATCCTACTTTAAGTTGATTACTAACTATATAAATTTATTTTTGTGGTACTATAAAAACTGAATATTTTATGTTTTATTTAAATATCTGAATTTAATATTTATGATTTAATTTTTAATTAGAAATGTGACTTATCAATTTCCTATTTACAAACAATTTCTTAACATGAATATAGGTTTGGGACTATGATACTGGCAGACAAGTACAGAGGGCATGTTTCCAGTCTACTGTGAAGGTAAAATCATAAGCAAGAGAATGCAATTCAAAACCACACTGAGATACTATGTTTTAATACTGGAGTGGCTAATATCTAAAAGAAGTCTTGAGTACTGATAAGTATATGGAAAGTCAATACTGTAATTTATACATTGTTAATAGGATTGCAAATAGTACAGTAACCTTGGAAAAGTCTGACCGTTCAGGAAAATACCACAGAATTATTTATTCAACAATCTTCCTAGATGTACTCCCCCAAAATGAAAGCATATGTCCACATAAGTATTTGCATGTTCAGAGTATCGATATTTCTACTAGCTAAAAAAAAAATAGAAACAGTATAAGTGTCCATCAACTGATGAATGAATAAGCAAAATGTGTACATCCATACAGTGGAATATTATTTGGCAATAAGACATAATATTAAATTCTGATGTCAAAACCCCAGAAATTAGAGTAGGACTTCTTAAAATATAAACTGTATTGATTATTTTCACCTTTTCTTCCCATCACTTTTAAAAATGGCCTTACCTTCAGCCAAGGCAAGGCTACCAGACTTCCTCTTTATTCATGGTTTGGTGTTGCCTGGCTCTCTGTGTCTATAAGTGGATGAGGTTATGACTATTAAAGGAAGGGACCACAAAGTATCATCAAGGTAAGGGATCTTTGCAGTTCTTGAAACACTCAATTTCCCTAGTCTACCTAACAGAATTATTGAGAAAAAGCAGTTTAAGATCACATTTTCTAGTTTATTTGAAAAGGTATTTAAGTGTCGTTTCTTAGCTAACTGATACTGATCCAAGCTATCTGGAAACGTGAAACAATACTACTCTCTTGGAGTCTGTGATTAGGAGTAGAGCACATCTTAGCGGAATGATTCTGGCTCATGAGGGTTTGTCATCACTAGGCTTGCCTGGAGCTCAGGCTGTTCTGGGGGCTCACTGGAGGGTGGTGCCCCAGCTCCTTGCCATGTGGATCTTTCCCAGTAAGACTGCTGTAGAGTCTTTGCCTTGGAACAAGTGATTCAGGAGAGAATGAGGAAGAATCCACAATGCCGTGTGACTGGGTCTTACAAATCGTGTACCATCTCATCTGCTGCATTCTCTTTGTGAGCCACTAGTCACCTCATAGAGCCCATGTCCAAAGGAGGAAAGAAGAGCCCTGCCTATCAAGAGGGAAGGGAAGGGTTTCAAAGAACTTGGGGCATAACTTAGAAACACTGAGCAATGAATGTTTGAGTTCCTAAACTTAATATATGCTTCAAATCACTTTTTCAGTGTTTAACAGTTCTTCAGCGACTAGATGTTTGGCTCTCTGGTGGTAATGACTTAGGCGTGTGGAACCGAAAACTAGATCTCCTGTGTAAGACCAGCCACCTTTCTGACACAGGTAAAAAAAAAAAAAAAAAAAAAAAAAAAAAAAAATTAAAGTAATTGTGAACCATGACTGACAGCTTGTAAAAGAAACAATTGAATCTTTAAAAAGACTTTTCACAAATTCATATTTTAGTTCTGAAAATAATAACCATAGTTAACCGTAGACAGTATTTTCATAAATAATTTAATAAGCCTGTATCTTACAAATGATGGCTTTTGTGATGACATTTTCATACCTGTCTAGTATGTATTTTGATCACATTCATATTTCTCTTCACCTTCTCTTATTACCCTCTCCATTGTACTAGTCTTTTCTTACCCTAAGTAGTTCTTTTTCACTTTCATGTCTTTTTAAACTTTTTTTGGTGTGTGCGTGGGTGTGTATGTGATGTGGTGTATGCAAGTGTGAGCAGATGTATATATCCCCCACAGCCACACACAGAGGCCAGAGGAGAAAACGGTTGTCTTTTCTGTTACTTATCCATGCACTTCCTTGAGACAGGGTCTCTCACTGAACCTGGAGCTGCCATTTTTGGTTAGCCTGGCTGATCAGCAAGTCCCAGTGATTCTTCTGTTATTGTTCTCCACAGGACCAGGGTTCCAGGCATGTATGGCCATGACAAGATTTTTTTGGGAAATAGAACTCAAGGTGAAACAGGCTCTCTTGGACCCTCATGCTTGAGCAGTAAGCAGTCTTACTGCCAAGCCATTTCTCAGCCCTCATGTTTTGTTTGTTTTTTCAAATATAGATTCTACATAATAGAGAAAACATACAAACGCAAAAAGTGACGCAAGGGCGCAATGCCGTGCTTGCCCACAAGGGGGCAAGCTGGGCATCTCTCTACCCCATATGCCACTTTTTTAAAATCCAATCATGGGGCTGGAGAGATGGCTTCTGCCTCCTAAGCCTAAGAACGCCCGTTCCAATCTCCAGGTCCCACATTTAGTCAGATGTAAAGTCACGCAAGGGCACAATGCCGCACTTGACCACAAGGGGGCACATGCATCTGAATTTTGTTCTCAGCAGCCGAGAGACTGCTGGCGTGCCCATCTCTATCTGTCTGCCTCTCCCTCTCTCTCTCTGTCTCTCTCTGTGTCTCTCAAAAAAAAATCCAATCATCTATTGATGGATACAGAGACTTAATTCCATGGTTAACATGAGGATACCATGTCTATCCTATGCTTTGATTCCTTTGGGTATAAAAGTGTACTATAGCAGGATCATGTGGTCATTCATGAAAAAATTTTATTTTATTTACTTTTATTTTATTTACTTTAAAAAAATATTTTACTTATTTATTAGAGTTAGAAAAGGATGAAGGGGAGGAGCGAGGGAAGAGAGAGAGTGAGAGAATGGGCACACCAGGGCCTCTCACCACTGCAAACAAAGTCCAGACACATGTGTCACCTTGTGCATCTGGTTTACATGGGTACTGGGGATTTGAACCTGAGTTCTCAGGCTTCACAGATAAGCACCTTAACCCCCTAAGCCATCTGTCCAGCCCCCCTGCTTTTTAAAAAAAATATTTATTTACTCAATACAGAGAGAGTAGCAGAGAAAGAGGGAGAGAGAAAAAGAAAGAGTTAGGAAGGATGGGTATACCAGGGCCTCCTCTCAACTGCAAATGAACTTCAGATGCATGTCCATCTGACTTTATTTGGGTACTGGGGAATTGAACTCTGGTTGTTAGACTTTGCAGGCAAGTGCCTTAACCACTGAGCAATCTCTCCAGCCCATGAATAATTTCAAATACAGTTTATTTATTTAAATTAATTTATTTATGTGAGAGAGAAAGAGCCAGATAAAGAATGGGCATGCCAGGGCCTCCATTCACTGCAAACCAACTCCAGGCACATGTGCCACTTTGTTCCTCTGGCTTATGTGGGTACTGGGGAATCAAGCCTGGGTCTTTAGGCTTTGCAGATAAGTACCTTATCCCCTAAGCCATCTCTCCAGCCCCCATGAATGATTTTTAAATGTTTTCTGCACATAAGCTTCTTCCTGAAGCAGGATGATTACCATAACTTTAAGGCCAGCCTGGGCTTTGTGGTGAGTTTAGGTCAACCTGGCCTGTAGAGTGAAACTGTGTCTCAAAAAGTGGAGCCGGGGTGGAGGGACTGGAGAGATGACTTAGCAGTTAAGGTACTTGTCTGCAAAGCCAAATGACCCAGGTTTAATTCCCCAGGACCCATGTAAGCCAGATGCACAAGGTGGCACGTGGGTCTGGAGTTCATTTGTGGTGGCTGAAGGCCCTGGTGCACCAACTCTCTCTCTTTCCATCTGTTTCTCTCTATCTCAAATAAATCAAATCAAATCAAATTAAAATTAAAAAAGAAGATCCTCTACTTCCTTCTTTTGCACTTCTTTTCCATCTCCTTCTCCTGCCCTTCTTCCTCTCCTCCACGGGAAGATACAAAGCATACTTGTAGCACAGGCCTATATGGAGTAGAAGTTAGGGAAGAAATGCTCTTGAAATCACAGCAGTGCTGCTGCCTTAGACAGGTAGAAAGAATAAGGAAATGAGTAGAATATTTTATAAATTACATTCATAAATTATATTACAGTAGAAAAATAAGTATAACAAATGTTTTATGCTATCATGTATTCTTGTCTATCAAAGTTTATATTTCTTACATTGATAGAAATAATAATTGGGACATCTCACAGAAGTTATGGCTAGTCTGAAACTGTTATGAAAAGAACTCTGTGCATAAGGTTGAGCACAGTAGTATGCTCCCTTACTCCCAAATACTTGGGAGGCTGACACAGGAAGGTCACTTGAGCCCAGGAAGTCTATAGGCAAGACCTTGTATCTTAAAATCAACACCTTCAGGCTGGCGAGATGGCTCAGTGGGTAAGAGCACTTCCTGTGCAAGCATGAGGGCCTGAGGAGAATGAGAGACTATTTGAGTTTGATTCCTACAATCCACATAAACAGTTAGACATGGCCACAAATGTCTGTAACTTCTGTAGAGAGCAGAGAATTACCAGGGATCCTTAAAAAATAACAAGCTCCAAGATCAGGTGGAAGAGGATTGGAGGGGGACATTTGATGTTTCCTTCTAGCTGCTGCAGGTGAGTACATCCCCACAGGTAAGAGCACAGGACACTGCATAGGCACATACATGTGCATATCTTTCTCTCTCTCACATACCCCTCCACATTACATACACATGCAAAAAAACAAAAACACCCAACATCAAAAACCCACCTACTGGGGCTGGAGAGATGGCTTAGCGGTAAGCACTTGCCTGTGAAGGCTAAGGAACCCGGTTCGAGGCTCAATTCCACAGACCCATGTAAGCTAGATGCACAAGGTGACGCATGCATCTGGAGTTCATTTGTAGTGGCTAGAGGCCCTGGTGCGCCCATTCTCTCCCTCTCTCTCTCTCTCTCTCTCTCTGCCTCTTTCTCTCTGTCACTCTCAAATAAATAAATTAAAATAAACAAAAAAAAAACCCACCTACTAAGAACTATATATTTAAGTAAATGAAATATGGTAGGATGAAAAGTCTGATCATTTCAATAACAGAAGGAATTTTTGCAAATGTACTTACTGACTAACCATGCTGTTTGAAGGCTAGTTGTTTTGGCTATTGACTACTGAGTAGGTCTATTTGTTATGAGAATAACCAATACAGATATACTTCCTCCTGTGCTTCTACAACAGCATGCTTCTGACACACAGTGCTTCAGTGCAAACAGCAGTTGTGGGTCCTCTGAACCCTTTCAGTTGTCTGCCTAGAGTCAGCATCACATAGCACAGGCTGAGGACTCAGTCCCCAAGATTACCATACCCCCATCCCATTTGTGCAATTCACAAGCCCATTGTTTGCTTTGAGATTTTGACTCCCTGGCTATGATTTAGGGTTCAGTTAATTTGCTAGAGTGGCCCATAGAATGAAGGGAAAATTAGTTACCATTTTGTTATTGATGTTATTACAAAAGGTTTGGAAGAGATACATAGACAAGGCCCCCATGCCCGTCTTGAGTGCATTATCTGCCAGAAGCCTCATGTGTTGGCTATATGGAATCTGTCTAAAGCCTGCCTGATTTTTTTATGGACACTTCATTACATCAGCATGATTGATCAAATCATTTTCCCCTAATGACTGACTTCATCTTTAGCCCTTCTCTCCTCTGTGGATGTTGAAGGTGGGGCTGAAAGTCTTAACACCTTGCTCCTGCCTTGGTCATTTCATTGGCATACCAAAGAGACTGTTTTGTCTTGAGAGAGTAATTTAAGTTATGTGTCAGGAAACAGGATGAAAACTGTAATTTACAATATTGCATTAGCTCATTTAGTGCCAGTGAGCATGCCCAGTCTTAAGTTTACGTTTGAGGGGAAACTCCAATTTTATATCTCATTTGAACTAGCCATCTTGTGATAGTTCCTGGCCATTTCTTTAAGGGATCCCTGGTAAATATATGGGAGTGGCTAGATATACAACTTCACCATGACAGTCCAAGTGTTCAAAGAGCCTATTTGTATACCAAAAATGTCTCCCAAAGGTATCAGGAACCTACTAATAACTCATTTTCCATGTGTAAACAAGTAAGGAAGTTTGTATGTAGAAAGTTTCATGTTTTGTGGGAAGTGACTGACATGGAACAGAATATTTTTGTTTTTGATGTAACCCATGAGAAACAAAGATTTGCCTCATTTACATTTCCTGAAGGGATCAGTGCCTTGGTTGAGACACCCAGGAACTGTGTGGTGGCAGCAGTTGGCAAAGAACTGAGTGAGTATAAATTTTTTTCATGTTTCTGCATGTGTTTGTATGTGTGTGTGTGTGTGTGTGTATGGTATATATTATGTGTACATATACACACATACCTATATAGATGTATTTATATACATGTACTATTATTTATATATAGAGAGAAGAAGTTGTTTCTATTTCAGGGATGTCTGCCCCTACCCTCACCATGACCCTTTGGGGATTTTGAAAATGATACAAAATGAAACATTTTCAAGATGTTAGATCAGATTTTTTTCTTACCAGTATATTACATTATAATTGCCCTTATTAATTTGATTAAACAATATTTTGCTCAATTCTAAAAACTATTTCTTAAGATTAGGCCAGTATTTGGTTAAATATTGTCAGAGATACAGAAAGAAATGTGTTATGACTTATTTTCTAGAGAAGAATGTGAGAGAAAAGAGAGACATGGAGAATTAATTACTACCACCTGGAAAGGACACGAGCCCTTCCTACTTCCCACAGGTTCCTCATGCTCCTTGAGGGTCTACAGCCCTCATCATAACACTTAGTACACTGATGTCAAGCGTGTACAGGGCTGATGCTCATGTCTACTGTGGACTGGGAGCACTCGGGGATCCTTACTGGGCCTTACCCACACTTGCTACCTAGAGCTCCTAGCTGCTTAGTTAATATTGGTTGATAGAACCACTCTTGATTTTAGGTTTTCCGTGTTGATTAGGGTTTATACTAGTTTTATTTAAATAAAACTGTATTTATTAAAGTCAGATGAGTCAATCAACACATTGAACATCTATAATCACAAGAACTATGACGTACAAAAATAAAAAGATATGTTCTTAGACAATGTATTGTTTAATGATATATACAGAGATCAGAAAGTTGTTTTGTTTGGTTGATTTTTTTAAAAAAATTATTTGTGTTTGTGTGTACACACACACACACACACACACACCAGGGTCTCTTGTCACTCTCATTGCAAATGAACACTTGAATGAAACACTTTTTTTTTTTTTTTTTTTTGAGGTAGGATCTCACTCTAGCCCAGGCTGACCTGGAATTCACTATGTAGTCTCAGGCTGGCCTTGAACTCACAGTAATCCTCATACCTCTGCCTCCTGAGTGCTGGGATTAAAGGCGTGCACTACCATACTCAACTTGAGCCACTTTTTATATCAGGCTTTATGGGGATGGCTGGAGACTAAAACCCTGGCTGGAAGGCTTTGTAAACAAGTACTTTAACCTGAAAGCCAACTTCTAAGCCCCTGCTTTTTTAAAAAAACTGTTGAAGTCTTCATCAAGTTCAAAGTTAAGCATGAAGTGTAACTTATTCTGTAGCAGTGCTTACTGGTCTGGGAGCATGAGTAGAGAGAAGGTTGCGATGCTGACTCAGCGGTATGGACCAGCCATCCCCAGGGCAGGAGCAGGGTGGGATCCTTATGCGTTGAAGCCCTAGTGAAATTGGAGGTTTAGTGTTTGGTAGTGGGTTTTGGGAGAGTCAAAGGAAGCAAGATCTAAAGAAACACTGACTTGGGGTTTAAGTAGGTTATTTCAAACATTTCAGGTACTTGAAAGAAGTAGTTTAAATTAGTATGAATGAAATTCTCTTTATAAATGGGTTATCTAAATGTGCTACATATTTTTTACTTAATGAAATACTTTTGAGTAGAAATGGTATTTTTTGCTCTTTGAACATTTTAATAAAATGATAGCTGTCTTTTTCCTTTAGTAATTTTCAGGGTAGTAGCACCCACAGAAACATTGCCACAGTGGGATATTGTTGAAGTTAAGCGCCTCCTTGATCACCAAGATAATGTTCTCTCATTGATTAATGTCAATGGTAAGTTCACTGTGTATGTTTATATCGTGAACAGTTTTGTACTCGTTAACACAGCCTATTCTGATCTGTCTTCTTTTGTTCCAGGACTCTGGAATTACTATCATTTAAATAATAACTTAGGGCTGGAGAAATGGCTTAGTGGTTAAGGCACTTGCCTACAAAGCCAAAGACCCAGGTTCGATTCCCCAGGACCCACATAAGCCAGATGCACAAGGGGGCTCATGCATCTGGAGTTCATTTGCAGTGGCTGGAGGCCCTGGCACACCCCCTTTCTCTCTCTCTCTCTCCCTGCCTATTTCTCTCTCAAATAAATAAAGAAAAATAAAAAAAATTAAATAGATTAGTAGGGATTGTCATCATCTTTTACTCTAAGCTTTGAGCTAGTTGAGCTAAGCAGGACTCATAGAAGACTGACAGTTGTAGGCAAACAGAGTATGGCATAACTCCCAGGAACAACTTGGTAGCTGTGGGATGAATTCTGTTTCCTAATAGCATTCTTGGCAAATGGTTCTGGCCAGTTGCTTTTTCATAAGGAATATTGAAAATAGATATGCCCTTTAGCTTGCTGACTACATAGTATACTATCACATAGCAGGTATGCATTTAAGCAGAATAAGATTTAAGCCAGTTGTAATAACTGAAGACTCCTGGAGAACAGCAAAGGTCTGTAAAAATGGGTTAAGCCTACCCTTCCTTATAGTCACGGGTTTTGACTTGCCTGATACCCTGTTTGGCTCCATAGATGATTTTGGTTAGTATCAGTGAGCTGAGTCTGACATCAGATGGTAGGATAGTATCAGACTAGATCTTGGCACTTAGCTCGTTCACTTGCAAATGAGTGACAGTTTACATCACCCGAGTTCTGTTGGGTAATTTGTGTGAGTCAGATGGAGGATGCTTCTAATGAAGAGCGCATGAAGGCCCTGTAAGACTGCTGTAAACATGACATTTATAGAGCAGCTGTAGGCACATATTGACCCGAGTCCTGTGTTGGCTCCTTGTAAGCAATATTGTGTGTAAACATGAGGTAAGGAGGAAGAGAATATAGAGAGCACCAAGTGGTAGACTTGCTCTGTGTCTTCTTGTGCCATTTACTTACATTTTCACATATGTCAGTGAGAATATTCCTCCCAGCTCCAGAATCCTACCCTCCACCCCCAATACTTATCTTAGAAAACTCAGCTGCATGTCTTCTTAAGGACCATATTGTCTAGTTCACTGTGCATCCAGAGGCTCTTTTTCTTAGTCATAAATTGCAGCTTAAGAGGCAAGTTCTTATTGTTGGTGTCCTTTGGGCCTCCTTGACAACACAGCCATAAGCACAAGTTCCTGGAGCTGCCAAGAAAGCAGTATGTCCCAATATGCTGGTCATGCCTTTAGGTCCTTGCTTGGGGTGATGACCGAATGCTATTGAAACAACATGGTTATGTCAGCAAAGATGCTGGGTCTTCCTGAGGTAGCCTCTTTTGCTGTGGTCCTTCTTTTGCTGTGTAGTACATACTTAGGGTTGTAACTTTAAATTTTTTTTGCCGGGGGAGGGTACTGGGGAACGAACCCAAGTGTGCTAGGCAAATATTGTTACCATTGAGCTACACTTCCAGCCTGAGGCTTATAAATTTTATAAAAGCTTTACTCAAGTATTTCTTTGTGTGATTCAATTCTTTTCTTATTTTACCTCCCTCACTTCTTTCCTCTATCCTTCCCTCCTTTCCTTCTTTTTAAAAAATATTTTTATTTTTATTT
The DNA here is from genome assembly GCA_036365145.1 of Orientallactaga sibirica. Lineage (NCBI taxonomy): Eukaryota > Metazoa > Chordata > Mammalia > Rodentia > Dipodidae > Orientallactaga > Orientallactaga sibirica. The sequence goes on along the minus strand of JAEOAD010000007.1, from coordinate 545,199 downwards.
ATATATTAATTTGAGAGAGAGAGAGGCAGGGCCAGGTAGAGAGAGAACAGGTACACCAGTGTCTCTAGCACTGCAAAGGAACTCCAGACGCATGCTCCACCATGTGCATCTGCCTTACATGGGTACTGGGGAATTGAACCTGGATCCTTAGGCGTTGCAGGCAAGCACTTTAACCACTAAGCCATCTCTCCAGCCCACCCCCCTCCTTTCCTTCTTTACTGGGTCTCACTGTGAGACCCAGGCTAACTTGGAACTCCTAGCTCTCCTGCCTATACCTTTCATATTCTGGGATAACAAGCATGTGCCAGTACACAGCTCTTCATAAGGATCTGAAAGAAAGGAAATGGAACGCTAAAGCAAAAAAAGAAAGTGTTAATGAAAGTTATAGAAAACCCAGAGTACTTTCTACTTCATAAATTCCATAAGCCTTTAATCCAAGTACTTGGGAGGCTGAAGTAGGAGGATCGCCATGAGTTCTAGATCAGCCTGGGCTAGAGTGAAGACGCTCCCTTTGGGATGGGGTGTACATATATATCCCTCCTCAAATAAACAGACTAAATTCAAACTACAGATAATAAATGAGGCAAACACATTTTTAGGACTCGCACATGGTTAGTAGTCTGGTGGACTTTGGGAAAGATTTGTGTGCAGCTTTGTCTTGTACATGACATGTCAGTGATGCTGTGGATTTGGTCCATCCTGTGATGATTAGGTTAGGCAGTTTCCTGTCTGCCTGCCCTGCTTCTTTTTCCTCATTCATTACCAATGAAAGATGTGGGAGTTACTGTGTTTCTTCATCACAGCAAGAAGTGCATCTTTAGTGAGGCGGCCCCAGGGCAAACAAACATTAATAAAGAATTCCATGCTTGCAGGACAGGCCTGAATGCTTCGGCTGCTTTCCTAACACACCAGCTGAATTTGTTGATTTCTTCTAGCACAAGGTTTAGTGTACTTATTTTGTACCTTTTCTTGCTTTTTGCTGACAGCATGGTATGGTAATCACAGTGTTAGTGTTTATGAGGGATGGATAGACAGGTGCCAGGTGAGACTTTTGTAACTGTGGCTTCTTACAGGATGAAAACACATCCACCAATATTACATCATTGAGATTGCTTGCTGTGAAACATTTTGAGTGATTTGTCTGGGAATACAAATAATTTGCACAGTGATAAACTATGTGATAACTCAAATGAATATAATTTACACAGTGATAAGCTATGCTAACGCATATGAATATAATTTACACAGTGATAAACTATGTGCTAACTCAGATGAATCCCTTTTTTAGTGAAAAGTTCTGGATGGTCATTGGCACTGTATTTGTGTTGCAGAAGAGAGCCGTGGCTACTTGGTAGATGGAGTCAGATCGGGCAGCTGTGTGGACTTACTAGTGTAACTCTGTGTTATGACCACAGACTCAGAGTTGGTCTAGAGAAGTCTCCTTCTCTGATTCTTTTGTAGTTTGAGTGAAATTGGAAAAATAAGAGGAAAGGATAGGAGAGGAGATCATACAACGTTAGTACTGCTTTAGTTTTTTCTGTTTGTTTGTTTTTTTATGAGAAAGAATGGGGATTGGTATGCCAGGGCCTCCAGCTGCTGCAATCAAACTCCAGACATATGCAACATCTGTGTGCAGGTGCACCCTTGTGTGTTTGCATCATCTTGTGTGGCTGGCTTACATGGGATCTGGAGAGTTGTACATGAGTCTTTAGGCTTCTCAGGCAAGTGCCTTTAACTGCTAAGCTATCTCTCCAGCCCTGCTTTAGTTTTAACAATATTAAATACTAGAAGGTTGTTTTTCTCCTGTGATGAGAAATTAATTTATCTCTTCACACAGCACATTCTGTAGTCTGTTAATAAACTATAGAAATTAGATGTGAATAAAATTACCTATTATGGCTTTGGGACCCAGACAAAAGAAGGCTTGTATGTATGATTGCTAATGATTTTTATTTCTAAAAGATTTTTCATCTGGTTATTAGAGATTTTTGTCCTGCTGGTTTATTTGATGAATGGGATAATTAAATTAATAATTACCCATATTTGTATTCCTAAACTGCAAATCACTGCATGTTTTAATAACATTAATATGGAATAAGACCAGGGACTCAAAATAATACCAAGGTTTAAAGATAACATTGCATATATTTTTTAAATGGCTAGACATGTATTATTTGTTTTTTGTAATTATTCTTATTCAATGCATGAACAATTCAAGATAGAGAAAGGTTAAATAATTTCCTTAAGATTGTTTGGCTAATAACAGGGAGAGACAAAATTTTAATGTGACTTTCTAAACTCAAGTGCATTGTTCTGTTCTGTCTTATATTACACATGTAAGAATAAAAATAAATAGTTTAAAGACAATTTTAACGTATAATGTCTTGAGCCTGGATTTCACTTTATTTAAAAGTATTAAAAACTTAGTGTGAGTTAATATATAGTCATAGCAGAAAAATGAGATTTAGAAGCATGATAAGGAAATAATTAAAATTAAAATTATCCCATTAGCCAGTATTAAACACTACGTCTTTCTTTGTTTTTTTTTTTTTTTGTCTGGGCATATGTATGTGTCTCTGTGTATGTATACATATGGTTTTCTATTTTGTGAGATTATTATATAAATATATATCAATATAAATATACTTGTATAATTTAATTTTAAATAACTACTACATTTCACTTTCTGTGTTTCCTATTTATTTATTCAGTCCCCAAATTAGATGTCCAGGTTGTTTTCAAATTTCTAAGATTATATCTAGCAGCCTTGTACATATATCTTCTATGTATTTCCCTTAGGGTAAATTTCTAGAAGTAGAATTGGTGGGTATGTTTTATTTTTTATGGTTTGATCCATAATACTAAATTAATCTTTGAAAAAATTGTGTTATGGGCTGGAGAGATAGCTTAGCAGTGACCTGTTCGACTCTCCAGATACCACCTAAGCCAAACACACAAAAGTGAGGCAGGCACAAGGTTGCACATACCCACTAGGTGGCACAAGCATCTGAAGTTCGATTGCAGTAGCTGAGACCCTGACATGCCAATTCTCCCTCTCTCAAAAAAATTGTGTGAGACATGAATAGAATGCATGCCATTCCCACATGCTGATTCCTTCTCTATGCTTTTGCCCATTGTTGTGTAACAGAAAAATTTTAAATTTAAATTATAAATCTATAAATTTCTCATCTTACAAGTCAATAAATATTTAAAGTTGTTAAATTATTGTCATTTATTTTTTTATTTTACCTGTTTGGACCCTTTGACCATTTTTCTGCTGGTATATTCACCTCAGCTTAGAGATTTCTCTCTTTTTTTTTTTTAATATTTTATTATTTATTTATTTGAGAGAGAGAGAGATACAGAGATAGGCAGGTAGAGAGAGAGAATGGGCATGCCAGGGCCTCCAGCCACTGCAAATGAACTCCAGATGTGTGCGCCCCCTTGTGCATCTGGCTTACAGGGTCCTAGAGAATCAAGTCTTGAACCAGAGTCCTTAGGCATCACAGGCAAGCATTTAACCACTAAGCCATCTCTCCAGCCCCTCAGCTTAGAGATTTCTAAGAATACCTTATGTATCAAGTCTAGTAAGCTTATTTTGAAATCTGAGTTGCAAATTTTCCCCAGCCTCTTGTCATTTGCAAGTGTTTTTGTGGTTTTTTTTTTTGCCAAGTGGATATTTATATGGCTCTTTCCCCCTCACTCTGCTTCTTTGAGAGCCCTTTACTATTCCATATTCATAAAACTATCTTTTTTCCTTATACTTTTTACCTATCTTCAGTGTTTTAATCTATTCAGTGGTTATCTTGGCATAATGATGTAAGGTAAGATTCTTTTATTTTTATTCCCCTAAAACTTAACCATATATTCTAGATGGGATTTTAAAAAATATCTATCTATCTATCTATTTATTTATTTATTTATTTTATTTATTTATTTGAGAGAGAGAGAGAATGGGTGCACCAGGGCCTCCTGCCACTGCAAACGAACTCCAGATGTGTGCACCCCCTTGTGCATCTGGCTTACTTGGGTCCTGGGGAATCAAGCCCTGGTCCTTTGGCCTTGCAGGCAAATGCCTTAACCACTAAGCCATCTCTCCAGCCCCCGGGGTTTTTTTGTTTGTTTGCTCTACTGAATCAAAATACAATACAGAAGTAAATAAGTAAGTCTGTCTTTGGTCTTCTGTTATATTAATTTTCATATTCAACTTGTATAGATATCTTACTGTTTTGCTTACAATGGTTTTATAGAGCATTATTAGTAGGAAACCCATTCATTTTTACCACTAGCCTAGATAGAATGATTAACAATGAGGTATGTGTGAATTTTGCCTAGATTTGACCTTTGTCACTGGCTCCCATGTTGGAGAGCTGATTATCTGGGACATCCTGGACTGGACTGTGCAAGCCTATGAACTCAACTTCTGGACCCCATCTGCTCAGCTGGATGCACAGCAAGAAATAAAACTCTGCCAAAAACTAAATGACATTTCTATTAATCACTTCACATGTGATGAAGAGGTAAAAAACATAAATTATAAATTTTACCCCAATATCTGACTTATAAAATTAAATCTCATCTCGGACATCAAAAAGGCATGACTCTCTGTAGTTTAAAGCTTTCAAATGGTCTGATTTTTACAAGGCATATACCACTTGACATTTAAAAATCAGTTTAAGGGCTGGGGAGATGACTCAGCTGTTAAAGCACTTGCTTATAAACCTGCCAGCCTGATTTCCCAGCACCCACATAAAGCTGGACACAAAGTGATGCATGTATCTGTAATCCCAATATTTTATGACAATGGGAGGTGGAGCCAAGAGAATCTTGAATGGATTCCCAGTACCCACATAAAACTCAGTACAAAGTGGCATATGTGTCTGTAATCCCAGTGCACCTATGGCAGTGAGAGGCAGGGAAGGAGACCTCTGGAGCTGATGGGCCAGCTATACTGGCAAGCATGCAGTGGCAAAGCAACAAAAACAAAACAAAACAAGCAATAAAAATGGAGACCTGTTTTAAGCAAGGTGATAGGAGAATTCAAATACCCTGAAATTATTCTTGACTTCCACACATCATACACACACACATTCACACTTACGTACATGCCTACATATAAATGTGTGCACACATGCACACACAATTTCTTTTTAAAAAAGCAGTTTAATCTGCCTCAAATATGAGGGTAAGGAAGTGATTAGAAAGCCACAAATAAATTCTATTGAAGTTTTGGGTTAGATTTAATAATCCCATAGGTTATGAGGTTAATTCTTCATTTATCTTAAAAAATAATGTAAGGGCTGGAGAGATGGCTTAGCAGTTAAAGCGCTTATCTATGAAGCCTAAGGACCATGTTCTCCTCTCCGGATCCCATGTTAGCCAGAGACACAAAGGTGAGGCTAGCACAAGGTCTCACATGGCCACTAGGTGGTGCAAACATCTGGAGTTCTACTGCAGTGGCTGAGGTCCTGGCATGCCAATTCTCTGTGTCTCTCTTTCTCTCTCTGTGTGTGTCTCTCTCTGTGTGTGTCTCTGTGTGTTAAAAAAAAGTTTAAAAAATAATGTAAGATAGAATCCTTTAGAAGATTTTAGTGTATTTCCTAAACCAGGGGAGAAATTTCAGGAATGTTTCTCTCTTGGGCCACCATTAGGCATCCTGGCCAAGGTAAGTGATGAGTGCTGCTTAGTCCCTGGGCCTTGGCAGCAGAGTTACGGAAGCACTTGTGCTGTGAGATCAAGGCCATCAGACCACTCACTCTTCCCTCTGACCTGGAAGAACATCTCTTCTTTCAGCCTCAGTGTCTCAGAAAGTGTTATGTAATTACAGAATGTTTGGCCAGGTGTAGTAGCACACGCCTTTAATCCCAGCACATAGGAGGGCAGAGGTAGTTTGAGGCCACCCTGAGACTACATAGTGAATTCAAAGTCAGCTTGGGCTACAGTGAAATCCGACCTCAACAAACAAACAAACAAACAAACAAACAAACAAACAAACAAAAGAGTGTTTTTTGCCTTTGAGAAAGGGAGTGAAATAAACTTTTTGTGCCTTTGTTTCCCAATTAAATTTTGTAATTACATTCAAAAACTTCTCCAGTAATTGTGCTTTTGTTTTCTTTGAACCATTTTTAGAAACAAAATAAAAATGAAATAATATGGTAAGTTTAATTTTAAAAGTTCATGTAACACAAAGGTTAAGTTTTTGTTCTGTATCTTAACTTTATTTATTTATTTTGGATTTTTTGAGTAGATTCTCACTCTAGCCCAGGCTGACCTGGAACTCACTCTGTAATGCCAGACGGGCCTTGAATTCACAGTGATCTTTCTACCGCATCTTTTCAAGTGCTGAGATTAAAGGGGTGCATCACCACGCCCTGTTCCAACTTTATTTTTTGAATGTTGTAATATAGTCTCATAAAAGAGACAAAGTTTCTTAGTTATAGATCTAAAAATATGTATATATTTTAAAAGGTTACATTTTCTCATTTTTGTAGAAATATTTCCTTTTTTTGTCTTAAAATTTTGGCTTGATCTTTATTAATTGTCGTGACTGCTTGATAAAGCTTTACTCAGTTTGACCTAATTTTCTTTGTCTTGTTGGGGGTTCTTTCCACCTATAGGTTTTTTTTTTAATTAATTAATTTTATTTTTACTTATTTATTAGAGACAGAGAAAGGGAGAAAGAGAGAGAAAAAATGGGCATGTCAGGGCCTCTCTCCACCGCAAACAAACTCCATGCATGCACCACCATGTGCATCTGGCTTACATTGGTCCTGGGGAATCAAGCCTCAAACCAGGGTCCTTAGGCTTCACAGGCAAGTGCTTAACCACTAAGCCATCTCTCCAGCCCATCTAAAGGTTTTTAATTTCATTGATTATTGATGGCAGATGACTGATAGTGTGTCTCCATTGAGTTAAATGTGGCCCCCAAAGTTCATGAGTTCTCTAGTTGAACATATAATTTTCTTCCATGACCTTGGATAAATCACACGGCATGGTTTTCCTGCTCCTGTAGAATGAGTTTCTGGTAGAGCATTGCATTGAATGCAGTCCACTGAGCTCTAGCATTTAACACTTAGACTATTTGCTTCAGTGCACTGCGTACTTGTTCTCAGTTGGCATTACCAAGTGCAGAAGATCATTCTGATAGTCAGGGTGATCATTCCTCATTGAGACTCTGGTAAGCCTGGGAGCAGGCTCTGGCTCAGCTAGTGTAGGTCTGAGTTTGGCCTCTAGCCTTTGAGGTTTGAAGGACCCAAGATCTCTAGTTGAAGAAAGCAGCAATCTGTAAGATCTGTCTCTTGCAGGTACCTGAGTAAGAACAAATGATTGCAAGATGAATGTTACCCAAAGTCTAGTGTCTTAGAAAATAATTTTAAGCCTGGCGTGGTAATGCACGCCTTTAATCCCAGCATTCAGGAGACAAAGGTAGAAGGATCACTGTGAGTTCAAGGCCACCCTGAGACTACATAGTGAATTCCAGGTTAGCCTGGGCTAGAGCAAAACCCTAGCTCAAAAAAAAAAAAAAAAAATCCAAAAAAGAAACAAATAATTTTAGAAGCTACATGATGTGGTATGAGGAGAAAGCAACAGACTGGAGTAATAGGACTTTGATTTGGATAATGTCTGATATCCTGTGTGACTTCAAACTCTTCAATTCTAATTTGCTCATCTGAAAACTGATAATAATGCTTGCCTTTTCCACTTTAATAAGATGGTGTGGAGCTGAAGTGAGGTGGACACTAGCAAAAAATACCTCCAAAAGATTCAGGCTGCTTGAGTAAAATGGTATTTCTAGTACTACATATGGAAAAATGTTTTTGCAGAGCCTTGAGAGGACCTGGTGATGATAATGTCACCACGGCAGACTTTCTTGTGTCACTTAAAGGTCTCCATTGCTCACCATGTGGACTGCAAATAATTAAATTAAGCTAAGCAGTTCTCCCAAGGATATAGTTAGGGCTCTGTGGATGAAAACCCAGGCTACATCTCAGTAGCTTTTGTTGCAGGATTGGGCTGCCATCCACAAGGTCTTCCCGGAGCTGTCACATTTCAGTGAGGAAGAAAGCCCTGCTAGGGTTAGCAGCAGCCTGTGCTTGGCCCTACCTTCCAAGCGTGTCGAGCTTTCCTTGATGCTGTGTAGCTTTGCACTTCAGTAATTCTGGCTGACGGCTAGGAAGGTAGCCTTCTGATGTCATACAGGAACTGGAAATCTCTTACATCAAGTAGTAAATACTAGTTTTATGCCCTTTTCTAAACTTTCCCTCCCTCCCCCCACAGAATATATTTGCTGCAGTTGGAAGGGGTTTATATGTGTATAACCTTCAGATGAAGCGTGTGATTGCCTGCCAGAAAATGGCTCATGATTCCAATGTCCTGCACATTGCCAAGCTTCCAAACAGGTACAAGTTCCCATCTCTTCTCAATAGATACAAGAAGGCCATGGTTCTACAGGCCACCAGTGTAATTTCTCCAGTAACCAAATTACCTGGCTCCATGGCTTGACCTTGGTGTTCTTTTAGGAATGGAGTGTGCCCCATTGCTGCCTCTAATGGAAGAGTTGTGGTAATATATGACAAAACTCTCAAGAGCAAATGAATTGCATGGAATTTTATTGTAAGAAAAGATTCTTTAAATTTTAGTATTTAATAAGTTGAAAGACTCTGAACACTTACATTGTATTAATTTTTAAATATATTTTCTGTAAGCTTGCCTTTTTGTAGTGGTTATGATTATGGCCAAAATTACATAATATGTTATTATCTTAAGGCTGCTAAATGAGGGGTAGATTTGGATGCTTATATTCTAGGGATGAAATTATAGAAAGGAAGTAACATTTTCTATGCAGACTATGTTTAGTGTGAGAGGTGCCCTGAAAAGAGAAGTTGTAGGAGGAGGGAAGGGGGGCCTGCTCAGGACATTATGAAAATGTAGTTCATATTCTTTTCCTGAATGTGTTTTCAAAAAATGGAGATGGGGGCTATGGAGATAGCTCAGTTGCAAGCACAAGATATCCTTGCAAGTAGGAAGACTCAAGTTCAATCCTCAATATCCATGTAAGTGTCAGGCATGGTGGTGCATGACTGTCACAGCACTGAGGAGGCAGAAATGGGCAGATCCTAGAGCTTGCTAGCCAGCCAGTCTAGCCTAACTGGTGAGCTCCTTGCCAGGGACAGACCCCCACCTCAAAAATGGTGGACCACCGGGCATGGTGGCACACACCTTTAATCCCAGCACTTGGGAGGCAGAGGTAGGAAGATCGCCATGAGTTCAAGGCCACTCTGAGACTACATAGTGAATTCCAGGTCAGCCTGGACCAGAGTGAGACCCTACCTGAAAAAAAGAATGGTGGACAACACTTACAGAAGTAACAATAATATTTTAAAAAATGAGAACGTACCATTCTCATTGGAGCTTTGAAGGGTAAATATCATATACATAGAATATCAAGCTCTATTTCAGTGGTCCTAATGTTGAAAAGTATTTGTAGTTTTTCTTCATTTGTATGTGTGTGTTTGAGAGAGAAACAGACATAGAGAGGAAGGAGTGAGGGAGAGAGCAAAAACAAGAAAAATAATAGGGAGTCAGCTTTACTGAGGCTGATATGTGAAATCGTAGCTATATATATATATGCATAATCTCACTGAAACCACTAATTTTCCGGGAAGAAAAAACAAAGGATTTATAAATTGTCAGAAAACACACAGCTGGTAAGTAGCTTAGCTGTTAGGGATTACAATGTAGTTAAATTTAATTCTAAAATCTGGGTCTTTCCTCTACATCATTCTGTATTTTAATTATGCCATATAAGGGACAAATTATAAAATGGCAAAAAGGCAGAGAAAAATTAACAGATGTTTGAGCTACATACCAAGATTCTCTCATGAATTTTGGGAAAACTAGTATCTGTTATTTAGTTATAAAGATCATTAAATTAAAACATCGATAAAGAATAAAAAAAATAGGTTGGCACATATGTAAGCATAACACCCAAGGTTGTCCTCTGATTTCAACATGTACGTGCACAAACATGCACACACACACACATGCATGTGCACCCTATACATACAAATACATTCACCATGCTACACACATAAAACTGAAAATAAAACAAAACAAAACAAAAAAAACCCAGAGATGATAATTTCTGGCCTTTGGGCCCATGTTACAGTGTAATGTGCCCTTCCTGAAGAGTGCCATCCGTGCATTGTCGTGCCAGGTGAACCTGCATCAGCAGAATGAGAGCAGCTGAGGGCTGCAGTGGTTACCGAAGAGGTAGCCTTTGGCCTTCCAAGATACTTTCTCTGGCTTTGTGTCATTGATTTTATGTTCTGACAGGCAGTTAATCTCCTGCTCAGAAGATGGCAGTGTACGCATATGGGAGTTACGAGAAAGACAGCAGCTCCCAGCTGAACCTCTACCAACAGGTGTGCCTTCTCTCCTGTCTGCCTGTGTCCCTCTGTCTCCCTCCCACTAACCTTCCCTTGGCCCCCCTCCCTCTTCCCCCTTTTCTTTCCTTCTTTTCCTCTGTTTTCCCTTTATTTCTCATATGACAGGCAGAAGAAAGTGATCATGTGAAACCACAGGACTAGTGTAGATGTGCTCCAGATAGGCACTAGATGTTTCCATGTAGCGCCATTGGGTTTGAGTCATCTTACTCTGTCCAGTGTAGAATTGCTTCTTTATTTCAAATCACATAAACTAGGATTTTATTGTTTTCAGGGAAAATTGGCACTTTCTAGTAATCTGAATGGCCAGATGTCCTAGTAATTATTCACATACATTGTCTATGATTTGTACCCTTCAGATATCAGACTAAAGTGTTCTTCAACCTAGAATCATTGTTAACACCAAGTAAAATGTGTGGCAAACCCATTTTTCTTTTTCTTTAAAAATTTTTTTTTTGGCCACTTACACTTTGTTAATGTATATGTACTTAGTTCTGGTTAACCTTCTGTTTATCTCTCTGCCTCCCTACCCTTTCACTCTCCCACCTCAGACATTCCTCCTTTAACTTTCCTGTCACTTAAGATCTGCTACTTTCCCATCCTCCTCTCCTGAAGCCTCATTTTCTTCCTTTCATGACCCCCTTTCTGGTTTCTTATCGTCTACACACTCTTACTCTTACAGTAACAATAACACATATATATAAAGGTTCTAAGCTAGGATTCACATATGAGAGAGAACATGTGATACTTATTTTCCAAACCTGGGTTACCTCAATATATTTTTAGTTCATTCATTTTTCTAAAAATTTCATAACTTCATTTTCTTTATGTCTGAACAGAAATACACTTTTCTGTATGTCATAATCTCAAGAGCTTTTAGGTGTATGGTTTGAAAAAACAACTCTGAATATTTGAATGAATTAGTTAATAATCCTTGTTTAGAAGTCAGTGCTGGTGCTTCTAGTTTATTCTATTTTGTGGGTTTTTTCCCCAGCTCACTTGCAATCCTAGAGTATTGTTTCATACTTACACACACAGTGATTTTCGTCTACATTTTGTTAATAAGTGTGGAATGCTCCCCCAACCTAATTTGGTAATTAGACAGTGTCTTTAAGGATTTTTACTTCTCTTTCATTCCAGTACCTTTTTGGGTTTTTGTTTGTTTTTCTTGTCACTAGTGGGTAAGTGGAGGCAATAAAAAAGATGAAGAACAAACCCAAGTTAGCTAAGAAAGATGAAATAACATATTTAAGAGATTCTAGCATAGTTTCTGGTACCATCTGCTCAGCCCTTGACAAGCATAAGTATGGAGCAACTTTGCATTTAAATTGTCTATTTTTTTTTCTGGTCTGTTATTCCTGTTATAAGGAAAGAGCACAGTAGTTTTAGAAATGGCAGAAATGATTGTGTATTTCTAGGTTTTTTTAATATGTGGGGATTTGGAAGAGTGAATAAACAAGCCAACCAACCTATGAAAAAGCAACAAGAAGATACTACTCCGTGTTTCCTAGAGCCCATTGGAGATTTGATTGGACACTCATCCTCGGTGGAGGTACAGTCTGAGTAGGTGCAGTGCAGGCGGCTCCTGTGCATCACGCTGCTCTTTGCACGCAGTTGTTCATTTAGTTGTGCTGACTCTCTTTTTCTTGGTTTCTGTGGCCCATCACGGTGTAATGCTATGATCTCTTTCACTGGTGCCACAGTTGTTCAATGACATTTGATTTTACACAGTAAGGACTATAAACCTAGTGAAGATGCTTGGTAAATGGTGCTAGGGTCTTGCTTTAGCCCAGGGTGGCCTTAAACTCACAGTGATCCTCTTACCTCTGCCTCCTGAGTGCTGAGATTAAAGGCAGGCACCACCATGCCTGGCAGTGAACTTTTTATAGACATTGCTGAAGCCAGTGTGCATGCTGGGAAGTTTGGAATTCAGACATTTTATTGATAGCTATGTGCATGTAAATATTGATTAAATAAAGCATGTTAGGACCTGTATGACAAAATATTAAAACCAACTCTTAAAGACTTAGGTACTGGTAAAATTCAGAAGATGTTTTGGGAATTCACAAACCTTACAAACATCCTTTTAGTTGTAGTGCTGTAGCTGCATATGATATTAATAAAATGCTGACTAGTAAAGTATTAGTTACTGATCATAATTGTGATTGTTACCAACTGTGGTGGTCTGATTCACGTGTCCCCCATAAACTTAGGTGTTCTATTGCTAGGTTTCCTGGTGATGGAGATTTAGGAATTAAACCGTCCTGGAGGCAGTGTATTATTGGAGGCGGGCTTATGGGTATTATAGCCAGTTTCCCCTTGCCAGTGTTTGGCACACTCTCCTGTTCCTGTTGTGCACCTTATGTTGGCCAGGGGGTGATGTCCACACTCTGCTCATGCCATCATTTCCCCCTGCCATCATAGAGCTTTCCCTCGAGTCTGTAAGCCAAAATAAACCTTTTTTTTTTTCCCACAAGCTGCTCTTGGTCAGGTGATTTCGCATTGCCATCAATGCGAACCTGACTACAACACCAACACTTAAAAATAAATGTTTTTGTTTTTTTTTTAACTGGGTTTAGTGTCATATGTCTGTAATCTCAGCACTTGGAAGGGTGAGGCAGGTTATGAATTTTAGGTAAACCTAGGCTACACAGTGAGCCCTGTTCCCAAAGTTTGAGGATGTAGCTCAGTAGTAGAGCACTTGTATAGCATGTTCAAGGCCTGGGTTTCTTCATCAGTACTGGAAAAGGAAAAGAAAAACTATAATTTCTCATAAAAATGAAGTAGTTTTACATTCAAAAAGAAGTCTTCAAGGTATGTCTTATAAGCACACATGTTAATCTAGTGTTACCTTCCTCTCTTCTTGAAGTTCCTATAATCAGTAGTTTCAATTTCCCTTACAGATGTTTCTATACTTTGAAGATCATGGACTGGTGACTTGCTCTGCTGATCATCTCATTATTTTGTGGAAAAAAGGAGAGCAAGAATCTGGATTACGCAGTTTAAAATTATTTCAGAAGTTAGAGGAGAATGGTGATTTGTACTGTGCTCTCTAGTTCAAGTAATTCACATTCAATATAGAGTAACACTCTGAAAATCATTAATATGTTGATTACCTAGATTTGTAAATGGTTTATTGATCATGGAGTTCTGTGTGTTTGACTTCTTTTGTGTGTGTGCACATGCACAGCAACAAGCACATCCACCAATGAACACACCACAAGATGTTCTCTGTGCTGCTGTTAAGAGAGTCAGTGGTAAAGTGTGACATGCTCTAAAAGAACATTAGCAGTTAAGGCATTTGCCTGCAAAGCCAAAGGACCCAGGTTCGATTCCCCAGGACCCATGTTAGCCAGATGCACAAGAGGGCGCAGTGCAGTGGCTGGAGGCCCTGCCACGCCCATTCTCTCTCTCCATCTTTCTCTATCAAGTAATAATAAAAAAGAACATTTAGTTTTGAATTTCTTTAGAGACTGTTTGATGCAGAATTCTCATGATAAATATATATTTTTCTACACATTTTCTTCATCTTTAGTAGCTATCAGTGTTCAATAGACCTAAATTGATTATTAGCAAAAAAAAAAAAAAAAAAAAAGAACAATATTTGTAAACCACAGTGATTTGTTTAAGTTATTAAAAAACATGTAGTTGGGGCTGGAGAGATGACTTAGCTGTTAAGGTGCCTGCCTGCTAAGCCTAAGAACATCAGTTCCAATCTCCAGGTCCCATGTTTAGCCAGATGCAAGGTGATGCAAGGGTGCAATGCCGCACTTGACCACAAGGGGGCACACGCATCTGGAGTTCATTTGCAGCGGCTGAGAGGCTGCTGGTGCGCCCATTCTCTATCTGTGTTCCTCTCCTTCTCTCTCTTTCTCCAAAAAAAAAAGTGTAGTTGTAACTAATAAAATTCTTTTTGAAGCTGGGTATGGTAGTGCACACCTTTAATTCCAGCAGGAGGGAGAAGTAGGTGAATCGCAGTGAGTTCAAGGCCACCCAGAGACTACATAATGAATTCCAGGTCAGCCAGGGCTAGAGCAAGACTCTATCTTGAAAAAAAAAGAAAAGAAAAGAAAAGAAAAGAAAAGAAAAGAAAAGAAAAGAAAGAAAAGGGGAAAAGCCCTTCTGTACTCCAGTCCACAAGCATCTCCTGAGGGTGTATTTCTTTCTCTAGCTGGCCAGCTAAATCCCAGAGCAGCAGCTAGAGCACCTGAGAGGCCGTGTCTCCCAGTCAGGGACTGCGGCTGACACACTGATAAGCTGCCTTTGCCCTTGCCCAAGTGCAGTGCTTGGGAAGCCTTCCCTGGGCCCTTCTTGCATAATCCACTGAGGTTGGGTCATCCTCACCCTACCAGACAGAATGCTCACACTTTAGGTGCTGAAAAATAAAAGTATAAAAGTAGTCTTCACAGCAAAATATATGTGGAATTATTCCTTTTTTTTAATCTTTTTTAACTGTTTTTAAAAAATTATTTGTTTGGTGGGGGAAGAGGCAGATATAGAGAGAATGGGTGCACCAGGGTCTTTGGCCACTGCAAACAAACTCCAGACACACGTACTACTTTGTGCATCTGGATTGTGTGGGTCCTGGGAAGTCAAACCTAGATCCTTTACCTTCACAGGCAAGTGCCTTAAGTGCTAAACCATCTCCCCAGCCCTGTGAAATTATTCTTTCAAGGTAGGGTCTCACTCTAGCTCAGGATGACCTGGAATTCACTCTGTATTCTCAGAGTGGCCTCGAACTTACTGCAGTCTCCTACCTCTGCCTCCCGAATGCTGGGATTAAAGGCGTGCGCCACCACGCCCGGCTGTGATTATTCTTAACGGCTGATTAAAGAAGGGTAAGGGGTCTGATGTTAGATAACTGATTCTTTCCAGAGACAATTCTTCAGATTTGTTTTTTAAACATATGCTAATACTAATACTTCTAAATGGAATTGTTATAAATTCTGTTTTTATTAGTTTTAATTTCACGATACTTAAGTCAAAGACTGGCAGAGTTAAGGTCATGTAGGTCATGGCATGATGTTAGAAATGAAGAAACTGAGGCCTGGGAAGGTAAGGCCTTCCAGCTAATTAGCTCCATAGTGTCTCTTGTCATACTGAACAGCTTTAAAAATACGAACTGAGGAGTCAAGTAAGATAGGTTTGAATGACTTCATGACTACCATGTGTGGAAAACCAAATAGTGTTCCTATTCCTTATTGCTGTCTTAATTCACAATGAAAATAACCATCACGGGAAAGACAATATTAAAATTTAAGCTACCTTCATTAGGACATAGAAGACTTTGTTAACATTTTTCATTTGAGGAGTGACACAGGAGACAGCTTTCTAAGCTTTCATCCTGAAGGCAAGGTGTGGGTAGCACTCTTAACCAGGTAGACAATCTGGGCTAAGTTATTTTAGACTCAAAGCTTTTAATATTCCTCTCTAGATGGGTTTCCTCTTTTACTAGCTAGCTTTTTCTTCACAAATTCCATTAGTTAAATGGTTTAAGAAATACAGAATTCATAGGTTTTTAACTTTTTGTTTCCTAATCTATCCTAGATTAGTGTTTTGTGATAGTAATCTATTCAGATGAAGTGGTAGAAAACACATGAGTGTTAAGAACAAATAGCGCCTTAGTAAATGTTACTGCCATTATACTTTAGCTAATAAGTTTTCCACCGTGAGAAACTAGTATGTCCAGAGGGCAGCAGTCAACCTAGTCAGGTAGACTCGATGCCCTTGTTTGCAGTGCCCTGAGGTCAGAGAGATGGAACATGCTAGGAGATTTTGTAGGGACTGAAATTTGAGTGCTATTCTGCAGCTACATGTTAGACTGTTACTAAGAACCAAACCTTGAATTTAGGAAAAAATTATAATTAAGGTCAGTATATATTATAATGCATTTGTCTAGTTCCCTTAATTTTTATTTATACATTTAAAATATTTTTTTATTTGTTTGAGAGAAAGAGACAGAGGAAGAGGCAAATAGCCACTGCAAACAAACTCCAGACACATGTGCCACCTTGTACATCTGGCTTATGTGGGTCTTAGGAAATTGAACCCGGGTCCTTTGGGCTCACAGGCAAGTGCCTTAACCACTAAACCATCTCTACAGCCCTTATTAATATTTTTATTATTTATTTGTAAGCAGAGAGAATGGGCATACCAGGGTATCTAGCCACTGTAAATGAGCCAGATGTATGGGCTACTTCATGTATCCAGCCCTACATGGGTTCTGAGGAATCCAACCCAGCAAACAACTTAACTGTTGATCCATCTCTCCAGTCCCCCTGCCCACACTTAAATTTTGACACTAAGATAACAACAACACCAGAACACTATTTAAATTGTGCCTTGCCATTTGTATTTAAAAATACTTTCTCCTTGAGCTGGAGAGATGGCTTAGCCGTTAAGGCGCCTGCCTGCTAAGCCTAAGAACCCGGTTCCAATCTCCATGTCTCACGTTTAGCCAGATGCAAAGTGATGCAAGGGCGCAGTGCTGCACTTGACCACAAAGGGCACATGCATCTGGATTTCGTTCACAGCAGCTGAGAGGCTGCTGGCGTGCCCATCTCTATCTGTCTTCCTCTCCCTCTCTCTCTGTGTCTCTCCAAAAATAAAATAATAAAAAAATTTTAAAAATACTTTCTCCTCAATTTCTATATTCATTCATGTAATATAGTTCTTCCTTGTTTTAGGGTTAGTGGGTGCTGATTGTACTGACAGGGTTGTTTACTGTCTGGAGGCTAACTAGTCCTGACTGTAAAGGCCCATTATAAACTATGGGATCATTTTGATCCAAATAACAATATTTTATAACTAATATCCTTCTTCTGGATATTAATGATAGTAATAATGTGACTTCTGATGAGATTTTTTGCATTTTCCTAATTTGAC
Organism: Orientallactaga sibirica; assembly: GCA_036365145.1. Taxonomy (NCBI): domain Eukaryota; kingdom Metazoa; phylum Chordata; class Mammalia; order Rodentia; family Dipodidae; genus Orientallactaga; species Orientallactaga sibirica. The sequence goes on along the minus strand of JAEOAD010000007.1, from coordinate 527,869 downwards.
TCTTCTCAATACATGATGTTTTAGTAAACAAGTCAGACAAGTAAGAGTAAGAGGCAATTATAATAGTTTTTACATACTACCTAGGAACTGATATATATGTGTGTGTACATATATATGTGTATATATGTATATATTTATATATATCAGCTTAAAGTCTGTCTGCACTAAATTGACAACTTGGAGAGTGTGCATGTAGATGTATGCATGTGTACATATATATGTGTGTATATGATCAGCTGAAAGTCTGTCTGCACTAAACTGATCACTTAGAGTGTGCATGTAGATGTATGTGTGTGTACATATATATGTGTGTATATGATCAGCTGAAGGTCTGTCTGCACTAAACTGACCACTTGGAGAGTGTGCATGTAGATGTATGTGTGTGTACATATATATGTGTGTATATCAGCTGAAGGTCTGTCTGCACTAAACTGACCACTTGGAGAGTGTGCATGTAGATGTATGCGTGTGTACATATATATGTGTGTATATCAGCTGAAGGTCTGTCTGAACTAAACTGACCACTTGGAGAGTGTGCATGTAGATGTATGTCTGTGTACATATATATGTGTGTATATGATCAGCTGAAGGTCTGTCTGCACTAAACTGACCACTTGGAGAGTATGCATGTAGATGTATATGTGTGTACATATATATGTGTGTATATCAGCTGAAGGTCTGTCTGCACTAAACTGACCACTTGGAGAGTGTGCATGTAGATGTATGTGTGTGTACATATATATGTGTGTATATGATCAGCTGAAGGTCTGTCTGCACTAAACTGACCACTTGGAGAGTGTGCATGTAGATGTATGTGTGTGTACATATATATGTGTGTATATCAGCTGAAGGTCTGTCTGCACTAAACTGACCACTTGGAGTGTGCATGTAGATGTATGTGTGTGTACATATATATGTGTGTATATCAGCTGAAGGTCTGTCTGCACTAAACTGACCACTTGGAGAGTGTGCATGTAGATGTATGTGTGTGTACATATATATGTGTGTATATCAGCTGAAGGTCTGTCTGCACTAAACTGACCACTTGGAGAGTGTGCATGTAGATGTATGTGTGTGTACATATATATGTGTGTATATCAGCTGAAGGTCTGCACTAAACTGACCACTCGGAGAGTGTGCATGTAGATGTATGTGTGTGTACATATATATGTGTGTATATGATCAGCTGAAAGTCTGTCTGCACTAAACTGACCACTTAGAGAGTGTGCATGTAGATGTATGTGTGTGTACATATATATGTGTGTATATCATCAGCTGAAGGTCTGTCTGCACTAAACTGACCACTTGGAGAGTGTGCATGTAGATGTAGATGTATATCAGCTGAAGGTCTGTCTGCACTACATATATATGTGTGCATGTAGCTGTATGTGTGTGTACATATATATGTGTGTATATGATCAGCTGAAGGTCTGTCTGCACTAAACTGACCACTTGGAGAGTGTGCATGTAGATGTATGTGTGTGTACATATATATGTGTGTATATGATCAGGTGAAAGTATGTCTGCACTAAACTGACCACTTGGAGAGTGTGCATGTAGATGTATGTGTGTGTACATATATATGTGTGTATATCAGCTGAAGGTCTGTCTGCACTAAACTGACCACTTGGATAATGTGCATGTAGATGTATGTGTGTGTACATATATATGTGTGTATATGATCAGCTGAAGGTCTGTCTGCACTAAACTGACCACTTGGAGAGTGTGCATGTAGATGTATGTGTGTGTACATATATATGTGTGTATATCATCAGCTGAAGGTCTGTCTGCACTAAACTGACCACTTGGAGAGTGTGCATGTAGATGTATGTGTGTGTACATATATATGTGTGTATATGATCAGGTGAAAGTATGTCTGCACTAAACTGACCACTTGGAGAGTGTGCATGTAGATGTATGTGTGTGTACATATATATGTGTGTATATCAGCTGAAGGTCTGTCTGCACTAAACTGACCACTTGGATAATGTGCATGTAGATGTATGTGTACATATATATGTGTGTATATGATCAGCTGAAGGTCTGTCTGCACTAAACTGACCACTTGGAGAGTGTGCATGTAGATGTATGTGTGTGTACATATATATGTGTGTATATCATCAGCTGAAGGTCTGTCTGCACTAAACTGACCACTTGGATAATGTGCATGTAGATGTATGTGTGTGTACATATATATGTGTGTATATGATCAGCTGAAAGTCTGTCTGCACTAAACTGACCACTTGGAGAGTGTGCATGTAGATGTATGTGTGTGTACATATATATGTGTGTATATCAGCTGAAGGTCTGTCTGCACTAAACTGACCACTTGGATAATGTGCATGTAGATGTATGTGTGTGTACATATATATGTGTGTATATGATCAGCTGAAAGTCTGTCTGCACTAAACTGACCACTTGGAGAGTGTGCATGTAGTTGGCAACCGCAGATTATACTGCACTTTACAGTGACCAAGAGCAGAGTTGTGCTGAAGCATTAGTACTGGCTGTCTTGAAGTATTTAAGTCCACACATTAACAGTAAGGTTTGAAGTTTAACCTGGAATTGAGTCGACATAACATTCAGTAAGCCGATAGAATATATCAGATGCCTGATGTTACTTATCAAGTGGAACTGAAAGTGAGATGGTCAGAAAAAAGATTGTCTGCATCAAGCAAGCTCCTGGAGTGTAAGCAAATCATTTAGTTCCATATTAATGGGATTTGGGTACCTGATTTTAATGTGTTCTGAAAACAAAGTGTGTGAGTCATGAAATAAAGGACACTAAACCCAAAACTTGAAATTATGAAAAATTTAGGCCAAAGACATAAAATAAAAACAGCTGTAGGGAATGAAAAATGGCTGTAGGAATTTAGTTACAAGTACTTCCTTCACAAAACATTTCATCACATTTACATAATACAGCATTACAATACAAAGCTGGCTGCTGTCCTGACCAAGCAAGCGCTCTTATCATCTAACAAAAATAATTTAGATACAGTTCTTTGCATGGAATTGTTATATATGTTTCCATTTTTGGTATAAAATATAGAAAAAAACATTGGCACATTATGTTGTGATAAGTCATTTTTTTCTTTCCATGTACCAGTTTTATGTACACTGCAGTCCAATTTTGACTTGAAAAAGTAATTAACTTCTGATTCTATTAATTCAGTTTCTATACCTCTTAAAAATGCAGCATGGAGTACAGATACAATGAAAGTAGGGTATTGTGTTTACTCGTTCTCATCTTTGTAATAAATACAGAAGGGCAAGCTGGTAAAAGAGAAGAAAGTCTGTAGATGACAGAAATTGTGAAAAGTGGCATAAAAATACACACTTGTGCTTCAGAAGCTTCAGCATACAAGTGAGAGCTTAAAATAACATTTACTGCCTCTCCATATGCCTGGTCTGATATATTTACACATCTTGCAATTCCTTTTTGTACATCATTAAAGCAACTGCCGTCATCTCAAATACAGATAAGTTAAAAATGTCTGAACCCTGAAACTTCCCCATATCCTTCCCAAACAGATGTGCAGGTGGTACACAACAAACTCCATGGGCATGTAGACTCAGAAAATTTAGACTGATTTAATAAAAATTTTAAACAGCAAATGTATATAAATTTTTCCTTTTTTTCTTTTTCTTTTTTTTTTAAAAGCTTGTCCAAGGGCATTCGGATTTAATGGCTTTTATGTAGTGCTCAGTGCCTTGTGGCTGCCTCTGTAAGCCTAACATAAGGGAAGCTCATGGATTTTCCCCCAAACAAGATGCCACTCCTCCCCCATCGCAGCCAGTTTTCTGTAAGGCGATTCCTTCCAGGGAAAGAGGGCTTCACACACTGCTGATCTCCACTTAGAGGCCAAGGCTTCATTCTAACGAGTGTCCTACCACCCCCAAGAACCACCTAGCCACAAAAGCTGTGAAGCAAAGTAGTTATTGATAATTTAGTTCTACTTCTGCTCATTTTAGACAGTGTGTTTTTCTTAATTATATCTGTTCAGAGAAGCTTCTTGGGAATCCTTCAGATTTTGCCATTGAGGAAAATAGTGAAGCTCAACAGTGACAGAGGCTTTATGGTTAAGAGACACTGACCACTGGCTAAGCTACCTGATCCTCACCTGGAGGACGGGCTCACAAGCACCAGGTCTTTGCTTCTTGGGTTCTGCTAACATAAGTGAATCAGCATCATGGTTTGACAAGGACACACAGGACAACAGGGTGACAGCAGACGCTGCCAAGAGCTCATTCTGTCACCAGGCTATCACTCAACAAAACAGATTTTTCTTCATGGAATGTAACTTTCTAAAAATGAAATTTGGGGAGGCATATAATTCAAGGTCAAATATTAAACATTAGCTCCTTAACATATGCCTATCATTTTCATTATAAAGGAGACTCGTTTATACTACTGTAATTCCCGGCGTCCTTTGTAGAAGAGTTCCCTTTCTCTGGCCTGGTTTTAGCAATCAGATGGAAGCCTCAGACTCTTGCACTTGAGGTCATCTAATGTCTTCCAGTGTTTGTAGTTATCCGCCAAGTGCTGCATCAGGGCTGGCAGGTGAGCAAAGGCTGCAAGGACATGAAGAATCAAAGGAAGCGCAGTACAGTAAGTTGGACCCCAGGAGTATATTAGGCTGTGGTTCTCTGGGACAAGTTTAGGATCACAGTTGGAGAACTACTTGAGGTTAGGCCTCAAGGCTGCAAGTGAATACAGACATGGGAAGGGAAGGACAAACCCTCAAATGCTTGTATCTTTTATTTTTTTCATTGAGAGTTGAACGCAAGGCCTCATGTATGTATTGTGAGGCAAGCATTCTACTACTTTGAGCTATATATCCAGCCCTCAAAATTAGTTGATAAAATTAACTGAAGAGCTGTTCATCAGTGACATTATAAAAACAAGCTGTAATTCAGAGTAGGTAATATATTTTGTATTCTTTCTGAAGTCTCCAATGTGAGAAAAAAACAGCTGTGGTACACATTGGAAACGTGTCCTGTGAAGAGATAACAACTTGCTCATTAGTTACCACATGCCCATTGGGTCTTCTGCACTTAAGAGTCTGTGCCAGGTACTTGGGCTGCATAAAGTACAGGACACACCCTACTGATCACAAAGAGCAGACAGGTTTTTCTTATTATTATTCTTATTTATTTAAGTATTCCTTTGCCTGTGAGCCCAGCATATGCCATTAAAGGCGATGTTCATAAAAGAGAACCACATGTCCTTTGTGGAGCTGCAGCGGTAGCAGTAACTAACTTACCATCCCACGCGTCAAACATGTCTGTGATGAAGTAGTCAATGAAGGAGATCTGGGACTTGGGGATGCTGCAGGTACTGCGGTCAAACACCGGCATCACCACAGGTAGCCCCTGTCTCTTCTCTTCATCAGTCTGGAAGAAAAGAACCCCAGACAGGACTGTGGAGCACATGAGAAGTCTTGGCAGGGGTGAATCCATGAGTGTGGAACACTGCTCAGTTTTGTAGATGAGAAAGTCTGTTCAACAGGTTCCCAAGACTTAGACAAGTCAGCCAGCAGGTGACTTGCAGTGACTGTATTCAGATCTGCCTCTCGGCCTCTCCCTTTCCCGAGGACCTAGGGAAATGCTTTCTAGTGAGGTGTGTCACCCCCACCCTATTCTCACTTGTGCTTTTCCACGGTCCCCTTGCCCTGTAGCACTGATGTAGGAGAATTTAGCCCCTTTCAGTGATGTTTTAGTTTTGCAAGATCAAGACATGTTTAGAATACTGCTTATGGTCATGATAGTAGCAGGTCAAGCTGCTGACACCCACGTAGAGTACAGGCACTAACTGGAGTAAAGAGCTGTAATCACTGTTCACAGCCACATGCTTGCAGGATCCCCCCCCCCAAAAAAAAAAACTAGTTTCACTTAAGAATGACATATTTGCGGTGAGAAGGATCCATTGTCTTAAATCTTGTTCACTTTTGAGCATATGTCTTTGACTATTTTGTGTAACAGAATGGGAATTACACAGGTCTTCATGCTGCATACCGCAGTCTGATTGTCATCTTCAAGGCTAGCACTTTGGCAGTTGAGCACTGAGCCAAACTTGTGCTTCTTGTCATGGTGCCCTATTTTTACTTGAAAGACTAACTGAAAGCCACAATTTTCACATTTGAATATGAGCTCTCAAGGGGTGTGGAAATCTGAGCATTACACATTAACGTGCATTTATGCCACAAGTAGCAAGATCCACCTTTCCTGGTTGGTCTATTATGCTGATCAGAGGCTTGATTTGTAACTTTTGACTTTTTAGTCACACTGGCTTTAACATTAATCCATTACCTTTAGGAAAAGGACACCTAAGTTGGAAGCTTCCATCAGAGAACTTTGTCCCAGTTGTCCTCACACAGAGAACACAGGAGCAGAACTTCAAGACCTCCCTGTGTGGGTCCTAAGAAACCCATTAATGGGCTCAGCTCACTCAGTTGATCAAACAGCCTTAAAATATCCACTACTGTGTTCAAGGAGTTGTTTTGTTTTTTCCCCTTCTGTTGGCAAGCTCAGAAATGTCCTACTTTTCTTCAATTCAGAGCCTCCTCAGCCTTGAAAGTGCCAGTTAACTCACTGGGCTGGCTCTCTGCTGGCCATCCACCTTCCCAGCCCTGCCAGACATCACAGCTATTCTTTATCTGCCTCAAAATACATGCCAGCAAGGTAGCACACCAATATCTCCACATGCTCACTTGTGGCTGCTTGCTGGCTGTCACAGAGACTTCCCTCTTAAAGTCCTTTTTCTGGAAGGAGGGTTCTATTTCAGAGGGTTTTAAATTTTAAAAAAAAAAAAATTTGTTGCCATAGAGTGAACTGTTTCCCTCATATAAAAATTATATTTTCCCTCTATTAATTTTGCATAGAATGCTTTGTTTTTCTAGAAAATCTTTTTCCTACTTTTACATTTCCAAATACTTCAAAAAAATACAGTGGTAGGGCTGGAGAGATGGCTTAGCGGTTAAGGCATTTGCCTACAAAGCCAAAGGATCCGGGTTTGATTCTCCAGGACCCACGTAAGCTAGATGCACAGGGGGGCACATGCATCTGGAGTTGGTTGGCAGTGGCTGGATGCCCTGGCGCGCCCATTTTCTCTCTCTCTCTCTCTCTCTCAAATAAATAAAAATATATTAAGTGCTCAATAAATACTTCTTTAAAAAAATACAGTGGTAACACCACTCCCATACCCTGTCTCTTATCTAGGAAAAAAAAAAAAAAACCAAGATTCTTGTGGTCATTAACGTATATACTTCCTTAGAGGTACATTTCTTTTCCTTTTTCCTTTTGTTTTAAATAAGGTGTGTGTCTATCTATGTGTACACTGTCTACCCCCACCTGGATTGTAAGTGACCAATGAGCACAGATGTGTATTACTCAGGTCTGTGTTCCCATGACACACCAAGAAAGCACTCACCAAGAACTTCATGAATAAAGAGCAGTTTCCCAGTTCTGAGGGAAATTCAGGGTCCAAAGATGCAAGATTTATTCCAAGGGCTCAGTCTATCTCTCCAACCCTTGAGGACTTTCGTCCTAGTACACCAGCTTGTCCCTTGAGAAGATCCCAAGTCTACTCCAGTCAGGGGCGAGCTGCTTCCTTCCTGGGATGAGAAGCAGTTCCCTGGCTGCAGAATCCAGGACTTCTAAAGCCCAGGACCCATTCTAGAAGGGAAGGGAAGGCTCCCAAGTGGCAGCGCACCTGTGCAAAATACTCCTCGGAGATCCTTCCGGCCCATTCAATGCATAGGTCCAAGGGGCGGCATGGGTTGGCCACGTCAGCACACTTAATCATCATCCGCTTGATCAGGATCTGGTTCTCAGGAAAGTTCTTCCCTGCAGGGTTACATTCACAGTCGCCGCCTTCCCCCTGTTTGAAAACATCAGATCAGGGCTGGTGCTAGATGATGGTGAGGACTAACTCACCAGACACAGGCATGCATGGCTGGAACTTAGCAAAGGAGGTCCGTTCTTTCCTAAGTACATACACAACACACTGGCATATTCTATACAAAAGTAAATACAGTGTAGAATTGAGAGGGTACAATCCCTGTCGACCCATTCACCCGCTCAGATATAACAGCTACAAGCAGTGTTTCTTCTGAGCAATTTAACAGGTCATGGTAAAAAAGAAGGGTTTGTCTCTTTTTTCCAGAAAATGTGTGAAAGTGCAACTTTTAGTTACTTTAGTGCTGTAAGGGGAGGAACATTGCAACCTTTTAATTGTTTATTTTCACTTGTAACACTCATCAGCTTTCCCTACTCCCCACTACTTAGGGCATGCATGCATGCATTCTTTTTTTTTTTTTTCTAATCTAAATGAGAGATTATTAATGTGAAGCACATACACTTGGGCCAAGGCAGGTGAACATATGCCCAGTGACATTTGAAAACATGGTTGTACACTGGTGTGTGTACCTACTAGGGATGTCAGCGATACTGAGGTATGTGACCAGGTCTGTATAGTGCATATGTATGTACGCACTCAGGCAAATTACACAGAATCTGGAAAAAATATTCTCTCTCAATGGCACCATCAATTTGTGTGAGAAGTTAGTTAGCTTTCCAGAGTTCTGCAAAGCTGAAAGACCGCATGCCATACAAGGGGAGGTGTTTTGAGACTGGACCTAATTATTAGACCACTGATGGATAGACTGTGTTCTGGAGGTTGCTGTCTTATTTAGCACTAGGGAGTTGCTGCTCACCACAGATGCTACAGCAGACAGCAATCTCACACAGAATTGTAAGAATGGGTGCATGAGGTCCCCAATTCTAAACTTCTCTGCTTACAATTTCCAGATACTTGGTCCCACAAGTCCTTTGTGAAAGGGGAGGGCCTAGCATCATGTGATGGAGTCCAGGGGGAATAGGGCTCAATAGGGTGAGGTGGACATTGTCCCTCCCACTCTAATTTGGTCATGCGACAGGGCCTTTAAACAGTCTCCTTATTTGTCATCAGGACAATATTCATCAACCACCCACCTCTCCTGTCTCTTCTACTTTGGTGGAGCTGTGCACAACTGCATGGTTTGGGGGACAGATGGGTTCATCTTAAACAGTAGAGATGTGACTAAAACCCAGATTTGTAAGCACCCTAAGGCAGGTCCAAGGTATACTAATAAGTTTTAAAAAAACAAAAAACCTTTTGCTTTTGTTTTCTAGTCACTCCTGTCCACTGTGGCCTTTATCTGCTGGCTTTTAATATGAATCAATGGGAACGTAGTTCTTTAAAACATTCTCCACTTTGAGATCTCCTAAGAGCTCAAAGAACAGAGCACTGAAAAGGCTTTGAATCCTTTAGTGTCCCATTCATGCTAATCTGTTCATCTGTGGGTTCCTTACTAGATTTTATGGGCCTATCTCTTTTTGTCACTTCTGGCTTTCCCTCAGGACCTTTCTTTCAAGGAACCTGAAGTTGCTGTGGACAACTGTCAACTGGTTTTTACCCCAAGCAAATATCCAGGACTTGCAGTCCTTTGTCAACTCCAAGCAAACAATGACCTTGCATTCAAGAGGGAGAAAATGCTTTGCTACCAGAGTAGGCCCTCAAGGAAATGCACTAATAATGTCTAATTACATGGGATACTCACCTCAGCTGCCATCGGCTTATTGATGCTATTCACAAATTTGTTCACATGTTCAAAGTGTTTTGTCATCTCCGTTGCCAAAACCATGTCAATAATTGCCTGGCGCAGTGTTCGATAATGGTTCCTGAAATAACCGGAAGTCAGAGGGCCTTGTCCACATCATGCCCCACATTAGAACTGTTCTGCTGCTGTTTCACCACGCTTCTCCACAACCAAGGCACAGTTACACAGTGCCGATTACTTGCTTGCCCTTCCACTAAGCCCAGGCTGACCTTTCTGCATACAAGTTTTATAAAAGAAAGCTCATGTCATGTGGTGAGCACTTGTTTTTACACAATGGTCCCCCCTTCCCTTGAGAACAGGACAGGGAAATGGAAGGAAAGGACAGGCCAGGACAGCAGCCTGATGACATTGGGGGAAGAAGGTTTTCCTGTTAGGTAATTTTCTAGCTTGCAGATAAAATTTTGTAATGGGCGGAAAATAACCCAAGATGACTGGCCAGTTCCTAACCTTTTCCAACTTCAAGAAGCAAAATGTGGAGCTGTGAAAACCTAGCTACTGGAAAGAGTTATCTCTGCACAAGTTTAAAGCCTAATCTTTGATACTGATGATACTTAAACTGAAGTTATAATATCTGGTCTCCATATTTTTACTGATTTCTAGAACCTAAACTGATAGATTCAGGTAGCCAAGGGGTCCCAAGGCTTAATGAGCTCCAAGCCTTCTCCCAGGACCCTGTCCAGCAGTTGGCTGATGCTGTGCAGGAAATGCCCACAGCCTGATTACAGAGCTCCCGGCAGGCAAGAAGAATTGTTCCATCCAGTGACATCTAACCAGCTCAGCAAAGGAGATGGCACAGTGAGAGGGAAACCTGCTCAATCCTTTGGGCCCAGCACCTCCACTGGGACCTCTAGAATTCCAAGTGGCCAAAAACTGAGCTGAAAGACACACTGTCTTTGAACTACACAAAACATAGGATGTCCTCCTGGGAGGGTAAAAATATCTACTAGACTTATTAGTAATCCAATCAATATTTACACAGAGCTTTGCAGTATATAAAACATTTTTATGAACTTACTGAAAACCAAATGAGATTTAAAAACATGAAGGCATCTTGAAAAGTAAAATTAGGTTTACAAGGACAAGGCTATTATTTTATCATCTGATGCAGTGATCCAATTATTTCCATTTTCCTCTGTGAGGAAGCTGAGTATTCAAAGAGGTCAGGGAAAACTGAGTCGTATTTAGCATGACAACCCTCGAGCACAGAAGCCCAATCACAACAAACCTGTCAATGTTCTTGAAGATGTTGCATTTTGTGTCCTTGACTGTGAGCTGGAAGGCCAGGGCTGTGTGATGACTCTCCAAGACTGCAGTGTCATTGTAGAGCACAGCAAGCTCACTGCCAGCATTGCACAGAAAAGAATTGGTCCTTCCTGGGTGATCCACATCATGGACTGTGGCAGCGATCAGGGCGGCCACCTCATCCAGCTGATCCAGGCTTCCCTGAGATAAAGGGAGACACATGGAGTATTACCCATGGGCATCTGAAGATCCCCATCCATCCCTGTCTCTTAAGAGGGGCAAGAACTGGGGAGCTTGCATTTTCATATGTTCTTTTAGTCTCCTAGCCTAGCTGAAAGGTGGCTTTGGTTATTCATCATCACCTCTATGTGTTGCATGCTTTCTGGAGACATGGAAATCTGAGCTGCAGTGACACTGGATACCTGGTCTTACTTCAGAGCCTTTTCTTCCAGTTCTGTGGGAAGAAACCAGTCAGACCTTGTGAACTGCCTGCTGTGTGGGCTTGTGGTGACTCTTCCATGACAGGCATGGTGGCCTTGGGTCACAAACATTCCTTCCTGGCCCACTTCTGCAAAGGGTCTCAAAGCCTCCTGAGGGTGGTCATAAGAGTACAGATAAAAAGTACTGTTCACATAATGTTAGAATGATTAGAGCCCAGCAGTAAAAGAGGACTAGGGAAGAGAACAAGTTCACCAGAAAACCCAAGACAGGGTGCTGGGATAGCAGGCAGCAAAGGCCAAGAAACCCTAAAGCTCTCGCTATGCTTGAAAAGGACACCAATGAGAACATCTGGAGATAAAAGTGTTTTCATAGCTTGCAGCTTTAACAGAAAGTTGGAAAATGGGCTGCTGTTACAGAAGACACTGCTATGAATGCATTCATTATTAGGAGCCAGTTACCACACATAGTGTCAGAGCTATGGCAATGATTTACACTGACAGACTGCACTGATAGAGCTTATAATCTAGATAAGGAAACAAATTTAAAATAAACACTAGAAGTAATTATGGTGAGATGTTCTGAGAAGGAATGGCCCAACACTTTGAGAGTGTACCCAACAGGGCTGGTCTAGTTTAGAGGAGCACTGTCCAGTTAAGAGTCCGTGATGTGGGAATGTTCTGCGGCTGCCCTGTGTGGTCACATGTGCCGGACGTCATGTGCTGCATAGCAAGTGCCATGGAGGAACTAAATATTTTAATTAACTTTATTAGCATAATGTGGCTGATGACTACCAAATTGGCTAACAAACTGGGTGGCTGGGGATGGCTTCTCCAAGGAAGTGATTTTTATGCTCTGGCCTAAAAGACAAGCAGGAAGTAGCCAGACAACAAGAGGCAAGGGGAGGAGTCCAGGCCAAAAGAACATCCCAGAAGAAGCTCAAGAAGCAGACAGCAAGAAAGGTTATCAAGAGTCTAGACTATTATCACTGTGGCTGCAGGGGAAATAGTGAAGGGGAAACGGGGTCCCCAGGATGAGGCTGGAGGGCTGCGCACAATTATTGTTCTTGACTTGCTCTCCTAGTCTTGTGGAAGGGAAAGCCGCTTCTTGAGTGAAGAAGTCTGAGCCTGAAGCTCAGCCACATCTTGTCTGGATGGATATCCTCACAGGTGATAATAGGCTAACCCAAATATTGTGCCTCGAGAAGGGAGCCATTTACATTTTGAATCTTATGAAGCTAGTGAGAAATCCTGGCTTGGCACCAGTCAACATGACCAGATGACGTTTCCTGAGCAAGCACCCTGTGGATGTTACTTTGTAGCTCTAAAGGTGGAGTCTGTAGTGACTAGGAGAAGCAAGCATGTTAGCTCTACCTCTCTGCTGTCAGGAGAGGGCACCATAAACTGCAGGAGCAGTCTGCTCCCTGCAAGCTCAGGAACCGGAGCTTTCCCAAATCGGGCCCCACCTTCAATGATTCCGCCTGTTCCGTGAGGACCCAGGGCTTCTGCTAGGGCTGCTGTAGTACATCAGGAAGTCCCAGACAGTGCATTTTTAAACTAGTTAACAAGATACACAAGTATGCAGGTAGAAAATACAAGAGCACTGCCGAGACCTGCTTTTCCCTCTAGCTATCCCTAACCCAAACAATGGCACCTATGTTTTTTGTTTGTTTGTTTGTTTGTTTTGTTTTCTGAGGTAGGGTCTCACTCTAACACAGGCTGACCTGGCATTCACTCCTTATTCTCAGGGTGGCCTCGAACCCATGGCAAGCCCCTACCTTGCCTCCCGAGTGCTGGGATTAAAGACATGCACAACCACACCCAGCTTATTTTTTAAATTTTTATTTATTTGAGAGAGAGAGAGTGAGAAAGAGGCAGATAGAGAGAATGGGCATGTCAGGGCCTCCAGCCACTGCAAAGGAACTCCAGACACATCTGGCTTATGTGGGTCCTGGAGAGCTGAACCTGGGTCCTTTGGCTTTGCAGGCAAATGCCTTAACCACTAAGCCATCTCTCTAGCTCCCGTGCTTTTTTTTAAAAAATAATTTTTCCATGTTTGTTTATTTTTACTTATTTATTTATTTATTTATTTATTTATTTATTTATTTATTAGCAACAGACAGACACAGAGAGAAAGAGGCAGAGAGAGAGAGAGAGAGAGAGAGAGAGAGAATGGGTGCACCAGGGCCTCCAACCACAGCAAATGAACTCCAGATGCATGCACCACCTTGTGCATCTGGCTTATGTGGGTACTGGGGAATCGAACCTTGAACTGGGGTCCTTAGGCTTCACAGGCAAGTGCTTAACCGTTAAGCTATCTCTCCAGCCCGTCCCATGCTTTTTTAAAGTGTGTGTTTCTGGGTATAGATAGAGGTCCAACACCAACCTTAAGAGTGTTTGCTCTTGAAACATGGTCTCGCTTATTTTTCGCCACTGCATACGTGTCTGTGTAGCTGGCCTGCAAGCTTTTAGATTGTCCTGGTTTCACCACCCACTGCTATAGGCACACTGCAACCTCAGACACATGATCACTTTTCTCTAGCTTTAACCGTGTGCTGGGGAATTGAACTTGGCCTGGCAGGCTTATGAATAAGTGCCTTTAAGTACTGAGCCATCTCCCTAGCCCCTGGCATGGGTACTTCTACAAAGGTACCAATAATGTGCACATTCTACGTTTTAGCAAGTACTAACCATGCATCCATCTGGTAGGAAGTCTACGGCCATATTACCCTGAATGCACCTGATCTCATCTGATCAAGCAGAGTTGGGTCTGTATAGTACTTGAATGGGAAAAATAGCTAGGAAGTGGGGAAAGAGAACCGGGTAAGCTCACCAGAAAGGAGATAGGAGAAGCAAGTCCCTTCCTGTGTGTGTGTGTGTGTGTGTGTGTGTGTGTGTGTGTGTGTGTGTGTGTGTGGAACTGTTCCCCACCCCAAACTACAGCTGGTGAAACTCCACACTCTTAGACACAGGGACATCCTGCATTGCTCTTTCCTTCTTTACCTGGAGAAACCCATTTGGATCATGCTGAGGAAGATGGCTAGGGAATGCTCCACTCTGAGTCAGCCTTTCCAGTCGTTCCTTATCAGAATAGTCACTTAGGCCCAGAGACAAAATGAGGAGTGCTGACTGTCCTAGGCTCTCCATCTGCAGTGGGTCTTGGGAATCAGGTAAGATCAGCATGAGCATGTTGTCTGTCACTAGCTGAAGGCTCTGGACATGTCTGGCTTTTTTTCTTTGGCTGGGTTGAGGATGCCTTGTAATGGTGACATTAAGAATTTTAGCCTTGGGGGGCTGGGGAAATGGCTTAGTGGTTAAGGTGTTTGCCTGCGAAGCCTAAGGACCCTGGTTTGATTCCCCAGGACCCAAGTAAGCCAGATGCACAAGTGGGAACATGTGTCTAGAGTTCGTTTGCAGTGGGTAGAGGCCCTGGCATGCCCATTCTTATTCTCTTTCTCAAATAAATAAATTAATTAACTATTTAAAAAAAGAATTTTAGCCTTGGGACTGGGGGTGGCTCTCAGTGGTAGAGCATGTGCTCAGAATGCACAAGGCCCTAGGTTCAATTTCCAGCATTCATACATAGATTATATTTGACTCCTGCACTCCTAAGGACATAGATGGACAAACAACACAAAGAAGAGATAACAATGCATTACCCTAATCTAGAGGCCTCATGAATGACTTTCAATGCAGGTGCCTTGGTGGACTGGCCAATAAACTTGGTCCCTGACCCAGGTCTCCCAGGTTCCCAGTAGTGAGTACTACACTTTCTGAATCTATGTCAAGGGAGGCCAGAGTTGGAAGATATCTTTTGAATTATAAAGTATAGTATGTCTAGTCTGAGCCTTACTTCTTGGGCTGCATTAGATAAATTCAGCCTCTGAATGCACTAGTTAGACTCACAAATTCCAGGACAATATTTAGTTGGGAGAAGGATAGGCAAGGAGATGATGGCACACTTCATCTGGGTTTTCCTAGCAAAGCTCTACATAAGGGGGTTCACCTCTCTAGACTATGGTGGCAGGGTTACTCGTCTTGGTGCTAAAGACCTGGGTGCCATTCTCAGCTGGTGGTGAGACCTCAGCTGTGTCACATCTCACACACAGACGTGAGGAAGAACCCGTGGCAGGGAAGCGGAGGTGTTGCTGTAGCTCAGAGAGAGGTGTTACAGACAGAGGCAGATACTGTGATCACTCTTTTATTTTTGTAAAAAGTCCAAAAACCTTCAAAAGCATTATTCTCAGATTATATTCTTTGCTATCTTACTGAACTTCTAGGATAAATCTTTGGCCAAACTAAGAAGGACTCTACTCCATCAAGGTTTGGTGCCATTTATGCTCTTTCTGCCTTTCCCATTATGCCACTACTGTAAGTGTTCAACATCTTAATCCCTTATCTATCCTGTTCCAAGAAAATGAACCAATGGCAGTTGGTCATCCATTGATGGGAATTTCAGTTTCTACTTCTCCCGAGAGTATCTATTTGTGAGTGAGTGTGTGGGGGGGGATCAAATCCAGGGTTTTGCGCATGCTAGACAAGTGTTGTATCACTGAGCTACATTCCCAGTCCTAGTTCGACATTTTAGTCCTAATTGTAGCAAACAAGGAATTAAAACTTTATTGTGCAAGTAGTGGTGGTTGAAAGGGAAGTTACAGGACCTCTTTCAGGCTTTCTATGATAAGTACATAGGGCCACCTTAAAATCAACACCTATCCCAACAGCACTGAACTCTGAAGAAGACTGAAGGATGTGAGGCTCTCACAATTAGGTAAAACATCACTGAAACTCAGATATATAAATATGCATATCAGTCAAGAGAATGCTATGTGGCTTGATATTGGGATTACAATATGCCAGTGGTCCAATCTTGACACTAAAACTTAACCCCAAGAACTAGTAACTCATGTGCTCTAATAATTAAGTTCAGTCCTGCAATCTCATTTTCTACAGCTGGAAAAAATTTGAAGGTCATGGGTCAGCCGCACATAAAGGAGTCTATATATTAGAAAGCATTCGGGGAAAGAGAAGGATGAGAGAACAATCAATTTGTAAACAAAAAACTTCTTGTCAAATTAGTTGTAAAATATCCAGACTTGTACCTTCACTCTTTCCTTTCCAAGGAAGAAAGCTGTGGCATGGAGGACGTCTGCGGCATGGGTGGAGTTGTGGTAGGCATTGGAGGAATGGTAGTTGGCTTCAATAACTTGCAGCCAGGCACGAAGAGTGGTTTCAGTACAGTTTAAAAATTCACATACTCCAAACCGAGAGAAAACCTTTAAGCCCAGGTAAACCAATGGCCTGAAAATATGAAAAAAGTCCTGGTTCACTGAATTCACTAGCCCAGAAACTGCTTTCTCTGGTGGCATTAGGGGCAGAGGTATTTTCTTTTCCTGACTGGTCCACATGCACGGAGCACTGTTCTCAACAGCCCCTCCTGGAACTGAGGGTCAATGGAAATTATTTCTAGATTATTTGTAAGTCACAAGCTCTCTCCACCTCCACTTCCATGAGTTCTGTATATGTTTATGCTTCTGAGGGAATGGAGGGGAAAAAGAAATAGTTTTGGTGGTCTTAACAAAGGCACTCATTTAGAGCCATGCTACTTAGAGGTGAGTTATTCATATCTCACAGACCAACATCCCAAGAAGAAACAGCCTTCTAGTATACAAGAAGAGAAGCCCCTCATCCTGCTGATAGGATAGAATCAAAGAAAAATGTATTGTGCTGTCAAATTCCTGTGTGTGTGTGTGTGTGTGTGTGTGAGAGAGAGAGAGAGAGAGAGAGAGGGAGAGGGAGAGAAAGAGAGAGAGAGGAAGAAGAGAGAGTATTGCTATGTTCCCTTGGCTGGTTCTAAATCTCTGGGCTCAAATACCCATTTTGCCTCAGCCTCCCTGACTCCCTGGTGTGTGTCCCTGAGCCTTACTTCAATTACATTTTGTTGGATGGAGGGGGTGAGAAAAGCTAGAACTTTGGGCTTGTCAGCACCAGGCCCAGTGCCTCTGAGGATATGCATACCCATGGGTACACACTCTCCAAAGCAGAGCTTGTTCAGAATACATGACCCCCTGAAAGTTTCCAGATGTGAAGGCCTTGAACATGGGTGCCCTCCCCAACCTGTGGCCAGATGGCACATACCTTTTGTGTGTAACTGCTTCCAGTTCAAAGATGTTGAAGTCCCAACTTTCTTCATTATCAAGTAGCTGAGCGATACTAGGGGGGACATCATTGATGGTGATGGGCATTGTGAGGTGGCTGTGACTCTGATGCACATCTGAGCAAACATGGGGTGGGAGAGGCTGGTTAGGTGGGTTCTTACCAGTGCTCCAGGCACTGTTTAGCATCTTTAGGGTTGCCATTGGAAAGGAAGTCCTCAACTTCCAGCAGTAGGAAGAAATTTTATGCCAAGACTCTATGTTATGAAACCTCCAGACCCCAAGCAGAAAACTAACTCTAAATGCCTATTGGTATGTATAGGAAATTGCTACCTCTATTCTAGCAGTTGTTCAGAGAAGTCATTTCAATCAAGAGACCTACTTTCAGATGTGGACTGCTGAGATGAGTAAACCCATGAGACCAAGACCAATGAGAAGTAATGCCAAGGCTCAGGCTGGGGGTGGTACAGGCTGAAGATGGGTATTAGTATCAGGTGATACACAAATACTTACTCTTTGTGAACACATACTCATTCCCTGACAATCTTCTCAAGCCATCCTGGAACAGAGAGAAATGCTATTACATGTGTGTTTCATTCTCATGTTTCCTTCATTAGCCAGAGGTTGAATCCTGAATAACCCAATCCATCTACACTCCAAGTTGAGGCAGAGTTCAAAATTAAGTTAGGGCAATTGTCTACAGCCATAGCACCCTGCACACACCTAATCTTGTCTAAATTAGGACAATGGTTACAAGACAGAGGATATCCTCCTTTCAATTACTGCTAGTCCAGGAGGGAGATGGTGGGAAGAAAGTAAACAGAAGTGCATGCAGGCCTCATTTGCAAGACGGCTTGGTTCTCACAGCATCTTCTTTCTCCAAGCATGTTGAAGCCCCATAAGTGAAATCATGAAAGTGATCTTTCTTTGTATACATATAATTTTTATATATCCAAAGTCTCTCAAAGGAACGGAGTCATTCTTATTTTCTCAGATTTGCATTGTATAGAGCCACCTATTCGGGATAACCTTATAAAGAAGAGTGTCCAAACCTTTGACACTGTGACATGACATTGTCATCTACAAGTGTGTTGGTCCATATTTATAGCTAATCTGGAATGCATGCAGCACATAGGCTATAGGTTATACATGCTTGTTGCAAAATCTTTAAAAAGTTGGACTAATTTTTTCCTAACTACATCTTCTGTTTTGAAATATAAGCATTGCTTCTAGTCTTTTAAAGAAAAGTTTCTGTGAAATCAGCTTCTCAAGAATTAAGTACTAATTTTAATGGTCAGTGTGACTGGAAGGGTAGATTAGTGATGCACACCTGTGGATGTGTGTGGGACCTTTCCAGAGACAGTGAGATTATGAAGACTCTGACCAAAGAATGGTCTAATCCTCTGACAGAATCAACATCTGAACAAACTACAGTGAGGAGGAGGAGTTCTGGAAGGCAGACCTGGTTGTAGGAAGGAAGAATAAGGTCACTGGACCATGTCCTGAGGAGCTACATCCTGCCCTAGATCTTCCTGTCCACTATGATGTGTACTGCCCTGCCATACCCTTCCACCATAGTGGACAAACCTTGGAAATTATGAGCAAAAATCTTTTCTATTTTTAAGTTGCTTATATTGTATTTCTTTCTTTCTTTTTTTTCCCCAGAGATAAGAAAAGCTAACACATGAGCTGAGTAAGAATGGACAGAATTTCAGTTCTGTGATTTTACTTGAATCAGTCTCCAGACACTTCTTTACCTCTATCCTCTATCCCTGGACTCTTCATTATTAAGATCTTTTCCTAAAGCCATCCAAAACTGCCCATTATTTTCAGAAGATGTGTGCTAAGGTTTAAAGTAGTAGTGATTAATGAGGGAGTCCCTTAAAAATCACACCTTGGCAAGAGACACTCATAAAAGGGCTACAAATTGGAAAGGAAGAGATCAAATTATCCTTATTTGCAGATAATATGATTCTATACATAAAGGACCCTAAAGACTCTATAAGCAAACTGTGAGAGCTGATAAACACTTTTAGCAATGTAGCAGGATACACAATAAACATGGAAATCAGTATCGTTCCTATATACTAACTGAAAACACATGGAGGATGAATCAGGGAATCTCTCCCATTCACAATTGTCTCATGCAAAGTGACGCAAGGGTGCAATGGCACACTTGCCCACAAGGGGGCACATGCATCTGGATTTCGTTCACAGCAGCTGAGAGACTGCTGGCATGCCCATCTCTATCTGTCTCCTTCTCCCTCTCTGTCCTCTCTATGTCTCTCTCCAAAAACAAATAAAATTTAAAATAATAATAATAATAAAGTACCTTGAAACCTAACCAAGGATATGAAGGATCTCTACAATGAAAAGTTTAAAACACTAAGGCAAGAAATTGCAGAAGACACTAGGAAATGGAAAGACACCCCATGTTCTTGGATTGGAATTGTGAAAATATTATGAAAATGTCAATCTTACCAAAAGCAATCTATATATTTAATGCAACCCCCATTAAAATTCCAATGGCATTCTTCACAGAAATAGAAAAAAAAAATCCTAACATTCATTTGGAAGCAAAAAAAAAAAAAAAAACCTTGAATAGCCAAAACAATTTTAAGCAACAAAAATAAGGCTGGTGGTATCACCATATCCGATTTTAAACTATGTTACAAAGCCATAGTAACAAAAACAGCATGGTACTGGCACAAAGACAGACACGTAGATCAATAGAACAGAATAGAGGACCCAGATGTTAATCTAGGCATAGCCTTCTGATTTTTGACAAAAATGCCAAAACAATTCATTGGAGAAAAGACAACCTCTTCAACAAGTGGTGCTGGGAAAACTGGATATCTATATGTAGAAGGATAAAAATATATCCTTGTCTCTCTTCATGCACAAGAATCAAGTATAAATGGATCAAAGACCTTAATATCACACCTGAAACTATGAAACTGCTAGAGGAAAAAGTAGGGGAAACCTTTCAACATATTGGCATAGGCAATGACTATCTCAATATAACCCCCATTCCTCAGGAAATAAAACCACTACTGGGATCTCATGAAATTACAAAGCTTTTGTACAGCAAAAAAAGACTGTGAATATAGCAAAGAGACAATCTACAGAATGGGAGAAAATCTTTGCCAGCTATAAACATCAGACAGAAGATTAATATCCAGAATATACAAAGACTTCAAGAAACAAAACAATAAGAAATCAAGCAACCCAATTAAAAAATGGGCTGTGGAACTAAATAGAGAGTTCTCAAAAGAAGAAATACAAATGACATATAAATATTTTAAAAAGTGTTCTACATCCTTAGCCATCAGGGAAATCCAAATTAAAATGACTTTGAGATCCCATCTCACTCTTGTCAGAATGGTTGTCATCAAGAAAACAAATAAAAATAAATGTTGGCGAGGATGAGGAAAAAGGGGAACGCTTCTATACTGCTGGTGGGAAGTAGCCTGGTACAGCCATTGTGGACATCGGAGTGGATGTTCTTGAGACAGCTAAAAATAGGTTTACCATATAACACAGCTATATCACTCCTAGGCATATATCCTAAGGACTCGTCTTACTACCTTAGTGATACATGCACAACCATGTTTATTGCTGCTCTATTCACAACAGCTAGGAAGTGGAACCAGCCTAGATGTCCCTCAACAGATGAATGGATAATAAAGATGTGGTACATTTACACAATGGAGTTCTGCTCAGTAGTAAGAAAAATGAAATTATGAAATTTGCAGGGAAATGGATGGATCTGGAAAGGGTTATACTAAGTTAGATAACCCAGGCCCAGAAATCCAAACATCATATGTTCTCTCTTATATGTGGATCCTAGCTACAGATGTTTATAATAATTGTGTGGGAGCTGGAACCAAAAATCAGTAGCAGCGGCCAGTAAGCTAGGAAAAGGCTATAAGGGAAGGAGGAGAGGGAAGGACTTAAGGGGATAGTATTGTATATATGTAAGAAGAAAAACAGATGACAGGGAGTGGAAAGGCCTAAGCGAGGCCAAGGGAAGAGATTGAGTAAAAGAAGGGACAGGGGAGGGTCAATCAAAATGCAAGATATTCTGAAAAAGACATATAAAAACCTACTTTTTTTTGGATAATGGCACATTCAGAAGCCATAGATTGTTACTAGAAAATTTTCAGTGCCAGGGATGGGATACCTTCCAGTGAGTTGTTGGCTAGGTAGGTCCCTGTTGCCTCCAAAACATTACAGACTATTGCCAAGGCCCTGGGTTTCCCACCAGAAACAGATGGTAAGACCCTATTGCTGATGACTCCACATGCCTGGGCAGCAAGGTCACTGAAAAATCAAGCTGTGGCTGAGCTGAAAACCTTCACCCTGTAGACCAGCCAACTGAAAGCTGGAAAAAGCTGCACTGCATGCAGACCTATGGAAGACAGAAGTCATCGGTGGTGAAAACAGTGGACACTGGAAGCCTCAAGTTTGGCCAGGCAGGCCAAATGTTCAAATGGGTACAATAGTGGCATGTCTGCTCCGGGGGGAAATCAACTGCTCTCTAATTGGACTGGAGGCCTGCTCTATGGGAGGGAATACATGCCTGGTCCTGAAGCCTAATCAAAAGCCTATGGCAGGGGAGGTCATAAGCCTTAGGGGTGTAAAGCCTGCTCTTGTCTGTCTGAATGCATACATTATGCTCAACAAATTGCCTGTAAGCATTACACTTAATGTTCATATAATATATTAACATTACTCTTACTTTGAGTTAAAGAAGCTTCTCTTTTCAGATGGCAGTGACCACTGGGATGACACAAAAGGCAACATAGTGCTGAGAAAAAGTGACAGAGGAGTGTCTAGCACTGAAACATCTCTATCACACCCTCCAAGGCTCAGGGCCCATTGCAGAAGAGGTGGCGGAAAGAATTAAGAGCCAAAGGAAGGGTATGACTCCTTACAGTGCAACTGTCCAGACAGAAGTTAGCCTTGATATCCATGACCTCACAGTGCCTAGCAATACCTTCACAAGACCCTTACAATAGGAGGAAAAGATGCTGACATCAAAATAAAAGATAGACTAATAGAGAGAGGGAAGGGATATGATGGAGAGTGGAGTTGTGAAGGGGAAAGTGGGGGAGGGGAGGGAATTATCATGGTTTTTTTGTAAGTATAGAAGTTGTCAATTAAAAAAGGAAAAAAATCACACTTTGGATCTTGAGGCAAAGAAATTCATCTTCAAATATGGATAAATAGGTAAGCAAACTACCACAGCTGTCCTGCCTTCAAGCCAATATGGTACTCTTGGTTTTTGTCTTAATTTGCTCCTCTTCCCTAACTCACATAAAAATGTAATGGAGTCCCATACTGGGTCTTCACAGTATTATCTGGACAGGAAGTCCAAGATGGTATGGCAGTAGGCAAAGTAGAAGCAGCTTGTTCCTGGAATCAGGAGCCAGTCGCAGCCCTGAAACAATAACTTTCATACCAACTCATTATCAGTCCTCTCACAAGAAGCTGAGGCTGACACTGCATTGGGATGGGACAGCCAAAGCCAGCCAAGAGGCCCGAAGGAACAGGAGGCCACTCAAAGTCTAGGTGGACAATGGACTGGAAAAGCAGCTCACATTCCACATTTGGACCTGGGGCTAGAAAGAAAACCCTCAAAGTGGAATTTCTAGAGTAATTAAAAGCCTCCAAACCAAAAGAAGTCCAGGCCCAGATGGATTCACTGCCAAATTCTACCAAAACATTATAGAAAAACTAAAACCACTGCTTCTCAAGTTATTTCACAAAATTGAAAAGGATAGAACGCTCCTTGATTCCTTCTATGAAGCCAGTACTACACTGATACCCAAACCAGACAAAGATACAGCAAAGAAAATTACAGACCAATATTCAGTGGCCATTTAAAAAAAAAAAAAAAGACACATTGCAAATTCAATGATCCTCTCTTTCCTGTATTTGTTATGCTGCATAGCCTCAGGTGGGCTACCAAATTTGTTAGTCCAGAAGGGAATTAAGCTCACTTTGAAGAACAGGATACTCCTTCAACATTCTAGTCCCCTGCTTTCAAAAGACTCAGCATTGTTCCTGCTGTCCCAATGCAGAACATCTGGCTTAATCTCAATGATGGTGATCTATTAAACAACTACAGCTGAACAGGCACTGTCTTCAGCATGAAACTTTCATTTCTTTCTGTGCCACATACTTCCGTTTATACTAGTATACTTTAACATAATGCAACCCCACACAAGTTCTCAGGACATGGGAAGAATATAGTAAGCCTCTCATACAAGGGGGGAGGGGGAGAGGCAGAATCTGCAGGGATAGAGAAAGCTTTATTCTGAAGACACAGAGTGTTGCTGATAAATGCAAGTGCAAGAATTGGGTTACTACCCACAGTTGGTCAGAGAAGCCCATGAGTCCCTCAAAGTAATGCAGGTCATTGCCAAAGCACTTGGTTACCCACCAGAACTAAATGGCAAGACCCTATTGCTAAAGACACCACAGGCTATGGTAGCAGCACACTGACAGATCATGTTGGAACTGAGATGGAAGCCAGCTCCCTGCTGGCTAGCTCTCATAGTGCTGGAAAGTGCTTTGGGAGCTGCTGTGGAATAAAGGTTACCAACAGCATAAACAAAACAGTGGATCCTGCAAGCTACAGAATCAACCAGCCAGGCAAGATGTACACACCAGTGCAATAGTTGCACATAGGCTTTGGGGTAATCAACTGCTCTCTGATTGCACATGAGGCCAGCTCAGTGGGAGAGAATTTATGCCTGGTACTGAGAACCATGTTAGAAACCTATATCTTGAAGGTCATAGACCCTAGAGGCAAGCTTTCACCGTTCTTTGGCTAAAAGGAGAGGTTGTGCCCATCAAAAAGTCTTGTAAATGTCTATGTTTACCTCTTTCAATTCACGCTGCTGTCAGTGTTCACTAGAGAATCTGCTTTTTACAGATGGCAATGAATACTGGGGAGACCAAAGACCCATCAGTTTGACAAGGAAATAAAGCTGATGGCTTAGCATGAGATGCGTAATCTCTATCATATCTTCCAGGGCCCAGGAAACATTAGAGGAAGTGGTGGATTAAATATGAGTGCTGCTCTCAATGCTACCTGAGAACCTTGTCCAGGGAGATGGTGGTAGACACTGAGGAGACTCAAAACTTGTCAAAGCAGAAAATCAGGGGATTCAGAGAGCTCAACACTACAGGAGATTTATACCCTCTAAGACTCAGGGGACATTGCAGAAGATGGGGCAGAGAGAATGTAAGAGCCTCAAGGTGGGAGAGTGTATCCTGAGGCATTGTTCCCCACAGAGACGGACTGATGCATTCGTGAGCCTATGGTGATTACTGGTAACTCCAGTGAAGAAGGCCCTCAGTCGAATGGGAGGGGGGGGCGACAGGGAACATAAGAGTTAACCCAATGGGAATAGAACCAATTTGTAATGTGTTCATATAGTAAAGTTATCAATAAAAAAGAGTTGAATTGCTTATAGAAAAATGGCAAGAAAAAGTCTGTTCATGTTCAGTATGAATGTTGAGGGGTCCCCCCTTCTTATTTATTTTTGAGACAGAGTCTTTCTGTGCAGTGCAAATTGGCCTCATCTTGCAGTC
The DNA here is from genome assembly GCA_036365145.1 of Orientallactaga sibirica. Taxonomy (NCBI): domain Eukaryota; kingdom Metazoa; phylum Chordata; class Mammalia; order Rodentia; family Dipodidae; genus Orientallactaga; species Orientallactaga sibirica. The sequence continues at coordinate 502,768 of JAEOAD010000007.1, read as the reverse complement.
TTCCACCCTCGGTCTCGAGTTCTGGGGTTACAGGCCCCCCCATACCATGTTTAGCTTTTTTGTTACTATTGTATTTTCAGTCAGTACGTGGTTGAATCCACAGTTGTAGAAGCCATGGTAGAGAGGGCCTGCTGAGTAAACAGGGTGAGGTCTAAGGAGACAGATCTGTGGCCCGCAATCCAACACTATACTCCAGACAAGGAGGAGCAGAAGCAAAGAAAGGCCTGTGCAACCTCATCCTGGATACTGAGTGCTCAGCACTTGCCCATGTCCTACGCTGACAGGAATTCTGAAAGGCTGTCTCCAACACTGTGATTAGTCATGGAAAAATAAATGTAAGACTCTGTTGAGTGTGGCCACACATATACTAAAGAAACGGACACAGCTCGCTCGGGTTATTCTGATGGAGGTCTATACCATAGGTACTTCTGTGAGCAGTGCTTGTAGTGCTGTGTAAGACAGACTCTAGTGTGCCGCCCCAACCCCTGCATTTCTGGTTTTCCTCATCACTCACAGTCATCAGGCCTCCAACAAGGTCGCTGGTGTGAGGATCTTCATCTTTGGTTCCCAGCTGAGGAGAGTACAGTTCCGTGGTCCGCAAAATTTCTAAAACTCTGTCCAAGGCTTCTGCAACTGTGACTGGACTGTTTTCTTGAGCTGCATTGATTATATTTATAACCTGAGGAGCAAAGAGGGAAAGAATGAAATCAAGGACATTAGAATGCTGCTTCCCAAAAGTCAGTCACATGGAGAAGAAATCAGGTGACCACACCCCTGGCTCAGAAGGTATTCTTCCTCTTTTTGCAGCCAAACAATCCAGTGTCTTCCCACCTTAGGGTCATGCCTCCCAGGCTCCCTAGTAACCGTCTCCTCTAGCTCTTCTATGGAATGGATTGGGTTACCTTAGATATTGGCTGGGGGCCTGTCTCTCACTCCATGTTCCTTGCAGAAATGACATTTCATCTCCACGACTCTGGGCACATTTGGTCCCTAGCCAGATTTTTGAGATTACCTCCAGACTTGCAGATTTTTACTGCCTTCCTGATTTATCTATTGGAATATCTTACTTAAGTGTCTAAAACTAAACCCTGACCTTATTTTCCTTCCTCACAAAGAAGCAAATAACTACAACAAAATCAAAGACAACAGCTGTTCTCCTCTGTTCCCTCTTCCACATGCAGGAGAGAGCCCTTACATCCACTGCCTGCCCTGCTTCCCCTATCACCCCCTCATTCCTCACCTCACCCTGACAATCCTTATGGAGTTTCAGATGATTCTGCCCCTAGATGTTTCCTGATCATTTCTTTTTCTCCACTTCCTCTGTCTTAATTCTAGCCCAGTTACCACCATTTCTTGCCTGCAATTCCAGAAAATACCCAACTGGCCTCTTTTCTTGCATGATCGCCACCTCTAGCTCGTTCTTTGCATGGCATTGGGATGTTATTTATAGTAACACACATGTCTAATCCTTTGACCCTACTCAAACTCAATAGTTTCTGCAGTACATATGCTAAGATACAAACCCCTTATCACTGTCCAACTGATCAGAACGAGTTGAGCCTGCACAACCCATGCCACCATCATCTTCCCTGTGCTGGTCATGCCCCAGCCTCCTTGACTTCCTTTGGGTCCAGTGGTAAAACTTCCTGGTACTGTTCCTGCCCTTCCATCCCCTTCTGACTAACATGCTTCTTAGGCTTTACGTTTTGCTTCAACCATGGCTTCTTCTGCGAGTGACGCATCCCTGACCACCCTCTCACCCAATCTACATCCATCTCAACTCTTACTTTTCTCATAGATCCCTTGCGTGGCTTCCTTTGTAGCACTGACTTTAATAAATAGCTCTACATTTATTATATGTTAGTTTAATATCTGTTTTTCCCACCAGACCATGAACTCAGTGGAATCTGTAGAACATATTTCCAGGACACAGCCCAGGTCTGGGAACCTAACTGCACTGTGGAGGTAGTGGCTGCCACTCACCTTTGTGATAGGAGCTTCAATGGTCATGGAATGGATCCTCGCCATGGAGGGATAGCGGCGATTCTGTAGGCTTGGGGCTGGAGAGAAGGCAAGAGAGTCATATCTGCTGTGGGAGACTCAGCCTGGACTAAGTACAGCTGAGGAGTCCCTTCAAGAATGGCTGCTTGCTTCTCCCAAGACTGCTCTCCTCACCAATGCAATGAGTCTGCCCACCTCCTGTTTCTCTAAGGCTGACTGCTCAGCCCCCACTTGTCAGGTCTGGAGGGTGGTCTGCCTGAGTGTCACAAGCAGTGGTCTTGGTGAGCCACAGGTCCACAAAGGAATTCAAACAGCTAATGAGGTCCCCAAGGCCTCATTCTAAAGCATAAGGTCCCTCAGGATTCCCTTTCCCATGGTCACTAAAGACCCTCCTAGGCAGTCCTGTCATTTTCCTTCCTAAGCCACTGACCATGTGACTGATTACCTGCCCAGTGTGGAAAAAACAGTGTGCTGGGCAGAAGACTGAGTGCCTCCAGCATGATGTGGGGTCACAGTGCTTCCCCAGCCACTAGGTTCAGGACACCCAGAATCTGGTTCAATCTTGAACCTGAACAGACTTTCATTTTAAAATGAAGTCATCGTTTTAAATAGGTAACTCTTACCTATCACTTCACCAGTTTCAACAACATTCTTACTCTATGCTGTGGGCAGCCACCTATGTTTCAGAGATGGGGGATTTCACCCAGCCACCCTCAGCAGGGCTCCAGTACCAACACTGCATCCATTGCTGGCCTCTTTATGCTCCTCACTTCTACCTCACCCATGTGCTCCCACCTCAACTCTGCCCCAAACATTGAGCCCACCTGGTTCGCACTCACTTATCCAGTATCCTCTCCACCATGTTCTCTCTAACTGTATCCTCAGCTACTTTCAAGATGTGCCCATTTGTTTCCTTCACATCCTTGGTTTCCATCATGGACATGCTGCATCCTACAGCTTGTCTCTCATGTCTTTAGCATCTTCAGCCTTTTCTATTTCAATTACTTTTTTCATTGTGACCCAAAAGAATGGAAAGCCTTCACTTAACCTTTCCATTTATTCCTTGAAGGTACCCCACCACCACCCCACACCATAAACACTCTTCTCTCTTCAGCTCTTAGAACTTATTCTTCCAATTACCAAATAAAAAATGCAGGCTAGGGTGTGGCTTAGTGGCAGAGTGTTTCCCAGCATGTGTGAGGCCCTGGGTTCTATCTTCAGGACCACAGAAAAACCAGAAACCACAAAAAGTCCCAAATGAATGAGTGAAATCTATCAGTCTAGCATCAGCTCTCCAGCTCTGATGCCGGCAGCAATCACCATTCTGCAGTCTCCTTTCTCTCCATCCCTCTCCTTGATTCATGTAACACTGTACTCCCATTTCTTTGGAACTCTTCTGCATCTCTGTTTTCTCTGTTTTGCCCAAGGGTGTGCTTGCAGACTTGGGCTCAAACCCTCTCTCTGGTTTTTATTCTTGCTCAGGTGTACACATGGGCATAGATTCCCCAAGCCACAGCTCCCACCTCAACCCAGCCCTGCAATGCATCTTCCCAGACGTCTCCCTAAAATAAAACATAAATCCTCTATTCCTCAACTCCCAAAGGAGCCACACCCAGACTCTCCCATTTTCTTATTCCTGGGACCTGTAGGAATAACATTTCAGATTGCCTTTGATCTTTCCATCTCTCCATAAATCCAATTGGTTACTTACACTTGATTCATTGAACTCAAAAAATGTTTCACGAGATTCTGACTCACATTTTCTGTGAGTTTTATTAAGGGAAAGCAAGTGTCTGCAGTACGAACACTAAAGTGGGTGCCTGTCAGAGTGAGAATCCAGGACACTGCCTGCTCCACTTGCTAGATCTCGATTTCCCTTAAATAAACCTCACAATTTGTGATTCCTCCCTAAGTAAACTTAACAATTCATATTTATCCTCTTGAGTTCATTTTTTATCAAGTCATTGTTAAAAATAGGACAGAACTCAAAATTGGGGTTCATAAACTTGGGGAACCCCTACTGAATCCTAAAATCTTGCATCAGTATGACCTTGGTTGGCTACTGAAATTGCATTGCTTGGGTGTTATTTAGCCTGACACACTGGACCATTATGGGACAAGTTTGGGGTTTCTCCTGTCTTAAAGGATCTCAAGATAGACAATAATGACTATAGAAGACAAAATAATTTTTTGAAAACCCTAAAACTTTTCAGCTTACGGGAACAAAAAAGTGAGTTTAGTTGCAATCTTTCTCTTTGAAGTTTACATACTGATGAGATTTTTGCACATATTCCTTTATAATTTCTACCTCTTAAAAAGGTTTAAAAAAATCTTAGCTTACCATCACTGCTCCGAGAAGATACTGATTTCATGTCAATGGACTCTTTCCTCCTGCCCTTGTATCTGAATGAATGGGACTCTGAGGATTTCAGGTTAGAAATGAAAGTGATTAGTTTTCAGTCTATTCACACCTGAAGTTTACATATTTTTTCATTATTCTCTAAAGAAAACAAAGTTACTTGTTATGCACCAGCAAAATAAAGAAGCGAGAAACCACTTTGTATTCCAATCCATACACAAGATGATCAGTTAAAACAGAGATAAAAGTATGCCATTTTTCTTCTTGTGCTATATTACATCATGGAAATGGAGCATATTAAGAGTGATTTAGGGCTGGAGGAATGGTTAAGAGGTTAAGGCATTTGCCTATAAAGCCAAAGGACCCAGGTTCAATTCCCCAGGACCCACGTTAGCCAGATGTACAAGGGGCACATGCGTCTGGAGTTCGTTTGCACTGGTTGGAGGCTCTGGTGTGCCCATTCCCTCTCTCTCTCTCTCCCTCCCTCTTTCTGTCTGTTAAATAAATAAATGAATGAATTAAAAAAAGTGATTTAGTTTTATAAATACCTTTTGAAAATAAATGTTAAAATTTAAGGGAAATGCTTGGAAGAGAGTTTATCTTTATCAAAGGCCTATATTCAACTGGGTACAAAAGCCCTTACAGGGATATTTTATTAAGTAAAATTCTAGTGAAATCCAGAGATATTTTGCATTATTTGAGAAACTAAGTCAGACAAGTTTGGAACACTTCTGAAAAGTTGCCTAGTTTTCAGGATAGATTTCATCCTGTGACAGGAATGTCCAGAAGAGCACAAGAAGGCAAGAGAAGTAAAAGAACTTTATATTCTCATTAATGTCCAGCAAATGAACTCTCATGCTTGTCCTTCTCTGAGGAGGAAAATCTCATTTAAAACTTTTGCATAATTCCCCAGGCCTGATGCCAAAGGCCTATAATTACTGTTACTGAGGCAGGAAGTTCAATAGGTCAAGGCCTGCTTGGACTACAGAGTGAGCTGAAGGCCAACCTACGTAACTTTGTGAGACACTGTCTCTATATTAAAAAAGTAAAAGTAGGCTGGGCGTGGTGGCGCACGTCTTTAATCTCAGCACTTGGGAGGCAGAGGTAGGAGGATCACTGTGAGTTCAAGGCCACCCTGAGATGACATAGTGAATTCCAGGTCATCCTGGGCTAGAGTGAGACCCTACCTCGAAAAAAAAAAAAGTAAGAGTAGACTGGGGATGTAGGTCAGTGGCATAACACTTGCATAACATGCATGAGGTCCAAGGTTCAGACTCCAGTATGCTTTTCCTCCTACTCCAAAATCTGTGTCTTTATAAACTTCTACCAAACACTGGAAACGCTGTCGTTAATTAATTAATGCAAGAAATCACCCATCACCAGTGAGCACCAAGGTGAAAAATTTCAAACAGTGAAGCAGCTTCAGCATTTTGAGGGTATTTGCTTCTTGTGGGAATAACATGACCCAGGAGAGAAGTGTCACCAAAATCTAGGATCACCCCTTCCTATGGGAAGAGGAGGCAGACCTGCAAGCTCCAGCAGGAGGAAAGCGCTCCTCAGACACCATTGAATAAGCAGATTCAAGCCAAAGAAATAAAAATTTAAAAATAACAAGGTGCAACTCTTCTTCTTTAAGAACTGCCTAGAGGCACCAAAGTGTGTGAGAAAGCCCAGTAACTAAGAAATCAACTCCAGAGCTAAAATGCAAACATTTGGCTTCACTGTGCCATCTAGTAGCAGCACAATGTTCCTCAACTTCTCTGTGTCTCCATGTGGGTAAAGTAGGAATAATTATTGCCTTTCATTCAGAAGCTATTGTGGGAAGTAAATGAATAGCACTGAGGACAGTGTGGTCCATACAGTAAACAGATAGCATCTATTGGTTATTAATTACAGCTGCATGACACACATAGTTCCAGTACTTGCTGTTTCTACCTTATGTCTCAGACACTATTCAAAATTATCTTTTCAAAATCTAATCTAACAAAAAATGGTTAAATCAATAATTAAGCTTGAATGGCATTTACATGGCAGGAAGTGAAGGCAGAAGTATGATCATGTTAATCTGAATATCACAGCCCCAGTGCTTAGGGTTAAATTTCCCACTTAAAATACTTGCTACTCTTTTATTCAATATCTATCTTCCATATTGCCTTAATAACGTTCCTATCCTTGAATCAAGTTTCAGCATATCTTGATAAAGAGTTGTATAGATAATGATGCCATATTACTATATAGCATCTTCAAACCCTGAGAAATTAAGTTGGTCATTCACAGCACATTGGGAGTTATTCATTTACATTTCTAGCATTTATTTGTTTACCAAATAACTAATACAATCAAATGTAAAGCTTTAAGATTAAAGACAAGATCACAAAATTTCCTCAAAATATAGCTTCTAAATAAAACTGAAAGAAGAGAACTTAGTTTCCATTCTGTGACCCAGGCTGGCTTAATTAATTATAAATTGTTTATTAGAGAGCCAAGCACGGTATCTCATACCTGTAATCCCAGCACTCAGGAAACTAAGGCAGGAGAATAACTATGAGTTTGAAGCCAGCCTGGGATACATACTACCTCAGAAACACATTAAAAAAATCATTAACTGTAAGCCGATAATATTATTCTTCCCGATTTTTTTGTTGTTGTTTTCTGAAGTAGAATCTCACTCTAACTCAGACTGAACTGGAATCACTATGTACTCTCTGGGTGGCCTCGCACTCTCAGTGATCTTCCTACCTCTGCCTCCCAAGTGCTGGGATTAAAGGTGTGTGCCACCATGCCTGGCTCTTCCCGATTTTTATCTGTTAGAATTAGAATCTATAGCAACAGAAATGGTTAATAACTTGGAAAAGTTACTCCTAGGCTGGAGAGATGGCTTAGTGGTTAAGGCACTTGCCAGCAAAGTCAAAGGACTTGGATTTGATTCCCCAGTACCCACATAAAGCCAGATGCATTTGGTGGTACATGCATCTGGAGTCCATTTGCAGTGGTTAGAGGCCCTGGTGTGCCCATTCTCATAGTCTCTCTATCTCTCTGACTCTTCCCCTCTCTCTTCTAAAAAAAGATTTAAAAAATTACTCTTAAATAATGGCCATTTAGTTCAAAGAATTCATTATTTAATAGATGCTCATAGAATGAGTTAAAATTTTCTACCAGAAAAAAAGAAAATAGCAATAGCCATACTTAATGACAAAGGGGTTTTGTTACCAATAAAATTACTGCCCCTTACTGAGCACCTATTGTGTTATAGACAATATCTACATCTAATTATCTAATAATTATACCAATTCTTAATGAAAGCTACATAGTGCTACCTCCAATTTATTGTTAAGTAATTTAAGAATGGAAAGACTGCAGGTAGCCTGAGGTCAAAGAGCTATGCTTGCTGGAGGGAATGACTGATCATGGTTCTGTGAGCATTTACTGAGTGTTTGTCATGTACAGGGCCACAGTGAACACCATAAGGAATATGAAAATGCTTGTTATTACAGATTTTGGGTAATACCTTCTCTAAATGTTAAATAAACTAAAATCTCTGAGAAAGAGTGTCTGCACCTAGGACATATTAGAGAAGAAGAAAGGTTCTGCTAGGTATTCAGTACATTTCCTCCTTAGTCTTCACAACAGTGAGATGGGCATTGTTCATTCATTTTACAAATGAAGACACCAAAGGTCAAAAAAATAAATGAAATGGTTCAGAGGAGGCTAACGGCAGTCATTCTACAGTCAGTGGGAGGGACTCAGTAACTAGCCCGAGGTCTGACTTTAGGTATCAAGAATGGTTGGTGATCATCTTTATGGGAACAATAATTGTAAATCTTTAGGAATTGATTTTTTCTTCTCCAGTGGTCAGATAATTCTAGGCCTTTCTACAACTAGATGTCACCAGGTCAAAAGTTCTCTTTGTGGACAAGGAAACCAAAGGTCATAATGCTGGCCATGGTCTGAGAACTGAAATGGGAGTTCATTGTGCCCGCCTCCCAGGCTAGGCCTAGCCATATTTTGCAGTTGTAAAGCCCATCACCAACTATGGCAAAGAAAGGGAACTGAATATAGGGAAACCATCGCCATGTTCTCGCCGGGACCCTAGACTTTTAGGCCAGTTTTTGCTAAGTTTATCTGCTCTGCACGGCCTCTGGCCAAGAGAAGAAAACCAAGATGAAGAATTCAGGAAAATTGCCACAAAACACCTTCCAGTACCAGTACTTGGATTTTATCAATTCTCATTCTGGGTTGGCCAATGTTACCTTGAACCCCTTCAGAGCAATGACAGGCTTGGTCCCACAAGGTCCCTAAGCACAGAGTGAAAATAAGTACTCTCACCTGTTTGGGAGTTGTCTCCTGAGTCACGATGAATCCTGTGAATCTAAAGTTGTTCCAAAATTTGGAAAAATGAGAGAGGAGATGGAAGATGGAGAAAAGAGGAAGAGAGAGAGAGAGAGAAAGAGAAAGAGGTTTTTAGATATGGCACTTGTTACAATTTATCAACAAGTTAAAAAGCTCTGAAACTTCCAGAAAGCAAAACCATTGCACACATTGTGTTAACAGGTGTGAGATATACACTAAGCGCGAGACTACAAATGTTCTGTTCCTTTTAGACACTCAGGTTGGCCCAGCCTAAGAGGAAGAAAAGACCCCAGGGATGTACTCAAGGCAGGAGACCTAAATCTTCAGTCAGATATGCTCATGTGGACAGTTTACAGCAATGCAGAAGTACAAAAACCAGAATCCAAGTCAATTTTTTTTTTGAGTTAGGGTCTCACTCTAGTCCAGGCTGACCTGGAATTCACTATGTAGTCTCAGGGTAGCCTCAAACTCACAGTGAACTACCCCTTCCTCCTGAGTGTGCCACCACACCTGGCTGCAAGTCAATTTTTTATACCCTATTGGTTTCAGAAATATTTCAAAATTTTTCTGAGATATAAAATCTGAGTTTAAGTCTAAAACTTCTTTAAAACAGACTTCCTTAAATGTTTTTCAGATGTTCCTCACTTACTAACAGGAGATGTTTCTTCATAATTGAGACCTGAACTTTAGATGCCATTTTGCACCTGCTATTTCTCATTATCAGCTTTGTTTCATGCCAGTGATTTTGTGCAAATGTTCAATAGGTATAAGTCAAATGACAAAGTGAAGCCATCAACACTAGAAATAATGAATATGCTTTCTTGGGGTTCTGTATTTCTTGCATTTATAACTGACCAAGACACAACTGCTGGTGGGCACTTTAATGCATCACACATAGAATCCTTCTGCTTCTCTGCTAAAGCCACCTGCTTCCAGACAGGATTCAGACTAGTCAATCTGTACAGCCACTTAACGAAGGAGATGAGGTTAAGTTGGAAAACAATACAGGTGAGTATGGGGACTGTCAGTGGAGAAAGACTAGCATGGCTAAGCAACATCAAGATGGCCACCAAGTTCTTGTATGTCAGATACAGGCAAAATTTCCCAGATTCATTGAACCACTTAAAAATAATCAGGTGGACTGGAGAGATGGCTTAGTGGTTAAGTCGCCTGCCTCCTAAGCCTAAGAATGCTGGTTCCAATCTCCAGGTCCCACGTTTAGCCAGATGCAAAGTGATGCAAGGGCGCAATGCCGCACTTGACCACAAGGGGCGCACACATCTGGATTTCGTTCGCAGCAGCTGAGAGGCTGCTGGTGCACCCATCTCTATCTGTCTTCCTCTCTCTCTGTCTGTCTCTGTGTGTTTCTCTCCACAAAAAAAAAAAAAAAAAAATCAGGTAATGGATTTCCAGTTTGCAAAAGACAAGACCAAATCCCCTTTTGATACAGCATGGGCCATGTGTTCTGTGTGCTCCCCAGACCATGCTATAGGCGTCGAAATGTGCTCTGGCACTGGGGACAGAGGGAATGAATAGTTGGGGGACATAGGTACAGTTCTATCTGCAGGGGTTGTTCCAGTCCATCTTTTTCTACATATGATGTGGCACTTGGTACTTTGAGCTGAATGTGTTACCCACATATTGGCATACTGGCCTCTTATGGGCTTTGTACCTACTGCTGGGAGCAAAGCCAGAGATCCTCCTTGCTTCAGGACCAGATTCTTCCAGGCGATATCAGCCTCTGCACCAAAGTCTTTATGTGTGACTCATTTCACAATGCTCTGTCAAAGCGCATAACTGGGAGCCCTTCCTCCCACCACACCCCTGCTGTATTGGGCTTTTAATCAAAGCTCCCTGACTAATGATCTGGGTACCTCTTCTGAGTACCTCATTTTATGAGATGCACTTGAAAGAATTTCTTCTAGAGATCTAACCTTGTCTATCATTTATAACTCAGTAGGACTTATTCTAAAATTATTTTCCTTATGACCCTTATGAAATTATCAAAGAATAAATTTCAAAAAGAAAAAAAACATGAGCCATACATATTGTCACAGGAAAGTTTATCCTCCTTCCTATCCCTATCCATGTATACAAGGTATTTTGATCATATTCACCTTACATTACACCCTCTGTCCCCTTCCACTCTTGCTGGACTCCTTCATGCCAACTTGTCACCCTCCTACTACATGGTCTTGAGTGCTGGAGAGCTAGAGGCTTTGAAACTGCTATAATTTCTGCATCATGAATTGCACTCTCCTTGGTCTATGAAGCTCTGTCAGAGCTCAGAGATGTGACTTCCCAGCAAACCCTTGGAGACTTGCAGTGTTTTTGTGTGTGTGTGCGCACACACGATTTCAGGGTCATTTATTTCTCAGTGATAAATCATTTAAAAATCTACATTCTCAGTTCATTGTAGTGTGAAAACTTTTAGATTTATTTAGATGCTAGTTTTTTAATTTTATGCATATGTGTATTCATGTGCATATGTATGATTATATGCATGTGGAGACCAGAGTACAACTTCAGGTGTCATACTCAGGAATGCCATCCACCTCCCTTGAGAGGTCTCTCATTGCCTTTGAGATCACCAATTAGTCTACACTCATTGGCTAATGAGTTCCAGGTATCCTCCTGTCTCTGCCTCTCCAGTGCTGAGATTAGAGGCTTATGTGCCAACATTTTATGTGGTGTGGTAGTTTGAATAAATGTCCCCCAACAGATTCAGGATTAATTAAAGAATTAAAGCTTCTTAGATTTCCAGCTACCTGGCTAGAGGAGATGTCACTAGGTGGATCTTAGGGTCCAGCCTAAGGTGTGGTGGTAGATTTGGAATTGCAATTTAAAGATAGGCAAAGTGCCTGAATTCCAACTGGAATTCCTAAGTGTGCTGTGTGATGTGGCTTTTGGGTTTTTGGGCTTGGGGCTTCTCTCTGCTTGGACCTGGGAAAGCAAGTCAGCTTCTTCTGCCATTATAGAACTTCCCCTGGATTTGAAAGTTTCAATAAATATCCCTTCCTCCATAACTATGCCTGGTTTGGAAGTTCATCTCAGCAACCTTGAAGCTGTCTACTACAGAAATTGGTACTGAGAAGTGAACTGAGATGAATCTGACCATGTGGATTTTGGTCTTTTGGAACTTTTGTTTGGGAAGAACAGGTATGGACTTGGTGCTTGCAACTGAAAATGCTTTTTGAAGCAGTAAGTCAAGTATTTTGGACTATTCTTGTGAGAGTTTGAAAATGCTAAGTGCAGAAACTGAACATGGAGGCCTGGCTTATGAACTAATGGGAAGGAAAGACTGCCGAAAACCTTGTTGGAACTGGGCTACTGGCATAAGGGCTGTGTTCTGCTGCCCAGACCCAGAGAGTTTGATCAAGGTTAAATTTGTAATGGACTGAGTGCTTGGCTAAAGATTTTGGACTGAGAGATTTAAGATTTTAAGTTGGAAAAACTCAAGGAAGTTAAAATTACAGATTATGATAGAAATGCAAATTCTTTTAGAAAGAGTTGACTGCAGAAGGAAACTACTTTTTAAGGTTATGATTTATTTTGTCCTGAATTAAGAATATGGCTGTGTCCTACACACCTAGTATTGGTTTTGGAAGCATGAAAACTGCATGGAGTGGTCATAAAGTGCAAACACAGTTCAAGGAGCTGCTGCAGAGATGCAGCACAAGGCACGATGTGATGACCCTGAGGATGGAAGAGCCATTGGAAGATAGACTGTGGTTTGCATGGAGACCCAGAAATGTTTTGGATATACCAGGACTGTGCAAGGGCTACCATGAAAGCTGTTGGCTGGGGATAGAAGTTTTCCCTGTCTAGTCAGCCCAGCTGGAGGAAGGGACTGGAAAATCCAGAGACTATCAATTACTGTTTATGATATCGTACTTGAACTGCAGACGTTTGATGTTCATTTGGTGGTTATTGAGTTTGTACTAGAACGTCTTTCCTTGCTATGACTTATAGCAGTTGAAAATTTTCACTCTGTGCTGTTACATGTTGAACACGTATAACTTGTTTAATTTTACAGGACTCACAGCTAAGAGACCACCTTAAATCTCAAAGGAGACTTGGGACTTTAGGACTATCCAAAGTTGGTAAAGACTATGGAAATCTTTGAATTTGGGCTGAATCCAATTTACAATGTAAAATGGTTGTGAATCTATTGGGGGCTAGGGGCAGAATGCGGTAGTTTGAATAAATGTCCCCCAATAGATTCAGGAGTTTTATTAAAGCTTCTTAGATGTCCAGCTACCTGGCTGGAGGAGATGTCACTGGGTAGATATTAGGGTCCAACCCTAAGGTGTGGTGGTGGATCTGGAATTCCAGTCTAAAGATATGCAAAGTGCCTGAGTTCTCCCTGGAATTCCTAAGTGTGCTGAGTGATGTGGCTTTTGGGTTTTTTGGCATGGGGCTTCTCTCTCTCTCTCTGCTCAGACCTGTGAAAGTGGGTCAGCTTCTCTTGCCATTATGAAACTTCTCCTGGATCTGTAAGCTACAATAATCATCCCTTCCTCCACAACTGTGCCTGGTTTGAAAGTTCATCTCAGTGACATGAAGCTAATTCCTACATGTTACTAGTGAGGACTGAATATGGTCCTCATGCTTGCAAAGCAAACTTGCCCAACCAAGCTATCTCCATAGCTTCTTAAAGTATGGTCATAATCTCATGAGGTCATGTAAATGAGTGCAGGGGGTCATGAAAAGTAAAAGGTTGCAGAATGTCCACAATTTAACTCCAGACACATAATGAATGTGAGATGTTTCTTGCAGTGCTCACTTGTTTGTATTGTGTGACTTTACTGCAGCATTGGTTCTGAACATAGAACATTTGCAAGTTTGCAGTACACATGTCACCACTCCATGCAATGCCAATAAATGCTGCCTGATACATCTTGGCTTATACTGGAAACCATTATGTTATGAATAGTGGCATTTTGCTACAAATACAACTTCAATAGAAGCATAATGATTTAATTATGGGAAATAGAGCTTTAACATTTTTCTTTTTTAAAAAAATATTTTATTTATTTGGAAGACAGAGAAAGAGGCAGATAGAGAGAATATGAGCACACCAGGGCCTCTAGCCACTGCAAACGAATGTCAGGTACGTGTGCTACCTTGTACATTCACATGGGTACTTGGGAATTGAACCTGGGTCCTTTGGCTTTTCAGGTAAGTGCCTTAACAGCTAAGCCATCTCTCCAATGCAAACTTTAATATTTTTCTATCATCATTTTTCAGCATGTAGCAAATCAGTATTCCTTTGAATTATATTGTGTTGAACGTTTTATTTTTAAAATTGTTCAAGTTGCTGATTTAAGTTTCATTTAAAAAAACATTAAATTAATTTTGATTTAAAGTTAGTGTAGGTTTTCTAACAATTTCTGAGATGGACCCAAACACACTTCTTCCACATTGTGCTCTCTATGCAAAGCAGCATTTTCTGCATTGAGATCAACTCTGAAAAACACTGGAGGTGTTCTATATTCCAAAGTATCAAATATTCAGTAAAGATTTGACTTTTGTTTGTAAGAGTAAACAAGTACATACATCTCACTACTATGTAAATTTACTTTTGTCTTTAATAAAATTATATGTCCACTAAATATTCATTTAAAAATTTCTTGGGGGTGAGAACATCTCAGCAGTTAAAGGTGCTTGCTAGCAAAGCCTGCCTGCCTAGGTTCAATTCCCCAGTCACCCATGTACAGCTGGATGAACATTCATTTGTAGTGGAAAGAGACCTGGATCACACACACACACACACACACATACACACACAAACACACACACACACACACACACACACACACAGAGGGAGAGAAATGTTTAAAAATTCTTTATTATCACTAAATTCTTGACTTACATGCCTATTTTATATACTTAATATTCCCAGAATCTTGTAAAATTTACTTGAATAGAAAAAGATTGAGAATTAAAAAAGTTGAGGAAGCACTAATTTAGACTACCATACAAAAGGCAAAAATCCAAGATGTCATAAAGCCAAATAAGTTTTGATAATTTGAATTTGATATTTATTATTTTAAGAGATATCCATTAGTTTTTATGAATCTCTATTCATAAAACATACTATTTAAGTCCTTGAATAAATGCTTTTCCTAAAATAAAAAAAAATCCCTCCACATTTACCAGAATATCTATAAAATAATGTTTGTCAAGGATAAACAATTTGAACTCTCGCATGTTGTTAGAATGAGATTAACACTGTATGACCATTTTGATAAAAATGGTCTTGTACCTTCATACAAATATAAACATACACCAATTTTATGACAGTTCCACCCTAAGTATTACTCCAGGGAAACAAAAAAAAAAGTGTTCACAAAACACTCGCAAGAATGTTCAAAGAGGTCCAGAACCAGAAACAGTCCAGGGCTCTATCAACAGGGAAGTGGGCTACAGCAGACTAGTGCAAAGGAATCCTCAGAAATAAACACTTACTGGTACATAGCACCGGCATGCCTTAGAAACCTTGCAAGAAGCTAGACAACAGAGCACACGTCTGATGGACCTTGAACTAGCCTACAGTGGGATAATTAAGAAGGTGGCTTCCTATGGTAGCAGGGAGGGCGGGGGACAAGCAGGGACAGGCTGGGAAGGGCCATGAGGGAACTTTTGAGAGGGTGAGGTTTTAAAAAATATTTATTTGACAAGACAGAGAGGTGGGGGGAATGAGAATGAATGGGTATGGCAGGGCCTCCTGACACTGGAAATGAACTTCAGAGCAGGCACTACTTTGTGTGTGTGGCTTTATGCGAGTAGTAAAGAACTGAACCTAGGACAGCAGGCTTTGCAAGCAAGTGCCTTTACTGTCGAGCCATCTCTCCAGTCCCAACTATTTGCAAAAAAACTATATTTAGGATCCATATGTTTTACCATATATAATTTCTACCACAACAAAACTAAACAAATATTAAAGTCCAGTTAATAATATGTGTGCATAAATGGATGTAACATACTGATGTCTGCCCAATTTTTCACAGTTGGAAACCAGTAAAAAAGTAGAATGGGCCAGAGAAATGGCTCAGCGGTTAAAGTGTTTGCCTGAAAAGCCTAACAATTTGAGTTTGATTTCCCCAGTATACCCATGTAAAGCTACATGTGCCAAGTGACACATGTGTCTGGAGTTAGTAGTTAGTGTGCAGCAGCTAGAGGCCCTGGCATACCCATTCTCATTCTCCACTCCCCTCTTCTCTCCCAGGTGTGGTGGCACACAACTTTAATCCTAGAACTCAA
Source organism: Orientallactaga sibirica (assembly GCA_036365145.1). Taxonomy (NCBI): domain Eukaryota; kingdom Metazoa; phylum Chordata; class Mammalia; order Rodentia; family Dipodidae; genus Orientallactaga; species Orientallactaga sibirica. The sequence goes on along the minus strand of JAEOAD010000007.1, from coordinate 486,792 downwards.
GAGGCGAGGTAAGGAAGATCACTGTGAGTTCGAAGCCAGCCTAAGACTACACAGTGGATTCCAAGTCAGCCTGGGCTAGAGAGAGACCCTACCTCAAAAACAAAAACAACAACAACAAATAAGTAGGATGGACTGAGTGATGACTGCAGGGACACACGATGGATACATAATGAGGTGGATGCTAGCTGAGGTGGTGAGGAACATGGGTATTCACTTACAAGTCTTTCAATTCTCCTATACACTTAAAACTTTCCATATGAAAGTGCTGGGGAAGTTATGTGCTCATCTGAGTATTGACTGATGGTAAGAAATGGAGGTCTGAAGCGTAACTTCAAAGTCTTTGAGATAAGTAAGATCAAGGAGATTACAAACAGCCTAGAACTGAGTGAGGTAAATGATGTGCTGTGACCCCTGGGACTTACTACAAGCCTGGGCATGAGTTGATGTATCACTTCAAACAGAATATGGGAAGCAGATAGCAGATGCCCATCTAAAGAACGGAATTTACTTAGGCAACTAAAACACTGCTTTTATTAATTTGATTGATTGATTGATTGACTTTTGTGGTTTGGGAGGCTGTGAAAGAGCTTAAATCCTTGGAGAAAAAACCCTGAAACAAAATTACAAGCAAATATCTGCCCTAATATACTGTGTGCATATCCACCCCTACTCTCCCCTCAAGAAAACAATAAGGCTTTTTAAGGAAGTTAAAATGAGTCAAGTCCAGGGTCAGTACAATCACAAGTCAGCCAATAAATACAGGACACCTCCTTAACATTCAGCTCAGAATCACCTTGGGAAGATAATAGCATTTGATATTATGAATGTCTCGGTGTGCTTATGTCACTGAATGTCACAGCAGAAATGTCTAATATCATAGTTAAACCATTAGCCTTCCCAGCATGCAAGCCTGGGGATTATCCTTGCTGCTTGCTAGTCTCTCCTTCCCATGGCCAGTCCATCATGCAGTCCTACAAATCTCCTTTCTAAATACACCTCAGGTCAATGACTTACTCTACCATCAGGATGCAGAATACCATCATTCTCAGCTAAGCATCACATAATAAACTCTCCCTTCCCATCCAGCCCATTCTCAACTCTCCAGGTAGTATAAACCTGCACAACTGTACAAGTAATCCTGCCATCCTGATGCTTAAACCCTGCTTTTCATGACCTCAAGGTCAGCTCCACAGGCAGCCTGGAAATGAGGTTCTGTCATGTGGCCTGTCTGGCCCGGTCACTCTGCCCTAGGCTCTCAGCTGCAGGCCAACCTGGCCTCATTTCCAGCCTTCTAATTCTCTGATGCTTTTTATTTCCTGATTCCTTTGCACATGTGATACTTCTGCTCTGGAAGCCTCCCAATCTCTCTCTCTCTCTCTCTTTTTTTTTTATCTATTCTCCAGATCTTAGCTTGACGTGATTTCCAAATATTTCTGATTCATTCCAGTCACTTATCAGGGTCAAGCCCACCTATCACGTGCTCTCAATGGACTTTTCTCTTTGTATAATTTATCACATTTCATAACTTTGTATTTCTATGACTAATCTGTCCCCTTGCCAAATTGTAAATTCCAATTGGACAGAATTCATGTCTAATTTAACCACCTTCATAGACCCAGTGCTAACAGCACTTGGTACATACAAAAGAAAGAGACTGGGGTTAATCAGATTTTTTACCTTGTAGCTTTTATGAAAACATAGTTATTAATAAATTAGCAATCATGTTGATCTTTGTTAATTATACTTAGTAATTCTGTCTCAAGAAATATTGATTCATAAAATGTTTCATGATCAAGATAAAAGAATTTCCATGAAATATGATTTTAAAGAAAGTCCATAAATCACTGACCTAAAATCACATCCTTGTGCTCTGAGAGTGCCATATCTGACATTCAGAGAGTTACGATCATAAAACAAGACCATCCAGTACCAGAACACACCCTTTTCCTGGACTCAGGTCTCTAGATCTCTGAGAGACTCCTTAGTGCATCCCTTATTGTATCCACTGGAGAGATAAAATGGATGATACTGCGTAACAAACAAAAGGATAGTTCATCCCCATCCACATACTTGAAGTTTTTCGAGGCAGGGTCTCACTCAAGCCCGGGCTGACCTGGAATTCACTATGCAATCTCAAGGTGGCCTCAAACTCACAGTGATCCTCCTACCTCTGTCTACCAAGTGCTGTAAAATTCTTGATCGTACAAAAAAAAGTTGACTTTGATGAAAGGTTTTTATCAATGTTTTCAAGTGCAGATTGGTAGTTTTGATTTTCTATGTCTTCTCAAGTGTTACGGAAAGGAGTAAAAAAGCTGGTTAACATGAACAAAAATACTGCTTAAATAATCAGGGTAGCTTACAAACTTGACTTGTTAAAGAGTCTTTTAAAATCAAACATTGAATATTCTTAATTTATTACTTTGAAATTGTAGGCTTTCTTGGATATGACAAGACTCCTTTGATTAAAGGAAGCTGTAGTGCTGGATGCAGAGATCTGATGGCCTGTAGGAACCATCACTGGAGACCCTCCCTTCATTTACATGGAATGAACATGACAGTGTGAGTGGCATAATACAGGCATCTTTCTTTGATCATCTTTTCTCAGTGAAATTCTTTGATGAGCATTTTCTCAAAAAGCAAAGGTATCTGATGCACAGATCAAAGATTTTTAGGTTGCTTTGTTTTCAGAATCCACATACATATAAACTTCTCCAAACACACACGAGGAGTCTTCACACAGAAACAAAACACTTCATGCAACATTATGGGCCTAGCTCCTAAAGCCATGGGCAGGCTATAGCCACTTACTTCCATACATTCTAAGCTTAGGTTCTCAACATCCCACAGCACCGAGAGAGCACAGGTTACAGACAGTGATGCACTGGTGTTTTGAATCAGATGCCCCCATTAACTCAGGTGTTTTGACTGCGTGGCCCCCAGCTAATGGTAATTTGGGAGATGGAGCCTTGCTAGAGGAAGTGTGTTTCCCGGGATGGGCTTTGGGGCATTATATCCAGCTCCCCCTTGCCAGAATTCAGCTCATTCTCCTGCTGTTGTTTGCTACCTGCTCTGGCAGAGGAGATGTCCAGCCTCTGCTCATGCCATGCTTTATCCTTCCATCATGGAGCTTCCCCTCAAAACTGTAAACCAAAATAAAACACTTTCCCCTAAAATCTGCTTTGGGTCAGGTGCTTTATCCCAGCAATAAGAAGGTAACTGCAACAGATGCCAATGCTGATATTTGGGGGCAGATCTTCTCACTTCAGTCACTTTATGAGCCTAATAGACTCAACATGACAGCTTCTCTCCCTTTTTATCTTAATGACATTTCAAATGTTCTCTAGCCGGGCGTGGTGGCGCACGCCTTTAATCCCAGCACTTGGGAGGCAGAGGTAGGAGGATCGCCGTGAGTTCGAGGCCACCCTGAGATTACAGAGTGAATTCCAGGTCAGCCTGGACCAGAGTGAGACCCTACCTCGAAAAACCAAAAATAAATAAATAAATAAATAAATAAATAAATAAATAAATAAATATAAAATAAATAAATAAAAATAAAATAAATAAGCATGGCCACCATGCCCTGCTTAAAAACAAAATGTTCTCTAAATCAAGGCAATGTGCATTGGATTGATATAGCTGAAAGGGAACATGAATGTTTATGATGACACAATATTCAAAACAAAATTCCTAAGCTGACTTCTTAGAATAGTTTGTGCATGGCAGAGGAGTACAGGTTTACCCTCTCTGCTGTCAGATATTCTCTTGGAAAAGTTTCAGCATCACTTTCCTTTGCAATGTCATAGTTACATGTTAAGAGATCATTTGTGTCCCTGACTTCTGAGGGCTGGTGCCCACTGGCTCTATATTTTCTACACATTTTGCAAGAACATTTATAGAGACACACTATTATGGTTTAGCCCAGTCATAATCATTTTTGTATCTGTATTTCAGAGAAGCACAAGCAGCAGGATGTATTGAGAGAGACAATTGTCTCATGAGAGTTTAGATTTGCTGTTGTGAACAAGTCAGCCATGGAAGACAATAGTGTAAATCCTGGAGTCTGACTCCAGGAGCACCACTGTCCCAGGGCAGGTGAAGATGATGTCTCAATTCAAGTGAAGTGCCTCCTTCTACTGGGGGCTCAGTCTCTTGGTGCCCACCAAGGTCAGATCTTTCCTCAGTTCACTGAGTCAGGTCCCATCTCTTGAGGAAGGAAATATCTTCTCAGGCAAATGTGCCCAGACAGCAATTAGTATTCTTTTTTTTTTAATGTATTTTTATTTATTTATTTGAGAGAGAGAAAGAGAGAATGGGTACACCAAGGCCTCTAGCCACTGCAAACAAACTCCAGACACATGCGCCCCCTTGTGCATCTGGCTTACATGGGACCTGGGGGATCAAACCATGGTCCTTAGGCTTCACAGGCAAACACCTTAATCACTAAGCCCCAGCAATAAGTATTCTTGAACCTAGTCCTTTGGATGATGTAAGAGGACCACGTAAGACAATGTGTATAACATGCCTGCATTGAAATCCCATATCTGGGCTCCACCCCATAATTTCTGATTAAGTAGTCAGGTGGGGAGTCTGAAATTGCAATTCTAATAATCCTGGGGTAAAACTGAGGCTTTAAATTCAATGGGCATATTTGAGAACACAGGGGAGACCCAGATGACACTAGCCCCCTTTGTGTTCTCTTTCATGGTTGGAATTTGTTAGGAGTCTGGATTTGGGGATGTTTACACTTTTTGCCACATTATGACTGATTTTAGCTTCACTTCCTCTGAAGCTCAGCTCTGAGCTCATTTGGTGTGCTTGGTTGAGCAGTTTATACATCAGCAGCACATTTGGGGATCTTCATGTACATTCTGTCATTCCTCCTGCTATGCTCAATAACAAGAGGAACTTATATATAAACACTGAAGAATAAATTTCACTTTGTTTAACATTTCCTATTCATGTCAGTGTCAGATGGGACTTTTGCTAAACAAAGTATAAACCCACATGCCTGCTAGAATTCGTGAAAAGAATGAGGGAATTACAAAGACTCAACACTTTCTCACTCCTGATATTACTCATGAAACTACTTAATAATATAAGCTAGAAGCAAGTCTCAGGACCCATACTTAATAAATCAGGTTTCTGGAGAGCTACCAAAGAGGTAGGGACATCACAACGGAAAAATGCATCATGAAAAGCTAAAAATGTAAGAATCTTGTTATTCTGTAACCCAAGGTCCTGAAAATGCTCTTCACTAGAATCTGTCATGTTGCATAGAGTCACCCCAGGAATACAAGGGCATCTCTAATTATCCCGTATCTTCTCATTCAACTGAAAAAATATTTATTGGGTCTATAAGGAAAAGATGGTTATATCCCACTCTCTACTTCAAAGGATTTACTTACTAAAAGGAACAAAAACAGGCACTGTCCTAATGCAACCATTCATCCAGGAAGAGTCTACTGAGTATCTACTCTATGCTGGCTATGTCCCAGGCACTGGGGTCACGGCCGCACTTCTGTTCTCCAGGAGCTTGTCCAGAGTTCCCAAGGATGGCATCTCCCAAAGGACAGGAAGTCAAAGAGTTGAAAAGTAAGTGAAGACATTCCCAGGATTGACACTAAATAACCTTGAACTATAATTCAAACATTTGCTTCTTGGAATGCTTGTACCACTTCTAGTCCAGTGTGGGGCTGACACGGCCAGCCAGGAAATGCTAGAACATGAGACAGTTCACCTAATTTGGTATAGAAGTGGTCCACTAGAAATGAGGACATGTGAGGGGTATCGGGCAGCACTCCTATGTCCAAGAAGGGTTACAGATACACAGATGAAGTGGCATGCAGAAATTTTAGACAGTATACAAATCTCATGTGACCTGGACAGATTCTGGCACCACCCTCCACCATCTGCCAGATACATACACACATATAAAAAGTCACCCAGGCCCAAGCAAGAGGTTCCTTACTAGAATGCTGTATCTAGCTTTTCCTTGACTTTGTAACCTGGGGGTGTGAGTGTCATCGTGACAGGCTACCTACAGGAGAGATTCTAGGGAGATTTAATTTTCTGGGGAGGCCTGGCTGAGGGAAGGGAGACAGGGACAGGTGGCATCCAATGCAATCAAGAGACAGACTTACTTTAAACAGAGCTAAAGTTTGTTTTCCTACATCCTAGCTTTTCATTTTGCAGACTTTGAATGGCTATGCTAAGGATAAGCCAGCAAAGTCCATTTGGAATTTATATCTGAAAGCAAAAATTTGGATACTTTCTTTTAAAAAGTATTTTTATTATATTTATTTATGAGAGAGAGAGAATGAGTGTGTCAGGGCCTCTAGCTGTTGCAAACAAACTCCAGATGCATGTACCACTTTGTGCATCTGGCTTCATATGGATACTGGGGAATCAAAGCTGGGTTGTTAGGCATGGCAAGCAAGTGCCTTAACCACTGAGCAATCTCTCCAACCCTTGGACACTGTCTAAGAAAGGCTTGTTTGTATTTATTTATTTATTTATTTGAGAGAGAGAGAGACTGAGTATGGGCATGCCAGGGTTTCCTGCTGCTGCAAAGAGACTCCAGATGCATGTGCCACTTTGTGCATCTGGTCTTACATGAGTCCTAGAGAATTGAACCTGAGCCATTAGGCTCTGCAAGCAAGCACCTTTAACCACAGGGCCATATCCCCACCCAAATTTGGATACTTTTTGTTCAAGTTGTCCAGGTAACAGTTTATTTGGGATCATTTGTGTTGGCCCACCTTTCTACAGTGACCCTCCCTGCTGGGGCTGTATGTGCTGAGTCTTCATTATCAGTAGTTCTCATGAGATGCACTTTTGTTACACACTGTCACTCATGACAATGCAGGGGCCTCTGAGCAGGGAGAGAAGACAGTGTGAAACAATCCTGGGGGACTGATCACCACTTATAATAAAAGACTGCCAGCAGAGGGAGCTTTGTCAGTAGCTGCATCACTAAGCCAGCATATAATCATCACAAAATTGGAAGTCATTCTGTTTCATGAGGGAAATAGCCATGTCCTCTGTTGATGGTTTCAGTGTCTAAAGTGTCACATTACCAATGCAATTCCCCAAACTTTACAGACCCATTAGTTAAGACAGTACTGTGAGACTACCTTGCTCTCTGCAGCCTGCAGGCAGCAACTGTACCGATGGCATGTCACAAGGGAGGTGGCTGAGGCTGAATGGTCAGGGCCTTTGCCCAGTAGTAGAAGTGGCTAAAGAGAGGGGAGAACAAGGCAGATGTTCACACTGCCTTTTCAGATGAGATTAGGCATGTTGAGGTTGGTATGGCTGTAGACTACATTGTGTTTCCAGTAATATTCAGTGCTCAAGAATGGCAAACACTTGAAAAAATTTCTCTTAATTTCTATAAAACATTTATGTGCAAGGTAAAAATGATAAGATTATTGGAGTTTACCATGTATGCAGATGTAATACACATGAAAGCTACAGCCTAAAGGATGAGAGATGGGTGGTAAATGGACCTTGTAGCACAAAGATTTCTGTGTTTCACATGAATTGACATATTAGGTTGGGTATACTGTGGAAAGTTAAAGATGTATATAGTAATCTTTAGGACAACCATTAAAATGCAGAGATTTAATTAAAAGCCCAACAGAAAACTCAAATGATATTTAAAAAATTGTCCAAATAAATTGTCAAAAAGTTTTATTAAAAAAAAAAAAAACTGTCCAGGGCTGAGAGATGGCTTAGCGGTTAAGGCACCTGCCTGCTAAGCCTAAGAACCCGGTTCCAATCTCCAGGTCCCACGTTTAGCCAGATGCAAAGTGACACAAGGGCGCAATACCACACTTGGGTGGACGCATCTAGATTTCATTCACAGCAGCTGAGAAACTGCTGGCACGCCCATGCTCTATCTGTCTCCCTCTCCCTCTCTCTCTGTCTCTCTTCAAAAATAAAAATAAAAAACCTGTCCAAATAATCTGAAAAAGGTGTGTATAAACAAAGAAACAGAAACAAAAGACAAATGTAGATCTGACCCAGCTATACAAATAATTACATTAAATAGTAATGAACTGAAGGTTCCAGTTAAGAAGCAGAGATTGTCAGAACCGATTTAAAAAAATCAAAACCCAATAAGCTTTCCACAGACATGTACCTTAAATAGAGGAAGACTGAAAGTACGTGGCTACAAAAGATATTGATTGATGTAATCTGGATACAGACTGGAGTGACTAGGTTAACAGAAATATTATTTCTATTATTTTATTTTATAATGACAGAAAGGTCAATTAATATTAATTGACATAAGCCTAAGTGAAGATCTTTATCGCAAAACATTTGAAGCAACAATGGGTAGAATTAAAGGAGAAACAGACATTCCAGAATCATAGCTGAGAATCTTAAACACTTCTTTTCCAGCCCTTGTTAGAATTTGGGGAAGCCGGGCATGGTGGCACACGCCTTTAATCCCAGCACTTGGGAGGCAGAGGTAGGAGGATCGCCTTGAGTTCGAGGCCACCTTGAGACTACATAGTTAATTCCAGGTCAGCCTGGACCAGAGTGAGACCCTACCTCGAGAAAAAAAAAAAAAAGAATTTTGGGGAAAAAACATAGATAATATGAAGAATGTGATCAATCACTTCAATCCAATTCACATCTACAGAACACTTCTCCCAACAAGAGAAGAATACACATTCTTTTCAAATGAACTTTTTTGTAACACTAGTTAAAACAGACTTCATTTGCCCCATAAAACATATTTCATTAAATTTAGGTGGATTCAAATCACACACAATATGATGGAAATAAACTAGGAAATGCTAAAAAATATCTCTAGAAACCAACAAAACCAAAAACACTAATGAAATTTCTAAATATCTCATGGACTAAGGAAGAAATCCAAAAGGAAATCATAAAGTATCTTGAACTGAAAGAAAGTAAGAACCTTGGACTTTGAGCTCCTTCATAAACACAATGAATTCCATTGCTGCTTCCCACTGCAATAGGAGGGAGGGGCCATGAAAACCCATAAGGGAAGTTACAATGAAAGCCCATGCAGTGCCGGCTATGTCTTCCCCTTTCCCCCACTGGAATAAACGAGCCTATGAATCTGTGTTTATAAGGAATCACTAAGCTGGTAGGTGGTCTTGGGACTACCCAAACAACATAGCTATATTATGTCATGCACACAAAGACCTCTACATTGAAAACTAAATAGCCTGGTGAGAAAAATCAAAGATCTAAGCACATAGAGAACTACACCAGCCTCATACAGCAAGACTCGGCACCATGGAATGTTGATTCTCTTCAACTACTATCCTAAATAAACTGCAGGTTTGGGGTAAATACTATCAAGGTAATTTTTTAAATTAACATATAAATTCAAGGAACATATAATGTGAAACCAATGGAAGAACTTAAATGACCTGACGTTGAGATTTAAAGTAGTTAAGAAAGTAAGCAATTAGCACATGAATAAAGAAACTGAGCAACACAATAGAACAGAATTCAGAAGTAGATCTACACTATGCAATTATGATTGTTGAGAAGGTGCAAAAGCAATCCAATGAGGAGCCTTTCAATAAGTGGTTGAATTTTAATAATTAGATATTTCTATGCACAAATACTGTTTGATTCCATTTGACACTATAAAAGTAATTCTTGCTGCACTATAGACCTCAATGTAAAATCCAAAACTACAAAGCCTTATAAAGAAATAAACTCTCTTTAGAATTTGTTATACAAAGTTTTCTTAGGTCACAGAACACAACTGTAACATTGATAAATTAAACTTTACCAAGTTAAAACTTCTGTTCACCAAATCATTGTTAAATGAATAGGAAAGCCACAGAATGAATAAAATGTCAGCAAAACATATTTGTCAAAGGGTTGCTATATAAAGTGCTTATGCAACTCAATAATCAATACAATTCAATTAAAAATGGCAAAGGCACCTTATCACGAGATGAGCTCTCACACAACAGCCAGGCTCTAGAGAGTTCTACTCTCAAGGCCAGCCTGACAACCTGCATCAGAGTGATGGCAGCAGACACTGTGGACACTCAAAACACATCAAGCAGAAGTCCAGAAGATGCCGAGAGCTTAACACTAAAGTAGACTTTTAACACACCCGCCAAAGCTCAGGGAACATGGCAGAACAGGGGGCCATGATCAGACTGTAAGGACCACAGGATGGGAAAGAGTATCCAGAGGCATTGCTCCCCTCCCCACAAAAACTGACTGTAGCTCTCACAACTCATAACCCACAAAACCATGGTGAATACTAGTAATCCCATGGAGGGCCCTTGGGGAATGGGAGCAGGGAGGAGTAGAATGGTACCAACACATGTCTTACCCATACAAAGTTTCTACTTAGTTTAAAAAAAAAAGCCTATAACTGGGGAGGTCCTAAGCCTTAGGCAAGAAACCACCATTGTTGTCTGGCTAAATGCATCTATTATAATCATCAAACTGCCCTCGAAACACTTAGGTTTATGCCGATATATTAATGCTACTCTCACTGCTGGCTAGAGAAGCTCCTCTTTTCAGGTGGTGACCACTGGTGTGACTCAAAAGTTGCCATAGTGTTGAGAAGAAGTGACAGTGGAGTGTTTGGCACTAAATGAGACATTTCTGCACACCAGAAAGAATGTAAGAGCCAAAGGAAGGGGAGAAGTTCTTCAATGCTGTCAATCCAGACACAAAGTAGTCTGGATATTCATGACTTCACAGTGACTGATGCTACCTACATATGGCCTACTTAATAGGAGGGAAAAAAATTGATGGCATCACAATAGAAGAGAGACTAGTTGCAAAGAAGAAGAAATCCAGTGGAAGGGGGACTTGGGAGGGGGAAAAAAGGAGGTAAGGAGGTGGTGGGAGGGGATTTTGATCATGGCATATTGTCCAAATTTATGGAGGTTGTCAAATAAATGTTAAAATGTTAAAAAATGGCAAAGGCTTTCAACAGACACTTTACAAAAAATGACATCTAAGAGGCCAGCAACACAGAAAAGTTGCTTACCAGTCATCAGAAAAGTGCAAATGAAAACCTATACACACTACACAAATGGCTAAAATTGCAAAGACTGACACTGCCAATGGTTGGATCCAACAACCACACTCTGGACCAGTGACCCAGGGTGATGGTTCAACAACACAGACCATGGATGGGCCACTGAGTAGTGCTGCCTGCTTCCTGTGTCTCACTCCAGCTCTGTAACTCTGTGCTGTGAGGATACTTAGGAAGATGGGAAGCCCCCTAGGCTTCCAGCTGCTATTTCCAGAATCAAAGTCAATGTCACAGACTGAAAGTGTACTATGAGCCTGAGTTCAAGAGCTCAACACATGGGGCTAGAGAGATGGCTTAGCAGTTAAGGCACTTATCTGCAAAGCTGAAGGACCCAGGTTCAATTTCCCAGTCCTCACATAAAGCCAGATGCACAAGGTGGCACATGCAGTGGCTAGAGGCCATGGTATGCCCATTCTCTATCTATCAAATAAATAAATAAATAAATAAATAAATAAATAAATAAATAAATAAAATATTTTTTTAAAAAAGAGTTCAACACACAACACAGTCTACTCCACAAGGCACAGGATGAGCTGGCTATAGTATTTAATTTTCTGCTGTCCTGCCTGAATCATGATGGGTGCATGCATTGATCAAAATGTTGGCTCATGTGAGCAGCTACAGTTCAGACCATCCTTACATCATCCCTATACGAACAAAGTGCTACCCAGGGACAAAACTTGGGTATGACCCACAAGCTACTGCCATGTGTCTCAGTGACATTTCTGTACAAGGTGGACAACACATACAACAATCGTTCTCTAGTAACATGGTGACCAAAGACATTGTGTTTGCACAATGACAAAATCAGCTAACAGTGGCCCTCTCAGAAGGTGCCATGTCATTAAGTGCAACATGACTATGCACATGGAATATTGTACTTCTGTGGCTAACAGGGTGCCCAGCAGTGACAAGCAGAGAAATAAGATGGAGTTTAGTGCTTCAAGTCACAAATAAATGACTTATTGAAGAGGATTATTGAAAAAAAAAAAGCTTTAATAGCTTCAAGGGTACTGGGTGAATTTTTCAAGTTTAAATCAAACATAAAACTAAATAAATGTCATCTACAGCATTATCACTGCTGCCATATCTCACAACCATGAAACATTAATGTGGAAGAGAAATGGAAAAAATGAACACAATACACTTGTTGCCGGAATCAGAGCTTGGGGGATAGATGGAGGAATGAGTTGTTTTTGTAGGCATCCTAAATCTTAAGGGTTGTCAGGTCAAGCCCAGGAGATAAAAACACTTGGGTGCCCAGAACCAAATCCAGAGAGAAGCCAACTTTCCAGAATAATAACCCCCCACCCTGTGGTAGTCCCTCACAGGGGCCAGACCTACTGGGTACTAAAGACATAGGTGGGAAGACAGGCAGGGTTCCATCCACGGCACTGACCAAAGCAGCCAGACACATCTCCCAGCAAACATTGGCTGCAGAAACCCAAGCTGGTCTCTATCATCTGGGATTGTGGAGATACACAGGATTTCTGGTTCCCGGGAACCACCCCTGGCTTCTTGGGCTACAAACTCCATAGGCTTGCTTTTCCTTTGATGCAAACATTAACCCAGCAGCTAATTCACATGCCAAAGGTCCAGGAGAGAGGTACAAAGATTATGAGCCATGGTCCTTGCCCCTGGAAGCTCTTCAGTGTCTTTGCTCTCCATGAGAAGGAGACACTAGCATCTTTCAATCAGCCTGCCCTTACATGACCTGTTGGTCAAACCTACTCCTGTCCCCTTCAAAACGTCCAGCAGGAAATGCCCCTATGCTCATATAGCCCCATCACACCTGACTACATTTTGCGAAGGCTCCCTCTCAGCCTGGCAGTTTCACGCTGGCGATACAATGACATCCTTTGGAAGAACTCTCAGGAACCCTCCTCTCGGTCTGTACTCTCAACCCACTCTCCTAGAGCCCCTGCATGCAGGCATTGCTACTTTGTTCTGTTTTCCACTCTCCACGTAACTACAAAGAGGAGGCAAGCCTGGCAGCCATTGACTTAGCTTTTCTACTTATCATCATACTGGAGGTGCTGCTCACCCCTTCAGCCAAGGGCAGGTAGGGGACTGGCAGACAAGTCCCCCAGAGACATTTCCATGGTCCAACAGGTCCAGTGTGCTTTGTAATTACCACCTGCTTCCTGAGTCTGCCCATGAGCTTTGAGACTCAGCCTCCTACTTCCTCCAACCCACACCAAGGACATACATTACAGCCGCTAAGCTTCCTCAGCCACAGTCATCTGCTGTCGATTAACAAGTAATCAGGAAAAACTCCCTGCCATGATAGACTGCATACTCTCAAACTGTAAGACAAAATAGTCTTTCTCCCTCACGTGGCTTCTTGTCAGGTATTTGGTCACAGCAACAGTGACAGTAACTCATATAGGATGAACCCCAGAATGTTATAGTTGGCAGTGACAATGCTCAATGTACATTATTGCATGTTTAATGATACTGAGACCTGAGGCGAGTCATTTCTAGCTTTCAGCTTTCCCTGCAAGGCCCCATTCTGTGGACAGTTAGCGACCTCATTCTCTCTGTCATGTACACTTCCAGGCTGCCTAATAGAAACCTCCTTTCATATACTTCACAAAGCCAATGCACTATCTACATGGCAATTTATTTCAGTCCCACATCTAGTAGTCATGACTATATCCTTAAAACCTCCAGCACAGAGGATGCAGAGGCGCTACCAAATGCAGGGTGGGCCCCAAGTGCACTCACAGCTCTGGCTCCTACTTCAACCACAACAAGGGTGTGTGGCCAAGCCTGTTCACTCTCTTTCCTGCTCTAGTTACCTTTTGGTGTCTGCTGAGAAACTCCCTCCCCAGAAGGACACATGCTATGTGATTCCTGGATGAGTCTCTTGGACTGTTCCAAGCCTCAGTTTTGTCATCTGTGAAAAGGATCACAGGACTCACATCATGGGGTTGTGACTGACAGGAGTTGGTAGATGACAGCAAGTACTGGCAGAGTGAAGAATACAGGACAGGAGAGCTCCCCCCATCAAATCAGTGCATTTGGGAGATGGGGATGTAAGGACACATATGTCAGGAAAGAGGAGTAGGAGACTGGAGCACACCCTTAACCATGCCAATGATTGTTTCCTAGATGTCAATGGGGAGGAGGAGGAGCTGTGAACCCTTCAGAATGACAACTAGGCACTGGACTCAGCCAGTGGCTCAATGCAAAGATGCCTGAAGCTAAGTCTATCATAGATTTTACTAGTTGAAAGTGGACGTCAGGAGCTGGCACTTGTTTGTACAGTAACTGTCGTGACCCAGCCTTGTCCATTTCCCCACTGATCTGTGGCGACTTTCTCGCCATAATGGCAAAAGCAGAGGTAAGGAGTTACAAATTTTCCAGTCCCTGATTTAAAAGATGTATGACACACAATTCCTAAATAATATGAATCTATAAAATATTCTTTATTGCAAATTGTACACATTGTCAACTGAGTCTCAAAAAATGCTTTGTCTGATTTTTGCTGACAAAAATAGCCAATAGTTAGCCAGACATGGTGGCACACGCCTTTAATCCCAACACTCGGGAGGCAGAGATAGGAGGATCACTGTGAGTTTGAGGCCACCCTGAGATGACATAGTGAATTCCAGGCCAACCTGGGCCAGAGTGAGACCCTAACTCAAAAAACCAAGACTGCAGGTAGTAGCAGCTTATAGTAGCATGCTTAGGAAGTAATGGGCTTAGAGTACTTATTTCTTCTCTAAAAATAAAATGTTTTAATTTCATACTTACACAATGTAATTTTTTAAAAATGAGGTAGGATTTCACTATGTTGCCCAACCTGGCCCTGAACTCCTGGGCTCAAATGGTCCTCCTGCCTCAGCTTCCCAAGTAGCAGAGGGTAGAAGAGCATGTAACAGTGCCTAACTATACTTTTTAATAATGGATTATTTCACAACTGACTCACAAAATTCTAAAACATTAAGCAATCAGCAGTGTTCAGTATTTGGCCTGAGCTGACTCAGTACACACAAGTGAACACAGAAAGGGCAGGCATGAGGCTAGTGTAGATAGCTGCAGGTCCCAATAGCTTGACCAGAGTGGCAGCTGGGAGATAATGAGACATAGAGTCAAGAGTTATGACAAAGGCATGATCTTCAGGACTGGCTTCTAGGATGCTAGGGGCTCAGGAAAGCAAGAATACTTAGGAGGCTTCCCTGGTTTAGGGTGCAGGTGATGGAGAGGGTGGGGTATCATTAGTCAAGCTAGGGATGAGAGAACAGCAGAAGTGCTAGAGACAGACATAGAGACTTCAGCCTCATCCACCCTGGGCCTCCACTGGGACAAAACGCCTGGAGGCCACTGCTGCTCAGTGAATGGTGACAGCTTGGCTTAGATGGTCATATCCCACCTCCATGACTCTCACTGTAAAGTGACTGACTTCCTGCCAAATCAGCCAACAGCTACTGCTTTGCAAAAAGGGAAGGTTGCAGGAGTACTAGTACCCACAAGTTACAGTAAAAAATCAGAAGTAAAACTTAAAAAAAATTGTACGTTGGCATCTGTCTCAAGAAGTTGCCGCCCAACCTGGCCTTGGATGTATACAACTGTCCTTTATCTTATCTGTTATCAGTCTATGTAATCATCTATCTCTCTATCTATTATCTATCTATCTATCATCTATCTATCTATATCTCCTTCTCTTTCTCCCTCCCTTACCCTGTATTTGTCTCTCTCTTAATTATTGTGATTAAATCTATATTAAAACTTTACCCTAGCTGGGCATGGTGGTGCACGCCTTTAATCCCAGCACTCAGGAAGCAGAGGTAGGAGGACTGCCATGAGTTCGAGGCCACCCTGAGACTACATAGTGAATTCCAGGTCAGCCTGAGCAAGAGTGAGACCCTACCTCGAAAAACCAAAAAAAACAAACAAAAAACAAAACAAAACAAAAAAAACTTTACCTTAACAAAGCCCAACTCTGCTTCATGAAGCATTCAAATCTTGGGTAGCGTAAAATTTCTTGAGCTCTATTAGTACAAGTCTCCAGAATGAATAGAAATTTTTTATGTCACAGGTCAAATGAAAATACTGCTTTTAAAATTTAAGTTAAATTTCAGAGCAAAACACCCTCCTTTTTTCCAAATGCCAACATAGTACCTCTTTAAATTGTAATTGTCTTTAAATGAATTAGCAATAACAGATCATATTAATTTTTAAGAAATAGGTCAGTGATATCTGATTCTCTCTCATTACTAAAACTATCTTACTTGTCTTTTCTTCTTTATTTTTTTCAAGGTAAGGGCTCACTCTAGCCCAGGCTGACCTGGAATTCACTGTGTAGTCTCAGGGTAGCTTCAAACTCACAGTGATCCTCCTACCTCTGCCTCCCAAGTGCTGGAATTAAAGGCGTGTACCACCATGCCCAGCTTAAAACTATCTTACTTTTCTTAAATTAAATGAATGTTTCCCCATGCCTCCCAAGAGGGCCTCCCTGCTGGAATGGGGTATTCCTAAGGAGGGTCATGAATGGATTTACACAGTGGTCAACTTTACTTCCAGCTCAGACTCACAGTTCCCTTTCCTATCTTTTCCCCACTTCCCATAGTCCTGGCACCTGTACACTTCTAGTGATTGGCAGAGAAGATATAAGAGAACAGAGAGGGCAAAGAAACCCTAGTTCTTCAGAGTAGCCAAACCAGGCCTGCAGCCACAGAGCTGAGCTTCTCTGCTGCACATGTCTATGTCTACTAGACCACCATCCTCCCTACTGCACTCAATGGAGGTGCTCAGTCCTGGGCTGTTCTGTTTACCCTCCCCTTCATCCAAGTGACTGAGGCTTCATGATGACCATCATGACCAGCTTCATCAGCCACTACCCATACCAGACACGGAACTGTCTCTCCTTTGAACCAAGATCTTCCCACGCATATAACCGACCACTGTGCTGTGTGTGTCCCTTCTGTCTCCTCCTTCCCTGCCACAAGCTCTGCATCATGTGCACTCACAGCAGGTACTCCATTCATGTCTGCTCAAGGAAAAAGAATGTGGTGTTCTAATATTAGAGCCCTTTCCTTAAATAATTTCTTATAAATACGTACTAAAGCTAAATGGAAATTTTGATTACTTAGTGCCTTTACCAAATATATCTACAAACACTTCAGACACCTGCTGTGAGGAAGACACATGTAAAAACTGCATCATTGTAAAACGTCAATAACATAAATGTGAGGTCATGCTTTCAGATATAGTATCCTTTTTCTTCAATTTTAAGAAGTCACACATGGATATGTGGCTGCACAAAGGTCAAAACTCCACCTGGAATTATACTGGGAGGTGGACGACAGAAAGATACTCTAAACAATCATGTCTAACTTTTTTTAACTTCAGAAAAGACTCTGCTCATGGCCCAAGGATCACAGAGAGCCACCAGGTATTGCTCTCTGCTACATCTGGCTGCTGAAGTCATTCACCTTGGCCAGAAGCTTTCAAATAAAGCAGGATGCCAAGGCCCATGTTTCACAGTACTAACAATTCCCCCTCAAAGTGAGATTTTATCACAATAACTTGGCCACCTCACCCTCCACTTCAGCCCCTGCTGTTCAGGGAACAAATCTGTGATGCACTTTGAAAGCAAAGCTTCCCAAGAGGTCTAATTCATTCAGGTTCAATAGCTGTTCTCCATTCAGAGGTTGGGTCCTCTTACTTCTCAGGACAGAAACAAGCCTGCTGCCATGAAAGGAGACTGAGAAGGGATCAGGCGAGTTCCAATGACAAGGACTTCACATTCCAGCTATGACGCTTGACCTTGTGAGAAGGCAATGAGGTCAGCCTGCTTTCATTCTGCTCTCAGTCAGCTGCTGTCCTAGATCTTTCATTAGCCAGAAAGCTTCCTCTGAGCCTGACAACTTCCTTCCCTTCATATGTCCCCACTGGGGAATGGAGGACTCTCTCCCAGAGCTGCCCATTGTGTAGGCTGTGCTCCCTGATTTTTCATGGGAACTACTTTTCTGTGTAGCAGAAGATGCCTGCACCATGGCAAGGGCTTGTCAATGGTCCCTGTGTGTCATGCCTCCATGAGAGGAGGGACTGGGCTACTTGATGGAAAATAGATACAGCCAATTGCATCCCTGTCCTGTTCTCTTTCTCCCCAGGTGCTAAGCCTGTTGCTAGCATACTGGCTTTTGGGATTGCTGTGCCCTTCATATTATCATGGCCAAAGTTTGGGGAACACTGTAAGCATGGGGTTGCTCACACTCTAGGCTGGGGAAGGCATGAAGAAGTGGCAGTGAGAAGGACCCCGTGCTTTGACCATGTTGTTCTTCTCCAGGCCAGGCTCTGGATCAGGAAAGGAAGAGCTGGTATGATATTGGGGTTCTAAGTACCTCATTTTCCCTAACAAGTCTGACTTGCAGGCCAAATATGCAGATTGCCAAACTCCCACAGTTTGTTAGTCATGTAATTGAATTTGCAGTTTGACCTTGTGAGACAGCAAAAGACCCAAGAGACCTGGGGCCTCATATGCTTAGTGTGAGAGAATAAAGGGGCTGAGCCAGATGCAAGGGTGGCATGAAGATAAAGGATTCCCAAAGTCTGTATTACTGAGTGGGGTTGGGGGCTTCTGGCAGTCTTGGACCATGAGTGGGAAATTCAAGAAAGAAAAGTATCTTCTAGAAATGAGGCCAGAATTTCTTTTTTTTTTTTTTTTTTTTCTGTAGAAGGCCAGAGAGTAAATGCTTGAGGCTTTGTAGGCCCTGGGTCCTCTGTGATGGGGCTCCATTCTGCTATTGTGTAAAGAAAGGCACAGAAAGCACAGCCGTGCCCCAACAAAGCTGTCTTTACCAGAGAGGCTGCCTCTGGCCTGTTGGTGCATTCAGCTGACTGATTCTAGATAATGCCTCAAACCGAAACTTGCCCATCCTCTGTAGGCCTGTGTTTTGGTGCTTCTCCAGTCTTGGTTTGCTCTTCCTCAAGGCTGCACTGCTTAGCCTGTTTACCTGTCTGGGGCCTATGGCTTCTGGGGTTTGGGGCTTCTGGGTCAGAGGCTGCATCACCAGTGCCAGCACCAGACATGCACTTGGTAGAGCTCTGGGAG
Source organism: Orientallactaga sibirica (assembly GCA_036365145.1). Classification (NCBI taxonomy): domain Eukaryota; kingdom Metazoa; phylum Chordata; class Mammalia; order Rodentia; family Dipodidae; genus Orientallactaga; species Orientallactaga sibirica. Next base: position 467,674 of record JAEOAD010000007.1, on the reverse strand, counting down.
AGGGTGTGGTAGATGAGGAGATGGCATTTACAGGAGACAAACCTCACTGAGCATTTCCAGTCTCTTGGAAGAAAGCTCCAGAGCTCAAAAAGGAAAGAAAATCTTTGCTGATGACAAACAACCAGAAATGAGCCACTTAGCTTACAGCTCCATTCCTTGGTAAGATTCAAGCCCATGGGTTGATTCTGATGTCAGGGCTGGACCCCAGAAAGCAGCTCTGCCGAACAAACACCTGCAGACAAGCTGCTCCATTCCAGGAGCCTCCCCTCTTCAGCCTGGGGCCATCTCAGGGCTTCAGCCTCTTTTGGGGAGGAGGGAAAGCATTGCAGCCAGCCAGAGGGACAGAATGCTTCATTACTGGGAACTCTAAGAGTCTCTTAGGTCTGTGCAGCACCATTAGGTGACGTCAATGGCTTAGGGGATCTGAGGCCATGTTTCCAGTCTTCTCAGAACAGCAACTGATTCATGGTAGTAAAGGCGTTTCTATTTAGAGCCACAGAATAGAAGAGGTGGCTCCTGGCTTCTGCATCCTGACATCCTGGGCTAACAGCCTGTCTGTTCCTCACAGCCAGGGGGAAGAGTCTATGGCTGGCACATTCTATTTCACTCAAGCTAACCAAAAGCTCCAGGCCTACTGTGTGCAGTGCAATTGGTCACACAAAGCCTGGTGATTCTGCAAGAGATGGGTGAGCAAGTTAGCACACCCATCACATCTATGACATTGTTGGGAAGGAAAGACAAGTAAGGAGGGTGCTTTGGGGATTGGGGGAGGGAGGTGCTACTTAATGCTTCTTGGGCTGGCCCATGAAGGACCAGCAGGAATTGAGTATATGGAGTTGTAGCAACTGGTGACAAGGACATTGAAGGGTCCCTTCATTATATAAGAAAGGAGAAAATACAGGAACAGATGTGAGCCACCTGGCTTTCAGCATCATTCCTTGTTAAAATGCAAGCCCATGGATCTGTTTTGATGTCAGGGCTGGACCACAGACAGCAGCGCCAGTCAGACTATTCTGATCCACTCCAGGAGCCCAGCCCAGCCCTGCTCTGAGCCATTGCGGGCTTCAGTGAAGGGGGGGGGTGTCGGGAGGGAGGGCATGCTTGATTCTGGACATGAACTGTGCTTGCTTAGTTTCTGGTATGAGAATGAATGAGCCCACCTCATCCAGTGCCTTTCCCTGTAGATCCATAGCCCTGCAATAGTGGTGCGCTTTGCTCATATTCAGGAGTCTGTCCCTAGAGGGATTCCTTATGTCCCTTCTCATGCAGACCTCATTCTTTCTCCTAGTATGTCTCAATGTTGCTTTTGAGGATTTTTTTTCCCCTTATGAAAGTCCATTCCCTTCCTTTCCCAGGATGTGTCTCTCTGTGTAACTTTATGGCATTAACAAAGATTTCCTGACTCCAGATTAAATTTTCAGTAGTGTAGGAGACATTTAAGGCTGGATTTAGTCTTCTGGACAGGCATATGGCCGTGGATACTTTTGATGTCCAGCAGCTCCAAGAGCCTCACTAGTGCCAGTCCTTGCTCTCTCTCCGGAAACCTGGTGGTTCCTGTTTTGCTGATCCTAACCCAGCACTCTGGCTAGGTTTCTCCTGATCTTGCCCCTCACAGCTCTACCATATGACAAGGACAGGTCATACCCCAGATACCCTGGGAATCCCTAAGAGACACTATCCTTTGAAAATTCTCAACAAAGTCAAAGGTCATAATTTGTAAGTTTTTAAAATTAGCTCATTGCATACTTTTTTCTTTCTTTCTTTTTTTTTTTTTTTTTTCAAGGTAGGGTCTCACTCTAGTTCAGGCTGACCTGGAGTTCACTCTGTATTCTCAGGGTGGCCTCGAACTCATGGCAATCCTCTTACCTCCACCTCCCGAGTACTGGGATTAAAGGCGTGCACCACCACGCCCGGCTCTTCATTGCATACTTTTAATCCATAAATTATAAAGTATGAGATGAAAATTCACATGATCAAATAGTAAAACTATGACTCACATGACAAAACATCTCAAACAATGTTATTCTATATTATAAAACTACCTTACACATTCTTAAATCTATCAACTTATTAAAATCTGCTACTTCAGAAGATAGCATTTAAATGTCATGGTAAGAAAAAAATCACAGCACTAATTTGGAATGATTCTTATTTTGGATGAGACTAGGGGAGTGAAATTCTCAAATGGATATATACTTTTCATTTATTTAAGAAATTAAGACATGAAATGGAACTTTTTTTTGTTTGGAGGAAGGATTTTATGTTCTGATAAAATGTATTAGCAGGAACAGTCAGCCACAGGGCATAGCATAACCAATGCACACTCATGATAAAGAAAGGTAGGCGTGCAAAGGAATGAAACAGTATCTGCCAGAGGTGTCTAATTGTCACATTTTCAATTGGAAACTGCAACAAAGTATGGAGAAAGACAAGCAGAGAACAGTGGCAAGAATGGTGCACATGGCCAAGCTGACAAAAAGCAAATGGAAGAAGCTGGATACTGTACCTGCTTATTATTGTCAGTGGTACAACACAGCTTCTTGAGGGAGACAAAATGCCTAATTTTCCTAATAACATAAATAATCGTGATTAGTGAGTCAGATATGAGAGGATTAAACAAGTCAGCACATGACATCAACAGTGTCTTCTGAAGCCAAACTCCAGGGTCCTTCCTAGGGCAGAGTTAGGACTTATAATCCTACCTAGTTCAGAAATAACTTCCTAACGGGCTTTGTAACCATTACATTTATTTGCATTATAATACATCATAGATATCTTCAGTGAGAGGCTGAAATGCTACCACAGATAAAACTGACTTTAATTCTACTGATACAAATAATTTTATTGCTTATATGAATAGAAAATGAATTGTTTAGACAATGACCAAGTATAAATGGCTACTGTTTTTATAGTAAATATTCCGTATTATTTTACACCATGGTTGTCATAAGGATGGCATTTTTCAGGCAGAGAAAAATTCTTTTATCTCAAAGTCATGAACAGAAACCTGAAATTCAACCTGTGGTCTTGCTCATTACATAAGGGAAACTAAGAAAAAGATGGCAGGGACTCTAGCCTGTGCACAGGGCAGCTCAAGGTAGAGTTTCTACAGAGAGGAAACCTATGGAATTCAGGATATTAGACTTTAATCCCCAGAAATTCTTGGGGTATTCCTCCATCCATGTCTCTCTGTCTCTGATGCTCTCTTTCTTTGCAGGTTACTTTTCCAAGGAAGCCTTTGATGACAGCATAGAAAATACTGGTCATTCTAAAATGAACATACTTCAAGTAGAAAAGGGTAAATTTCTCTATTTTTAATCAGAATTGTCTCTGAGAGCTCACTGCCTATAATTAGGAAAAATAACACTATTAATAGTGGCAGGATAAAAGAACTTCCTCTCATCTGTCAAATCAGAAACGTGTATTCTGATAGAAATTACCAAGCAGTAGCTGGTCTTCTCTGCTTTGACTTCTCGCGGATTCTGGTCACACACAGAAAAGGACTTTTAGCTTCAATTTTCTAAGGATGATGATAAAATCCATGTGATGGCCCAGGTGCAATTTTCTCCTGTGGCTCTGAACTGGCCACTGGTGGACTGGCTATGCTGACTAGTAGCATAGGGCAGTCTCTGCCTTGCCTGGTAACCCTTGTTTAGAAGCCCGTCAGTGCCCATAGGCCCCAGAGGCCAGCTTGGGGGAGACACAAATTACTAAAGACACTAACCAGCAGGCGGTAGCTTCTGAATTGACTGGAGAACAATTTTCAGCCTCATCCAACAAGTAAAATTATCAGGAAACAATCCTCAAATATATTGGTGATTTTATGGAATGCCTAGTTTTCTCATCACAGGGCAATTTGTAAGGAAATCAGGTAGCCCTGAGAGTCACATGTGGGACAACTGCCATCTTGTTTTCTTCCTCCAAAGGTCATACAACAGATGTCCCTTATAAGCTCACCCTATCAAGTGCCATTGACCTTCAGGTTGGTTCACAAGGCTCATCAGTGAGCTGTTGTAAGGAGTCCCATCTGACCTTGTAGACCTTCTCTCAACATTTAACTAAGAGAAGGAAAAGGAATCCCATGTTTTCTTTATTTCTCCCCAAAACAAACAGGCTACTGTTAACGGAATCATGACAGCCAGACATCTTATAGCAGGTTAGTGGCCTCCAGGGCTCTCTTAGTTCTTTGGAACAAGACCAGAGCCATCTTGGAGCCTCAAAAAGAAGAGGTTAGTTTCTTGTGAGCTGAGAGCATAGGCCAGGAGCCCTGGCTAGAGATCACCTGGTAAGGGGAAGGACGTCCTGGACTTAAACCTCTCGGAGGGTTCTGGAAATAATGGAACCATGTATGATTGGGTGGAGGCAGGCAATAGGAGAGTTGGGCTGATGCCTCCTGAAAGACCAGGAGCAGGAGACAGTGGATGAGAAGCCATGTCTGGGGATTGCTGCTGGTCAAGTGGAGGTACATACTGGACATGGCATGCCACTACCTGTGTAGACCCAAGGCTTACAGTGGTTTTTCAAAGTGCTTAAGTCAATACCCACAAAAGCCTGAGTTCTTATCTGCAGCTGAAGAGTCAAAGAGTTTGCTCTCACCCTCCTTGGCCAATCACTGGGGTGATCTTCACGTGCTGTTGGATGCTGTCCCCGGATTTCCGTCTGGCATAGTAAACCCCCTGCCACTCCTACATGGACAAAGAGAACTCTTAAGACCTTTCAGTCAAGGCCACAGCTGCTCTGATACTGGGTCTTTGCAGACTGTCAGGTTGTCATTACATTTCATAAAATTGCTCTATCTTCTGTGTTGCTAACATGGTCATAATGTATGAAGGTAGGACCACAAGATATAAGAACAATATGTCCACTGCTTGCCTATCTGTCCTGCATTTCAGAGCACTTGATCTAGGCTGGAATTCCCTCCTGAAGCCTTAGATTACCAGATTTGAAAAGTCATTCTCAGAAGCTTTACCACAGCCTGTGAGCTTGATATTATCATCCTTAATTGATAGAAGGACAAACTGGGGCTCAAAGATTCCAACTAACTAGCCCATCCTGGAAAGCAGAAGATCTATTTAGTGTTTTGTATCCCTTTAAACGTTCCTGAAGCACCCCAGCACTCTAATATTTCTAATAGCCACAGCGTCTCTGGCACTTTCCATGGATGATGCTGAGGCAAGATGCTTGCTGCCTCTGGACCCTGAGGATGTGGCTGGGATAAAGAGCCAGGTGTCCCCACAGGGGTAGGGCTCCTTCATGATTTCTGGGAAGGAGTGGTTAACTCAAAAAACAGAGGTTTTTTACAGCTATTTCTAGCCCTCTTCCTCTCATATGAGGTGGCTGGGGTGTGCCTATTGGGATCAGCATGTATGGCTGGATTCTGTGACAAAAAAAGTTTTTTGAGTTATTTATAATGTCCTGGCTCAAGTCTCCAGTTAAAAAAAATAATGTTAGTAAATTTTATATCTTTTTATTCCTGTTAAATGTCCCCCTTCCAATGAAGAAGATTCTTATCAACTATTGCACAGCAGAAGGTGAAAGAAGCAATATGTGAAACATTAAGTAGGCTCAGAAGAACGTGTACAGACTGCAGTTCTCGAGGCAGTGCTTCTCTGGAGGAGAGGGCTGCCAGTGAAATTCCTCCTGCATCTAAACCATGCTATCATCTCTCCAGAAGCAGCATAAAGCGCTAAGGAACAGGAAAGTCAGGGGGACAGAAAACTGTGTGGCTATTGAACAGTGATGAGAAAGAGAACAGAAAAGAACAAATGACCAAATAAAGAGATCCTCCTCAGTGTGGGTTTTGAGTCCTTCTAGTCCTTCAAATGCTAAACTGAAAAATGCATAGCAGTGCTCTGGGTAGAACCCTGTTCAAAGGCACAGTATTAAAGCCATGTCAGGTGGGATATGTTCATGTAAAGGGAGAAGTGTCCTTCCACAAAATCATCAGCTCCCTGCATCATGCTGTTGGGGTCTAAAATTAACTATCCCATGAACTTTTCTGGCAAACATCAAAGATCTTAATTATGACTTTACTACAAAAGTCAATCTGAAGGTTAAGACACACACAACATCCAGGACAAAAAGCATGGGGAAGGGATGTGTGGGCGGGTTTTTGTCAGTTCCACCCACCTTTCCCTTCTTGATGCAGGTGTTGATGGTGTCCAGGAGGTCTGCCCGGTTCTTGTCACTCTTGGGCAGGTCGGCAAGTTCTTTCCCCAGGAGCTCCCCTTTGTGGTAGCCCATCATCCTCTCAAAGGCAGGGTTGACATACTGTGAGTGGGAAGGGGAGGGGTTATAGGTCAGTGTGCTCCCCAGGAGGCTGATGATGGGACACAGGAATCTGCAGCAGCAATCTCCCTCCCCGCCCCCAGGAAAATGCTATATAATGCAGGTGCCACTGAGCTCCTCCTTCCTTATGCGCTTGGGGTGGAGCTTCAGTGTCTACATGCATCTGCACCCTGGTTCTCAGGGAGAAATGGGAAGCAACTTTGGCTGGAAAAGAGCAGAAAACCTCATCTAACAGCCCCAGCCTCTGGTGGACTTTACTCACTGTCTCCCACGCCATGAATTAAAGAAACATTCTGAAGAGAAATAGGACTAGGTCAGGGGTGTGGCTCAGTGTGGATAGTGCTTGCCAGGCATGTGCAAAGCCCTAGCCTGCATTTCAGAAATGCTAAAGTCAGCACGTCTTAGTTTGTTAGTCACATTTATGCAAAGGAGTGACCTGATCTTTCTATTTACCACAGTCTATTAGTCAGTGCTATAGTTGGGGTCACTCCTGGTCTGATCTGAACAGCAAATGAAGTTAACTGTCATGGGCAGGAGACAGTCCTTTCAGAATTAGGTACAGGGCAGGTGAGAATTTAAAGAGTCCTCTGGTACATTTGGAGGTAAGCAGACACAGAGGTTTCTAGCCAAAATTCTGCCATGGTCTTGGAAGTTAGAGATATTGCCTTAGCTGATCCCAGGCTCACCCATCAATTTCCTTTGAAAGAGAACAATTATCAGAAGAGTAGCCAAAAGAAAGGGACAAGTAGGAGAGAATGTGGGGGAAATGTGAGCACTCTGCACCTGGGTCATGGATCTTTGGGCAAAATTTCCATCCATCTGCTGTCTCAGAAATGTTCTTGCCAACTATAAACATTCTTTCCCTTGCTGGGGTGATCCACCAGGAGCTGGGTGCACAGGGACACTGGGGAGCCATTCCCTTGGGAGCATGGCTTCTATTAACAGTCAGTCCTAGGAGCTGTTGAGGTTTGGAGGATGCTCTGGCCATCAGGCCCAATGGGGGTGGCTGAAGAGAAGGAAGTCCTGACACTATCTTCACAGATTTCCAGGTCCTCCTGGCCCATCACTCCATGAGGCAGGTACTGCACATCTGCACCTCCGCACATCGCTGTCTGCTCTGGACCCTTCTTCACATGCTTAGGAAGCCCCTCCTCATCTCTGCCTCACCAACTGCAATGACTCCCTCCTCCTCCAGGAAGTGTTCCCAATATGAGTTAGCGCCATTCCCAAGAGCACCCACGGACAGCTGTACACATTCTACTGGATTACAGTGAATTTAAAGTTTTGTTTATCTCTCCTTCTGGATATTGATATTTTGGATATTTGGATATTTCTGCATAATGATATTTTGGAGTTACCTTTGGATACACACTCTGTTGGGCAAATATCCAATAAGTTAAGGGATAATATTAATGTGTGATTTTCCTTATCTGTTGGTTATGTATCATATATTTTCATATGTATATATCCTTCCTTTTCAATTTTCATGTATAGAAAGCAGTAATGGCCCTCTTTTCACACCAGGGTTCCTGTAGCCTCAGAATCAAGCAGGCTTACCAGGGCTTGACTCTGGAGTGAAGGCACCTAAGCTCAAGTCCTAGCTTTGCCAGTGGCCAACGTCTCTGTTCCGCTGTTTCCTCATCTGTAGAATAGGGGTAATAATAGTATCTGAATTACAGTTTTAAGGCATCAATGAGTATGTGTAAAGTCTGGAATGTACCATGTAATATCTTAGAACAAGTGCGAATAGACATTTGAAGTAGCTGAAGAGGAGAGGGTAGATAGACAGATGAACAGGTAATTTAGTATTCATAAATTTTAAGTGCACCATCTGGCCTCTAAAGGGTTATACATACACAAAGGCTCACATGTACTCTGCTGGAGTCTCCTGAAAAGGATACTGGTGTCAAGTAAGAGCATGTTTGAAATACCCTGTCTCCAGACATCCGTGAAATATACAGGGCAGAGGTAACTGAAGTATGCCCTAATCTACTTCCCCTCCTTCCTCTTGCTTTGAGTTTTATATTTCAAGTTGCTAACATATCTAATTTCAGAATGCAAGTTTCCTTCTCAATGCAGTGACCTCCCTCTGTAGGCATTGACTTTCCTCACATCCATTCCTTTCTGTCTATGAAGGAGGCAGGGAGGTGATTCATAATGTCACGTGGTGCAATCACCATACTATCCATCAGCACAGTGCTGGCTGTGGAGTGAAGAACTCCATTCCTGTTCAAGCAGGCACTGGTTAGATTTCAAGTTGAGAAGGTAGATGGAGGGGAGAGGCCTTTCTCATCATTCTTGAAGTCACAATACATCTGCCCACTCTCAAGGAAGGCGTGAGAATAAAGGGTGCTTCATAACTAGAACTGACAGATCAAGTTTGGATGTGAGTGGGGAGATGTGGGACTTGTGTCTGGCTTTCTCTGTGGTTCAGGAGGCAGAATGGCAGGCAGGTGGGCCAGAAATAGCTGGCAATATGTGGAAGCCTGCAATTCCAATTCAAAGGGCAGCAAGAAAAACAAATTCTAAAAATATAGCTCAATAGGGAGCTAGGCAGAATGGCTTTGGAGTCATAAAGACATGGACATATGGTTTAGTTTTGATGCTTACTACTGGGCCTTTCCTTGGAAAAGCTCCTTGACTTTACTGGGCTTCAGTTTCCTTGTTTGTATGAGAAGGGCAATTATGCCTCTCTCATAGTGTACTGGGTAGAAATGAGATAACATAATGAAAGTGCTGGTGACAGGGGCTCAGTATGGAAGGCCAGTGATGTCATTAATCTGGAATGAGAGCAAGGTGTGCATGTGTACTGGGGACATCAGAGGGGATGAAGGTCTTGCTATGGGGCCATGGTATGCTTTGCTAGTCATTGTCATTAGTGTTTCACTATGAAAGCAAGGGTTCCTTGGTGGCGCTATAAACAGCCTCCAATCAGCCAGCACCAATCAGTAGACTCTCTTTACTCTCAGTACTATTTGTCTACTATAGATTGTCTACTATACAAATTTTCTTACAAACACACCAGTACAAAATTGCTTGATAATTAGCATACCAATGCAAGCAAACAAATATCTTTGAATAGTCTGTTCCTATCGGCACTTAAAAGCATTTACAGTTCTGATCTGTAGATGGCCCAAAGAATATTACCCTACCTCTGTCAAACATGGGTTCTGATCTAAATTAATTATTCTTGCTTTTTTTTTTTTAATCTAGTTCTTACTCAAGTCTTTCAGCATTCTTTGCACACTTTGGTTTTCCTTGAAAAGGGTGTCTAAAACATGATTCTGTTTCGAGGTTTAATGATTTGAAGTATTTCTTTCCATACCTGAATCACATGGTCATCACTTGTTATTTCTATGGCTTCATGACAGTGATCTAATGCTGTAAACACTGAATTACAGGCTCTAAAAGATGCAAAAAATTAGTGTTAGTTTTGTATAAAAATAATTTGAACTTTATATGTTAATTTAACAAAGTAAATAGATCCCAGATTCATTGGGACTGTGCACAATTTAATTTGTTATTGCTATTGTCTAACTATTGGTGTGCCTTCAATATTCCTACATATGAATCCAGTGCCCAGTGTAATAGGAGTGAGAGGGAAGTGATGGCATCACAAAGGCTGCACTCTCATGAATGGATTAGTACCTGTATAAAAGCTCAGGTGAACTCGATTGCTCTTCCTCCCATGCAAGCACACAGGAAACTGCTTTTTATGAGGAACGAGCTCTTACTAGACACCTATCCTGTCCACACTTTAATCTTGGATTTTCTAGTGTCAGAACTGAGCAATAAATGTGTTAATTTATTTTTTGTTGTTACCCAGACTATGACAGATATTATGCTTTGAAAGCAAAGTAGTCTTTCAAACTCCATTCACAAACAAATTTTATATATATATATATATATAAATTCAAAAAGAACTGTAATTCAGCCAAATTTGTGTGGGACATGTGTACAAAAGACCAAAGATACAAACAAGACTATCTGTTATGCCCCATTCTTTCTGCGTCAACAAGGTTCTATTTCCCCTCAACCTGTGATCATGCCCAACTTGTTCTTTTGCAACAGACACAGAAACATTTGTTTTTCCTTTCTCACTTTTTGTGACACCTCCAACCATCCCCACTGCCATGAAGAAAAGCAAACATGGCAGACAGAATTGCCTTTGCCCAGTTCTTTCACACTTGTGCAATCTTCCAGGTGGTTCTCTTCTTGGTGATCTTCCCTGTATATCTGGGATGTTTGAAATCACACTCCAAGTTCATCTCTGTAATTTCAACTAGCTTATATATCTAAAGCAACTGCAAATACAGTAGATTATTTACTACCCAACACAGCAATCATGTAGCTAGAGCTCAGCTATTTATACTGTGTTGAAAAATCTCACAAAGGCTTTCTTACTGTGAACTAAAGTTCCCAGAAAAGCACTGTATCTGCTGCAACTACCCCAGCAAGAATAAATGAATTTGATAAAGCTCCTTGGTCACAGAGACATGGAATGTTACAAGTCAGAGCTAAATTATTTTGGGCTACCTTTAGTTCCTCAGTAGCTATTTATTGCCCACCTCTGTGTCTGACCTAACATCCTGGTGACTATCAGTTGATCAGGTGTAATCCTTTTTGGAATGCAAAACAGACCCCCAGTTAGTTTCCACCAACCCAAGGGCTTAGAATGTCACCATATAGCATTGGAGGTCTATGGTGGAGATTTCCTCCCCCCACCTGCCTACCTGATGGTCAGCTAGCGTATTTGTAAAGTGCCTTGATTTGTGATTTTCTTTTGTCCTATAACTATAAGACCTTCATAAAATTGTTAACACATTGGAACATGGAATTTGGGGTAACCAAAATCTGTGTTCCACCATGGTCACTCATATTTGGCCCTCTTATCCCTTATCCCCGTTGAGGTGAAAGCTATGTCTTCTGTGTTGACATTACATAGTACAAAGGAAAATGTTGATTTACTGGATTGATACTTTTATGTAGCACACTTACAATGTTATTTTTCCCACTCATTAAGGGACTGTAACTTTGCTGTCTTTTTGATCTGTTTATAAGGGGAAAAAAGCAGAAGCAATAGGGGGAAAAATCTGTATTTCTCCACTTATAGGAACTTGGGTAACTTTTTGCCTTTGCTGGTGTTTGATTTTCTCATCTAAAAATAAGTATAAGAATATGAATTTCATATTTTTTGTAATGATCAGAACAGATGGTTTATTCAAACATTTCTCAAAATGCTCGGGACCATACTGTGTAAGATTCCAACATGTGGTTGCTGTTACTATTTGTAAGATCACATAGCAATGTTTCTTTGTTCTCTAAGGCTTGTAAAAGCCTTTAGTAAAAAGAAAAATGAGGGATGGAGAGATGGCTTAGCGGTCAAGGCACCTGCCTCCTAAGCCTAAGAATGCTGGTTCCAATCTCCAGCGGTTCCAATCTCCAGGTCCCACGTTTAGCCAGATGCAAAGTGACGCAAGGGTGCAATGCCTCACACTTGCCCACAAGGGGGCGCACACATCTGGATTTCATTTGCAGCAGCTGAGAGGCTGCTGGAGAGCCCATCTCTATCTGTATTCCTCTCCCTCTCTCTCTGCCTCTCTCTGTGTCTCTCTCCAAAAAAAGAAAAAGAAAAATGAATCACAACCTAACTTTTCTCATGAGTCTACCAGATATGTCAAACCAAGCACTGTGCTCAGCAAAGTAACCTGTAGGCAGCAAGAAGGACACTAGCTCACTGAAGATGGGGTTTTTTTCCTCCAGCTGCAGAGATGAAGTGACCTTTGTAAAGATGTAGAGAGCAAACCACCCACCCTATGGTGGGCAGGGCAGAGGACACAGCTAACCTGATTCCACTGACATTCCTGAGCCCTGCAGGTCATTTCCTTATTTTATTGTCTTTATCCACAGAATTGGAACTCTATACTGTCCTATATTCATCACTGCATTTGTAAGAATGGTCATGTAATATAAGAAAAAAAGAGAGAAGATGCTAAGATTGTTACAAACGTCATCACTGCACTTTATCTTGAGAGGCTAGCAGGAGCCAGGCTTATCAAATGTGCTTTCCAGGCACCTGGTCCAGATCAAGCTCAGCTTCACAAGAAAGCAATTCCAGGTACTAACTGCCTTCAAGAAGTGATTTGCCGGGCATGGTGGCACACGCCTTTAGTCCTAGCACTCGGGAGGCAGAGGTAGGAGGATCACCATGAGTTCGAGGCCACCCTGAGACTACATAGTGAATTCCAGGTCAGCCTGAGCTAGAGTGAAACCTATCTCAAAAAAACCAAAAAAAAAAAAAAAAAAAAAAAAAAGTGATTTGTGTAGAAACATACCCTAAGTGGGCTAATTTGTCAAATTCAAGAGCTAGATAATTAAGTTTTAATTACCTTTTTTTTTTTTTGCTTTTTCGAGGTAGGGTCTCACTCTAGCAGGCTGACCTGGAATTCACTCTGTAGTCTCAGCCTGGCCTCAAACTCATGGCAATCCTCCTACCTCTGCCTCCCGAGTGCTGGGATTAAAGGCATGCGCCACCATGCCAGCTTAATTAACATATTTTATCAGATAATAAATTCCTCTCATGCATCAGTATTTTCTCAAAGGTACCTGTGGTGGTTTGATTTAGGTGTCCCCCATAAACTTAGGTGATCTGAATGCTAGGTTCGAGCTGATGGAGTTTTGGGAATTAAAGCCTCTTGGAGGCAGTGTATTATTGGGAATGGGCTTATGGGCATTATAGCCAGTGTCCCCTTGCCAGTGTTTGGCACATTCTCCTGTTGTCCACCTGATGTTGGCCAGGGGATGATGTCCACCCTCTGCTCTTGCCACCATTTTCCCTGCCTTCATGGAACTTCCCCCTCAAGTCTTTAAGCCAAAATAAACCTCTTTTTTCCCATAAACTGCTCTTGGTCAGGTGATTTCTACTAGCCATGCGAACCTGACTGCAATAGCACCTGCGTATCTCAACTCAGTGTACAAGCAGGTACATCTGACATTCTCATTTTTGTCTATTCAAGAGGTGATTTTTATAGTTATATAAGTTCTCAGATAATACCTCAAAATTGAGCTATTAAGAATCCCTCTCACGTTTATCTACAAAACAAAGGATCTTCAGTAGGTCTAATCCCAGCAGAACACAGGGAATCCTCATCCTGACAGTGGGCTTGAAAAGACACTTAAAGGAACAGCATATTTTTCCTCCTTCTACCCCTACTGTGACAAACATGACCCACTGGGTTTTCAACTTCTTTTGGTTGATGACTCTGTTTAGAGAAACTTGCAGCAAAATGGCCAATCAATTTGAGTCATGTTCCCAGAGTTTGGGAACCTAATTGCTTATATTAATTATTCATACTCTTTAGGCAGAAGAACCATAGACTTATTAATTTGCTGTTCTTGGGAACCATATGACTGCATCTCAATTGTCTTTATTTTTCATCCTTCAGGTTAGAAGTTGGAAACTTGGAAAAAATACAAGGGAAGGAGAGAGATCACATGGGGAGCATGGGAAATATGATCATACCTTCTGAAACTGAAAGGTTCGGAGTGAAACATGAATATGATACTGGTCCAGATAGAAAGTCTGTGAATGGCAGAGTGCTACAGTGTGGTACAAAGTGAAAAGCAGGGTGCCTATTTGCACTCCAACACAACTGACAATATCTAGGGTGGCTGGGGTCATATCATTTCCACCCCTAGCTCAATTGTGCCGGGGATGACATATCATCTCTTTCATCTTGTCAAAAGATTCTTTACCTTGACTTTACATACAACACATGAACTCATGCACACACATGTGTGCATTGAGGTTGACCAGAACAAAGACAGGGCTGAGCAAGGTGCTGCCTTGTAGGGAGAGAACTCTGAACAAAGTCTACATTTGAGGTTGAGAATAAGCAGATCAGATCGTGGGCCAAAGAGCTCATGGGCTTCCTAACTGGTGGTACTCTTTCATGGGCAAGGATGTAGGAGGGTTAATTATTTTAAGTGTTGAGCTCTGTGTCCACTGCTGCCCTCAGTGGCTGCCACACAGAACCCATATGTTGATAAATGCTTCACAGATGTGTTCATATTGAGACAGGCAGTGTTCCATGGAACAGAGTTTTACCTATAAGAAACTTTGATTCTTTCTAAAATTGAAGACTGGAATAAAATGAACATGTAGACTGACATGATTGAAAGAAAAGCTGGAATTAGTATAAACTAATTAGTATAAACTGGATTAGTATAAACTAACCAACTGAAACTCCTGATAAGTTGCTAAATTATCTTGATCTTGATACAGTAAGTCTTTTCATGACAAAGTGGCCTAATGAAAATTAGAAGAGATAAATGGTCACCATTTAGCTTGGATCATCCTAGACACTCTGTATTTCATGAACTTGGCCCAGCAGAGTAATTCATCAAATATATAGAGAAATGTAATGAGGTCTTACATCTTTAAAACAATATTACACTTGGGAAAATCTTAAAAGTTAAATCTCATCTTTTTGTTTGATCAGATCACACTAGAATGTTCCTTTGTTTCAAGTAATTGTCAACACATATGAAGTCCTGGGCAGAAATGTCCACCTTTAACATGCACATCACCCTGCAGCACAAACTGTGTCCATGTCGAATGACAGTCATGTTACATATTTAGCTGTAGCTGGGGGCGGGATTGTAAGGGAAAGTATTACATAATTAGACTATAATTGTTCTGATATTGTATGATAAAGAGCTCATTTCCCAGACTGTAGAGAATGACAGAGTTGCTCTCCTGCCTCGAGGTGCAGGTAGATGCTCTAGAGTCCCTGAATGCTCTAAAGAGCTTGAGAAAGGTCGTGATCTCGATCACTATTCCCCCATCTGCTGGGCCCAGATGTGGTATGCTCGAGGAGATTCAAGTCATACACATGGACACACATTCCAAAAGGGAACAAACTGAGGTAAGGTGGAGGCAGAACCCATAAAAATAAACAGTGTGGGCAGATGTAGAAGGAAAGAGGATCAGAGAACTAGACCAGCCTGGATAAGTCCTGTCCACTCACCAGCCTCATACTAATTTATATGAAAAACAAGGACCTTTTCCTTATGACCTCAACACTGGGTCCAGCTCATCCAACCAATTCCAGGGAGGAAAAGGGTGGAATGCAGCAATTCTAACATAATGTTAGGTACCTGGAGGCTTACATAGTTATGAACCTGATGAGACCTTGAAGTTTACAGCATACTGGACTAAGCACATTACAGTAACACAATAATCTGAAGATTGTGTTGGATGAGATGTTTGTTTCAAATTGCAGGCCCGCCTATGCCGTCCCTGCTCATTATCATCAAGGCACCCTGAACTTCCATGAAGTAGCCCTCAGTGCCTGATGTCTACTGCAGAATCTGAATCAGGGCACTTCCTGGCATCTAACATATGCCATCACTTTTACTGTTGCCTAAGGAAGAGATTCAAAATGAAATAAATGTGTTGCCAGCCACAACAAGAAAGTGTTAAGCTGTCTACATTTTATTATGGGTAATAAACTAATAAACAGTTAAAGACTACAATGAAATCTTTCTTATTTTATTTATTGCAAAAACATCCAAAGTAAAAGTATTAAGTCACTTTACTCTCAATTAAAATCCACTGAGGCTCCCAGGAATACAAACAATTAATGTACATTATTAAAAAGGATAAATTACTGAAACAAAGTGAATGTAATTTTCTAGGAAATTTTTATGAAGTTCTCTAAAGCTGATAAGCATACAGATAAAGGGAAGCCAAGGGATTTGACTTACTTAAACATTCAAAATGTCTTTGGTGCTATCCCTCACTGAAGGTTTTGAAATAGCAGAATTCCCACTGGCTTGACATTCTTTAAAAAGTACTTTTCCATCTAATAAGATAACTATTTACCTTGACACTTCATTTCTTAAAGCTTTCTAATCAACAGAAAGTGACTCTTCAAACCAGGGGGAACTTGCTTCTATGGAATTATGCCAATCCATGTTATTTCCCAGGAAAAGAGAAAAATTAAGTTTAGAAATGGTTTTGTCAGACAGATATGGTGGCATATGCCTATAATCCCAGCACCTGGGAGCCTGAGGCAAGAGGAGTGCTATGAGTTAGAGGCCAGCCTGGGATACATTAAGACACTACCTCCAAAAAAAGTGGTTTTGTCCTGTTTGAATGTAAATAAGTAATGAGGATAACAAGTGTCAGCATTAGAAGGAGATGCTATCTTGGGGCTTTTGCACTGGATATGAGTTATGTCTCAGTTGTCAGAGAGAGAAGATATGCAGGGACTTTTCTGAGGTGTCAGAATGCTGCTGGGGACTGCCCCCCCCCATGGAGCCAAGGGTGGTGATGAGCCTTCTCCTGGCCATGTTCTCTTTTTTGAAGAGGGCAGGCTAAAGAAATCAGGGAACTTTGAGCAAGTCAGAGCAGAGCCAAACCAGACAAGCTTTAGGACCCTTGTAGTCCAAGAAAGCCCAGAAGCAGAAGATGCTGACCAATAGTAGACATTAAGAGAACCATTGAGAGCACCACACATTTGCAAAGAGACCTAAGATTGTTTTCTTGAAGATAGATCATGCATATTGAGACCACAAAAGACTTTATGGAATTACTTCATAGCAATTATTATGGTTAGCACAATAAACATACCTATTGGTTTGATGCTACTATTGTTATTCCCATCTAGGAATTTATAAATGTTGGAAGTTGTAAGTAGTAAATTATCTTCAAAGGCTACCCCAATCTCAATCTAGTTATACAAAAATTGAGGAGGACTTTGCCTAGGTTATGATTTTAAAACTGCTGTTAAATAGTGGAAAATATTGTCAAAAGAAACTGTTTTCCATTATATCAAGGGGCCCACAGTTCAGGTACTCCTGTTGGCCAGCTGCCATTACCTGATTAACAGTTTCAAAATCCCTAACTCCAACCCTATGAACGGTAGACTGTCGACAGATAAGATTTTTCTAAAGAATTGTTAACATCGAGGTACCATGTTCTGTCTTATTTTGCTACTTACCGTAATTTGAACTGTGAGCGAACTTCCCCGTGTTCTATTTGAATCAGTTCATTATAGCAAGCAATTATGCTGCTATTCTCCATAAATCTCTGAAAAGAAAGCAAAGATAATACATAAGACATCTCCAATTATTTCTTGGAGAGTCAAATAGAGAAATGGAACAGTTGTTCCTACCCCCAGATATTTCTGTTATGCAAGACATCACATAGGTAGGGCAGCATGAAACAGAAATGCTATCAAGGAGTTTGAAATGTGTCTTAAATGTATGAGAACAGAACAGACAATGCACTCAGCTCACTTCTTACAGAGGTGGTATAAACTCCACTGTGAGGAATCATAGGAAAATACACACACACAAGAGCACAGCGTGTCTCCCCAACTGTGTTAATCAGCAAAGCATTTTGCTTCATATTGTACCTGTAACAATCATCTGAAACTCAGTACTCAACACGCTCAGCATGTAACATACTATCAATGAACGTTGTTGGTGTGTGTGTTGGGGGAAGACTTGTCTTTGCTTCATTCTGAATCTTCTTTCTAAGTGCCCAATGTAGAGCTCATTGAAAGTATCAGTGAGCTCAACAAGACAATCAAATGAAAACTTGGGCAAAGGATTTGAGTAAAGACTTTTCTATGAAAACATACAAATGATCAATAAACACACAAGAAGATGCTCAACCTCATCAGCACTAAGGAAATGCAAGTCAAGTACTGGTAGATGGATCAGAGGTTAAGATGCTTGCCTGTAAAGCCTAATGACCCGGGTTCAATTCCCCAGTGCCCACGTCAACCCAGATG
The DNA here is from genome assembly GCA_036365145.1 of Orientallactaga sibirica. NCBI lineage: Eukaryota > Metazoa > Chordata > Mammalia > Rodentia > Dipodidae > Orientallactaga > Orientallactaga sibirica. Next base: position 449,582 of record JAEOAD010000007.1, on the reverse strand, counting down.
CACAGAGTGGAACACACATTTGGAATTTGTTTGCAGCCACTGGAGGTCCTGGAGCAGAGCACCCATTCTCTCTCTCTCTCTCTCTCTCTCTCTCTGCTTTCAAATAAATAAATAAATGAACTATTAAAAAAAGAAATGCAGGCTGGAGAGATAGCTTAAGGGTTAAGGTGCCTGCCTGCTAAGCCTAAGAACACCCATTCAATTCTCCAGGCCCCACGTTTAGCCAGACGCAAAGTGATGCAAGGGCGCAGTGCTGCACTTGCCCACAAGGGGGCACTAATCTGGAGTTCGTTCACAGTGGCTGAGAGGCCACTGGCACACCCATTCTCTATCTCTCTTTCTCTCTGACTCTCTCCAAAAAAAAAGAAGAAGAAAAAGAAGAAGGAAGGAAGGAAGGAAGGAAGGAAGGAAGGAAGGAAGGAAGGAAGGAAGGAAGGAAGGAAGGAAGGAAGGAAGGAAGGAAGGGGAGAAATGCAAATCAAGAAACCAATAAAGGGCTGGGAAACTAGTTCAGTGTTTAAAGGTGCTTGATGGCAAAACTTGAGAGCTTAGATTCAATTCTTTTAGTACCCACATAAAACCAGATGCAGAAAGTGGTGTATATGATGTCTAGCATTCGTTTTCAGGCAAGAGATGCTAGCACACCCATAGAAAGACAGACAGACAGCCATTATGGAAATCAGTGTGGAGGTTCCTGAGACAGCTAAAAATAGATTTACCACATGATCCAGCTACACCACTCCTAGGCATATATCCTAAGGATGCATCTCACTACCTTAGAGATACTTGCTCAACCATGTTTATTGCCGTTCTATTCACAATAGCTAGGAAATGGAACCAGCCTAGATGTCCCTCAACTGATGAGTGGATAATGAAGATGTGGCACATTTATACAATGGAGTTCTACTCAGCAGTAAAGAAAAATGAAATTATGAAATTTGCAGGAAAATGGATGGATCTGGAAAGGATTATACTTAATGAGGTAACCCAGGCTCAGAAAGCTAAACATCACATGTTCTCTCTCATATGTGGATCCTAACTACAAATGATTGGACTGCTACATGAGTTGGAGTAAAACTCAGTAGCAGGGACTGCAGAGATGGCTTAGTGGTTAAGGTGCCTGCCTCCTAAGCCTAAAAATGCCAGTTCCAATCTCCAGGTCCCACATTTAGCCAGACGCAAAGTAATGCAAGGGTGCAATACCACACTTGCCCACAAGGGGGCACACACATCTGGATTTTGTTTGCAGCGGCTGAGAGGCAGCTGGTGCGCCAATCTCTATCTGTCTTCCTCTCCCTCTCTCTCTCTGTCTCTCTCTCTCTCTGTGTCTCTCCAAAATAAAAATAAATATTAAAAAAAACTCAGTAGCAGAGGCCAGTAAGCTAGAAAGGGGATAGAAAGGGAATAGAAAGGGAGGGAGCAAGGAACTTAATAGGATGGTATTGTATATATGTAAGTAGAAGAACAGATTAATGGGGGTGGAAAGGCCTAAGTGAGGTCAGGGGAAGAGATTCAGTAAAGGAAAGGTGTGGGGGGAGGGCTAATCAAAATCTAAGAGGGCATGAATAAGTCATATGGAAACCTACTTTTTGGACAATGGAACACCCAGAAGCCATAGATTGTTACTAGAAAATTTTCTGTGCCAGGGATGGGATACCTTCCAGTGAGTTGTTGGCAAGGGAGGTCCCTGATGCCCCCAAAACATTATAGGCCATTGCAGAGGCTCATGGTTTCCCACCAGGAGTAGATGGTAAGACCCTATTTCTGACGACTCCACATGCTTGGGCTGCAAGGTCATCGAGAAATCCTGCTGGAGCTGAGCTGCAAACCTCCTCCATATAAACTAGCTGACAGAAGCTGGAAAAAGCTACGTTTTGTCACTGTGAAAAATCACTTATGGGTCCCTCAAAAAAAAAAAAAAACATCAATTTCACTCTGAGACATATAACCACAAGAACTAAAAATGGGTACCTCAAATACATACTTGCAGATGCAGGTCCATTACTAGTATCATTCACAGTAGCTAAAAGGTAAAAATAGCCCAGAGTCCATCAACAAATGAGTGGACACACAAATTGTAGCAGTGTTCACATAAAATGAAATATGATTAAGGCATAAGACCAAAGTGAAATACTGTTACATGCTGCAACATGCACAAGCCTCAGAATCACCAAGTGAAAGAAGACAGACATGAAAAGTAACATGTAATTCATTTCCATGAAATGTCATACAGACAGAATGCAGACTGGTGATTTCCAGGGCTGGGGGAGGAGGACTGGGAGTAACTGCTTAATGGGACAGGGCTTCTACTTGGGAAATGACCATGTTTTAGAACTAGATAAAGGGGGTTGCACAACATTAGGAATGTTCTAAATGTCACCCACTTGTTCACTTTAAAATGGTAAGTTTACTTCCACCTCAGCCCCCAGCCGTCACACAGGTGGCTTCTCCAGCTACCTGGCCAGGCTAGGCTCTTCTGTGAAGGTGACAATTTCACTTTGGAGGGAAATACACTTAATTCAACTTCTCCAACCTCCAGCCAGGTTTAACAAGGCTGAATTCAGAAGCTTAGGAGCTTGGGGGAGGGGGCCTCATGGCCACATGGAGGCTTGGGAACCACAGGCTGCTGGCCAGAATGGCTTCTAACTTTCTGTTTCCTTTTTACCTTTTTCTATTACAAGCCACTGTGCCACAAGACACATGATTGCCTGTGTGGGTGGGAGGATGGAACTCTGACTCCTGCTCTTGCCTCCTTCTCTCCTGCAGCACCAGCCTCTGCTTGTTCAATTGGAGACTTGAGGCAGCACCTCTGGAGTGCAGCCAGCCGCTAGCCAGAGACCACGGGGTCCCCGACCATCTAAACGAGGGGGAGTCAGAAACTGCCTCAGCCAAGCCCTGAGCCTAGGCACTTGGCTGGAAAGGTTTCTTCAACAGGCCTGAGTCTCCACCACATGCCTCCTCCCCACCATGGAGCTGAGACCTGCAGCTGTGTCAGCTTGGTGGGGGAGGTAATCATGCTGTCCCTCAGGAAAAATGGGAAAAGACATGCCTGATGGTGCTTGCTAAGTGCCATGATTTTCTGCCAAAGTGCTCTATGACAAATATATCTTTACATAACTGTAAATCATTTATTTATAAGGTATTATAAAAAGCAAAATGAGCTAGGCCTGGTGGCACAGGTCTACTTGGGAAGCTCAGACAGGAGGATCACCAAGTCAAGTCTCCAGTGTAATAGCCTGACCCCACATTTAAAAACCACATGAGGGGGCTGGAGAGATGGCTTAGTGGTTAAGGCGCCTGCCTGCTAAGCCTAAGAACGCTGGTTCCAATCTCCAGCTGTTCCAATCTCCAGGTCCCACGTTTAGCCAGATGCAAAGTGATGCAAGGGCGCAATGCCGCACTTGCCCACAAGGGGGTGCAAACATCTGGATTTCGTTCACAGCAGCTGAGAGACTGCTGGCGCGCCCATCTCTGTCTCTCTCTCCCTCTCTCTCTGTCTGTCTCACTCTTTGTGTCTCTCCAAAAATAAAAAATAATAAAAAAAATTTTAAAAAAACCACGAGGGCTGGAGAGATGGCTTAGTGGTTAAGGTGCCTGCATGCTAAGCCTAAGAACCAGGTTCCAATCTCCAGGTCCCACATTTAGCCAGATGCAAAGTGACGCAAGGGCGCAATGCTGCACTTGCCCACAAGGGGGCGCACACATCTGGATTTCGTTCACAGCAGCTGAGAGACTGCTGGCGCGCCCATCTCTGTCTGTCTCCCTCTCCCTCTCTGTCTGTCTCTCTCTATGTCTCTCTCCAAAAATTTTAAATTGCTCGGTAAAAATAAGTACATAATTTTAATTGATGTTTTCCAAATTATGTAATGATTAAAAAAAAACAAGTCATTAGTAACTATACCTGATATTTTCTCTTCTGCTTAGGATTTAAACAAATAAGATGTTGTTTACAGACACTTTTTGGTTTCTTTATTATGTGTGATGAATTACAGTAGGGCTCTCCTAATACAAACAGTCCAACGATCTCTCCTAAAGTTTTTGTTGGCATTTTATTTATTTCAAGGTTTTTTTGTTTTTGTTTTTGTTTTTAATTTTTAAAGGTCAGATTTAACTAAAGCCTACAATGAGCTAAAATTTTATATAAACAGGCCATAATTTGTCACATAATATCATAAATATAATTACTGAGTTTATGTTCTAGCTCAACTTCAACCTACATAGAAAATTATTGAAAACAGCAAAATTCTCTCCAAGGTGGCATTTCCAGGTATTTTTGTAATGTCCTATTACTTAAAAGGAGGAGGCAACTGGCCTGAGTTCCAGGCCAGCCTGCTCAAGACAAAAACAAAAATTTGCCTTACTTACTCTTAATGAAATCATTTTCAGGTGTGTTAGAGATATTGATAAAAGATTATCCCCCAAACAGTTGTCATGTTTTGCCTATATTCATAAGCTTATACTTTTAAAAATGTATTTTATGGGATTTATTAACAAGAGATGTCTCAAATCAATGGGTTATGTATAATATATATACATAGAGAAAGAGAGTGGTATTATAAGACAAGTCTGGCTGCCATTTTTATTGTTTCATTTAAAATGTAGAGATTTTTTATAATATAACAATAATGAAATAATGAGATCCTAAGCTTCTGCTAAGGCTGTTTCTCTACAAATTTCCAATAATAAGAAGCTTAAGTAAGTCTTTGAAGCTGGACTACTTGCTTCTTTGTCATTGGGTAATAAGATTAACCAATTTGGTGTAGTCTCTCTTAATAATTTCATTAAAAAGATGGTTAAATATGGGTTGAGATGAGATGATTGAAGGAACTAGGAAGGAATTTTTCAATGTTGGACATAGGATGCTTGTTAAAATTGTCTTTTTTTTTTTTTGAGTGGAACTTAGATCAAAATGTTAAACTATGTGAAGGTGTGCACATGTAGAAAGAATATAGGAAATCTAAAAAGACCAAATTATGCCTAAAATTAATTTCCTTTTATAAGGAACAAAAAGCTAATTTTTAGGCTAAACATGAACATTATATTTAAAATTAAGGATTTTTTCAACTGTTTACAGATTCCTAAAGAGGCTCTAAAAGTTTCATATAAGGACAAAGACTTGATTTAAATTCAGTTTACATTAGACACAGGTGATATCCTATGCTAGGTGGGTCACAAAGTCATAAGCACATATGTAATTCACATTCTTTGTAGGTCTAACCAGGTTAGACATAGACAGGATCCTATCACCTTGTATATTACAAATAGGTAAAATAAATTTCCCAAGCAAAAACAAATAACTTCAGACAGACGTGGTGGCACATGCCTTTAATCCCAGCACTTGTGAGGCAGAGGTAGGAGGATCACTGAGAGTTCGTGGCCACCCTGAGACTATATAATGAATTCTAGGTCAGCCTGAGCTACAGCAAGACCATACCTTGAAAAATCAAACCAAAACAACAACATCAAAAAAAAAAAAAAAAACCAAATAACTTCAAAATAAGATATGAAATGTCAGGTTGCTTAGCTCTCTGCTCTGTCATTTCCTTTTGCTCTGTTATATGCTATTTAAAGTATGGTAAGCTGGACTCTGGAGAAAGGGGATGGTGCCCCTTTATCTCAGACCCCATGCAAATTTAAGCCATGTCTCCCCCAGACCATGTCCAGACAAAATGGCCAATTGTCTCTGACAAGAAAAAGGGAATGACAAACAGCATATAACATTGGTTTTCTTGACAGTTCCTCTCTTTTAAACACCTAAAGTCACCTCTGTCAGATAAAACTCACTAGACAAAAATGATCAAATGGGTAAACTGAGTCAAGTCTTTGATCAAGTTACAAACTCCTTATGTAAGACAATCATCAGGCTTACCTAAAGTGTGTATCAGGGTAAAACCAGATATGATAAAAAGGCATAAAGTAAATGATCTATCTCATCTCTCTCTCTCTCTTTTTCTCTCTCTCTCTTTCAAATATTAACAAAGGGTAGGATCCCTACATTTAAGATAATAAAACCAGAGATTACCTTCAAAATAGTAACAATCCTTTAGTTCCAAACATTCACAGACCAGAGGGAACTCATATCCCAGGCTGCCACTGAGGGGAGAAAGAAAAGGAGTCCCAGGAAACACCCCCGAGTAGGGCATCTAAGCGGAATAAGGCACATGCAAAAGGCTGAGGGGTAGAGGAGCCCAAGCTTGGAAGCTGGCCTTGTAGGATTAGAATGGATATCCTACTTGGACCTTCCTTGCTTCAGGAGGCACACTGACCACACTATGTATCCCCTTTTGATTGGGGAGAAAATAGGAAAATTTGGGTTAGGATTCCTATCAAAAGGAATTTTAAAAGCCCTAATTCCAGCGGAGCATGGTGGTACATGCCTTTGAACCCAACACTCAGAAGGCTGAAGTAGGAAGGGGTGAATTTGAGGCCACCCTGAGCCTACATAGTGAATTTCAGGTCACCCTGGGCTAGAGTGAGACCAAACCTCAGAAAAAACAAAGCCAAACCCTAAATTCTTCTCCCAAATCCATCTGAAGGGATGCCCTCCTCCAACAAGAAGATTCTACACAGGATGGGGCATAACCTGACTCTAGATTCCTCTTTTTCTTTCCTCCACTTTGTTTCAGATGGGACAATCAGCTTCCAAGATACCCCCAAAGTTTCTGATAGTCTGTCTCCTTAAAAACTGGGCTCACAGTCCCTAGACAGTTAGCCTATCTAGAACTGGAAAGTGCTGCATGAGCTACCAGGGGAAAGTAGCCAACAATGGTCTGAGCTACTCAGAAGCAAACACCCTGACAGGATGTACACACCAGTGCAATAGTGACACACAGCCTTGGTGGGTAACCAATATCTTTCTGATTGGCTAAGAGATCCACTCAGTGCAAAGGAAACCATATCTGGAATTGGGAACCAAATCAGAACCCTATGGAAAAAAAGATTATGTTCTCCAATGTCAAGCTCTCACTAGTCTTTAGCTAAAAGAGGGGTTACATATATCCAATTCTCCCTAAATTAATAATTCTTATCCCATTTAAACTATGCTGATTTCACTCTCCATTGGAGAATCTGTTCTTCTTTTGCAGAAAGTAGTGAGATTGGAGGAGATACAACACCCCTCGCACTTCAGCCAAGGAACAGCTGAAACCACAGAGGAATGGAATGCTGCTTCCATGCTGTTCCTGATAATGTGTCAGGGTGTAGGAGACAGACCCTGAGGATACTCAACACCTACCAAAGCAGAGATCCAGAGGCTCCTACGAGCTCATCACTGAAGTAGACTTAAAACTCACTCACCACGGCTCAGGGAATTTTGTGGGAGGGCAGAAAGATTGTAAGAACCACAGGTTGAGACATGCCCAGAGGCATTCCTCCCCCCTCAAAAAAATGACTGCTGCTCCCACAATGCATAACCCACAACCCCTTAGGAAATACCTGCAACCCCATTTAGGAGGGCCCCCAACTGAATGGGGCCCGGGATGAGGGAAAAGAAGGTACCAACACATAATGTATCCATATGAAATATGTTGATGATAATAATAAGGAGGAGGAGGAGGAGAAGTAGTAAAAAAAAAAAAAAAAACTGGGCTCATTTAGATAACACAATTATCTCCAGAGACTTTTCTACAGAGACTTAAAGAGACAATTAGAAAACATAGTAAGGTAACTCCAGATACCACGGAGGAAGATATGCTTCTTAAAGATAAATTCTGAACTCAGTCAACACCTGGTATTCATAAGAAATTACAAAAATTGGTAGCTGAACGAGGTAAGAGTTTAAAACAGTTACTCCAGGTGGCAACTTCTATTTGTTATAATCAGGAAGCGAAGGAAAAAAAAGAGACCAGAAAGGGAGATAAGAAAAAATAAGGATAAACATCACCAGGAGATCATAATGGTAATTAAGGCTGTTCAGGGAAGGGCCCCTCCATTGAAACATTTAATTGGATAAAATATAAAATATGTTTACTTGATGCCAAGGTTTTCACCAGTAGAGAAACTGCAGTTCATGACATCAATTTGTCCATGGTTTAAGGGATATAAAAACTGGCTTTAAGATTCTCAGTAAAGTAAATTATGTTGCTCTATTTGTCTAGGTTTTAACTACTGGAGAAACTAAGTCTTAAGATGAAGGTTCACATTTAAGTGTTTAATTTCCAAAGATGAGGTACTCATACACAAAGACATCATGTCTTTAAGAATACCTTCTGTTCTACTTATACTAATTCTATCAAATAGTCATCATTAGGTTTACTCACTTAGGTTTAAGTGATTTAATTTCAGTCAGTATAAACTTTATCCTCCTTTAGGTAAAATATGTTGGGATAGCTTGCCTATCAATTTTACTTATCAATTTTAAATCATGAGTAGACATCAAATTGTTTTATCTTAATAAAAATTCCTATTATACATAAGATCAATTGTTATCCAAGATTAAGCTAAAAACATTGGTTGTCAAGTAGTGTTTTCTCTTTCAAAATAGAGACATTGCCTTTCCCCATAACTGATGGCTACCCCCATAAGGCAAGACCCACAATACCCATGGGGGGAGGACTAATGATGATACCATCATGGCTGTATACACACTATATACATAACTAATAAAAAGGAAAGAGAGAGAGGAAAGAAGGAAGGAAGGAAGGAAGGAAGGAAGGAAGGAAGGAAGGAAGGAAGGAAGGAGGGAAGGAAGGAAGGAAGGGGAAAGAAAGAAAGAAAGAAAGAAAGAAAGAAAGAAAGAAAGAAAGAAAGAAAGAAAAGGGCAGGCAAGCAGGCAGGCAAGCAAGTAAGCAGGCTGGAGAGATGGCTTAGCGGTTCAGGTGCTTGCCTGCATAGCCTAAGGACCCATGTTCAATCTCTCTCCAGATCCCACGTAAGCCAGACACATAAAGGTGAGGCAAGTGCAAGGTCACACATGCCCACTAGGTGGCGCAAGCAGCTGGAGTTCAATTGCAGTGGCTGAGGCCCTGGCACACCAATTCTCTCTCTCTCTTTTTCTGTCTCTCTGTCTCTATCTCTCTCTGTGTGTCACTTGCTTTCTCTAAAAAAACAGTTAAAGAGGGCTGGAGAGATGGCTTAACATTTAAGGCACTTGCCTGTGAAGTCTAAGGACCCAGGTTTGATTCCCCAGTACCCACATAAGCCAGATGCACAAGGTGGTACATATATCTGGAATTTATTTGCAGTAGCTAGAGACTGGCTTGCCAATTCTCTCTTTCTCTCTCTATCTCTGTCTCTTTTCCTCTCTATCTCTCAAATAAATAAATAAATAATTTTTTTTTAAAAGAAAGAAAGGCAGAGTCCACTCTATTATTACTCTACAGCTGTAACTCAAAAAGTGGCTCCCAATATTAAGATATGAATGGAAGTGGAAGTGTGGGTCCTGTGTTGGGGGAAGGAAGGAAGGAAGAGCCTACTTTTGCAGAACCCCTTACTGTGCTGCCCAAATATGTAACCCAGATTCTGTCCTTCCAAATGCTATTACAAGGAACTGTTGAAAAACAAGACCAAATAAAATTTGATCTTGCATTTAAAAAAAAAAAAAAGAGTTGTCAAAGGTTGTATAAGAGCTTAGCTGTTTTGGCCCACATTCTTTCTTAAAATTTATTTATTTATTTATTTATTTAGTTAGTTAGTTATTAATTCATTCCTTTATTTGTTTATTTATTCAAGAGAGAGAGAGAAAGAGAGACAGACAGAGAGAGAATGGGCATGCCAGGGCCTCCAGCCACTGCACATGAACTCCAGACGCATGCACCACCTTGTGCATCTGGCTTACGTGGGTACTGCAGAATTGAACCTAGGTCCTTTAGCTTTGCAGGCAAGTGCCTTAACTGCTAAGCCATTTCTCTAACCCTAACAATGACCACATTCTACTCAATTATATGTAAAATAACTACCTCATTTCTGGCATCTCAAATCCAGTGCTTATAACAAAATTAACTCTTAAGATATACTCCCTGCTTTAGGGTACAGCCTCAAGCTCAAGCAATGGTCCTCATCTGAGAGAAATAATTCCAAGCTCTGTGGTTCTGTTTCCAATGTTCTCTGGGTAATCGGTACCCAGGTATGTGGACTAATCAGAGATGTTTGCAAACACAGGTGCCAAGACTTTATACTGTCTTACTTGTCTTTTTGTTGACAATTTCTAGGTTAAATTAACTGGTTTAGATTTGTAGTGTTTTCAAGACTGGTAACAGGTTCTGCCTGCATTTATAGCTATTAGGTATACAAAGGATAAGATATGTGTATGCTCTATGCTTCAAATATGGCCTATGCCATCACAGGATAACTAAACCTAGAGGTTAGAAAAAATAACTTTGAAACTTTGTGTCATTCTTTAACTGGATAGGATTTACTATAAAATGTGCTACATAAGTACACCCTTCAAGGTTGCTGTAACTTCCTTTTTAAGTATGTTAATAACTTATGTAGAAGCCAAAACCAGTTGGAATCATCAGAGCTAAAAAGGCCAATATTTTGGTCCCTACTGCCAGGTCATGAGGCCACTGCTGATGATGGCACACTTCTACACTGGCCCCCTGGTAAGTCACCTGTCTTCCTGATCAGGGAGGATACGGAGACCCAGAAACAACAACAACAACAACAAAAATCGGTGTGCAGTCTGAAACAGGAAAGTCACAACTGAGGAAAAATCAGTCGTCCTGGCTTCCCAAAGAAGGGAAAACTACTTGACTTGGCCAGCATGGACCTGACTCATCCTAACAGACAACACCAGTATTGGAGAAGCTACAGGGCTACTCCTGGGTCCCCAAATCTCCTTTGGAGAGCTGTTAGTGATCTCCAAAATTAACCTGTGGTAGTTTGAATATATTGTCCCCCAATATATTCAGTATTTTATTAGTTTATAGTTTGCATCTGCAATCACCTTGCTAGAGGCAAGGTCACTGGGGGCCCGGTCTTAAGGTGTGGTGATGGGTTTGAGATTCCATTGTAAAGATATGCAAATGTGTCTAGCAGGAGTTCCTGAAGTCTGCTGTGTGACCTTTTGGCTGTAGTTTGTTTTGCTCTGTGTGCTGTGGTGGCTGGTTGGTTTCTCTCTCGCTCTCTCTGCTTGGCCCTGTGGAGAGCAGGCCATTTCTCTTGCCATTATGGAACGTCCCCTGGATCTGTAAGCTTCAATAAATAATATCCCTTCCTCCATAACTGTGCCTGGTCTGGAAGTTCATCTCAGCGAACCTGAAGCTGTCTGCAACATAACCCTTGATTAAATGTTGGCTACCTGCTTGGCCTTTAAACACCCAGAGAGAAATTTGTAACCAAAGATAAAGGAATTCCTCAAAGATTATATGAATGGCCTATTAAGTAACACAGCAAGAGCTTCCAGAAGGGGAAATGAACAAGGCCTTTAAGACATGTTGTCCTCATCTCTAATAGTTCTAATTCTACAATAAGGGAAAATAATCATAGATGTCAAAATGGTTCTTTTCAAATCTAAAATATATATGGATGACTCTGGACAAGGGTTATTTAATTCAGAAGACTTCATTATACTGGAAATAATGGTGAAACTCTTCTAACTTGTGCTAGGACAAGTTATATGAGGCCAAGAACATATTGTACAGCCCCTACTGGCACCCAACGGGTCTATGGTACCAAACTTTTGCCCTGGCTTCCCTCAGGACAAATTAAGAAAAGTATACTCTAGAAGGCAATTATACAAAATATTCACCATTATCAAGGTTAAATGTTGTGTATATTCCTGATAACTCTGCTAATATCTCGTCTATTTTACAAGCCATACAGAAACAGATTCAGACCATGTCAGACACTACTGTGCCATGTGGTGAACAATTCTGGGAGGAAATCTCAGCCACCACATGCTCAGGTGGTCCTGAGACAATCCAACTCCATCTACTTGGGTTCCCTCAAATGCTCCCCAAGGCCTAGAAGTCCACAAGAAGGAAAACCCTAAAGGCGACCAGTTTGGTGTGTGCTCATTTCTCATTAACTCCTTATTTTTATTCTGTCTCTCCAACATTTTCTTCCAAGACTATCTTCCTGTACTTCATCAACACACTTTTGGGGTCCTTTAGAATAGTTCCCCTCTTTGGGAGAGACTCTCTGTCATATTTCTACACCTGTGTACAGCTGCAGGTAGTTCAAGATCTGACATCATTGCCCCCAGTCCTCTAACAGCAGTTAGAGTGTCTTCTCATGAGAGAGGGGAATGAAGAGTACAGTTAGGGTGACTGGACCCCTAGAAGTAAAAAAAAAAAAAAGAGGCAAGAAAGTCTACACTTCGTAGAAATCAAAGATTATCTGACCTTATCTCTTGCCCAGTTCCTTAGACCTGTTTTTCCACAGGCAGCCAGAACCCCTCCTGGGAGGGAGGTCTTTCATAGGATTTTGGTTGATCAAGTTCAGCTCCTGGAACATGGTGTCAGGGATAGCCTCTTCCTGAGACAGCCCCTAGTCCTAACGAACCAGCTGTCCCTCTGGTTCACCTCAGTCTGAAGACAGCCCACTTTATAAGGTTATAAATACCTTTGCAAGGGGAGGGCAGCCTCTCTGCCCACTTGGAAACTTCCAGATGTGGGTGAGTTTTTCCCCTCGGTTAGGTCTGGGCTGGCTTTCTTTCCTTTTCCTTTCCTTTCCTTTCTTTCCTTTCCTTTCCTTTCCTTTCCTTTCCTTTCCTTTCTTTTGTTTTCTTTTCTCTCTTTCCTTTCTACAGTTTTGCCAGGCCCAATACATGGGATCTCTAGCCACATGGATGACTTTCCTTGGCTCTGTACTTCCCTCAACAAATATAATAATTATTAAAAAAGGAATTCTGAAGGTTGTTAGCAGATGCTTTGTAGAAACATTTTTTTAATTCTATGAAAAAGCAAGTTTTGATAATGTTGGGATGTATGGACTTAGTAGTTTTCTTGATTACAGGAGCCCTCAGAACATTTGCTATGTAATGGACAGCACTACAAATGCACACAGTGGATTGAGAGAGCAGGAGAGGGGCTGAATCTTCATTGATGCCCAAGCTTCTTGGACCCTGAAAGTCTATTTCTGCAGAACACCTAAGAGGTTTTGGAACACAAGTGCTCCGTGGAATTATTTGGGAACTATTACTCCAGTGGGTGGAACCACTATAGAGTTTGGAGTGAGCATGCAATTGTATCGTTGCCTTTGTTATGAATGTGAGCTCTGGCAAGCTATTTAGTTGTCTTGAGCCGGTTTCCTCTTCTGCACAAATGGAGAAATATCAAATCTCCCATATGTTGAGGAGGATTAAGTAAATTACCTGAGCTAACTGTAGTTAAGTAAATTACTGGAGCTAACAATAAACTAGCTCCCCACTTCCCACTCCAAAGGAAGCACCTCCAAGGAGATGTCTGCCCCACATCTGTACACCCAGCATGCCCTGCTCATTGCCTCACATGTAGTCAGAGCCCTGTAAATACTTGTTGAGATGAATAAACATCAGTTCAAACAGAAAAAAAAAGAGGCCCACGGAGGTTAATGTAAATAAAGCTGCCTTGGCTAAGATACTAGTTTCTACAAGGCTCCCTGTGGACTGAGCATCAGTATAGCCACATACTCAGGGCTCCAAAGGCTCCCAAGGGAGTTGTCGGGAGATGTTTGATGGCACAGTTTGTTCCTGGATCCACACTCAGGGACCACAGACTGAAGTGCTGGCCAATTAGCTAGCAACACAAGGCTGAGTTTCAGAAAATGATTTAATACAATCAAAACAAGTCAGAGAAGGGAAACAACCTCACAGAAGGCAAGAATTGCTGGCATATTGGGAAGGTACTTGAATAGAGAGTTGCCAAAGACAAGATCTTTCTTCTCCAAAAAAGGAGAAGAGCCACACTGCATGGAGGTCACAGATGCTCTGTGCTTCCCCTGGAACAAGCCACAAGAATGAGGATACCCTGACCCAACCGGTGAATGGCCTTGATCAGATCAGACCCAGCACTCGGGACTCTAAGTGATCCCAGATAGTCACTGACTTCCACGTTCCAACCCCAGGTTCATTCACAAAGACAAATGCAAAGAGCAGAAACACATCTGGAGCCAGGGAAACAGACCCCCCACTGCACACAGACAAGTTACAAAACATGTGAAAAGGAAACTGAACTTCTGTTGTTTTCTTAAGTGTTAGAACCTTCAGTTCAAAAACCTTCTGGTAGCCGGGCATGGTGGCACACGCCTTTAATCCCAGCACTCGGGAGGCAGAGGTAGGAGGATCGCCAAGAGTTCAAGGCCACCCTGAGACTACATAGTTAATTCCAGGTCAGCCTGGGCCAGAGTGAGACCCTACCTTGCAAAACCAAAAAAAAAAAAAAAAAAAAAAAAAAAAAAACCTTCTGGTTTTTTCTCCTAAGTTTTCCAATGCGCAGATGTGCAATCTTAGCCTTGTAATCAAGAAACTATGCCCCAAATAAAATCTATGTCAAAACTGACTGGAGGAAAGAACTACAGCAGAATTCCACGGCCACTCAGCAGATGCATGGAGATCCTAATTGGTAAAGCCAACAGTGTATCAAGGCTGTTCTCCAATCATCCCCCAAGGAGCCAGAAAAGCCAACATGCTCGCACTCTCAGAGTCCTGACTCACATTTGTAAAGGTCAGTGTTGGGAGGGAGTGGAATGTGTAGTCAGTATGATACAGAAAATCTATGTAACCTGTGAATAATTTTAGAATTATTTCTCAGAAATTTAATGAGTAAAGAAAACAAATCCCAGTCACATGGCTTCTCTGATGATTTTCTTTTGACCACTCTGTGTTCCCAAAGTCAAAAACATTTTCTTAGGTGTCCATATTCAGCCACTGCCCACAAGGAAAGCTTTCAGAACAAATGCCAACCATCATGAGAAGCGATGACAGGCACCAAAAAAGCATTAAGAGAGTGTGTAATACTGCTAACTAGACACGTTCCTTTCTATTATACATTGTGAATCACAGTTGCCTTACATCTTTTATACAGCACTGTTTCTAGGGAGGAAATACACAAAAGCACAGAGCAACTGCCTCACAAGGATGGTTTCTGCTCCTCTGTGATCTACAACCAAGAAGGATTATTTTTAAATCCTCGATAGCATAGCACCATTGGTACCTAAAGCACCAAAGGAATTTTAACAGTTTACCAGGCACTGGCAGGACCCTAAACTTAAAGGGATGTATACCATCTTTTTTTTGGGGGGGGGCGGAGAAAGACACAGAGAGAGACACAGAGAGAGGGAGAGGAAGACAGGCAGATAGAGATGGGTGTGCCAGCAGCCTCACAGCTGCTGCGAATGAAATCCAGATGTGTGCGCCCCCTCGTGGGCAAGTGCAGCATTGAGCCCTGCGTCACTTTGTATCTGGCTAAACATGGGACCTGAAGATCGGAACCAGCGTTCTTAGGCTTAGCAGACAGGCGCCTTAACCGCTAAGCCATCTCCAGCCCTCTATACCACCATTACTGATCTGTATTTTATTTTTAAATAAAAATAAACCTTTTCTGGGAGGAGATATGTGCCCTGGGATACATGCAGAAGTCAGAGGAGAACCTTAGGCTGTTGGTTCTCTCTACGTTGTTTGAGACAGGGTCTCTCTTTGTTGTTATTTGCCATTAGGAAGGCCAGACTCATTGGCCCATGGGTTTCGGGATCCATCTGATTGTGCTTCCCTTTGCGGCAGGCACATACGCCACCCTGTCCAGCTTTATGTGGGTGCTGGGACTCAGCATGCTTACCAAGCAAGTGCCTTTAACCACTGAGATATCTCCTCAGCCCTAACTTTTGTTTTCATTTTTAATAGGAGTAATAAATATGTTTTTTATGAAAAATTAAAACATGTAAATGAAGGCCTCTATAAATTTTTTATATACATTTATTTAGTTCAATGAAATATACTTCTTTTAAACATTTTAAGCATTAGATTACTTACTTTGCCTCCACTTTCTCTATTTTATTTTAAATTAACAGCCCCATTTATTTTCCATTTGCATGTACATGGCTTTCCCTCTGATAATGTTTCTAGCTTGAGATATCTGGTAAGCCTAGTTTCTTAGTTTGTGGATATCTCCTTACTTGGGATAATCAGTCTTAATCTTCAAGTTGAAGTGCTTTTTATATTGTTGTCACTCAAATTAAATAATTTTCTTTTCCTGGTATAAGTCAGGGCTTATATGCTGCTGAAGCCAGCATGGGCCTGATCCTCATTTATAAGCTCTGATCAGGCCCAAACACAGTCCTGAGTGCCAACATGATGCATTCATTTTTATTCTCTCCCTCCTTCTCTCTCTCTCTCCACACACACACACACACACACACACACACACACACACACACACACACACAATGAATCTGTTTTTGGCTGATTTACATGAGGTTACTCTGGGACAGCAGAATTTTGATCTAATATAATAAGATGGATTTTTATGTCATTACATATCTGCTGCTAAGATATACGAAGTTATGATAGCAAAAAGCAAAATGATTGACTAGCACTTGCTCATTAGCATACCATGAAAATACAGTTACTTCTTTCTCTGGCTTACAGCTCTGGGGCTTACTTCCCTCAATAGCTCTCATGGCTAAGTGCTTTGCAGTCAATGGGAGAGAAAGAGACACAGTGCTCGCACTGGACCGACGTACTTGATTTCCTTGTACATACCCGGTTGAAGCCTGCGTGGAGAAGAGGAAGGACTGAGGCCTCTTCATGGTCATCAGATCTGCAGCAAAGCAGAAAATGTGGTCACTCAGCAGATACAAACCAGGATTCCTCACACTGAAACATGGAGAGAGAACAATGAGGCAATAGGCATTTGGTCTGAAACGGGCTTCCTGACTAGCATGTGCCTTTAGGGGCAAAGATCCCACACCTACCTTCAGATGCAAACAGAACATAAGTAGTACAGGAAATGATAGCAGTGTGTCTTAGAGTGCCCCTGGGCTGCCCTATGGGGCTGGAGCAGATCTGTGAGTGCAGTCCCATGCAGAGCTGTCAGTGTGCCACTTATCCTGAGGCCACAGTCCCCATCCTACCTAAGAGCTTGACTCCCACCCGAAGGCCTAGCTGGTTTCAACTCTCAAGTCAGACATCTAGCATTGCTGGCTGCAAGACTCCCCAACCAAATGAGAAAGAAGTCTAACAAGAATGTAAACATAAAAGAAATCAGGGAGGAAAAATGGAAGAAATGGGATTGGGTGGAAAAGAAGTTAGAAAACAGGCAGGCAAGCCCCATGTTTATCTGTGGTCTGCCTTGCAGGAGAGTCGTGTCTATTCCTTCCCTTTCTCTCAGCCACAGGATTTGTCCAAATGACAAATCAGGAGAGGCATTCCAATGATATTAATCCTATTCTATTTGTATTTCTTAAATTAGGTGGCATAGACACTGGCATTCATTTTATAGCATCATCTTTCTGAAATATTATGTAATAAAAAATCAGAAAAAACACATGAAGAACCATAAAAAGTAAGCTTCAGTAAGCCACTACTTGTCAAGGACTAGTAAATGTTTTCATTTGTATGCATAGGGGAAAAACATTTCATTTGGGGGCCTATGAAATAAGCCAGGCTTGGAACACATTGCATGGCATGGTACCTTTCTGGTATCTTGTCCAAGGTTGAAGGACCCTATTCAGATCTGAGTGCCAAAGGCCTAAGTGAGGTCAGGGAAAGAGATTGAGTAAAGGAGAGGTGGAGGGAGGACTAATCAAAATCTAAGAGGATATAAATAAGTCATATGGAAACCTACTTTTCTGGGCAATGGAACACGCAGAAGCCATAGATTGTTACTAGAAAAATTTCAGTGCCAGGGATGTGATACCTTCCAGTGAGTTGTTGGCCAGGGAGGTACCTGATATCCCCCAAAACATTATAGGCCATTGTCGAGGCCCTTGGTTTCCTATCAGGAATAAATGGCAAGAACCTATTGCTGAAGACTCCACACACTTGGGCTGCAAGGTCACTGAGAAATCCTGCTAGAGCTGAGCTGAAAGCCTCCTCCATGTGGACCAGCTGACAGAAAGCTGGAAAAAGGCTGTGCTATATGAAGTTCAATGGGAGAGAAATAAAAATCACCAGTGAAGATACTCAACAGAGGACACTGCGAGCCTTAAATTTGGCCAGCCAGACCAAATGAGCCAACGGGTGCAATAGCGGCATGTTTGTTATCAGGGAAACCAACTGCTCTCTAATTGGACTGGAGGCCCACTCCATGGGAGGGAATACATCCCTGATACTGAAAACCTACAACAGTGGTAGTCATGAGCCCTAGGGGTGTAATGTTTGCTGGTGTTTGGCTACATGTATATACTATGCTCACCAAACTGCCCAGTAAACACTTCTCTTAATGTTCATACCCCTATATTAATGCTACTCTCACTTTTGGTAAGATAAGCTTCTCTTTTCACATGTTGGTGACTTTGGGATGACTCAGAAGGCACCATGGTGCTGAGAAGAAGTGACAGAGGAGTGCTCAGCACTGAAATATCTCTAACACACCTTCCAAGGCTCAGGGTCCATTGCAGAAGAGATGGTGGAAAGAATGTGAGAGCCAAAGGAAGGACAGGACTCCTTATAATGTGCTTCCAGACACAAAATGGCCTGGATATCCATGACCTCACAATGCCTGACACTACCTACACAAGATCATCATAATAGGAGGAAAAGATGATGACATCAAAATAAAAGAGGGGGAGAGGTTATGATGAAGAGTGGAGTTTCAAAGGGGAAAGTTGGGGGAGGGAAGGAATTACCATGGAATATTGCCTACAATTATGGAATGTCTCAATAAAAAAGCAAAACAAAAAAAAAAAAAAAAAGAAAGAGAAAGATGGGCTGGAGAGATGGCTTAGCGGTTACAGCGTCTGCCTGCTAAGCCTAAGAATGCTGGTTCCAATCACGAGCGGTTCCAATCTCCAGGTCCCACGTTTAGCCAGATGCAAAGTGACGCAAGGGCGCAATGCCGCACTTGCCCACAAGGGGGCACACACATCTGGATTTCATTCACAGCAGCTGAGAGACTGCTGGCGCGCCCATCTCTGTCTCCCTCTCTATCTCTCTCGCTCTGTGTCTCTCTCCAAAAATAAATTAAAAAAAAAATTTTAAAAAAAAAGAAAGAGAAAGAAAGAAAGAAAGAAAGAAGAAAGAAAGAAAGAAAGAAAGAAAGAAAGAAAGAAGAAAGAAAGAAGAAAGAAAGAAAGAAAGAAAGAAAGAAAGAAAGAAAGAAAGCTGAAGGAAGCTGATCTCATGTCTTAGTTCTTCCCACTCACCCTCCTTCAGATCTCATCTTCCCTGCACCCCAGAATGGCAGGTATAGTGAACCAATGAGGACAGTTTTTTGCTTGGACCATAGTCCATGGAAGGTGTTAAGTGAAGACTGAACGAGCAGCATATAAACAGAATAACAAGGTCAGGGAAAACCTGTGTAACCATGATTTCCTACCAAGCCAGTAATTTCACTCTCCTGAGCCAGCCTGCTTGGGGAAACATTTCACTTTCTTTTCAGACTTGCTGGCTTACCAGCAACTTTGCAGCCAATAAAGCCAACTCCACAGGTCCTATGCCCTAATTAAGATCTTAGTCTCTCTGAAGCTAATGACAGCCATTAATTGACTGCAACAAATACTGTTACTTGCAAAGATTCCAACCATTACAGTGAGTACAAGTTCCTGCTGTCTTTTTTTTTTTTTCATTTTAAGCGCAGAGCATTTGAGAATAAACTCAACAGAACAATTTCTCATCCCACAATATCAGTATACCCAGCTCCATCCCTCTTTACTATCCAATGTCCACATAAACCCTGTTGAACACTTTTAGCTGTATAGCAGTCCTCACATAAACCTCAGTGTTTTTCTAGCAGTGCATTTAGCATTTCTTTTCTGATACTACAATTTGTTTAAGTGAAAATCACTTTCCCATCTCTTTTCTGCAAAGAGAAACGATTAACTAGAACAATGTTCTCTCCAGACATCTTCATTCTCAGACTTTTTATTCATTTCTGGCATGTCATGCTGATGAATAAACTTTTTTCACTGAGTATGTGAGAATGTGCTAATAGCAATTATGTAAGATATAGAAAAAAATATATATATTTCAAGAAACTTGGAAACAAACAAAACCTCCAAAGCAAGTTAGAGAACTGGTATTTTAGAACCCAAGACATGCCCATTGTATTGATAGTTCAAAAACTGGATTACATCACATAAATGTCTCAGACAGAACAGTACTGCTTCCAGCTGGGGGTGGGAGGCATGCTTACGCTTGTGAAACTACCGCAAGGATCACTGTGTGCTCCGAGGGATTTGTGGCTCGAATCGACCTGCAATGAAAAGCTGTAAGTCAAACGAGGTGACCTGGGTGGTTATATTCAGGCAATATGTAATTTTTTCACATTGAAAGTGGCACAAAATCAAATCTTTCTCTAAAGAAAAAAAGCCTTAGAATAGAACACATGAAAGACAACAAAGAAAGATTTCCTTGTAGATTAGGACAAACTCCTCATTTTATTTTTAATTTTTTCTAAAATTTTTATTTATTAGCAACAGAGAGAGAGAGACAAAGAATGGGGGGGGGCACACCACAGCCTCCAGCCACTGCAAACAAACTCCAGATGTATGCACCACTTTGTGCATCTGGCTTATGTAGGTCCTGGGGAATTGAGCGTCGAACCAGGGTCCTTAGGCTCACAGGCAAGCGCTTACCTGCTTAGTCATCTTTCCAGCCCAAAATCTGTTTTTGTTTTGTTTTGTTTTTCGAGGTAAGGTCTCACTCTAGCCCAGGCTGACCTGGAATTCACTCTGTATTCTCAGGGTGGCCTCGAACTCATGGCGATCCTTCTATCTCTGCCTCCAGAGTGCTGGGATTAAAGGCATGCACAACCATACCCAGCTTTAAATTGTTTTCAACTCCTGGGCAATTCTACAGCAGGTCAGACCTCCCAGGTTTCCACTTCAAAAATTGGCAATTTCCACTTACACTCCATGTATTCTGATTGAAATCTGATTCTCTGCCCTACAAACCTTTAATTATTAATTTGGACCTGGTCAGCTATCTATGTTGGATCTTTTTCCTTTAAAATAATAGATAATTCAGAAAGCTAACGTTGAAGTATTTGCTATCGGACAGATATACAAATGTGGGTTAACGTCTACTAAAGATCATTCAAAGATCCGCCCAATGGTTTTTAGTTGTTTTGTTGTTAGTACTTAGTTCCTTTAAACAACAGAAATGTTGGCATATAGTAACTGTCAATCAAGCTTGTTGAACTAGGACTACCTGTACACAGTGAGTTTACTCTCTACCAATCTAACAGAAAAAAAAAACAAAAAACGGGCTGGAGAGATGGTTTAGCAGTTAAGGCATGTGCCAGCAAAGCCAAAGGACCCAGGTTCAATTTCCCAGGACCCACATAAACCAGATGAACAAGGCGGCACATGAATCTGGAGTTTGTTTGCAGCGACTAAAGGCCTTGACATGCCCATTCTCTCTCCCTCTCTCTCCCTCTCTCTCTCTCTCCCCCACTCTTTCTCTGCCTCTTTCTCTCAAATAAATAAATAAATAAGTAAATAAAATTTATCCCTCTCTATCTCTCTCGCTCTGTGTCTCTCTCCAAAAATAAATTAAAAAAAAAATTTTAAAAAAAAAAAAAGAGAAAGAAAGAAAGAAAGAAAGAAGAAAGAAAGAAAGAAAGAAAGAAAGAAAGAAAGCTGAAGGAAGCTGATCTCATGTCTTAGTTCTTCCCACTCACCCTCCTTCAGATCTCATCTTCCCTGCACCCCAGAATGGCAGGTATAGTGAACCAATGAGGACAGTTTTTTGCTTGGACCATAGTCCATGGAAGGTGTTAAGTGAAGACTGAACGAGCAGCATATAAACAGAATAACAAGGTCAGGGAAAACCTGTGTAACCATGATTTCCTACCAAGCCAGTAATTTCACTCTCTCCTGAGCCAGCCTGCTTGGGGAAACATTTCACTTTCTTTTCAGACTTGCTGGCTTACCAGCAACTTTGCAGCCAATAAAGCCAACTCCACAGGTCCTATGCCCTAATTAAGATCTTAGTCTCTCTGAAGCTAATGACAGCCATTAATTGACTGCAACAAATACTGTTACTTGCAAAGATTCCAACCATTACAGTGAGTACAAGTTCCTGCTGTCTTTTTTTTTTTTCATTTTAAGCGCAGAGCATTTGAGAATAAACTCAACAGAACAATTTCTCATCCCACAATATCAGTATACCCAGCTCCATCCCTCTTTACTATCCAATGTCCACATAAACCCTGTTGAACACTTTTAGCTGTATAGCAGTCCTCACATAAACCTCAGTGTTTTTCTAGCAGTGCATTTAGCATTTCTTTTTCTGATACTACAATTTGTTTAAGTGAAAATCACTTTCCCATCTCTTTTCTGCAAAGAGAAACGATTAACTAGAACAATGTTCTCTCCAGACATCTTCATTCTCAGACTTTTTATTCATTTCTGGCATGTCATGCTGATGAATAAACTTTTTTCACTGAGTATGTGAGAATGTGCTAATAGCAATTATGTAAGATATAGAAAAAAATATATATATTTCAAGAAACTTGGAAAAAAACAAAACCTCCAAAGCAAGTTAGAGAACTGGTATTTTAGAACCCAAGACATGCCCATTGTATTGATAGTTCAAAAACTGGATTACATCACATAAATGTCTCAGACAGAACAGTACTGCTTCCAGCTGGGGGTGGGAGGCATGCTTACGCTTGTGAAACTACCGCAAGGATCACTGTGTGCTCGAGGGATTTGTGGCTCGAATCGACCTGCAATGAAAAGCTGTAAGTCAAACGAGGTGACCTGGGTGGTTATATTCAGGCAATATGTAATTTTTTCACATTGAAAGTGGCACAAAATCAAATCTTTCTCTAAAGAAAAAAAGCCTTAGAATAGAACACATGAAAGACAACAAAGAAAAGATTTCCTTGTAGATTAGGACAAACTCCTCATTTTATTTTTAATTTTTTCTAAAATTTTTATTTATTAGCAACAGAGAGAGAGAGACAAAGAATGGGGGGGGGGCACACCACAGCCTCCAGCCACTGCAAACAAACTCCAGATGTATGCACCACTTTGTGCATCTGGCTTATGTAGGTCCTGGGGAATTGAGCGTCGAACCAGGGTCCTTAGGCTCACAGGCAAGCGCTTACCTGCTTAGTCATCTTTCCAGCCCAAAATCTGTTTTTGTTTTGTTTTGTTTTTCGAGGTAAGGTCTCACTCTAGCCCAGGCTGACCTGGAATTCACTCTGTATTCTCAGGGTGGCCTCGAACTCATGGCGATCCTTCTATCTCTGCCTCCAGAGTGCTGGGATTAAAGGCATGCACAACCATACCCAGCTTTAAATTGTTTTCAACTCCTGGGCAATTCTACAGCAGGTCAGACCTCCCAGGTTTCCACTTCAAAAATTGGCAATTTCCACTTACACTCCATGTATTCTGATTGAAATCTGATTCTCTGCCCTACAAACCTTTAATTATTAATTTGGACCTGGTCAGCTATCTATGTTGGATCTTTTTCCTTTAAAATAATAGATAATTCAGAAAGCTAACGTTGAAGTATTTGCTATCGGACAGATATACAAATGTGGGTTAACGTCTACTAAAGATCATTCAAAGATCCGCCCCAATGGTTTTTAGTTGTTTTGTTGTTAGTACTTAGTTCCTTTAAACAACAGAAATGTTGGCATATAGTAACTGTCAATCAAGCTTGTTGAACTAGGACTACCTGTACACAGTGAGTTTACTCTCTACCAATCTAACAGAAAAAAAAAACAAAAAACGGGCTGGAGAGATGGTTTAGCAGTTAAGGCATGTGCCAGCAAAGCCAAAGGACCCAGGTTCAATTTCCCAGGACCCACATAAACCAGATGAACAAGGCGGCACATGAATCTGGAGTTTGTTTGCAGCGACTAAAGGCCTTGACATGCCCATTCTCTCTCCCTCTCTCTCCCTCTCTCTCTCTCTCCCCCACTCTTTCTCTGCCTCTTTCTCTCAAATAAATAAATAAATAAGTAAATAAAATTTATTTTAAAAACATAAAGATAGGGCTGGAGAGATGGCTTAGCTGTTAAGGCGCCTGCCTGCTAAGCCTAAGAACATCAGTTCCAATCTCCAGGTCCCACGTTTAGCCAGATGCAAAGTGATACAAGGGTACAATGCCACACTTGCCCACAAGGGGGTGCATGCACCTGGATTTTGTTCACAGCAGCTGAGAGACTGCTGGCACGCCCATCTCTACCTGACTCCCTCTCCCTCTCTGTCTGTCTCTCTCTGTGTCTCTCACCAAAAATAAATAAAATAATAAAAAGAAATTAAAAAAAAACATAAAGATATATAAGTTTGAGTTTTGTAAGTCTTAGAAGATATACAATACTGCAAGTAGTTCCCAGTCAATACACAGATGCTATAACACTTAAGGAGGTGACCACCATTAAAGAGAGGACTATTGTTCCTCCGATACAATTGAAAAGTTGCCCTAAGACTAAGACCCAACCCAATGAAAGCTATACCCTGTGAAAATACAATTCTCTTAAAAGTAAAGTTCTTTGTTCTCCACAGTCAACATACAAAGGTTGCTACAAACTGTGGTGCAAGGCCAGGTTCATCCCTGAGCAGGCAGTAAAACTTAGCAGCACTATCCACATGTTACTGATTTTAGAGGCACAAAAATGTAAGACTGAGGTGGTCATGGAGTATTGCACCATGGTTCCAAAGAGCTGCTGTGTCCAAGCAATAAATGGCAGGGTTGGAATCCCTGCAAGGAGACCTTGGGAGGCCACTGCATGAAGCTGTGAAGGCAAACCCTAAATTACAATGGAGACACCAGGATTTTGGAGATGTTAGGACCACAGGACATCTTCCCAAAAAAGCTATATGCTCAGAGTGGATCCTACCCAAGAGAGAGGCTATGTGAACTACAAGTAACAGAGCTGGAAGGATGGAGCCACCCATGCCTTGGGGAGCCAAGATGATTTTATCACAAATCCCGGATACTGGACATGGAGCTACAGGATTTGGTTTTTGCCCTGCTGGATTTCAGTCTTGCTCCAATCCAATCTTTCCTTGCTATGCTTCTACTCTCTTGGAATAGGAATGTTTATTTTGTGCCATTTTATGTTAGAAGTATGTAACTTGGGCTCACAGTTAAGAGACTACCTTTAATCTCAGATGAGACTTTGAACGTTTGACCAGTGTTGGGACTACTGAAGTCTATGGGGACTTGTGAAGTTGGACTAAATGCAATTTGCATCATAAAATAGCCATGGAATCTATGGGGTCCAGGGGAGCAATGCTGTGGTTTGAATGTAAAGTTTCCCCTACAGACTCATATGTTTGAACACTTTGTCCCTAGATGGTAGCACTGTCTGGGTAGGTTGTAGAAAATTTAGAAGGTGGAGCCGTGCTCAAGGAAGTGGATCACTGGGGGCAGGCCAAATTTTTTTGATCTGGCCCCATTTCCTGTTCACTCTCTGCTTTCCTGCCTGTGGCACCTTACTCTTTGCCAGCTTTTCCCTACCATGATGGAATTGTATGCCAAAATTAACTCTTTCCTTCCTTAAGATACTGTTGGTTAGGTCTTAGTTCACAGCAAAGAGAAGTAACTGATACTACCTTAAATCTTTCTACATGTATATAAGGATTCTAGTATGTTTGTTACAAAGTCACAATAGACAAGTATTTGAGGGCCAGGTAGAAAATAGACTGACTTATTTAGAAAGGGTTAGTTCCATCCTGATACTTACTTAAAACAAAAATGTCTTTGTTTTTTGGTTTTTTTTGTTAGATGGGGCGCGTTATGTAGCCCAGGCTAACCCTAAACTCATGGCAGTCTTCCTCCTCAGCCTCCAAAGTGCTGGGATTACACATGTGCATTACCATGCCCAGCTAGAAAGAAAATATATTTCTTAATACTAAAACTAGTATTCAAAAAATTATTTTTGTATTTCTGTATACATATATTATCAAATAAGGTTTATTATCAAATAGGAAAATATTTCTATGCAAAAAGGTAAGATCTGAAACCACTAAAGCATTTATAAATTAGTTAATTACCAATAACTAATAATAGGAAAAATGAAGATCATCAAAGAATAGCAAGGCAATATCTATGAAAAAATATTCTCTTACTGCATTAATTACCTGTCAGCATACCAAAGGTTCTAAGAAGCCATTTTCTACTCTTCCTTTCATTTACTAATATTCAAGGAAATTCAAGCTCTATACATAATTGGACTCTGTCCTTTCTAGCATTTTATTAGTGACCTCTTCCAGGCTAGCCTCAAAGCATCCCACTTCTGCTACATGGTTCAGCTCATACTAAACTAGGTCTATGACTGTGCATTTATTTATGAACAGGCATATATTTGCTCCATAAAGTGAAAGCATCTCTATAAACAAGTGGGGGCATGGGCCCCTGAAAGACTTTCTGTTGCTACAAAGTGGCTGTCTTCCCCCTTCTCTCTATGTCTGGGAAGCCCGCTACAGGAATTACCCATCTGTGTCACGCATGGAGAAATTTATATTTCACACATTTCTGATGTTCATTTTGGGACAGAATAATGAAGTTCAAAATATCTACTTTAAATCCAAACCACATCTATGTAATAAAAACTGTGTGAATTTTATTGATTTTTATGAGCAATACCAAGGGAAGAAGTAGGAATGCCCTGAAGCTTTAGGGGAGTCCAGCTAACATCTCAAATTCAATGCAACTCAAATACAGAAAAACAAGAAAGTGAGATACATTCACAGGAAGGAGTTATAGGTTTCACCACAGAAATCTGGATTCACTGCTCAGCAAGGTCAATGCACATTGAAGAAATGTTTGGGAACCAATGCTACCCACAAAGTTAACTACAAAATTTGAGCTGTGCAGGGGACATTTACTAAGCATCTTGAATGGAGGTAGGTACCTGCACACTGCTTCCGCATCAAAGTTCTGGGCTTGCCTGTGATCGATTACAATAATCTCGTGGTGCTTGTCTAGAAAGCATTCAAGGGCTGACTCTGGAGTCCGAGCAATGTTGCATCTATAACCGGCTCTGTCGCAGGCCCACCAGAAGCCATCACTCTGACTATCTTCTTTTGCAAAGATTAGCAAAACCTGAAACAGAGAGCAGAGCATCTTGACAAATACTATCCTCCTCAGAGCCTGTCCTGAAAACAGGGCTTTGGTGTACTGGTAACATGTGAGGTTCTGTGGGGGAAGCTGCCCAGGTTCCAATGGTTTCTGGGTCTCTGAAAAAGTTATTCCTGCTCCTTGGCCTACTGTTTCTCTGCTGTGACATGTGATGAGGACAGTGCCTGTGAGCTCATTGGAAGATCTGTGGACTGGACAGACAAGAGCTCAGTCACACTGGTGGGGGTAGTTTTTCAGCTACAGTTAAACAAGTAATTCCTTAGTTAGCTTGGTTTTTAAATAAGAAAAACGGTAAAATTATTGATGGGTAAGTAATACAAGTTGCCCACATTAAGCAAGGACTCTGAAATGCGTATCTCTGGGCCCAGTACATGGTATTTGCTTGTATGTCCCTGAGGGCATCTCTGAACTCAGAACTAAAATATCTATAAAGACATAGGCGCATACAGGAACTCACACCAATCTCAGAGACTAATTCAAACCCTTAACCTTTGCCAGCCCATGACAGGAATGATGAAATAGGAAAGTTGAGGACAATTTGCCTCTAATTGCCTCACTGAAAAGTACAGCCCACCCATGGAAAAGAAGGTAGCAATGCTTTCCATAAGTTTTCCTCAGCAACCCCTGAGCTCAAGAATGCAGATTCTCTGCCAGCCAGAAAACCAAGGAAAGTCTTCCCACCACCAAATTTACTCACTTATGGTCTAACTTCTGTACTGAAGCTTCAGGAGAGCAAGGAGTGTGCCAGTCCTGTCCTCTCCAATACCCCATCCCCAACAGCAGGCTGGCACTTGCAGGTTGCTTGGTAAAATAATGACAGCTGGGATAACTATTTATATGGTTTTATAAGAAATACAAGAAGAGCTAGAGAGACGGCTTAGCAGTTAAGTGCTTGCTTGTGAAGCCTAAGGACCCCAGGTTGAGGCTCAGTTCCCAGTACCCATGTAAGCCAGATGCACACGGTAGCACATACGTCTGGAGTTCATTTGCAATGGCTGGAGGCCTTAGTGCACCCATTCTCTCTCTCTCCCTGTCTGTCACTCTCAAATAAATAAATAATCAAACAAATAAATAAATAAAAGAAATACAAGAAGGCTATTTTATTTTTGAGAAAGGATGTTGCTGTGTAACCCCAGATGGGTATAAACAGGGTCCTCCTGTCTTATCTGTGGAGTAGCTGGGGATACTGGTGTTCACTACTACAAGGACCTTACTATTAGTAGGAGTGAGACTAACTCCTAGCAGTAGGGTCCAGTAAGAAAAAAACCCTATAACACTCTCAAGATATTGATAAGGCATTTAATATTCTTCAGCATCTACTTCTGGATTAAATAATTAGGAATAGAATGGCAGAGTCTCAGCATGAAGGACTTTTCAGGCAAGAGGTTATGTAATTCATCATGGAAAATACCCAAAGTACTTCACTTATAACCAGAAATAAGCCAAAGTGTCCAAGTACTGCTATTGCATTTTTTAAAACTATCTTATTATTTGAAAATTAGAAATATTTAAGTAGACACAATATCATAATGAGTATTATACATTCATCAACCAGCCTTAGCAATAGTCAGCTACTGGCCAATGTGGGTTCATCTCTAATCCTTCCCCTTTCACTTGGGTTAGTTTGTGGAAAATGCAGTTCTCTATCATTTAATCCCTACATATCTCTTAAACCTGAAGACCCTTTTCTTTTTTGTTTATTATTTTCATTTATTTACATGAGAGAGAGAAAGAGAGAGAGAGAGAGAATAGGTGTGCCAGGGTCTCCAGCCGCCACAAATGAACTCCAGACGCATGTACTGCCCTATGCATCTGGCTTACATGGATCCTGGGGAATTGAACCTGGGTCCCTTGGATTTGTAGGCAAGTGCTTAACCACTAAGCCATCCCTCTAGCCCATGAAAACTCTTTTCTATAAAACCAAAATTACATCACCATGTCATACCTTCATCTGCCCAACAATTTCTGAATATCAATAATATTCAAATAAATCACATATGTCAACTGTGTTACACTTTGAATCATTCTCCATTTTCTCAAGTGTCATGTTACCAAAAGAGACTATATTTTTTCAATATGATTTTCACGCTTATTTTTCTTAACACATGGCTTAAAATCACATGCTGGTAACACATGAAGCCTCCATATTCCAAGGGTTCACTCTGGCTAGGTCTATCACCCCAAGATGCTCCTAACATTTTCAGCCACAGAAATCCTATTAGGAAGACACAGAGGTTGACTCTTCCAAGAGAGGTGAAGGAAGCAGATTTGTGGATTTCAAAAATGAGAGGAAAGCTTCAAACTAAACTAACAAGAAGTCAACAAGACAGGCATAAATGAGAAAAATCAGATAGAATAAACTTGTTTGTGATAGCCGGGCGTGGTGGCGCACGCCTTTAATCCCAGCACTCGGGAGGCAGAGGTAGGAGGATCGCTGAGAGTTCGAGGCCACCCTGAGACTACATAGTTAATTCCAGGTCAGCCTGGACCAGAGTGAGACCCTACCTCGAAAAACCAAAAAAAAAAAAAAAAAAAAAAAAAAGAATAAACTTGTTTGTGAAAGAAATCAATAATAACCTATCTGGCTGCACAGTGGATTTCTAACAAGAATCACAACTTACATGTCCTTGCCACCATTATGTCTTAATATCTGACTCATACATTAAGTACACAACACTTCTATTGGATATTGTTATAGATATCAACTAATCTACTTTGTTTGTGTGCATATGTAACTAATGCTGGAGTGCTTGACTTGAAAAAGTAACAAGAGGTATTATTCACCAAGTACTTCCTGAACACCTACTATGTGCCGGACACTATTTTTAATTGCTTAGGGTATGTCATTGACCAGAATAAAGACTTCCTGTTAGTCATGGCAGAGGGACAAATAATAAATGATAGGCACATTTAAATAAAGTGATAATGTGGGAAGTTAATAAGTGATCAGTGTTATGTGAAAAGCAGTAGGGCAGAGTGAGGAGACCCAGAACAGATGCCGGTAGATGGGGGAGGTAGGTGTTCGGGAAGGTCAGGAAAGGAGCTGATGCCAGAAGGTAAAGCCTTCCATCTAGAGTGCAGAAGTCCCTACATGGCCACAAGTACATCTGTGGAACTTCTTGGGAGCTAATGTGACAGAGAAAGAAGACAGAGAGAGGGTGGGAGAAGATCAAGTTCAAAGTAATAGGCTAGATCATGGAAGGTTTTCAAGGCCACTTTAGAGACAGAAAACTGGATTACATACGAAAACTTTTAAGACAGATTTAAGGGGAAGATGTAGTAATCATGCCCTTTTAATGTTTTGTGTCTCAGAAGCTTTAATTTAACAAATAAGGATTTGAGGGTCCTAGAGGGGAGTTTCTGGGAGCTCAGCTTTCATATCTGCAAAGCAATTCACCGACAGCCCTCATCCCTACCTCCTCTTTTATCTGTGCTTGCTGGACTCTCAGAAACTGGGTAACTGTCCCCATGACTCAATGATCCCAGGCCTGGGTATCAGGAAACTAGAAAGCATCTCTATGCCCCAGTCCCTCCAAAATTGCCCAAACTAGCCAATCCTGCACACCCATTCCTTCCCACAGAAGCCCCAGTAAGGGCTCCTGCTACAGCTACCTCTTGTTCCCTGGGTCTCCTTACTGACCCTAGAGTGCCTCTGGGTAGTCCTGTATAGTGTGGTGTGTCCGCTCCTCTTGGTACTGTAACTATTTTTTCAATGGCAATTGTCCCTTGATCTGTTAGCCTACCATAACTGAATAATAATAAAATCTTTGTTTTGAAATAGGACACGTATTATAAAAGCACTAATTAAAAATTTATTTGGAGTTGGGCATTGTGGTGCAGTCCTTTAATCCCAGCACTTGGGAGGTAGAGGTTGGAGGATTCCTCAGAGTTTGAAGCCATCCTGAAACTACATAGTGAATTCCAAGTCAGCCTGGGCTAGAGTGAGCCCCTACCTCGAAAAACCAAAAAAAAAAAAAAAATTATTTGGGTGGTATTCAAAATTATTTCTATTTATAAAACAGTGATTTAGAAAAATCAGCTCCTAAGCAAAGTGAAAATCTATAGGATTGAAAGTCATACATTTTATAGTAAAACCCTAGCAATCACCTGTATAAACATGGGATTAGCTCTAGAAAATTATACCTTCTCTTAGAAAGTGGTAGATCCTGCTGGGGGATACTGGTCACCAACAATGTGAACTAGCAGGGACTCTGTAAACTACAAAATCAACCAGCTGGGCAAGATGCGCACACCTGTGTAATAGTGGTACATGAGCAATGGCATAATCAACTGCTCTGATTGGAAATGAGGCTGGTTCAGTGGGAGGGAATTCATACCTGCTGCTGCTGAGAATCAATCAGAAGCCTATGGATAGGATGGTCACAGGCTCTAAAGGGAAGCTTCCACTGTTCTTTGGCTAAGATGAGGGGTGCTGCACACAGCTCCTCATTGCTGGACAAACACTCAACCCAAAGCACTTTATGGGAGGAAAAGGTTTATTTCACGCTTACAAATTCCAGGGGAATACCATCAATGACAAAAGAAGCTTCACTTTCATAGATCCAAACAGAGGGACACCACCTATAGCCAGCACCAAGAATAGCCAGAATGCAAACTGCTCTCCACACACCTTAGGGCTGGACTTAAGATCCACCCCTAGTGACATACCTCTTCCTCAGTAGTGCTCTGCCCACTGGCAACTCAAGTTGCAAGCCTGAGTCTAGGGCGGCCATACATACAAACCACTACAGTGGGTATACTCATCAAAAAGTCTTTGAAGAGCTGGATTAGCAGTTAAGGTGCTTGCCTGCAAAGCCTAAGGACCCAGGTTCAATTCCGCAGTACCCATTTAAGCCAGATGCACAAGATGGCACATGCATCTGGAGTTCATTATCAGTAGCTAGAGGCCCTGGTGCACCCATTCTTTCTCTCTATCCTCCTCCTCCTCCTTCTCTCTCTCTCTCTCTCTCTCAAATAAATAAACTTTTTTAAAGTGTTTAAAATGATTATGTTTATTTCCTTTAATTTATGCTGCTCTCACTCTTGGCTGGAAATCTGAATATGATTTTTATAGATGGAGGTGAATACTGGGGAGACCCAAAATCCATCTGAATGACAAGAATAGAAGCTGAATGCCTAGCATGAGATGAGTCATCTCTATCACATCTTCCAGGTCCCAGGAGACACTATGGAGGAAGTGACAGAGTGCTGCTCTCACTGTCAGCCTGAGAACCTTCTCCAGGGAGATGGTAATACACACTAAGAAGACTCAAAATTTATCAAGGTATAAAATGAGAGGGTTCAGAAAGCAAAACACTAAAGGAGACTTATAACATGCCTGCCAAGATTTAGGGAACATTGCGGAAGAAAGGGAAAGGCTACAGGAGCCACAGGACAGGAAGGAGTATCCTGAGGCACTGTCCTTCCCATAGAGACTGACTGGTACATCTATGACCCATTGACAAGGGCCCTCAGTGGAACAGGGGTGGAAAAGAGGGAACATAAGAGTGTAATCCCATGGGAATATGACCAAGCCACAATATGTTCAGATAGTAAAGTTCACAATCAATTTTTTATAAAAAGAAAGTGATAGGAGGGAAATATCATATGCTTTTTGTATGTAAGTATAGAAGGTGTCAATAAAAAATTAATAATTAAAAAAAAAAGAAAGTGATAGATCCAAGTAATCAGGGGATTGGACTCTTTCAATATCTATCTCCCAGGTCACACCTGGGCTAAGATTTCAATGTTTCCAGGATTCTGAGAAGAGAGACAGAGACTGGGATCTAGGATTCATAGTCCATTAATACTGAAGGAAGAGCATTAAACTCCCATTATCGAGGTACTCAGAGGAGATCCACTGCCACATGTCCTAAGCAATGGATATTCAACTTTGCCTTTGATCATGAAGGAAAATACACATATATATGATATATTTGGGGGGGGCAGACAGATGGAACTCAGGATTTAATGCATGCTAGGCAAGCACTATGACACTGAGCCACACCCTCAGTCCTTCCTTTAAAAAGCAAGTGCAAGTGCCTAGCAATACTCCGCAAGACCCTCAAAATAGAAGAAAAAGATGATGTCATCAAATTAAAAGAGAGACTAATGAGAGAGGGAGGGGATATGATGGAGAGTGGAGTTCTAAAGTGGAATGGGGGGAGGGGAGGGAAATATCACGTGGGTTTTTTTGTATGTAAGTATAAAAGTCAATAAAAAACAATAATGAAAAAAAAAAGTGCAAAACACAGTCTTATGAAGTTACCCAGAATTTCCGTGAACTTACTCTGTAGCCCAGTTAAGCCTTGACCCTGGGATCCTCCTACCTCAGTCTGTAGAATAGCTGGAATTATAGACCTATACCACCAGGCTTGGATATACCTGTTTGTTCATTTACTTACTTTTTTGCATAAGGTAGACATTTTAGCAACCTAAAAATGAACAAAAAAAACAAAGAAAAGCAATATAGTTCCTGTTGAGTTTCATGACTATTTGGTAATATTGACCTTTTACTAAGGCAAATCTCATAAAGTATTTTTTTAAACTGCATTTCTAAGAACTCATCATTGAACTTGATTTATAAAGAGGAAAAGCAAACTGACCCTTCTGCATGCTGAAAATAATAGGCCCAACATTCATTGGAAGAGTGTTTATTGGTGACATATTATGCAAGATGTTAAGAATTGGTGGAAATACGATGACAGCCACAGCCACATGATGGCCTCTGCTACCAGGACCCCAACAGGGTCAAGTTGAGAAGACGGAAAACAACAATAAATGTACTGGTCAATGGTCAGCACAGACAGAGCATGGATGAGAACTAGGCCCAAGAGAGCATGCAGAGGGAGTAGCTTCACTCCTTCTTAACAATCTCACTGTACTGTGGTCAACCCAGAAAACCAGTGGAAATGTGACCAGATGTATGCTGAAGCCTGAAGTGCTGAGAAACCAGTCCTTTCTGGACCCACCTCAGCCAACCTGGGTTCTATCTAGAGTCAGAACATAACTCCAGACAGCCTCTCTTTGCTTGAGAGAAACAGACCATAAAGATGACCATGAGTGAGTTGAGAAAGCAAAGGTAAAAACTATGACTCTCTGTAAGCACTGAAGATTTCTGTCAAAAGAAAGTAAGTTCCTTGTTGTTGCTCATAAATGTATAGGGAAATGAAAAAATATAAAATTGAATGTTTATTCAGCATACTGTAATTGAAAACAGTAACACTGAGATTTAAAATATGTGATTTGTTTTCAAAAGCTAAACAAGAGTAGTTTGAACCAAATTTGCCTCCTTATTCCAGCCAAATAAGTTCTGACAGTAGGAAGCATCTTTTCCATGGCTTGGTAAACTATCCTTCTCCTGGTTGGATCAGCTCCCAACATTTTGTCCTCTATTGCCTGTGTCATGCACTGTCCCTGGAGGTCATTTATGGATAGGATGTGTTTTGCTGGCCTGACTTACTCTGTGGCATCTTCATCCTTCTCGTCATAACCACTGTCCTCACTTAAACCAATAAGCTTGTATTCACACTGGCTACATGTCCAGAATCTCTCAAGGAGCAGCAGCAGCATTCGCCTAGCTGCAGTGTCTCCTCTAACTCTGTTTATATTCCAGCCAGTGTCACAGAATCTCCACTTCTCATTTCTTTGCTATTTATTTATTTATATTTTGTGCTTGTTGGCTTATTCCTCACTCAATATCTACTTTTTTGGATAGGGTATGTGGGTTTCTCATGGAGAGGCAGGCAGAACCAAGCCACACACCTTGCTGTCTGTGCTTGTCTGTGAAATTGCAGATTATCAGGAGCCAATTATAGAGATTTAGAAAAAACGTGATGTGGATTGTCACTGATCATGGCATGTTTTTGTTCCTGACATAGTGATCTGGGAACTGAAGAGCTAGTAGTGAAATCTGTACTTTAACCATTTGAAAGAAACAAATCACTTCCATCTGAAACATAGTGGGTGCCTGGTGACATGTAACTACTCTGTGAAATGTGTACATACTGGGCTACCTGCACTGCTTTAAAAAAACTTGTGTGTGTGTGTGTGTGTGTGTGTGTGTGTGTGTGTATATGTGTGTGTGTGTATGTGTGCACGTGCGTGTGTGCGTGCGCACGTGTGTGTATGTGTGTATGTGTAAGTGTGTGTATGTGTATGTGCATATGTGTGTGTATGTGTGTGTGTGCGTGCATGTGTGTGTGTGAGTGATAGAGAAAGAGATAATATGAGTGCACTAGGGCCTCTTGCTGCTGCAAATAAACTCGGATGTATGTGTCACTTTGTGCATCTGGATTTTCATGAGTACTGGGGAATCAAATCCAGACAGGCAGACTTTGCAAGCAAGCTTTTATTTTTTAATATTTATTTATTTATTTACTTACTTATTTGACAGAGAAAGAGGGAGAGAGAGAAAGTGGATGCATCAGGGCCTCCAGCCACTGCAAATGAACTCCAGACGCATGCACCCCCTTGTGCATCTGGCTAATGTGGGTCCTGGGGAATTGAACTTAGGTCCTTTGCCTTTGCAAGCAACGCCTTAACCACTAAGCCATCTTCGGACCACAAGATTTTTTTAAACCACTGAATCATCTCCCCAGACCTTGTTTTTCATTTTTTAAAAAGTATTATTTATGTATTTGCAAGGAGAAAGAAAGAGAGGGGAAGAGAGAAAGGGAAGGGAGAGTGAGCATGCTAGGACCTCTTGCTGTTGCAAGTGAACTCTACATGCATGCACCACTTTGTGCAACTGGTTATATGTGGGTACTGCAAAATTGAATCTGGGTTATCAGGCTTTGCAAGCAATTGCTTTTAAACATTTAGTCATCTTTCCAGCCTCCTGTACTACTTTTCAATGTGACTGCAAAGATCTTAAAACTGCCGGATAGAACCCCTCTATCTCTGAATGAATTTTGCCTAAATCTTTTTGTAACCACAAACTTTCATTTGTTGTTTACTCTGAGCTAGAATGTTGAAATAAGGCCTGAACCAGGGCTGGGTGAGAAAATGAGGCAGAAGGACTGCTCTGAGAGGATGCAGAGAAGCATTAGCACTGCAGGCATGACAATGCCAGCAGCAGAGGCCACAACCTGCAGAAGTTCTCAGGGCAGCAAGGTACTCTAGGAATGATGCACCCACAGGCCAGTCCTCAGATCAAGAAGGTGACTTCCTTAAACACAGCAGTGGCAGAGCTAGCACCCCCATTGCCCCACTCCACTGTCAGCAACCTTCCTCACTAGCCCATGTCACTCTGTCTTGCTAGAAATCCTTGTAACCATTTTTTTTTTATTTGAGAGAGAGAGAGAGAGAGAGAGAGAGAGAGAGAGGAAGAGGAAGAGGCAGAGGGAGAATGGGCACACCAGCAGCCTCTCAGCCGCTGTGAATGAATTCCACATGTGTGCACCCCCTTGTGGGCATGCATGGAATTGTGGGCCTATGTCTCTTTACATCTGCTAAACGTGGGACCTGGAGATCGAACAAGCGTTCTTAGGCTTGGCAGGCAGGCGCCTTAACCGCTAAGCCCCTTGTAACCATTTTTTTTTTACAAGTTTTATGAAGAACTGAGAAGTGTCTTTGTGAGAATAGCAATAATTTGTTTTTGCTAATGAAACTATTTTCTGTGGGGAAGGCTAATTATAAAAATGATGGAACCAAAGCATCTCCTTAACTTGAAGAATACATTATTAAGTGTTCATTATAATTCCTCTTCTTTCTAAATCAGGGTTTTCTAATATATCTGCAAATGGACTCAGTGTCTAATATGAAATATCCTGTTTTGAGAATACTTGATTGAGCCATAAGCCAAGCCCTGGTAACAAGGAGCCTCTAGAACAGATGCACCTATAGAGTATTAAACAATTGGTGGAGGAGGAGCCTGTTCATGGGGGAAGACCAGCCTGAAGACTTTCCTTACGCATCTGGAGAAGTAATGCTGATAAGAGCTGTAGTTTGATGAGAACTTTCTATTGGCCAGCCATTATACCCCAAAATACATGGAATGTTCTTTCTCTCATATGGATGCAGGAGAGAGAGAGAAAGAGAGAGACAGAGGGAGGTAGAATGTGTAATAGGTGTGTGATGATGTGTGTTGTATGCACATGTCTATAGATGTGTGCACATGAAGCATATGCATGCAGAGGCCAGGGGAGAGCTTTGGGTGCCCTTATCTATTGCTTCTTTGAGATAAGGTCTCTCCCTCAAACCATAACTGCCCTTTTTCAGTCAGTGAACCCCAGTGATTCTCCAGTCTCCACCCCCGCAGGATTGGGATTACAAATGTGCATAGCCATGCCTGTCTTTTTACATGGGTAGTCAAACCTGGGTATCAGCCCCCTTCTTCATGCTTAAGTGGCAACTTAAGCCCCTGAAATGCCTTCTTAATAACCCCTCAGCCACTCTTTGGAGGTGGCTATTGTTCTCACTTGTCAGATAAAAACTGAGACCTGAGTGACTAAGAGATATGCCCATAGCCACACAGATAACAGGATATAAACTGAAGCCTGGCTGATCCCATACTGCCTGGGCAAGATAGAAGACACAATCTGGTAGCAATAGGCAGGACAGACAGAAAGGAAGACACTAGTCATGATGAGTTACTTTGTCTGTCTTACTCTGTCACTTTGGTCTCATCTCCATAGCTTGCCTTACTCAATGTGTGACAGTTAGCTAATGATGAGGCCATTTTGTTACCTCCAATACGTAAAACCCCAGTGTAAGCCAGGTGTGATGGCTTGCACTGTAATCCCAGCACTTAGAAGGCTGAGGTAAGACAATCACCATGAGTTCCAGCTCAGCCTAGACTACAGAGTATGATCCTGTATCAAAACAAACAAACAAAAATCCCAAAATAAATTCCTATTCCCACAACATAAAAGAAGATATTTTGAAGGGAGCTGCCTTGTTAGGAAAACAAGTTCAGGCCACAGCTGTGGGATCCAGTTCCAAGTTCATTGGAAAGCCCATTGTTAGGGAAGTGCTTAGACAGGACTCTAAGAAGAAACATGTCAGTCCTACACATTGGGGAAATAAATATGTTCCAGACATTGATGAAGAAAAGGCCACTTAGTTTCCAGACCGTATCATGTTGATATGAATTTACTGCCTCATAATATTTGCCTTACTTTTTATTTTCTTGCCAAGATTGGAAAGTATGACTCTCTTCCTGTGAGTCATATCTACTCACCCAGGAGAGATGTGCAGAACAGCTCTAGGCTACACCACTAGTCCATTCCACCCTCCCTGTACCCCCTCCCTGCCAGCTTGTGTGGGGCGTGTTCAGCCCCATGTTCTGCTTTTCAGTTTCCCCTGGTGAACTCAGAAATGAACCCTCCAAAGCAACCACATCCTGAAATATCCCTTATCAAGCCATTCCCTTCCAAGCCCTAAGGGCTCCTGACTGATGTAGCTGATTAATACGTTTTGGCCTTCTAGAGAAACACAAGAGGTATTTTTCTCAGTGGGATGGGGGAATAAAGCAAAAATGCAAGCAGTATAACATAGCTTGATTTTTCTAAGACAGTTGTGAAGTTAGCAGGAGAATCACAATCCAGGGCCAGCTTGCAATGTCTTACAGTGAGAGTACTTGAACAATAAACTCACTTCCTAAAACATGTGTATGGGCAGGGAATGTCATGCCAATCTTCCTATCACCTGTAGCACCTCGTATGGAGCCTTGCATATAATAGTTGCTGATAAGGTTCTTACTGAATGGACCAATCGGTCAAACTCTATGGTTCAATAAGACCAAGTAGTAAAGCCATCTTTGGTCTTAAGTTGAATGTCTACTCTTTTTTTTTTTTTTTTTTTTTTTTTACACAGCTCTTAACTGCTCCCTCTTACTCAGACCACTTGTATCTCCTGTCATGTAACAGGAACCAGGCAGGGCATACAATAGGAATGGTATCATTCCAGTTCTTGCTTTGGATGATGTATTCATTTTATTCTTATGCTTCAACCAAGTAAAAAACTTTTATATGTTTTGATATCTCAAATATAATAAATCCAGAATTTTAGACAACTATTATTTTCAGTTATGGAGGAATAAGGTATCAAGGGATAGTTTAATCTTGCAAAAGATTATATCATGTTTGAAAGGACAGAAATTCAATTTTACAGCTTGAGATGCTGTTATAAAATCCGGCTGCCTAGCATATATATGCATGTTATTATGTACTATCCAATCAAAATGAAAAAAAAATTGCTCATCTAAGGCATAAGTTACAAAAATGAAGAAAAGTGCCAAAGATTGGGAGAAAAGGTCTTCAATTTGACAAAGAACTTGCAACAAGTATATATAATTTCATCAATTCAATAACTTGAAATTTTTAACTTAATTTTTAAAATGGACAGAAGACTTAAGCAAATACTTCATAAGATAAAATATAGGAATAGCCCGCCCCCAAAATAAATGAGAATGTGTTTATCATTAGTCAAGAAGAAATGCAAATTATAAAGTATAAGTGATACTTATCCATTAGAGTAGCTAAATTTAAAAGATAACACAAAATCAAACATTGTCAAAGATTTGAAGTAACAGAAATCTCATAATATAGGAATGTAAAATAGTACAATTATTTTAGGAAAAGGCCTGGAAGTAACTTTAAAAAACACAACTATTTTTCTCAGCACTGGGGATCAAGCTCATAGCCTCGTGCAGGCAAAACTAGTGATCTACTGCCAAGTTGCAGACGAAAAAACCAAACACACTTTGTTCTTGAAATAGTTAGGTACAAAAAAGCATCAAGGATTGGAAAAGAAGAAATAATGACATGATTTTGCATGTAGAAAATTCTAAGGTCTCCATAATAAAAAGAATATGTTCTAATAAGTGAGTTCAACAGGGTTGTAGACATGTAGACAACCAAGACAATCCTTAAAAAGGAGTCTGGAAAGGTAGCTTAGCAGTTAAGATGTTTGCCTGCGAAGCCTAAGGACCCATGTTTGATCTGTCTCCAGATCCCACATAAGCCAGATGCACAAAGGTGAGGCAAGCACAAAGTCGCACATGTGCACTAGGTGGCACAAGCATCTGGAGTTCAATTACAGTGGCTGAGGCCCTGACATATCAACTCTCTCTCTCTCTTCTGTTCGAGGAGGGAGGAGGAGGAGGGGGAGGGGGAGGGGGAGGGGGAGGAGGAGGAGGAGGAGGAGGAGGAGGAGGAAGAGGAAGAGGAAGAGGAAGAGGAAGAGGAAGAAGAAGAAGAAGAAGAATAGGGCTAGGACCTGGGTTTGATTCCCTGGTACCCATATAAAGCCAGATGCACATGGTACCAAATGTGTCTAGAGTTTATTTGCAGTGGCTAGATGGCCTAGTGTGCCCATTCTCTCTATCTGCCCCTTTCTTTCTCTCTCTCAAATAAATTAACTAATTAAAAAAAATAAGAATAAAGCTGAGTGATTCAATTCACAATTCCAAAAATCATTACAAAGCCACAGAAATCAAGACAGTGGGTACAATTTTTAATGTGCCAATTAAGCTCGATGAAGTAACAAGAGTATTATTAACCAATGGTGCTGGGGCAACCAGATAGATCACAGAAAAGGCTAAAACCAGGTTCCTATCTCATATCATACACAAAGTTAATTTAGTGGATCATGATGCTAAAGGGAAAGGCTAAAACTATGAAAGTGTTCAGAAGAAAACAAAGTCAATCTTCCTGACATTAGATTAGGCAATGGGTTCTTAGCTATGACATCAGATAGTATGAAATAATGCAACTACATTTTAGAATTATGCTGACAACATGGAAGCTTTCAAATCAACCTACAGCCATTTGAAATGAGTAAATTTTATGAATGGACATGGATGTGCATATGTAGAGGAGTACTCAAATGTATATTATAGTGGTTGCTTTTAGAGGAAAGGAAGGAGGCAAAGGGCTAAGTAAAAGGCTTAAGCTATCTATGCAATAGTGCTTCTGGAAATATAAAACTTCTTTGAAACAAATGGGGCATGATGTTAATATTTGATAGGTGGGGTGAAATAGTTTATAATTTGACAAATTACATTTTTACAAGACCATGACACCTTTATGAGTGTTCACTGCCAATGCAGCATAGGAAAAATATGAAGGCAAATAAGAAGTATCGTGGAAATAGATTTTGGAATAAATCCTCAATAAAATCTTCCTCATTTGCTATGATTTGCCATTGTCTTTATTCAAAACTAGAGTACAAAGCACGTGGCCCTCAGAATGATTACTGGAATTTTCCATTTGCTTGTATTCTATACAAATAGTTGAGGCTTGTGTTTATTTTTCTCTCTGCTCCTAAATTTGTTTTCATCAAATTTTCCCAAGCTCAATCTTCTCCTTTTGTTTTTTTTTCTTTCCCTAGATCTGCATTTCCTTTTCAAGCCACTGTAAAGCATTATTTTCTTTTTTCTTTTTTCATTTGTTCATAACTGAAGTGGTTATTTCCTTACTTTGCACTATCATCTATACACTGGCTGGCTGGCCTGAAAGCTTGTCCAAAGCACAGGGTCAGCTTCCAGGTGCTAACAAGCTATACTTGTTAAAAAGAGGAAGTGCATATGTTGAGGACACATGGGTTGATCACGCGATTCTTAAGAT
The DNA here is from genome assembly GCA_036365145.1 of Orientallactaga sibirica. Lineage (NCBI taxonomy): Eukaryota > Metazoa > Chordata > Mammalia > Rodentia > Dipodidae > Orientallactaga > Orientallactaga sibirica. Next base: position 407,891 of record JAEOAD010000007.1, on the reverse strand, counting down.
TGTAAAATAATTGAAGTGGGCAGAAACTCCCCTTATGCATGTTTCTTTGATATAGGCACACAGGAAGCTGATGAGTCCAAGGAGGACAAAGAAGCTCAAGAGCCAGAGTTAAAGCCAGGTCAGTCTATAGGAGGCTGGGCCTCTGCCCTAGGACTGCAGTTCCTTTTCTGTCACATATCCTAGGAGGTGACTTGGTTACATCACAGGTGACATGAAAGGGGAACCTTTCATTGTCTTCTCTTCCCAAGCAACAGTAGCAGATTTCATTTGCTGAACACTTTCCACTGGCAAACAGTAGTCCTTCTAGCATGCCATGGCTTCACTTCACTCACAGTCCCCCTGAGAAAAACCATTCTTATTGTCTCTGTACCAACAGGCAGTGGGACAGAGGAAGGTAACGGTACATGCCAACTCGCACTTCTGAGAGACAGAGAGAGGATTTAAACCCAGCTGTGGCTCATGGAAAAGCCTTAGCCTTCACCACTACACCATTGTTTCCTTTCCAGCCTGCAGTAGGGTGTGGGACACACTTGTGTTTTGGCGGAAAAATTGTTCTTCCTCACTGTCCAGCTTGCAGTCTACTCATTAAACTTATACTCAAAGTGCAGCCATGCTAAAGCCAAGAAAACAATGAGTTCTCAAGGATAACATTAATAAAAAAAATTACACACATACATTCACTATGTAAGCATGGAGGGAAAGGTTGGCTTATCCACTGCTAAAACAGAAGCCCCTCAAACACTGTTCACACAACCACTGCCCCAACAATGAAGCCCCTCTGGGGGACTGAAACGTACCTGAATGGGGTCCTGTGTCAGTCTCATGGGCCCAATTCGAACCTCCGCAGAAGACACCTGCTAATAACAAATGACAGCAAGGTGAGAAGTCTTAAAGCCACATGTGGCTAAATCCTTCCTTACACACTATATTAAATTATGCCACTTCAGTAACTCTAAAAATATCCCTTTTTTTTTGAGGTGGGTTTTTGCTTTAGCCCAGGCTAGTCTGGAATTCACTATGTAGTTTCAGGTTGGCCTTGAACTCAGCGATCCTCAAGTGAGACAACTGCAGTTCTGGTGTTGCCCAGATCCACATCTGACACTGATGTCACTGTTTCTTATGGTCTGAGCTTCTTCACTGAGAGCATTTTCTGGCTTGAGCCCCTTCTCAGTCACTGACTGAACAAAAAAGGACTCTCAATTAGCTACAAAAGTGTGGTGGTCTGTAACTCTCTCGTGTAGACTGTAACACTGAGCGCCTACTATAAATACTGCGTTCATATCATTACTATGGTCATTATTATCCTGAAATTCCAAGTGAGTGAAGATTTTCCTTAACAGTCATAGCAAAAGCAGATCCATACTTATGTCATGCTTGTTTTAGCATGAAGAATAAACAGCTTACTCTCACCCATGTTTACCATGAATAATGATGAAATCCATGAGTAATGGATTCATCTCAGTTGTATTTCTTCAAGTGGGTATAGGAACACCTACCATGACAAAAGAGGCTAGCTAACCTCTGACCCACTCCTGGGATGAGCAAGGGGCTCTCAGGGATTCTCTGGCCCAAACCACCTAACTGTCTTTAGCTGCAGGAAGAAAGCAGAAATTTGTCTTTACTCTTAATCACGTTAGTTGAATTTCTAAAAATGACTTTTCTCTAAACAAATTTAGTTGAATGAAAGTCTTGGCCTCACCTCCATGGATTCAATTTTGTTTTTCTCTAAGAAGTTGTAGTATCTTTCCACTGGAAGCTTATCCTCAATCCAATACACTGCCTTGGCCCCTAGTCTGTTTTGAGGGAGCATCTTCAGCAAGCATTAAAATTCATGTGACTAGACATGGCAATGATCCAGGGCCAGAGGAGGCTTTATCCATTAAGAAAACAAACAAGAAATGTAGAACTTCCTATAAAGTATACTTCAGAAGATTCTAAAAATTAACATTCTTCCTTTCTCCATGCTTAACTCTGAGTACTCAAGCTGTGACTCCTCTTCGAAGTGCCACACGATTCTTTCCTCTGTAGAGTAGATTTTCTACCTCATACCACACCTTGGTATTAGGAAATGAGGTCAGTAAAAAGCTCAAAGAGCCTCTTCCACCAGTAACTCAGGGTGTTAGCCCAGTGCAGGTTCTCACAGGGCCAATGCATTCCTGCTGGCTGGGTAGGTGGCATCCCTAACTTCGGACCTGGTACAAGCTAAACAGACTCGGGACCCCAAGTCCCTGAAGGTATGAACCAGCAACAAGCTTCCTCAGCATCTTACTAATGACTGTAGATAAAAGTCTCATGCTGATGTTGAGTGTGTGAGTCTTCATTTTCCTGAACAAATCAGCAAATCAGTACCCTACCACATGTCCATGCTAACACGGCAGCCCTGCACACAGCGCAGGAACAACCACACTGAGGCACACCACATTACTTCACCTTCTGTCACCTGCACAGAGACACAGTACCTCACCTTGCTTCACCTGCTGTCATGGACTTCCTGTCTTTTGGGCTGCCAACCCCACCCAGTTCCACTCCTGAGATAGATGGTGTTTGAAATAAGACACCTTCCTTCAAAACAGCCCAAAAGCAAAAACCTGTAATCCCAGCATTAGGGAGGTTGTAGCAGAAGGGTTACTGTGTATTTGAGGCCAGCCTTGTCCTCAAATAGGGAGGTCCTGTTTAAAAAAAAAAAAATGGAAAAAAAAAAAGGAAAACAATTTGGACCAGATAAAAAAAGTGCCAGTCTGGGCTTTCTCTCCATGGTCTCTCCACATAGCATGTCCCGCCTGTACACCCCCTCCAACAAGGCACTTTCTGTGGATCCAGCAAAACTTGGCTCTTACAGGAGTCACCTGAGGGCAGAAAATCAATAGGTAAAATAATAAATGAATAAAAGTGTCAAAGAAATAAAATTAAAAGCTTTCTTTGGGGGGTAAAAGACTGAAGGGAAGATGCTGCAGGAAGACCTTCAGCTGCCCCCCAAAGCAGGGTAATTTGCCCCTGTCTGACATATTGCCTGCACACTTTTTAAGTCACTATTAGGCATATGGCACGTTTCCAGTTCCTTAGTGGTGGGACACAGCTAGTCTAAACTTCAGCAGGAAACTATATGACAACTGTGAATATTCCCCAATCCCTTGTTCTAGGCACTTTCAGACACGTGTTCTTAGCAGGAGTCAGGTGATGGCTTTTGATAGATAGCACTGGAGTTTAAAGGTGATATTAGAAGGTACCATTTCCTGCCTAAAGACTAGAAAAATGCTCCATCTTTCTCCTACAGCCTTACAGGTCCCCAGCATTTTGCCCTTTGCTGGAGCCAACTTAGCAGGAAGCTGGGCTGTGAATCTAGTAAGAGGAAATGCAGACCCAGGGTCCTGTCCTCTTCCTGTCTCATATCTACCTCCTCTCAGCCCCACTTCAATGTCCCCTCTCAGTGCTTCTACTCTACTATCAGCTTGGGTGCCTCAGTGCACCAGCTCTTCAAGGCTTAGACTTGGCTTCATGTCTTGCCTTGTCTTTTCCTTCTTAGTTTATTCTCCTGGTCATCTGACCTTGGCCTCTGTATCCAAAATAGGCCAATGGTCCTAACCGACTCTGGCATTGTCCTTGCCAGCTTCTTGGGCTGGACCAGGCAGTAGCCAGCAGAGGACAACTGTAGCAGGAAGACTAATGACAACAGTTTATAGTGGTCTGCTTCAGACAGAGGAGACCTGCTGCCTGACCTTCACTGAGTCATCAAACAGCAACTATGTAAAAACATGTGTAGCTAAGCCAAGATGCTACTTCAAAAACTGAACTTCCAAAGCTGCTCCCAGAAGCCATGGGTTACTAAGCAAAAATCTCAGCTCACTCCTGTAATCTCAGGATTTTGGAGGTGAAGGCAGTATCATCAAGAATTCTGGGTTCTATGAGACCCTGTATCAAAAAAAAAAAAAAAATTTAACAACAAAACAAAAAAATGTCAGTGCCAGGGCTAAGCTATCTCCCTATGAGTTGTGGGTCAGGGAGGTCCCTGAGATCCCCTAAACAATACAGGCTATTGCCACTGTTGTTTGTTGCCCACCAGAACTAGATGGTAAGAGTTGATTGCTGAAAATACTGCATGCATTGGTCATGGGACCTAGAAAATTAAGCTGAAACTGTCTGTAGGCCTCCTCCCTACTGTGTTTGAAGGTACTATCCAGACTGCTGGAGAACTGTCATCAACAGTCTTTCTTAGCTGTGGACCTGCATGTTACACTACTGACTGGCCAGGCACTGGTGCAATAGTGGTAAGTCTGTTATGGTGATAACTGCTTCCTGATTGATTTGAGTCCCATTCCACAGGAGGGAACTTACATCTGATGTTGCAAATCTGGCCCAAAGCCTGTGGTTAGGGAGGCCATAGGGAGGAAGCTACCACTATAAATGGACATGTTGTACCCTTCTAAATATTTATGTATCTGCCCATAGATTAGCGCTACTTTCAACTTTGGTCCAAGAAACTTCTTTTTGTGGTGGGCGGCAATTACTACAGACTCATAATTGGTCAAAGTGTTGAAAATAAGTGAGTTGAATGAGACATCTATATCACCTCCACACCAAGCCTAAGATAACAGTAAAAGAGGGGATAGAAGGAATGTAAAATCTGACAGGAGAGATCGGGTGTTGTGGAATGCTTTCTTCTGAGTATGACATGATCATTGCACTTCTGAACTCAAAGTGTAGCCATGATTAAAAGCACACAACCTGCAAACTAGTGGACCCATCAATGTCCTTTCACAGATACTAAAGTAGAGATAGGATTAGTTAGTCAGGAAGAAAAAAGCATTCAGCAGGAGGGGGAGATGGCTAGAGAAGTTAATGGGGTTGAATACAATTGAAATATATTATATACATATATAAAATTGTCTAAACTAAATTAAAAATAACTATCTTGCTTATTATAAGACTGTCAGTTTCTTGAAACCACAACCTGTCTTTTTCACAATTTTACCCCCAGTTTCTAGAAAGTGCTCAGCAATGCATTATAGAATTGGATGAAGCTGCCAAGTGTCACAGATTTTATGTAACCAGCCAGCAGAAGACTCCATCCTTCCAGTGCACTGCTCTCCTATTATACTCCAAACCGTGCAACATTTACATTGACGGTAACACCCATCTTTCTGTGACGCCTTTCTGGACTCCATTCTTACTCTACATTCTTACTCTACTCACACCTTCATAGGAAGGGGGAATTAATAAGGATGTCACCTATGGTGAGGAAGAAGGTATGTGTGTCTGTGTGTACATGTTTCAGGAATGGGGTGGGATTTCCATAACTTCCACCTTCCAAAAACCAACTCAGAGCCTGAGTCTCCCCAACTTCACTAGCTTCTCCTCTGGAATCCTTTCCCCCTATCATCTGTGGCCCTGAGCATTCACACAAATAATGCATGCAGCTTAGGGTACCTGGCTTCAGGAGGGGGATCTAGGATGAAGATTATTTCTCATTCAGAAAAGGGGCAGCCACAGGCTTTTTAATCCACTCAGCCCTGAACCCCTTTTGACTCTGATTTTAAAGAAGGATTTAATTATCTTAAGATAACCTCTGTCCAACCTCCATTCTCAGGCCAACTTGAGTCTTTATTCTTCTGAGCCCTAGGTAAATAAGAACTGGGTCAGCTATTTCCCTTATGAAAGAGCCCCATGTACCCTCTGACTTACAGGCAGAAAAAGGCCCCTGACATTGTAGCATCTGTGACTCTACAGAGACCATTGGCAGCCCTGCTTCAAACTGAAGCCTTTCTTCACCCACACCTCCTTCAGCAACCATGCTGAGCACCCCAGACACTCTTTCCATCCCTCCAGCCATGGCCCACAGGTTGGCTCTGCCTTCACACCAGCCTCCAGCACACTCATGGCTTTGAGCTGGCTAGCTACTCTCAATGTCTTTTGGCATATCTTGCACTGTGGAGGGCCTCCTTCCACCTCTGGTTTAGATGTTCTGCACCAAAGTCACCTACTAGAAGCATCTAGGAGACTTAAAACACATCAGTGCCCATGTCTGACTCTATACCAAGAGAGACCTGTATGTTTTAAATCTCAGTGAGTGCAGAAGGTTGAGCAGACATGCCTGCTGTAGAGGTCACTTCAGTACACCCAACCACAGATTTCATTACATGTTTTATATATTGGGTATCTATATGTACCCAACACATACCAGTGGGGTCCATATAGTATAGAAGCACCAAAATTCACCAAGACTCAGGTACCAGATCTATACCCAGACCCCCTCTTCCAAAGCACAGATTATGACTTAGGCAAGAAAAAAAAAGTATTCCATGCTTAATGAATTATCTATGCAAAACAATATCCCTATTATAATTATAATCAGTAAAATTTCTTTTATAGTCTATTTTTTGTTTCATATATATATATGGAAGATTACTTATAGTCACAAGATATTCGTAATATGTAATATTCTATTGTGTTTTATGCCTTGATGTTTGAGTGTTACATTACTTTTGCAGTATAAATATACAAAAATATAATATAAATGTATAAATACCTATTCATCAAAAGACACAAGCACAAAAGAAAAGATTAGTGATTTTGAATTTAAAATTATAATTTCTATTCACTTTCCACACTGTAATAAAGGAAAAAGAAACCTACAGTCAGAGAGGTAAAATCTAAAATATAGAAAACCAACAAATATTAGTAACCAGACCAAATAATAAAAAATTTTAAAATCAGAAAGCAACCAAGAAAAATATAAGGCAAAAGCTTTAAAAAAGAAACTCACAAGAGAGGAACTACAACTATGAAGATGTGTTCAGCTTAGCAATAGTCTAGCAAAATACCAATTTTAAAGTATAGTGAGACACTATGTCACATCCAGACATTGCCACAGAATAGTAGAGTTAAGAAGGCAGGAGTCTACCTTCCTGGGCAAGATGGCCGACTATAGTAAGATACTATGTCACATCCAAACATTTCCACAGAAGAGTAAAGTTAAGAAGGCAGGAGTCTACCTTCCTGGGCAAGATGGCAGACCCCACAGGGACACACATTGTTAGTGTAGGTATAAATTAGTTCATTCACTTAGCAAAGCAATGTGGGAATATCTCTCAAGGATGAAAAAGTACGTATTCTATGATTGAGCCTCCCATGTCTGTTTATAGGGAATATCAAGAGCAGTGTGGGGATTTCTAGCAAAGTTTAAGAAGTGTATATTCTGTGATTCAGTCTCCCATGTCTGTTTTTAGGGGATACCAAGAACATTACAGGATCATTTGGATCAGAATTATTTATAATAATACGGTTTAGAAACAGCCTAATTCACAATCCATTAACATCCATCAGTCAGTAAACTATTAAATATACCTAGAACATCCATAAAAACAGAAAACTACATAGCTATAGAAATGAATAGCCAGAAATACCAATTCAAAATTAATGAATCTCATAAGCAAGCACTGAGCTAAAAACGACAACAAAATGCCAGTTTTAGAATACCACTTATATAAAATTTTTAAATATTTAAAACAATAACAAACATAATTTAGGACCACACTGTGACAGTTGAAGTTAATGCTGACAAAGTCCCCATGGAGGCAGATGGAGGATGGAGTCTTCACATGCCAGAGGCTTCAACTATGTTGGTAAAGATCTATTTTTGAAGCAGTGAGTAGTGAGTTCTTAATTGGTGAACTGTACTTCTGATTTGGAGACTAATATTTGCTAATAGATACTATATAAATATTCTGTATATGCTATTTTGTTGTCAGGTAAAGCTTTTTATTTTGGTAAAATAAGATGCTATATTTAAGAATGCAGATAAGTTTCTTTGAAATTTCATGAAATAAAAGCCTAGAAAATTGAGCTTTTATGACGTGATCTTTCCATAGGAGAAGAGGGGCTGATGAACCCCCACATTCATCATCTCAAGGGATATTGTAGAGAAGAGGGCCGAATGAACCTCCATGTTCATTATCTCAGGGGATAGATACAACCCCACAGGGGCATCATGGGCCCTTCTTGTAGCCAAAGCAGTTAAAGCTGCAGAAAGGGTGAGCAACTTACCCTAGGGTTTGGAGCTGGGACTAAAGCCCAGGCATGCCTTATCTGGAAGGTTATGCTCTTAGTCATGGATTTAGTTATATCTCATTTGTTCCAGAATGATCTTCAAATCAAGTTAGTGAGATGACTTTCAAATGAGATGGAAAAGATCTGTCTGAGGAATAATGAGCATGGGATGGCTCAAGGAAGAGGGTCAGTGTGTACAGTTACAGTGTTTGTCACAACGAGCATACTTTGGCAGAAGTGTAGTCCCAATCTACAAGGTCCAGTTGTCAGCTGGGGAGAAAAGGGAGGTGATAGCCCAGGCCATACAACACTCTCTTCTCTTCACTCCCCACAGTGACTGCTGTAAATGAATAATGAGGCCTTTCTTCTTCTTTCTTTCCTTTCTTTTCTTTTCTTTTTTATTTTTGTTTTTTGAGGTAGGGTCTCACTCTAGCCCAGGCTGACCTGAAATTCACTGGGTACTCTCAGGGTGAGGCCGCTCTTTCTTAAGCAACGGGATCACTGGTGAGTGAGAGGAATGAGTACCATACCTCACCCTGCCTGGAAAATATGGCAGATGAGATGAAGAGGCCATCTTTGTGTTAGCGCTGAAGCAGGAATTTGAAAACATAAACACAGAAGTTGTGCAAATGCCATCAGAGCCAAACGCAGCAAAGCTTGGCTGGCACACTCTAACACAGAAGCCATTTCCCTCATGATTATCAGATGAAAGAGAGAAATTATTTATACAGTGATAACCATGTAATCCACAGCCATGAGCAAAGAAACAGCCTGATGTTGATTAGGCATTAGAATGGAAAAGTAAAAGATGGGGTAGACTCTACATGATAGTCCATAAAATTGCAAGTGCACAAAGGAGGCCAGTACAAGAAAGCCTGGGAGAGTTAACTTCAGAGGTGGAAGGGGAAGGGAAGACCCACCTGTATTTTGATGTATTATCATGTCAAAAGGCTTTTTTTCTTACAAGCAGTACCAGGATTGAGGCATCAAAATTCCAAAAATAAAACAATCCTCTCACTAGGCTGAGTATGTAAACATAGTACAAGCCCCAGATTCTAAAGATCAAACCCAGGGTCTGACTTGGAGGACAGAAGAAGTTAAAGGCAATGGCTAAAACATGATATTTCTCAAACAAATTCCTTTCTTTTATTAGGAACAGTGCTGCTAACAGGCAAGGCCAGATGACTTCAAGGTTGTAAAACTGTCATTTGTATCAGAGAACCAGCAAAGAACGATCCACGCCTGGATACTCAGGAGCCAATTACCCCGACTACAGAAAAACCCAAGCATTCATATTTCTGATACTTGCCTATCGTGCTATACACTGCTGGTGCCTCCCTTCTCTTGAACATTAACCAAAGAAGGAAAAAGGTGGAAAAGGGAAGGTTAAAATTCAAATCAGTCAATTTGCTCCATGGTCGGCAGTTCTAGAAAAAACAGTTGAAGGGCAAGGAAACAAACTATCTGCTAAAAACGAGTTTTAGAGATTTCATATGGATTTCAATTATCCATATTGCCAGGCTATCCTCAATTTTACCATCAACAAGATAGTGCTGCCATGGAGAACCAAAAATGAAATGTCTTCCTCATTTGGCTGTAGAACTCACATGAGGAGCTTGTTACCCTGAGGCCACACTGGACTTTTAGCCACATCTGGTACCCCACCAAGAATTGAATCCCTTTCCTAACTGGCCAGTGCCACTCATGCTGGGTGAGCTGCAACCTTCAGTCACACAGTTCACAGGGTTTGGGGGATGATAACTGTGGGTTGGGTGCTGATCCTCATGGGAGAATGAATTCACCAAAATGAATACTACTTAAAAATAACCCATGTGAAGTCATCTGAAAAATGTAAATGCCCACCTTTTTTGGAAATCAATTTTATTTACTTGACAAAAAACAACCATATTTCCAAGAGTTATGGCTTAAAAGTATCATTCGTATCTGAAAGACATAAAACTAGAATGAACTCCTACATAATAAAACTCTTAACATTTTTAGAAGCTTGCCAAGACAAATCACACACACACACACACACACACACACACACACACACACACCCCTGCAGGATTTCTCCTAGAAAGATCCCCAGCCTATAACCCCTCCCCTTCAGCTAATGCAGATGGAAGCCAAGTTCCCACTATCCCTTGACCTTGTGGAGTCAGTGAGACAATGCCCATGATTTTACTTCTTCTTTACAACATTTTAAAGATAAGGGAGGAGGGAAAGGAAGCACCATCAGTGGAAGTGGACTATTTCCAGGCAGGGATTGTGCTGAGGAAGGACTTCCATGAAGCACTAGCCCATCTTCCTAGAAACCTGGGTAGCTAGAATGACATTCACTACTGGAGGGGGAAAAAAGAACACCTCACACAAACTTTCCAAAGTACAGCAGAAGATTAAGTTAATCTCAAAAGACTATTTCAAAAAAGAAGAAGGAGGAGGACGAGGAGAAGAAGAAGAAGAAGAAGAAGAAGAAGAAGAAGAAGAAGAAGAAGAAGAAGAAGAAGAAGAAGAAGAAGAAGAAGAAGAAGAAGAAGAAGAAGAAGAAGAAGCCTTGCCGCGCCGCGCCACACCAGGCGGCGTGGTGGTGCACACCTTTAATCCCAGCATTCAGGAGGCAAAGGTAGGAGGATCGTCATGAGTTCGAGGCCACCCTGAGATTACATAGTGAATTCCAGGTCAGCATGGGCTAGAGTGAGACCTTATCTGGAAAAACCAAAAAATGAAAAGAAAAGAAAAAAAAAAGACTATTTCATGTTTGAGCAAATTACATTTTCTTTTAAAATGGTTTAAGTTTACAGTCAATCATGCTCGGGTCCTCTGACATCTCCTAGCTAGAGAACAGGCTGGCCCATGTCCCTGTCTAGGAGAAGAGGGACAGCCAGGCTCCTTTTATTCATGCTCAGGAGCTCTGCACACCTGCTCGTTCCTATCAGGAAGGAGTTCCACTTGTCTGAGCTCACAGCATTACAATGCCTTCATCAGAGAGAACCTAGGCTCTGCACCTAGCTCCAGGCTCTGATCATGCTCCAGCATCCAGGAACTTAGCCTCACATCTCTTGGATCAGGCACTGAGAGCACCCTTGGCCTACTCTGCCACATCTGTGAACCCCCAACTTAAGGAGACTGTTTCACAAGCTACTTACAACTCTTGTACAACAACATGGTCAGCAGCTACTGTGGTGGAAAATTTGGGCTCTCCTGAGCAGGAAAAGGAATAGCACTGTTGCATTGGTGATTAGCTGGATGATTCTAGGGGACATATGGTTGGATGTGGATCAGGACTAGAGGACCAAAGATCAAAAAGGAGCTCTCCAGTGCTTCATCCTTGCTTCTTCCAGGAGTTTGGCTCTAACCACTCATGTTTTCTCAGTTTGTAGACATACACTGATACATGGTTCTATATAAGATGCTGCTTATGATTTGTATCAATCATTTACATCATTGTTCTGTCTGTTTTTGTGCGGGGTTAGAAAAAGATTTTAAAATTCTAACATGAAAGCATGATCCATGAAAGTTAAAAATTGCTATTGAATTTTATTAAAATTAAAACTTCTGCTCTCAAAAGACACCATGAAAAGAATGAAAAGAAAAATCATAGATAAAAGGGGTAATGTTTTAAAGCTTATTTGATAAAGTATACCTTATATCCAAATATACAAAGGACTTTTACAACTAAACCTGAAAGAAACAACTCAAACAAGAAAGGAGCAAAAGATCTTATCAGACATGTTACCAAGGAACATCTACAGGTGGCAAACTGAATATGAAAAGATGTCTACCCCCATTTGTCACCAGCGAACTGCAACTTGAAACAATGAGCTGCCACTCCATGCCTGTTAGAATGACAAAAACTTAACACCAACCAAACATCTAACTATTAATATCATTTGCTGGCAAGCATGCAGAGTAACATTCACAATCACAGAACCAAGACCTCAAGAATGAATTCTTTCCTTCAGTTCCTTAACCTCACCAAATGTTTACTGAGCATCCACTATGACACATTCAATGGGGAAACTGAACAATTACTAACTGATATACAAGCTAATCCATGTCTTGATCTGGATTTGAACTCAGATTCGCTACCTCGAGAACCATACTACATCACCCTGGACTACCTGCGGGTCAGCAGACAGACTGAAATAAGGGGGACAATGTCTTCCTGAGTGGGAAGCCACACTAAAAAGATAGCACATCTGCCAGAAATCAGTTTACTTAACAGTCACTTGAAATATACAGGCATAACCATTTTTCTAGTTTTTAATTTTTAGATTGATAACTGTATTTCAGGGAACAGTGTGATGTTTCAATACATACACACAATGAGGAATGATCACATCAGAGTGACCGGTATATCATGATCTCAAACATTTATCATTCTTTATGCTGAAAATATTCAAAACTTTTGTGTTAGATAGTTGGAAATATACAATTGTTTGTCAGTCATGGCCCTCCTACAGTACTACAGAATATTGGGAGTTATTACTCCTAACCAACTGCATTCTTGCACCCATTAACCATCTTCTCTCCATACCCTATCCATTCCCCAGCCTCTCTAATGACCATTCTATTCTCCCCTTTTATGAATAATTTCTTTTAGCTTCCAGATGTGAAAACATGTAGTATATGTCTCTTGGTGTCTAGCTTACTTCACTTAACATAATGTCTTCTAATTCCATTCATGTTCTAGTACTGATAAGTTGCCCATTCCACAATAAATAACTTCCTACCCATGATCATGCAAGCAATGCTTTTAACTCAATATGTGTTTTCTAAAAAAAAAAAAAAAAGACATGAAAGTAAGATAGGGATTAGTAAGGAGAAAGAAGAGTGTTAATATAAAAGAGGATAACTGGGAGGAATAAAATCAAATGTCAAAAATTGAAAATTAAAAAAAATCTGGGGCTGGGGAGGTAGTTCAGCATCAATATATATAAAGTTTGTTGTTGTTGAAAATTCTGGAAATGGTAGCTCACACATGTAATCCCAGAATTTAAGAGAAATAGTAAGGATGAATATGAGTTTGAGGCCAGTCTGAGACCCTTGACTCCACAAAACAAAACAAAAAAGCAGAAAATTCAAAAACATAGGCCCTGGAAGAAAATATTATTAAAATTTAGTAGTAAAATATATTAAAAGCATAATAAATATAAAATACAAAATAAGCCAAGAACAACATACAAGTAATACAAGACAGAAAAGGGATTGGCATTTTTATTACATTTTTAAAAGCTCCAGTAAAACAATAATGGAAAAAGGGCAAATACTAATTAAAAATAGGTCAAGAAAAGGATAAGTGATTCACAAAACAAGTATAAAAGCAGGCTGTAAAAATTATGCAACAATGCTCAGCCTCTCTGACAATCCAAAAATGCAAATCACAAAAACTAGCTTCCATGGCTGGAGAGATGGCTTAGCAGTTAAGGCACTTGCCTGCAAAGCCAAAGGACCCAAATTCAACTCCCCAGGACCCATGTAAGCCAAATGCACAAGGGGGTGCATGCATCTGGAGTCCATTTGCAGTGGCTAGAGGTCCTGGTGAACCCATTCTCTTTCCCTCTCTCTCTCTCTCTCTCCCTGCCTATTTCTGTATCTCTCTCAAATAAATAAAAATAAAAGGTATTTAAAAAAAAAAAAAAAACTAGGTTCCAGTTTCTGTTCATCAAGGTCTAAAGATTTTACAATGAAGACTACTGATGCTGCTAAGGGCCTGGCCATGCTCTGCTTGAAGGGAAGAAAACTGAATACCTTAATATGCATCACATGCCTTCCTGAGCCTTTATAACACAATAGCTAAGATCCTAAAATGTTTGATACTCTCAGTTGCTAACCCCTTCCCTCTGTTTATATATCTTCCATAGTATTTATCAGGCTGAGTTGATCACCACAATCACACTTTGACAAGGGTACAAGAGGACCCCAAGAGACGGATGCCAGGCCCATCCAACCCACATCACAGAACCAAAAAATGATCAGCTATGACAAGTTGGCTGTATGCACCCAATGCCAGGATCCATCTGTTACAACCAGCACTCACAGATATTTGGTGAGTGAGTGTTTAATACATCATTAAAATGTTGAAAGGGGGAAGAAGAAGAAGAAGAAAGCCCCGAACAGGTCCTCTGCAGCTAATGGAGACGGGAAGTCCTCAGAGATGCCTGCTGCAGAGGAACCTGCACACAGCACTGAAGCACAGGCGGAGCAGCTGGCCCAGAAGCTGGCCTGGTGCGTGGAGCAGCTGGAGCTGTGCCTCAAAATGCAGAAACCCACCCCGAAGCAGAAAGAGCAGGCCACTGGGGCAATCCGAATCCTGCGCAGTGAAAGAACCCCTTTACCCAGGAAGAGACAGCTGATGCACTCCATGTTTGGGGACTACAGGGCTCAGATGGAATCCGAGTGGCAGGAAGCCCTTCGGGCTTTAAGAGCTGCTGCGCACTCAGCCCATGTACAGCCTGTAGGTGAGGCCACCAGAAAGAAGAGCCAAAGAGTCTGCAGATCTCGTCCAGCAGGAGAAACCAACGCCACTCAGGACATAACTAATGAAGAATTTAGATTCAATTTCTTTTCATCTCTCCCCATATTCTGGAATACTATTCTCCCCCAGGATGATGTGGTGATTTGTCTCAAATGCAAGGCTTTTCCAGGAATTCTTTTCAGCAGAAGTGGGCTTAGTTTATCCCTAACTGGTCTGTGGACCTGGAGCTGTTGGGCAGGTGTGAAACTTACAGATGAGCACAAGACCTCATTTGTAGGGGTTTTTTTTTTTTAATATGAATTTTTTCTGTCAGAAGAGAGATGCATTTTGAAAATTTATTGGTAAGCTTAAGTAAATGTTCACTGGATTGTTGAAAGAATGTTATACTCAGCCTCAAGGATTTGAGTAGCTTTTGGTGATAATGATTTGTGGGAAAGCTATACAGTTATACCTGGGCTCATTTCTGAAAGAATATCGTGGCCAGTGGTTCAATGCTTCATGTGTTATATCACCCTAATAAGTGTTTTTGAAAAATAAAATGGATAATGAGTAAAACTAAAAAAAAAAAAAAAAAAAAAATGTTGAAAAGGCCCTTGGTAAATAGAAGATGACTCCTTAGCTAAAACACAGGCTGGTGGAGAACAAAAGCTACTATGGTTGCTGTTTGAGAAAAGGTGTTTAATGAGTGACCAGGCCTTAATTCCTTGCCAGCATACTATTTGCCCCATAGAAAGGGCAGATGTCAAATCTGTCTTACTTGGGGACAAATCTTGGCACAGCAGGCAGGTAACAAATGATAAGTATACAATGATGATCCCTCATTTGTTGTTTTGTAAAACCCTTAATGAGCCTTTACAGTGAGCCAGATATGAAGTAGGTACCTGGCATTCATTCTCACTTAATGAACCAGGCTAACACAGTATAAGCTCTTGCTTTAGTCTATAACCCAGAACATTTGACTTGCTCACTTAAAGACACAATTACTGACTTGTAATTAGCTAACTATAGTGATTTGAATCAGATGCCCCCCCCCCGTAAACTCATGTGTTCTGAATGCTTGGTCCCTAACTGGTAGCAAGTTGGGAGGTGGAGCCTTGTTGGTGGAGGTGAATTGTTGGGTGGTTCATATTATAGCCAGCTCCTCCTTGCCAGAACAGCTCATTCTCTTGCTGCTGTTTTCCACCTGCTGTGGAAAAGATGATGCCCAGCCTCTGCTCATGCTATTCTTTTCCCTGCTATCATGAAGCTTCCCTTGGAGATAGTAAGTCAAAATAAATCCTTTCATCAACTGATTTTGGTCAGGTGGTTTGTCCCACCAACATGAAGGTAACTACAGCACTAACTTTACTCACCCTCCCTATATCACAGAAAACACAAACATGAAGGTAACTATAACACTAACTTTACCAGTCTTCCCTGTGTCACAGAAAACAGTCATCGTTTGCCCTCACTTGTACCACTTTTCCACCTCATGGTGAAGATGAATTCCAAGAATATGAAAACTCAAAGGCTTCTAGAGGGTCATCCTGTCCAACCTTTCATGTCAGATTTTTGAGTAAGGCCTAAGTAAGTATGCTGTGTGCCCAAGATCACATACAAGTAGGCTATCACAGTGGGGTAAAATTGAGGTCTCTGGGATACCAGGCCAGTGATTCTTCCACCCTCCCCTACTCTTTCTTCTTGGTAGCCACTAAATGCTTTTGCTCCAAAAATATAGACCATAGAAGCATAGAACAGTATGTTTTCAGGCCTTGTAAAGAATGTGAGATCAACAGCTGAGGAGCTGAGCAGAGCTTACATCCACCTCATAGAGACAGAAGGACAAAACTGGAATTTGTGGCTTCTCAGAGAGGAGGGAATGGGGAACATGTGAGGTGTTCAGCTGGGACTCCAACAAGGTGAAACATGGAAACAGCATTGACCCCGAAATAGGGCAGCCTACATGTGGGATGAAAACCTTCTTTGACTCTGCTCACTAATTAGACTATCATCCTCATGCAGTGGCCCCCTGTCAACTCTAAGCTAAAATCAAACCTGCCTGGGGAAAAATATAGGGCATTATCTTGTTTATTGATTATTTTCTAAAGTTGCTCAATTTTTCACAGTTTAGTGCCCCCATGTTCAGTAAAAATATCTAGAGTTATAATGGAAAAAAAAAAGATTGATCAACTCTGTTTTATTTTATAGATGGCAGAGATTTAAGATCCATCAACATGACAAGAAGACGTAGCTTATCACCTACCACAAGATGTGCCACCTCTACCATATCAGCCGTGGTGCAAAAGAAATTGCAGGGGAAGCAGAGACACCAGTATTGATCCCACTGCTAGCCTGACAACCAGCTCCAGAGAAAGACAACAGACACTGTGGTTGATCAAAACACATCAAATCAGAAACCCAGAGGCGACACAGTGTAACACTAATCGGACTGCTAACAGACCCATCAAGGTTCAAAGACCATGGGAGAAGAGGGGGAGGGAAAATTGTAAGAGCCACAGAGTGCATAGAAGTAACCTGAGGCACAGTGCCTCCTCCTTTCCCTCTGCCCCACCCCCTCCCTTCCAAAGACTGACTGAGACCTTATTTACCCACCACTGCACATCAATAACCCTACTGAGAGAGCCATCAGGGAAAGTGGAACCCAGGGAGAGGAGATATAAGACTATAACCTTTGGGGAAAAAGTGAAAACAAATAAATTTTAAAAGACAAGAGAGAAAGAAATTAAATAGGCACATAGAAGATGTAGAATCTTGGGGTATCCGACAGTAGAATTTGAAGTAACTATAGTTACAGCATTTTTAAAGATAAAACAAATGCTTACAAAAGGCTAAAATCTGTTTTTAAAATTTAAGGGTAAGCAATAGTTAAAGGTAGACACTGAGTGGGCTTGTGAGGATACCAGAGAATTGAAGAACTCAGAAGAAAGAGCCAAAAAAACAAAAGGATGGAAACAATAAAGAGGGTAAGAGGCATCTGGAGCCAGGAAAGGGTGTCATGTACAAGTAATTTTACACTCAGAAAGAGACAATGTTATAGGAATCAATTTGAAGAGAAAATGGTCAATAGCATTCCCATACTGAACACACAAATCAGTTAGAAAGGCAGGAATCACTATGAACCCTAAGAACAAAGAATGAGATGACATTGTGGATTAGTTAAAATATTTGTAAAATGCATAAGTACTATCTAAAAAATTTTAAACTCAATAATAAGAAAATAGACAATCCCACTTAAAAAATGGGCAAACCATGTCAACAGACATTTCACCAAAGGTATATCCACTTTGATAGATAGTGTGGTAGTTTATTATAACACTAAACATACTCTTTTTTTCTAATTTATTTTATTTATTTATTTGAGATAGATAAAGAGAGAGAGAGAGAGAGAGAGAGAGAATGGGCACACCAGGGCCTCCAGCCACTACAAATGAACTCCAGTTGCATGTGCCATCTTGTGCATCTGGCTTACGTGGGTCCTGGGGAATTGGGCTTTGAACCAGGGTCCTTAGGATTCATAGGCAAGCAATTAACCACTAAGCCATCTCTCCAGCCCCTAAACATACTCTTATCACATAGTACAACAACTCAGTTCCTTGATATTTACTCAAATGATCTGAAAACATAATGTCCATACAGAAACATGCATGCAGTTGTTTATAATAGTCTTACTCATGACTGACAAAACTTAAAAGCATCCCAAATGCCCCTTGTAAGTGAAAGGATAACTGTGGTATATCCAGACAATGGAATATTCTTCACCAGTAAAAAGAAATGAGTTGTCAAATCATGAAAAGAATCAACAGCATTAACCAGCAATGGGCCCACAAACTTTATGGCTGGCCAGCCAGGCCAAGGGTAACAACTGGTGCAATGACAGCATGTCTGTTATGGGGGAAACCAGCTGATCTTTGATTGGACTTGAGGCTCAGATGGTAGTGACCCACTGAGGTGATTGAAAACTCATTAAAGTGCTGAGAAGTAATAGTGGAATGTACAGCACTAAGTGAGACATCTCTATCATACCCTCCAAGGCTCAAGGAACATTGCAGAAGTGGCAAAAAGAATGTAAGATCCAAAGAACGGGAAGGACTGCTTACAATGGTGTCTTCCAGACACAAGGTGGCCTTGGTATTCATGACCTCACAGTGGCTGACACTACCTACACAAGACCTGCACAACAGGAGGGAAAAACGAGGACATCAAAATAGAAGGGAGACTAATTGGAAAGAAGAAGGGATTCGGGGGGGAGGGACAGGAGATTGAGGAGAGGAAAGAGAGCAGGTGGGAAGGGATCATAAATCAATAAAAGTTGTCAATAAAAGTTAAACAAAATGAAAAGACAGGGAGGAACCTGTATGGATCTAAGTGACAAAAGACACTGTCAACATTCTATAGTATAGATTACAACACATAACATTCTGGAAAAGGTGAGACTATAGAGGCAGTAAAAGGGCTATGGTCATCAGGAATTGGGGAAAGCAAGAAATGAATAGGCAAAGCATAGGTCATTTGAGGACAGTAAAAACTCTTCTGTATGGTATCATAAGAGTGGGTAAATGTCATAATACACTTGTCAAAACTCAGAAAGTACAACAGTAAGAGTGGACCTTTTTATCCACTATGGATTTTAGGTAATAATGATGCATATATTTAATTGTATCAAATGTACCTGCTGTTAGAGATACTGACAACAGAGAAGGCTGTGTCTGTGTAGGGTTTGGGGTAAATGGGAATTCTGTACTTCAGTGTGGTTCTGCACTTCTCTGGGAGGATGTTTGTGGTATTGCAGGCTGGGTTGAACAACACTGAGCCAGGAACTTTCCAGCACAGGAAGCCTCAGGGTACACTCTCTAAGATCAGGACGTAAGTCTTGATTCTCATGACGTCCATTAGCTTGGAATTTTGTGGTTCTATGATGGGGATTCAGAACAGCCTTATCCAGGAAGCTATCTGAGGAGGCTCAGCTCCACAAGCCAAATCTGGCTTTACCTAGAGCCACCAGAGTTCTAGATCGGCACTTCTGTACATTGCTCCACCGGGACACGGACCTTGCTGTCAGGGAAGGTGACTCATAGTCCAACAGCCTTTCCGCAGACTCCAGCTGCTGTCCTCACTGCCTCCCATGTGCAAGCAGAAGGCTCGGGTACAGGAGCAACTACCATGAAGGAAAGGTCACAACACAGTGAACACCCTCCAGAGTGCCACAATGTCTGACTTCCAGCCAAGAATGTCTCATAACATGTCACACTTGGGCTCCTGAGCTCTATGGATCCTGCTGGGAAAGAGCTGAGATGTTCCCATCCCAGCTGAACCCATTTGGGAAGATACATCCTGTAGGCTGGCAGGGGAGAGAAAACAGCAGGGAGCACAGGGTCATGCTGGAGCTGCCATGGGCTGGTCCCTGGGGAGGGAGACGTGCTATGAACCAGATTTCAGGGTCTGTCTCTTCCCCACTGCAGCCTGACACAGAGGGAGAGAACTCTGGCTCTGAAGCCAGACTTCCCAGGATTGCTTGCAGCTGTCCTGAGTACTTGCCATGGGACCATGAGTCATATCTGACCTGCCTCAGGGTTAGTTTCCTCCCCTTCATGTTGGAAGCCATAGTACCTGACTTCTGTGCATACTAAACGGGGTAATCCATCAAGAGCTCCGCGAAGCATCTGATATATAGACTTTCCACTAAGTTTCTCATATTCTGACAACCTTAGATCACCCCACAAATGACTCCACTTCTCAGAGAGCCTACTTGGGAAGAGTGGTAGTATATAACAGAAGCAAAAGTTATAGTGGGCCGGGCGTGGTGGTGCACGCCTTTAATCCCAGCACTCGGGAGGCAGAGGTAGGAGGATCGCTGAGAGTTCGAGGCTACCCTGAGACTACAGAGTGAATTCCAGGTCAGCCTGGACCAGAGTGAGACCCTACCTTGCAAAACCAAAAAAAAAAAAAAAAAAAAAAAAAGTTATAGTGGGTCAAACAACCCAAACCAGGAACAATAGGCTGAATAATGTCCTCCAACAAGATTTAGATCCTAATTCTTTAAACCTATAAATGTTACCATATAGGTCAAAAGGAATTTTGAAGTTGAAAATAAAGATCTTGAGATGGAAAATTTATTTTAGATTATGGGGGTAAGGGCGTCCCTTCAGGTAATCAAAAGTGTTCTCATAAGAAGAAGGTGGAAAGAGACTTGACAACAGAAAATGAAGAGTAGAGGTAACAATGGGAGCGGAGATTGGAGTAGTGTAGCCCTAACCTGAAGAATACGGCAACCACAAGACTCTGGAGAAGGCAAGAAGGAGCCTACCTATGGTGGCAACATCTGGATTTTATCCTTTAAGACTCAGCTGAAACTTCTGGTTTCCTAAACAGTAGAAAGAAAGAAAGAAAGAAAGAAAGAAAGAAAGAAAGAAAGAAAGAAAGAAAGAAAGAAAGAAAGAAAGAAAGAAAGAAAGAAAGAAAGAAAGGAAGGAAGGAAGGAAGGAAGGAAGGAAGGAAGGAAGGAAGGAAGGAAGGAAGGGAGGAAGGAAGAGAAAGAAGGGAGGGAGGGAGGGAGGGAGGGAGGGAGGGAGGGAGGAAGGAAGGGAGGGAGGGAAGGAAACTCTTGTTTTAAGCCACTAACTGTGGTCATTTTTTTACACTAGCAATTAGCAACTAATACACTGGATTAGAATCTTGGCCAACAACTAGGTACCCAGACAGTAGAATCTAGGCTTGGGTGAGGGATGTTGTTGGTAAAACCCTCTCAGTGCCATAGACATACCAGTCAGGGTTCAGAGCTTTGTCTCCAGGCCTAGAAGAAATCAGAATGAACTTGGGAGCTGAAGTGGAGGTCACATACCAAGGACAGACTATCATGGTATCCCATAGGGAACTGGCACTTGAGCAGGCATTAAGGCCTGGGGATCGCCCATACATCCTGCCCACATAGTTCACAGTAGCAATCACCAACTCCAGAGCCACTGCAGGTGGACCAAGCCTACCAACAAGCCATCCACCTAAGTCAGAGCAGGCTTGGGGCCAGCTTCTCAAAGTGTGCTTTGGGAGGGGCTGATCTGGGAATTGCTGCCTGACAGCAAGATTAGGATAGAAATTGAGACTAAACACTTAGAACCTCCCAGCAATTTAGTATTGCCATGACATCCATCATCCATAAAAATATAATTTCATTGCTGTTCAATTTTCTAATAAAATCCTATAGCTTTCATTTTGTATGCCCTTTTAAAGAAGTCATTTATCCTAGTAACTCATATTCCCTGTGTTTTATGGGCAATGGTCTGTGATAAGTTGGAAATTTAACACAGAAAAAGCTGGCCCTTGGCCACCAACATGAGAAGCCACTTGCAAGTGTCAGAGAAGAGACAGGAGTAGCAGCCCTTCCAGATGTAGACTTGCATATGACTGCCTGAAATATGAAGGGTGTGATGCCATGAGAGCAGTAGAGGGCACAGGTCTTGGAAATGAACCAGTCTAACAGGAGATCAAGAGCACAGTATAGCTCTCAAGAATCTTTCCTCATGCCAACTTTCCTTGGTACATACCCTCCTGGGGCTGGAGGGTAGCAAGACAAAGCTGGTTCACATAAAGCACATCACTACCAATAATCCAAAAAGAGGGAAGTGAACACAGAGGAAAGACAACTAATGGCCCTGCTGCAGCACAGTACCGCAGAGAACAGCGTGGAGCTCTGCGTCTTCCTCTCGCCTGTGCCCACAAGACTGAGATTATCACTCTAGCTTCACAGAAAACCCAAACCTGTCTTAGAGAGGCATGGAAGTGGCTCAGGGAAATGAGTTAAGTGTAGACCTTGGAAATAGACCTAAATTCAAATCATACTTTTGTCACCAACCAGCTGAGTAATGTTGGGTTATTTGCTCTCTCCGCGTCTGAGTTTACATATTTGTACAATGTGCTCACTAACATCTACACCACAGGGTTCCTGTGATAATTAAATTAAGCACTGTCCGGAGGACACCTAGCACATAGTCCCTGATCTAGTGCACAGATAAGGGATGTGGGAGCCAGTGCCTTCTTGCTCCAAGGACAGCACTTGCCCCCTGTGCTTACAAGTACCATATAGATGAGCGCTGGGAGTTACAGTCACATTGCAGACTGGGGAGCACCATGAAGGCCAGATGTGGAATCAAAGTAACTGACTTGAGAATAGCACCAACTTCTGTTCAAGTCACATTCCATATTTGATAATGTAATAAAATTATCCTGTTTATAATACAAATCATCAATGAATTAAAGATTTGGAATTAAGCAAGTTTATTTTTCAGATAGTATTCCCACTGAATCTAAATTCCTTCTTTTCACTTAGTTTTATTACATATACACACTCGCAATTTCACATATTCACCAGTATTTGTTAAAACGTGACATAAAATACAATTATAGAGGGAACAAAACCGTTTAAGATAGCAATTAAGATTTCACAAGGTGGTGTGAATTTATTTTATTTTATAGGCTTCTAGTAATCAAAGTACTAAACCAAACACTTACAATAAGGGGTAATGTGAGTCACAAAGCTTTCCTGTTGTACATGTCATACCCTGAATAAATGGTGCCGTTTTTGAGATACAAACTTAAAATATGTAGGATTTGTCAGGAAAAAAGTGAAATGCAAATGATTGTTTCTATATGGTGTTTCCAGTGTTGGCACGAATATGCAAAATTTCCCACTCAAAAAACTTGAAAAATTTACCTTCCTTTAAAAAATAATAGAGTTTAGGGTCTGGAGAAAAGGTTCAGTGGTTAAAGGTGTTTGCTTGTAAAGCCTGATGGCCCAAGTTCAATTGCCAAGTACCCACATAAAGCCAGATGCACAAAGCGGAGCTTAAGTTTGGAGTTCAGTACCAGGATGGTCTGGTGTGCCTATATTTTTGTTCCCTCTCTCTTCATATATATATATATACACTTTTAGGATTAGCGAGATGGCTTAGCAGTTAAGGCAGGTTCAATTCCCCAGAACCTATGTAAGCCAGATGCACGTGGTGGAGCATGCATCTGGAGTTCATTTTCAGTGGCTAGAGGATTTGGTGTGCCCATTCTCTCTTCTCTCAATAAATAAATATATATATTTTAAAATAAAGTCTTGCTATGATCCAAGTACAATTATTCAGAAACTTGGCTCCTGGTTATCCATCTCATGAGAATATTGTACTTAAAAAACTATAACAGTACTAAGCCAGGCCATCATTAAGAATAAAGAGATGGGCTGGGGAAGTGGCTTAGTGGTTAAACCACATGCCTACAAAGCCTAAGAACCAAGGTTCGATTCCCCATATCCCACATAAGTCAGATGCACAAAGTGG
This sequence comes from Orientallactaga sibirica, assembly GCA_036365145.1. Lineage (NCBI taxonomy): Eukaryota > Metazoa > Chordata > Mammalia > Rodentia > Dipodidae > Orientallactaga > Orientallactaga sibirica. The sequence continues at coordinate 384,053 of JAEOAD010000007.1, read as the reverse complement.
TGAACGTGTATGGCATTTGCAGGGCTAGAGGTCCTGGCAAACCATTTCTCTTTCTCTCCCCTCTCTCTGTCTCTAATAAATAAATAAATAAAAGTTATATATATATTTTTTTCTTTAAAACAAAGAGACATATAATGACAACTGAGGATTACCTCTACCTCCCTTTAGCCAGAGATCAAGTTTCTAATTACCTCAACCTAATCAGAGCATGGAAATGCACACAACCCATGGGATGTTTTCCTATTTGTTTGGGGGATTTTTTTTTTTTTCAAAATACAGTCTCGCTCTAAGCCAGGCTGACCTAAAATTCACTATGTAGTCTCACTCACATTAATCCTCCTACCTCTGTCTCCAGAGAACTGGGATTAAAGGAATGCACCATCATGTCTGGCCGCCTATGGGACGTTTTTCTATAGAAGAAAAGGAGGAAAAGTTGGGCTTTAATTCTGCCAACTGTATTTCCTATGTGGAAAAAAAAATCCGAAGTCACCAAGACCCACAGGAAATGCTGACTGGTCAGTGGTGACAGAGAGACACAGAAGAGCACTTGGTAGCCAATGAACGGCTCTAATGAAGTCAGCTGCCTCCACACCATCCCTCGCTAGCCTTGACCTCGTCAGGATAGGTGAATGACTGCAGATTCTAAGAAGTAGGAAATATTGAAACGTATTTCCAAAGTGATTCAAATAATTCTTTAAAGTTGCAGTGGTTCCTAGACCAAGCCTCCTTGATGTGGAAGATACATTCATTGGGAAGTCTAACCATAATGACTGCAAGAGTCGGGAGACAGCTGTGATGTGGGGGCTAGCAATACAGTGGTCAAACTCATCATCTCTGCTATTTCATTTCCTGTGAAATAGATGAGAAGAGAATAAAGAGAAATAGCAGATAAAATATAAGATATAATCAAGACTAGATCAAAAACACCATAGCTCTCAAAATATAGCTACTTAAAAATAAGCCTAAACCTTAGACATGAAACAGAATACTGTTTTTCATGTAGAAAGGAACAAATCTAGTAGAATCTTCACCAATACACATGTGAAAGTTTGCCGAGTTTGATGTCACCACTGTTAGAAGATGTCTTCTGCTACGGTTTGGATATGTTTTGTCTTCCAGAGGGTCATATGTGGGAAGCCTGGTCCCCAGAAGTAATGTTAGGAGATGGTAGAAATTTTAAAGAGGTAGTGGGAGGCAAATATGCCTCTGGGGCATCATCTTTGGAAGAGGAGCCTATAGTTAAGAGTGTAGGTTGAGGGGGACTTCCGGGTAAGATTGCGGCATAGGAGTCACGCCAAACCGGATCAGGGAGGGAATCAAGAAAAACTACACTCATCTGAGGAAGAGAGCAGAATATTTTCTCCGGGAAATAGCGGAAAAGCAGAAGACAGCCAGAAACCCACTGTGGAGAGTACGGGCCCCAGCAGCTCGCTCCCCAATGGCTCCACGCCACGGGCTCCCCATCTGTGGGCTCCCAGAGGCTCCGCTCCACACTGAGGGCACCCCAGCAGCTCCGCTTCACTCAGCGGGCTCCCCAGTGGATCCGCGCCAAGGCTCCAACCCTCGGTTCAAAGCTGCCACCCAGATCAGCTAAGTCCCACTGAGCTTCCGCTGCAAACGCCGCCCGAACCAAAAAAAAAAGGGGGGGGACTTTTCAACCTCATCAGTCTCCTCACAGAGCCCAGAAATCAAAGAAAAATCTGCGGAGCTACTGAAAGAGACACACACTGTGAGCTGCTGCAGGCTTCCTGAACTCGCCCATCCCCCAACCACAAGTCCCCCAGGGAATTGGTAGAATCAACCAATACCCAGTGGCAGATCTGAACCACTTCGCCAACACTGGACCCAGCATACTGACCCAAGCTCCACAGCTCAGGGAACGAGGTGGGCACCCAGCATTGGTGAGTTTAAAAGCCACACCAAAAGATAACAAAGGCCTGCATTGGAAGTGCTAACCACTCTTTCCAGGTCAAGGCAGGGTATGTATTACATATGTGTGGGTGGCTTTACCATTTTCATATAAGCTGAATATGAGGGGTTGAACATTGCTATCTGTACTACTTATAGATTTAAAGGGCCTTTATCTTCTGCTTCAGTTATTATTGAGGACAGGGTCTGATTCCCAAGCTGACAGGACTAAGGGCGTGGACCATCACATGCCCTTAGGGATTTTGACCCTATAGGTCTGTTTGTCTCAATTCTCACACTTGTATACTCTGTGTTCATGTCAATTGAATGTGTATTTTGCTCTGTTGAAGTTTAGAACTTGCCTCTAAATTGTTCCACCAGTCCACTACAATACTTGCTTAACAAGCAAACTCAACAGCTAGGAGTACTTCTACTTGGGTACAAGTGCTACACTTGACACCTTAAACTCATATCCTGAAATTATATAAAGGTGGATCACAACACCTAAGAACACTGAAGATAAATAGGAAACCTAAGCATCAAATCAATCCAGGATGCAAAAGTCACTACATTATAATACAAGAAACACAAAGAATCAAGACAATGCAATCCCACCAAAAATTGCAAATCCATCAGAATGATTCACCAATGAGACTGTTTTAGATGAAATTCCTGACAAAGATTTCAAGGGAATGATGATATCTATGCTCAAAGAAATGAAAGAAGAAATGAAAGCAATCCGAGAAGAAAACAAAGGAATTAGAGAAGAAAACAAACTGTTGAAGGAGATTACAGAGAAACAGTTTAATGAAATAAAAAGGTCATTAGAGGACATGAATAAGGAAATAGAACTACTGAAGAAAAACCAGGCTGAAATCCTAACTCTGAAGAACATAGTCAGTGAAATAAAAAACTCTGTGGAAAGTCTCACTAGTAGAATGGATGAAGGAGAGGACAGAATATCTAAACTAGAAGACCAGGTGGCAGATCTATCACAGTCCAACAAAGAGAAAGACAAGCTAATAGAAAGGTATGAATGGGAACTCCAAGACATGTGGGACACTATGAAAAGATCAAACATAAGAATTCAAGGTATAGCAGAAGGGGAAGAATTTCAATCCAGAGGCTTAGTAGGTGTTTTCCACAAAATCATAGAAGAAAATTTTCCCCAAATTGGGAAAGAAATGCCAATGCAGATACAAGAAGCATTTAGAACACCAAACAGACAAAACCTAGAAAGATCCTCTTCTCGCCATGTTATAATTAAACTACTAAATACACAAACCAAAGAAAATATATTGAAAGCAGTTAGAGAGAAAAAGCAAATGACATTTAAGGGGAAACCCATCAGGGTCACAGCAGATTACTCAACACAAACCTTAAAAGCCAGAAGGGCCTGGAGTGATGTATTCCAAGTTCTGAAAGATAAAAACTGTCAACCAAGATTACTTTATCCTGCAAAGCTTTCTATCCAAATTGATGGAGAAATAAGGACATTCCACAACAAAGACAGGCTAAAGGAATTTATGGGAACTAAACCAGCTCTATAGAAAATACTTGCAGGAATCATTCATGCTGAAGAAAAAGCAAAACACACACGGCAGGAAATAGGAAAAAAGAAATCATACTCAACAGTTAGAACAAGTGAGTAAAACGAAAACCAGGAAGAACTACAAAACAAGAAAAATGGACAGATCAAATACATATCTTTCAATAATAACTCTTAATATCAATGGCCTCAATGCCCCAACCAAAAGACACAGACTTGCAGACTGGATTAAAAAGCAGGATCCTACCATCTGTTGCCTCCAGGAAACTCACCTCCAATTAAAAGATAGAAACATTCTTAGGGTGAAAGGTTGGAAAAAGATATATCAAGCAAATGGACCTAAAAAACAAGCAGGGGTTGCCATCCTAATTTCTGACAGGATAGACTTCAAACCAACATTAGTGAGGAGAGATAAAGCAGGTCACTTTATACTGATTAAAGGAACACTCCAACAGGAGGATATCACAATCCTAAACATTTATGGTCCCAACACGGGGGCCCCCAATTACATCAAACAAACACTATCGGACTTAAGGTCAGAGATAACACCTAACACAATAGTAGTGGGTGACTTCAATACCCCGCTCTCATCACTTGACAGGTCTACCCAACAAAAAATAAACAGAGAGACATCTGCATTAAATGATATCATGGAACAAATGGACCTAACAGATATATACAGAACATTCCATCCAAATACTGCAGAATATACATTCTTCTCAGCGGCACATGGGACATTCTCTAAAATAGACCATATGATAGGACACAAATCAAATCTTAACAAATACAGGAAAATTGAAATAATCCCTTGTATGCTATCTGACCACAATGGGATTAAACTGCAAATCAACAACAAGAAAAACTACAGAGCATACAGAAATTCATGGAGACTAAACAGTACATTATTGAATGTTGTATGGGTCATTGAAGAAATTAAAAAGGAAATCAAGAAATTCATAGAATCAAATGATGATGAGAATACAACATACCAAAACCTTTGGGACACAATGAAGGCAGTCCTACGAGGGAAATTTATAGCTCTAAGTGCCTATATTAAGAAACTAGAGAGTTCACAACTAAACAATTTAATGCTTCACCTTAAGGCCTTGGAAAGAGAAGAACAAGGCAAACCAAAAATCAGTAGACAGGAAGAAATAATAAAGGTTAGGGCAGAAATTAATGAAATGGAAACCAAAAAAACAATCCAAAAAATCAATGAAACAGAGTTGGTTCTTTGAAAGGATTAACAAGATTGACAAACCCTTAGCAAATCTGACCAAAAGAAAGAGAGAAGAGACAAAAATTGATAAAATTAGAGATGAAAAAGGCAACATCACAACAGATACCAAAGAAATTCAGAAAATCATACGGACATACTTTAAGAATATATATGCCTCTAAGTTTGAAAACCTGGAAGAAATGGATGATTTCCTTGATGTATATGACCTACTAAATTAAATCAAGATGAGATAAACCATTTAAATAGACCTATAACAACTACAGAGATCCAAGCAGTCATAAAAAGTCTCCCAACTAAAAAAAGTCCAGGCCCAGATGGATTCACTGCTGAATTTTACCAGACATTCCTGGAAGATCTAACACCAATGCTTCTCAAACTTTTCCATAAAATAGAAGAGGAAGGAATTCTACAGAAATCCTTCTATGAAGCCAGCATCACCCTGATACCCAAACCGGACAAAGACAGATCAAAAAAAGAAAATTATAGGGCTGGAGAGATGGCTTAGTGGTTAAGGCATTTGCCTGTAAAGCCTAAGGATCCTGGTTAGATTCTCCATGTCCCACATAAGCCAGATGCACAAGGGGGTGCATGCATCTGGAGTTCGTTTGCAGTGGCTGGAGGCCCTGATGCACCCCTTCTCACTCTCCCTCTCTCTCTTTCCCTCTCTCTGTCTCTAATAAATAAATAAATAAAAATAAAAAATCTTAAAAAAAAAAAAAAAGAAAATTATAGACCAATCTCCCTCATGAACATAGATGCAAAAATTCTCAACAAAATACTGGCAAACAGAATACAAGAATATATCAGAAAGATTATTCACCCTGACCAAGTAGGCTTTATCCCAGAGATGCAGGGATGGTTCAACATACGCAAATCCATAAATGTAATACACCATATAAATGGTCTGAAGGACAAAAATCACATGGTCATCTCAATAGATGCAGAAAAGGCATTTGACAAAATCCAACACCCCTTCATGGTGAAAGTACTACAGAAACTTGGAATAGAAGGAACATATCTCAACATAATAAAAGCTATTTATGACAAACCTACAGCCAACATAATACTAAATGGGGAAAAACTTGAAGCTTTTCCTCTAAATTCAGGAACAAGACAAGGGTGTCCACTTTCCCCACTATTATTTAATACAGTATTGGAAGTCTTAGCCATAGCAATAAGGCAAGAGACACTCACAAAGGGGATACAAATCGGAAGGGAAGAGGTCAAATTATCATTATTTGCAGATGATATGATTCTATACATAACAGACCCTAAAGACTCTACCAGCAAACTGTTAGAGCTGATAAACACTTTTAGCAATGTAGCAGGATACAAAATAAACACACAGAAATCAGTAGCTTTTCTATACACTAACAACAAACATGCAGAGGATGAAATCAGGGAATCTCTCCCATTCACAATTGCCTCAAAAAAAAATAAAATACCTTGGAATAAACTTAACCAAGGAAGTGAAGGATCTCTACAATGAGAACTTTAAAAAACTCGATCAACAAATTGCAGAAGACACAAGGAAATGGAAAGACATTCCATGCTCCTGGATTGGAAGAATCAATATTGTGAAAATGTCAATCTTACCAAAAGCAATCTACACATTTAATGCAATCCCCATTAAAATCCCAATAGCATTCTTCAAAGAAATAGAAAAACAATCCTAAAATTCATCTGGAAACACAAAAACCTCGAATAGCCAAAACAATTTTATGTAACAAAAATCAGGCAGGTGGTATAACCATACCCGATTTTAAGTTATACTACAAAGCCATAGTAACAAAAACAGCATGGTACTGGCACAAGGACAGACAGGTAGATCAATGGAACAGAATAGAAGACCCAAATATTAATCCAGGCAGCTACAGCTACCTGATTTTTGACAAAAATGCCAAAAATATTCATTGGAGAAAAGATAGCCTCTTTAACAAGTGGTGCTGGGAAAATTGGACATCGGTATGTAAAAGGATAAACATAGATCCTTGCCTCTCTCCTTGCACAAGAGTCAAGTCCAAATGGATCAGGGACCTTGATATCAGACCTGAAACTCTGAACCTGCTAGAGGAAAAAGTAGGGGAAACTCTTCAACATATTGGAATAGGCAAGGACTTTCTGAATATAACTCCAGTTGCTCAGAGAATAAAACCACTAATCAACCACTGGGACCTTATGAAATTACAAAGCTTTTGTACAGCAAAGGACATTGTGAATAGAGCAAAAAGACAACCTACAGAATGGGAGAAAATCTTTGCCAGTTATACATCTGACAGAGGATTAATATCCAGAATATACAAAGAACTCAAAAAACAGAATAACAAGAATTCAAACAACCCAGTTAAAAAATGGGCTACGGAACTAAATAGAGAATTCACGGAAGATGAAATACAGATGGCATATAAACATCTAAAAAAATGTTCTACATCCTTAGCTATCAGGGAAATGCAAATTAAAACCACTTTGAGATTCCATTTCACTCCTGTCAGAATGGCTGCCATCAAGAAAACAAATGACAATAAGTGTTGGCGTGGATGGGGAAAAACAGGAAAACTTCTACAGTATTGGTGGGAATGTAAGCTGGTCCAGCCACTGTGGAAATCAGTGTGGAGGTTCTTGAGACAGCTAGAAATAGACTTACCATATGATCCAGCTATGGCACTCCTAGGCATATATCCAGAGGACTCTTCTCACTGCCTTAGAGATACTTGCAAAACCATGTTTATTGCTGCTCTATTCACAATAGCTAGGAAATGGAAGCAGCCTAGATGTCCCTCCACAGATGAGTGGATAATAAAGATGTGGTACATTTACACAATGGAGTTCTATTCAGCGGTAAAGAAAAATGAAATTATGAAATTTGCAGGGAAATGGATGGATCTGGAAAGGATTATACTTAGTGAGGTAACCCAGGCTCAGAAAGCCAAACGTCACATGTTCTCTCTCATATGTGGATCCTAGCTACCAATGTATAGACATGTGTGTGAACTGGAACCAAAAATAGGTACCAGAAACCAGTAAGTGGGTAAAAGGCTATAAGGGAGGGAAGAAAGGGAAGGACTTAAGTGTATGGTAATGCACATATGTAAGTAGAAGAACTGAGTACAGGGAGGGGAATGGCCTAAGTGAGGCCATGGGAAGAGAATGCATACAAAAAGGGCAGGGGGAGGGTCAATCTAAACTCAAGATATTATCAATAAGACATATGTAAAATTACTTTTTTGAATAAGGGCACGTCTAGAAAATGTAGACTGTTACTAGAAAATTTTCAGTACCTGGGATGGAATACCTTCCAGTGAGTTGTTGGCCAAGGAGGTCCCGGTAACCTCCAAAACATTAAGGCTTTTGCCAAAGCCCTTGGTTTTCCTAGAGAAACACATAGTAAGACCCTATTGCTGAAGACATCTCATGCCTGAGAGACAAGGTCACTGAGAAAGCAAGCTGGTGCTGAGCAAAAAACCTTCTCCCTGTAGAACAGCCAACTGAAAGCTGGAAAAAGCTGCACTGCACGCAGCGTATGGGAGACAGAAGCCATCAACAGTGAAAACAGTGGATGCTGAATATTCAAGCTTGGCCAGACAGGCCCAATGACTGAACGGGTGCAATAGTGGCGTGTCTACTCTTGGGGTAACCAACTGCTCCATAATTGGACTGAAGGCCCTCTCTATGGGAGGGAATACATACCTGGTACTGAAAAACCTAAGTAAAAGTCTATGGTAGGTGAGGTCATGAGCCTTGGGGGTATAAGCCTGCTCATGTTTGACTAAATGTATATATTATTCCCACCAAGCTGCCCTGGGGACACTATACTAAATGTTCATGTTCACATATTAATGCTATTCTCACTTCTGGCTAGAGAAGCTTCTCTTTTCAGATGGTGATGACCACTGGGATGACCCAAAAGGCAACATAGTGCTGAGAAGAAGGGATGGAGGAGTGCCTAGCACTGAAACACCTCTGTCACACCCTCCAATGGCTCGGACCATTGCGGAAGAGGGGGCGGATAGAATGGAAGAGCCAAAGGAAGGATATGACCTCTTACAATGCAACTGCCCAGACAGAAATTGGCCTCGAAATCCATGATCTTGCAGTGCCTAGCAATACCTTTGCAAGACCCTCAAAATAGAAGAGAAAGATGATGTCACCAAATTAGGAGAGAGACTAATGGAGAGAGGGAGGGGATATAATGGAGACTGGAGTTCTAAAGTGGAATGGGGGAGGGGAGGGAAATATCAGGTGGGGTTTTTTTGGTATGTAAGATTAAAAGTCAATAAAAAATAATAATTAAAAAAAAAGAGTGTAGGTTGAGCTTGGTCCCTTCACAGTTTCTGGTTTTCTCTCTCACCATGTGAATTCTTCCTTTTACATGACATCCCACCATAGTGACATACAACAAGATTGCAAAGATGTGATGCTGCCAAGGGGCCCTTACCTGAAGCCAAATTAATGGGACCTGTTATTATTTGGATGTAAAATGCCCATCTCCCCATCACCCACAAGCTCATGTGTTTGAACACTTGGACCAAACTGGTAGCACTGTTTTGAGAAACTGTAGATCCTTGAGAAGTAGAACCTAGCTAGTGGAAGTGAGTCATTGGTGTTGGGGAGCCTTAAGGTTTATAGCATGGCACAGTTCTGGCTCCATCTGTCTGTTTCCTGACTGACAATGCAATGTAACCAGCTCCCACCACTATGCCTTTCCTACTATGATAGACTGTATCTTCATACTGTGAGCCAGAATAAGTCCTTCCTTCCTTGAGTTGTTTCTGTCAAACATTATGTCATGGAAATGAGAAAAGTAAATAATGACCACTAGAACTTGGACATTCATCCTTCAAATCTACAAGCAAAATAAATACATAAATATATTTTCCTTGTAAAATTCCTAGCTTCAGGAATTGTGTTATAACAAAAACAAAATGAACAAATACACCTTTTGAAGAATGTTAAGATAGAAACAGAAATAATAACCACAATACATAGAATCCAAAAAGAGTTTCTTAGATAGAAGGCAGTCTAAAATTTTCACATTCTGACAGCCTCACTCAGAGATGACAGGTGGTTCTCACAAATCCTTTACTACAGGCCATCTGATCATGAACATGTTGATGTAAATTTTTATCTTGCAATGATAATTTTATAAAATGCATGCAGGATAAAAAAATGTCCAAGCTGGGGAGATGGCTCAGTCAGTAAAGTGCTTGTTCTGAAAGCATGAGGACCTGAGTTCAGATCCCCAGCACCCATGTAAATGTGGGAAAGTCTATAGCATATAATTCCAGACTTGGAGAGGTGAGGGTGAGATTTCTGGGGCAAGTTGGCTAGCTATGCTAGCTAAATTGGCAAGCTCTGAGTTCAAGTGAGAGACTCTGCCTCAATAAATGAGGTAGAAAGTGATGGAGGAAGACATCTGATGTCAAACCTCTTGCCCCCACACATACCTGCACACACATATGCATACACACACATCAACATGCATACACACATGCACACATATACATGCAAACAAAAATTTTCATAATATTTAACTTCATAAATACAATTTTTCAAAAATCTCTTTCTGCTTCTACTGTGCCACTGTTTGGAGAATCAGGGTCATAGATGGATAGGGTGATCATCACATAGTGCAGGAAGCCAAGCCAGGGATGGCAAAGGAGGTGAGTATCTAGGAGGTCAGTGACTAGGAATCCTGTGTCTAGAGTCAAGGAAGGGGTGGTCCTTGGAGCAACTGGTCAGAGTTACAGCACAGCAAGTGGCACCTCTGTGGGCACAGGAAAAACCAAACTGGACAAAAGCTGTCGACTCAAAGCCCTTCATAACGAGAACCATGCCACATTCAGAATGAGTCTTTCTACTTAAGGAAGATATGCAGAATGGATCCAATGAATGATTTCCAATCTAACATTTTACAAAAACATCATTTATTTATTTTACCCAATATTTATTTACAAGTAAATTTAGGTGTCTGAAGGGTAAAGCATTAGTCACCTTATAGAATCACGGAGACTATGGGCAAGTGATGCCCATCATGGTGACGTGCATGTACATAGCAGTCACCCCATATATGACTGATGCCCAGCGGATAAATGAAGGAGGGGAGGGTAGGAATGAAGGAGGAACAATCAGGGAAGTCCTACACTCATTGGACAGATTTACCATGTGCCAAGGTAGGGGTCTGCCATAAGAATAAAGGAAACATGACAGGCTGCAGCAAGTGTCATGAAGGCAATGAATCAGATAAAATGACAAAGTAGAAAGGATAAGACATTTCTGGCAGGTTGAGGCTGGGCAAAGGTCTGAAGCTTGAGATCTGAAGAAGGGGAGTTTGTTTTCCCCCTGTCCCAGGAAGAGGGGCATCATTAGAAGGTGCAAAAGTCCTGAACCCAGAGAATATTTGACTTGTTTTAAGAAGCAGAAAGGACACAGTGAATGTTACATTTTACATGCTAAGTGGAGTAAAACACATAGATGTCATCCTGGGGAGACAACTTTTAGATAATGTTACTAAAACCTACTAAACTCTGCAAATAAATAACCAGCACTAGAGTAACTCAGGCAATTGATCTCATAGGAATTCCACTGATATTTTGAACTTTTTTTACACAATTAACTTAGCAAAAAGCATAACAAACACATGTTTCATTCAGAAGATAATGTACAGATAGTCTATCCAACTTCATATCACTTTAAAGTATCCTTTGTTTGCTCTCAAAACTAGGATAACAGTTACTCAGAAGCTTTTCGGTCTCATGTAGTTATTGTTCCTTGTTGAGATACTTTTGTTCCTTGTTGAGATATTTAAGTGAAATCCAATATATTAAGAAATGCCTTAGAAGCACTTTGTACTTGAGATATGGAGAATTGTAATCCTTATAACAAGTTCTCCCAACTTGTCAAGTCTGACTTCTACTGTGGGTGGATCATCACACCTTCAGAGTGCTGAGGGAGAATTGTGCAGTGATTAAAGGAAGTCAGAACCAATTCTCACTTCTACTTGAGAGTCTTTGATAGTATTTTACTTCAGCCATAAGCTTGTTAAGAAAGTTCTCTTCCTGGCCCAGTTTTCACTTACTGCAAAGGGTTGCCTCTCAAGCTGCTAACCCTACTGGTGTTTGTAACCTCTTTGCACAATTTAAAGTGATTCTTTCAAAAGACAAAGATAAATTAATATGACAAAAGACATATGTTTTGAGTTTAAAAAGTGTATTGCAAACTCAAGTAAGGAGATTTGCCAATATGGATAACAAGTTCAACAAAGATGAATTTGGGGCTGGAGAGAGGGCTTGGTGGTTGAGTACATTCCATGCAATCATGAGGGCCTGAGACCACCTGAGCCAATTCCCCAGCACCTACACAAACAGCTGGGTATGGCCATGCATGGCTGTAACCCCAATCCTGTGAGGAGCACAGACTGAAACTTGCTAGGGCTCATGAAAATGGCAAGCTCTAGAATCAGTAAGAGCCCCCATCTCAAGGAATCACATGGACGAGTGATGGAGCTGGACATCCACTGTTCTCTGGCATGCACGTGCATGCGCGCCCACACACATGATAAACTCCATAGTGTGGGTTACTTTTATGGGGCAGAGGCTAGAGGAGGAATCATCAGGGAAGGGACTTTCACTTCTACATTTATATCTAATAAGTGGTATATTATGGTTGGGGCTTGCATTCATTGTTGTGTGTGGGTTTCTCAGTATTTTGAAGTGATTTTTTTTAAAGAAGGTTAGTAGACAAAGCACCTGACCACAAAATTTCATCTGGTTGTCAAATATCCTTCTCTCTCTGGACTTTTATCCATGTCACAATCTACATGGTTGACGTATAGTATCCTCTGGGACACTCAGGTCTATATCTGCAAGAATCCTAGACTGATGTTTTAATAAAATATTTATGGTAGGTTTTCTGGCTGTGGCATGGAAATTGTCTCTAATTTTCTGTCTGTGATTTTTTTCACAGAGACCCTCCTGCTCTAATTACTCTGAATAATCAATTAAACCATTTACTAAGATCAATAAAGCACATTAATCCTCTAAATTTACACCTAATTGGAAACTCTCATGTCCCAGAAGGAAGGAGGCATGTTCTGCACCTCCACTTGCCTAAGATTCAGTAGGGAACAGGGGAACGGGGTTGGCTTTGCTGCTGGGGGTAGTACCATGGCAGCTCAATAAATGATGCACCGGAGACCCTGAAGAGATCCAAGATGTTCCAGATACTCAATGAACACTGTGGAATGAGTGAAGCTCAGTGTTGTGAATGGGATCATGGTGGGGCAGTGGTAGGGTAGCCTGACCCCAGAACTGCCATAGTGAATGTGAGCAAGTGATTAACTTTTCTGAACTTCAGTATATTTACCTAAAAATAAAACTTCCCACATTCCAGGGTGTTTGTGAGGGTCCACTGAGAAAATACATGAGTACTTAAACATTAGCACTCATTCACTCCCAGGGTGTTTGTGAGGGTCCACTGACAAAATACATGTGTACTTGAACATCAATACTAATTAATTCACTGGTGGCTCTCTCTGCTTGTCAATACTTAAGTTTTACTCTAAATGTGAACCTGACAGTTCTCTTTTCTTCACAATGTGTTTATGAAAATCAAAGTTTATTTTTGTAAATTATTTTGCCATCCTAAAATGATTTTTCCCTACTTCTTCCTGATGAGACAGGTCCAACCTCAAGGTTAAGTTGAACCACTACCTTTGCACCAAAGCACTACTCCCCACCCTATCCCCAGAAGAAATTAAGTTGCTCTCCTCCAGAAACCACTCTGTCCCACCTCTTCTAGAACACATCTCACCCTGTTAAGTTGATTGTCATCTTTACCCATGGTCTCTTCTCTTGTAGGTTGTCAGGTTCCTGAAGGACAACAGTAACTTTTGGTTTTTTGATTATATCCCTCAAAATCACTTTTTCCTGGTGTTTTTCAGGTAGCAGATATTTAATGAATTGAAAAAAAAACCTAAATTCATAAACTTGATCATATTTTCCCTCAAGAAGAATAATATAATAGCCTATTACATGCTTGTTTAGAAAACTGATTTGAACTGAATTGCAGGTGGAATTAACATGAAAAGAGCAAGGAGTCAAAACCATTACATAGCTAGTCAAATGGTAAAATTAGGATTCAGATTCTATAAGATGTGTGTCAATGGGATCTATATACTGTACACTGTTTATAAGGGTTTCAACACAACACAAAGCCATCTCTGTACTCCTAAAAGAGAAACAATACCATTAACATGTCCTAACTCATAATCAGAAACAACAGCTACAGAACTTTCATAAAAGCAGAATGATCTAGATGAGTTTGATTCTCTAAATTGTCTTTTTACCCCATGGTATAACTGACCACAGCACATAAGTAAGCCAAGCCATTCAAAACCATTCATGTTACATATATATAAGGACATCAAGCCTTATACCTTAAACAGATACAATAAAAATACATTAGCAGCCCAGATTCCACTGTCTCTCTCTTGTTTTCTCACCCTCCCTTCACAGTCTAGAAAGCTTAGGCAAGTATTTCAAAACGGCTTTTGCTGGGACTGTTGGCCATTTTTGCCACCTTTGTATTGTGCCACACTCTTTTAACCACATATCCTTCTACTCTTCAACTTTGTCTAGTCTAGTTCCAAGGCTGGTGTTTACTGAGCACAGATTCTGTGTCAGGCACCATGCCAAGTTCTTCAAAGACCCTTTAACAATTGTGTCCTTGCAGAGTAGCCAGCAGGAGGATCACAGAAGGTGGTCCAAACTAGCCTGGGGCTTTCCAGATGAGAGTTCTGTCAAACAGGTGCTTCAAAGGTTAAGCTAGACAATAAAGAGAGCAAAGAGGGTACATATAGAAAGGGCACTGAACTTTCAAATAGCAGAACGTGTTCAAGGCCTTGCAAACCTTTGATAATTGGTCATCCAGCTATGGCTTGGCACTCCCAAGACTGAGTAACTGAGACAACCAGAAAAGCCAGTGTTATGAGAGTAGTTAAAATATACTTTCTTATCTGCAGGTCAGCTATAACCTGGAAACTAACAGGTAATTTAACCTTCTCAAAACTTTCTCTTAATACACCCCATCCTATTCCTCTAACTTCAGTTAAGGATCATCCTCTAGCCTATTCCTCATCCTACTCCCTAACCTCATCCTCAGCAAGGAGCCAAGCCAACACCCTAGATTCCAAGGACAGCAGTAGGAGAGGTCTATTTCAGAGTTTGGAACTTTTTCCTAAACACCTATTACCCTGGGGATCCTGTGAAAATGCAAGTCTGGTTCAGTCTGAGGATGAGGCCAAGATCCTGCATTTCTAACAGGCTCCTAAAGGCTAGAGATCAGCTCAGAGGCAGAGAGCTTGCTACACTAGGGGCTTTGAGGACTACCCTTTGGTAGTAAGGCTCGAGTAGAGCAAACAATGCCAGGCACATTGACTGGGTTCATATTCCTCCTCCACACACCCTCCCTGAGTAACTTGTTTCAAGACTCAGTTTTTTTGCCCACACAATGTGAAGAGGCTGCTGTAAGATCAATGAAAATGTATAAAGACCCCTGGTGCTTGGTCAGCCTTTCAGGCCTAATGGTTATCACTGGCAGAAGTGGACATCTTTGGAGATATGCAATCAGAGCTTCTTCTGTGTCTCATGTCCTCCCACCTGCTCCTGATTTCATGCCTGTTAGCCTGCTCTTGGACCATGTTTGATGAGTATTTCCTTATCTAGTAATATTTCCAATATCCCTCCTTTCTGCCTTTGAAAGTTTTTCTCATCCTAGGAAATAAACTACTCCTTGGACCTTCAATCACTATATTAATCATCCCAGAATGCAATCTGAAATGTCCAGTTTGGCTCGTGAGGTAAGCCTGGCCAGGAGCTAGAACATCTCTCAAAGAAAGCCTAGAATGCTACCAACTCTAGCTTCTGGGTGCCTCTGGTTGGCTTTTACTTCTGACAAATATGGAGACCTCCATATTTGGAGTGTGAGCCAAGTTTAACAGTAGCTACCAAAACTAACTCACTATCCTATACACATATGCCCTCTGGGTACTTCATCTATCAGTATAGTCAACTAAAAGTGAGATTTGGAAGCTCTAGGATCCCACATTCAAATATCATGATCACGTTACCCACTCTCTTAATAGGCAGGAGCTCATGAGCTGAGAATACCACGTGAGGGTGAGAGTGAAGGCTAAGCGGTGACATAGGAGGAAGCACTGCACAGAGACACAAAATCAAATGAGGCCACTTAATAGTTGCTGTCACTTTTCACCAAACTACCTCTCTTATTCCTCATAACCCCCCACCCTTCCACTTCCATCACACCCCAGTCAATAAGGATGATCACTACGTTAACTCAATATGCAAATACACACGTATGGAAATGCACTTTTTACCAGACTACCTCTCTCATTCCTCATAACCACCCACCCTTCCACTTCCATCATACCCCAGCCAATGAGGATGATCACTACGTTAACTCAATACACAAATAAACACGTAAGGAAATGCACTTTTTACCAAACTACCTCTCTCATTCCTCATAACCATCCACCCTTCCACTTCCATCATACCCCAGCCAATGAGGATGATCACTACGTTAACTCAATATGCAAATACACATGTAAGGAAATCTCTTCAAGGAATGTGCTCATCCATGTGTTTCAGAAAATATCTCATTCTAATCTCTGACTAAATAATTTCCCAATCAACCTGTGGTCACTGGCCTCACCTGAACTCTTCCTTCTGACTGCTCTTGTAAGTAATCTCTGTAATCATTTCACATATATAAGAAACCTTGTGAAGGTTGATTTCATTACTACCCAGTGTGTGGGGGGGTCAGCTTGATGACAGACAGGCATGTGAGATTGGAATCAGAGCGTGTGAGAGATGCAAGGGCAAGCGTACTCGGCTTAGGGAGGAAGCCAAAAACTCAGAAATTAGACAGCCTCACACTTGCAATGTTTCCCTGCAGCTTTTAATAGTGGTGCCAAAACTCCAGGAAACGGGAAACAATAAATCACTTAGTGATCAACAAAATAAATCTGAATGCAGGGAAACTGCATCAGGTGGGCTTAAAAGACACAGAGTGAACCAAATTCCACTGCCTGCTTCTAAAACCTCATGATGATACATTTTGATGTCTGGAACAAAAAATGTGGGAAAAAGTTTGACTTTTTTCAAAAGCTCAATTCAGCACCACATAATATTTGTAATTTGTCAAATAAAATTCTCCAGAGAACACAAATGGAAGGAATAAAAAGCCCTGTGCTTTGTCCTTGAAGCCATGCTCCCACAAACACAAAGAATTATGAGGGCACAAAGAGAGATATTGTCAGTTCTCAAGATTCAAGGCAGTTGTGTTCCATGAAGTCATAAGGTCAGGGCAAGGCCAGTGTCTTTATGAGCCAGTGCACTTTCTATAGGTTGGTTGAGAAATTGTTTAGTTAAGAGATTAGAACAAGATAATTGTGAAACATACTACCAATGAGTAGATTTCTTGACAAGATTTCCTTACAGAACAGTATGTATTTACATGTTGAATTATCTTAGAGCTTAACCTCACGTCAAAGTCACTTCAAATACTGAGTTAATAAACATTGAATCATTGCTCCTAGGGAATAATACAGGCTTAAGTTTGTGCAAGCCTCTGGTCACATTTCTCCAATCAATCAATACGTTAACTTTGTTTATACTTGTTTCTGTTTAAAGAATGTCATTGAATATATATTCTGGTATATTAACGCTGAACTCCTAGCCAACAGCACCATAACTTATTCCTAAACAAAGTTAATGTAACACTTGTATTCTGTCCATAAGGCTTGTCATGGTCTTCTTGCTTTTAAGAACAACAGACTACTTTAGCACTTCATTTGGAGCCATTTCAGACAACAAAGTCACAAGAAGTACAAATCTGTGAAAAACATAGCACTAAATAGAGAATGGACACTTATGTATATTAGGAGGGCTGAAAGAGAACCAGAGCAGTCTCCTTGTTCAACCTCAGCTGGGAACATTCATATCAGATGAATCTTTGTCACTATTCTGCACATGTCCATAAAAATGCAAAATTACTGTATTGATGCTGGGCTAACAAATAAATTTTGGTGAGTAGGTTAATTCTCAAATATAGAATTACAAAAAATGAAGATCAACTGTACTGCCCTTCTGCCTCAGGGATGACCCTGCTACTCTGCAGGGGCGCCAAAGGCACTAGGCCCCACAGAGTCCAACCCACCACAGTAGGATCAGCAGTCTCTATATTCTGTGCAGTGTAGTTATGCAGTTTGAACTGAGCTCCCCAAAAGGATGTAGGACCACAGCACTTCTCCCTCCTTTCTCACCTGTTCTTTAGAAGGGATAGGGAGTAAAGGGACGACTCTGCACCCACAACACCTTACTCCTAAATTACTCAGGAGAGCCTGTACTATACATCTGAGGCCCTTTTGCTTCAAGAGATATAGCATAGATATTAAATGATACTTAATCACTATGCCTTTTCTAATTAAATTCTGGAAGACCATAGGAAAAAATATTGACATGTCTTTAGCATGACAAACAAAAATGATAACCCTAGACATTGGAGAGGCAGAGGGAAGGTACCTTTAGGAGGGCCAGTTAACTAAAACAGATCTGAGATTTAAAAGAAACCTATATTTCTAGAGAGAAGTGGCAGCTATTTTATGGTTGGAGATAAGAAAAATTATTTAAACCCCAATTTGCCAAATAATGTCTAAAGAACATCATTGAATGTGTATTGTTGAATGTGGCTAACAATGTTTTTGTAAACATTTTAAGATTAGGTGATTCTAAGGCAAGCCTGAGATTACATAGTGAATTCCAGGTCAGCCTGGGATAGAGTGAGACTCTACTTCAAAAATCAAGAAGGGGGTGGGGGGTGCTATAGAGATGGATCAGTGGTTAAGGGGCTTGCCTGCAAAGTCTAATGACCTGGGTTCGATTCCACATAAAGCTAGATGCACAACGTGACTTATGTGTCTGGAGTTTGTTTGCAGTGGCTAGAAGGCCCTGGTGTGCCCATTTTCTCTATCTGCCTCTCTCTCTCAAATAAATAATTAAATAAAATAATTCTTAAAAATTGGAAGGAGCACAGAAATGGTTTTATTTAAGATATTTAGGAAATATTTGATTGAATAAAAAATCATGTCTGAGCTTTCAGGCAACAAATTAGAAAACTATATATTTAGATACAATATTCACCAATAGATAAGGGACAACAGACCAGATCAGATACATGTGTAAGAAATGAATCCCATCAGGCATTTGCTGTGCCAACCCTGTTAATTGTGATGTCTTGGTTTCTAGTCAGCTCATATTAAGGGTGTTCTCAGTGGCAAAACCTAACCAATCGATTAGCATGCAGACAGATATTGCCATATGAGTCAGATGACATAGTGCTATACAAGATGCCTTCAAAAACACAATCAAAGCCGGATGTGGTGGTGCACGCCTTTAATCCCACCACTCGGGAGGCAGAAGTAGGAGGATCGCCGAGAGTTCAAGGCCACCCTGAGACTACATAGTGAAGAAGTCCAGGTCAGCCTAAGCCAGAGTGAAACCCTACCTCAAAAAACAAAAAAAAAAAAAAAAAAAAAAAAAAAACCACAATCAACCAGTCACTAGAAATATAAAAATAATAAGATTGGAAATAGAAATATTTGCAAAATCTGAAAGTCTAGTGACTTACATATGCATCCAGGATGTCCTAAGAGCAGATTGCACTTCATTCAAAGGTTGTCCCAAGGAACAAACAACGTGAGTAGTCAAGTTCTGATTGGATTACCTGTTACAGATCTGTACCTAGAAAAAAAATGGCTATGGTTCACCTGGGAAAAAATTATTTCACCAGTGCAACATATCTGATGTGTGGCTACATTTTTTTATTAAAAGTGATAACATAATTGGCCCCTGCAAAAATGATTTGATTCATTTCTAAATAAATGTATGAAAATGGCAGATTAATTAGTGTGTCTCTGGAATCAAACCAACCAGAAAACTGCTTCTTAGTGAGGCAGTTGGAAAGAACACACTGAAGTTCAATACTGGTCACTCAGGGCTTAGAGACAGAGACTCTGGTGACCAGAAGATAGAAAACATAAGCACCAACCTGAGACTATGGCCCAGTAGGCAAGGCAGAGAGGAGAAATAACAGAAAGAAGAGATTTAGTGCAAAAAAAATTACCATAGAAACAGCCCATAAAAGCACTCAGAGCTTAGCTGATCTGGGAGTTACACAGCTAATTGGTGCTTGAAGAAGGCTCTGCATTTCTCAACGTAAAAGCACTGTGCTACAAAGGGTTACCATCATGAAAAGGATGGCCTCAAGCTTGCTACTTTGCAAACCAAAAGCCCTACTTTCCTTGTCCTTCAGAGCAAGTATTGCCTCCATGCCCTTCCCATATCTACCTTGTGTTCTGACAGAATGACACTGAAGCCAGCTCACTGGAAAATATATGCAGTAGGATTTGGGTTGGAGACACCAAATGGCCTGCAGCTTGCTTTTCCTTTAAGACTGGTAGCTTTGCTGAGAGGGTGGGGAGACTGTGCAGGTACATGCAATTTTGTGTAGAGACTGATCCCTGGAAAACTACAGTCATGGAAAGCATGAAAATGCTATACTCCTTACACCCATAAAATGTGTTGCCCTGCCCTCTATGTTGCCCTCGTAGGATGTCTGAGATCCAGACAAGCAGTGGAGCTCCATGACAGCACACTCCCAAGGGTACACAGAGCTAATCTGTCTGGAAGATACTCTAGCTGTGGGAACTTCAGTTTGATGCTACCTTGAATTAGGAAACAAGCAATTGAAAGCCATTCAAAATCAGCTCTGAACCTAAACCACTCCCACTGACTGACTAGCAATACATAGAAAAGGGAGAATATTCTCTAGCTTTTGCTCTCCCTAACAAGTGCATTGCCCAGAAGACACAGAAAGAAAATGTGGACTGGCAGAGGCAGTGAGTACTCACTCTTGGCAGTATGACCACCCTGGTGGAGATAGCACTTTAATTTTTTTTTTTTACTTTTTCTTATGTGTCTCCCCAGTGAGGAGTGAGGTATCAGAAGCCTCATCCAAAGGTTAAGCCAGGCAAGTCTGATAAAAAGAGATAGATAGCTGTACCCACAGAACAAGCCCAAAATTTCCACAAACTTCACATCTAGTGAGGGGTTTTGGTAAAACAATGACTTCTCTGGTAAAGCAGATTAGAAGTGGAGAGGGGGTCCATTTTGTCACTCCTCGTGTCTCAGAGGCTTGTATTTGGGTATCACATTAAGGAGGAATCTATGTTAAGACTGTTCTACTCTGGATGCCAAGGGGGAAACATCATGTCAGACAGACTGAAATGAATATATATGAAGAAAGAATAACGGGAATGGAAGACAAGTTTGAAGAAATACTACAAACAAGCATCACCACGATATCCAAAAACTCTGAGACACGATCCGAATGCCAGACCGAACGGCTAGAAGTTGGCTCAGTTGTTAATGGTGCTGCTTATAAAGTCTGGGTTTGATTCCCCAGTACCCTGTAAATCCAGATGCACAAAGTGGCATATATTTGTAGTTTATTTGTAGCATCAGGAGGCCTTGGCATGCCCATATTTCCACCCCTCCTCAAATAAATAAGTATTTTTTTAAAAAGAGACCAGAGCTAAGACTAGAATAGACAGACATAAAAAGTGTATTTGTTAGGATTATAACAGAAATTTACCCAAATCTAGAGAAAGAACTGGACATGCTAGTACAAGAGGCATGCAGAACCTTAAATATACATGACTAGAAACATATTCCTCCATGACCTATTATAGTCAAAGTGACAAAACTACAAAACAATGTTAAGAACTAGAAAAGAAAAACAAGTTTCTTTTTAAAAGATTTTATTTGTATTTATTTATTAGAGGCAGGGAGAAACAGAGAGAAAGAGAGAAAGAAAAAGAGGAAATGGGCACACCAGGGCCTCTAGCTACTGCAAACGAATTCCAGATGCATGTGCTACTATGTGCATCTGGCTTACATGGGACTTGGAGAATTGAACCTGGGTCCTTGGGCTTTGCAGGCAAGCGCCTTAACAGCAATACCATCACCCCAGCCCAACACCAAGTTTCTCACATAGCAAAACCTATCAGAATAACATCATACCTCTCAACAAAAACCCTACAAGCTTAGTAAGCAGAGAAAGATATATTTCAGGCCCTGAAAGTAAATAATTGCCCACTAATATTACTATATCTAGAAAAGTTATTTCTTCAAGTAGATGAAGAAAGATAAATCAAGACAAGCATAAACTTGAGCAACTCATGAACACCAAAGCAATACTGCAGAAGACACTTAATGGAATCCCACACAAAGAGTAGTCTCATTCCCAAGGGCACAGGAATATATAAATTTCATGAGCAGAATAGATTAAGAACTGGGACAAAAATCAATCATGTCCAATTCAGTAAGTAAGCATAACCTTGAAATGAATGGAGAGAAACAAAAGAACAAGAAATAGGCCAACCATAAGCAACAGGATTATAGGAATCAGCAAATTCCTCAAAATAACAATCCTAAATGTAAATGGTCTTAATTCTCCACTTAAAGGACACAAATTAGGTGACTGAATTACAAAACATGATCTACATGATAACTATTTCTTATCTATCAGAAATATACCTTACTGGCAAAGAAATAAGTAGTTCAAGAGTAAAAGGATAGAAGTCAATATACCAAGGACATGGAAACCCAAAATAGGAGTAGCTATACTTATATCTAATAAGGTAGTCTTCAAAACAATATTAGAAGAGTTAATAACAGGCATAAAATATTAATAAATAAAACAATCCATCAAGATGCTATAACAATTGTAAATGTATGTATACCAAATGTTGATATACCCAAATTCATTTAAAAAAACACTAATAGACATAAAGGGGCAAATAGATCCATACAGTAAAAGCAACAAAGAAATAGTGAAATTGCATCACAGAGCAAATGAACTTACCAGAAATCTATACAATATTTCATCCAACAGCTCTGGAATACATATTCTTCTCAGTAGCCCACAGAACTTTCTCTGAAATAGATTACATTTTAGGCCATAAAGTCTTAATAAATACAAAAAAGTTGAAATAATTTGGGCATCTTCTCAGATTAAATTAAACAGAATTTAAACAGGAAATCAATTGTAAGAGAAAGTAGAGGAGGTATACAAATCCATGGAGATTGAACAATACATCTTTGAATGACTACTGGATCACTGAGAAAAATTGGAAAAGAAATTAAGAATTTAATAGTTCCAGGAATCAAAGGACAAAACATAACTTATCAGCTGGGCATGGTGGTGCACGCCTTTAAT
Organism: Orientallactaga sibirica; assembly: GCA_036365145.1. Taxonomy (NCBI): domain Eukaryota; kingdom Metazoa; phylum Chordata; class Mammalia; order Rodentia; family Dipodidae; genus Orientallactaga; species Orientallactaga sibirica. The sequence continues at coordinate 361,002 of JAEOAD010000007.1, read as the reverse complement.
CCCAGCACTAGGGAGGTAGAGGTAGGAGGACTGCCATGAGTTCAAGGTCACCCTGAGACAATATAGTGAATTCCAGGTTAGCCTGAGCTAGTGTGAGACCCTACCTCAAAAAACCAAAAAATAAAATAAAATAAAAAATAACTTATCAGAACTTTTGGTATATAGCCAAACAATTCTAAGAGACAAATTTATAATCAGAGATATCTTGAATAAATAACTTAATGATACACCTTAAGGTCTAGAAAAGAAGAACAAGTCAAACCCAAAAGCAACAGGATAAAAGAAATAATAAGCATCAGAAAAAAATTAATGAAATGGAGGCTCAGAAAAACAAGACAAAGAGTCGATGAAACAAAGAGTTAATTCTTTGAAAAGATAACTAAGACTGACAAATCCTTAGCCAAATGAACTAAAATTAAAGATGAAAGGGTACAAAGTTACCAATTAAATACAGGAGCTAATTAGGTAATATCTTGTAAAGTGTTACTCCAAAAAGCTAGAAGTCTAGAAGAATTGGTTAAATTCTTAGGATACATATGATCTACTAAACAGATATATAATAAAGAGGACCAGGCAGATTTACTGCTGAATTCTTCAAGACCTCTAAAGAACTAATACCAATCTTCCTCAAACTATTTCATAAAGCAGAAAGAGGAAAACACTAATAAACTCAATCTATGAAACTAGTGTTACTTTGATGCCAAAACCAAACACTGTATATTCACACATAGAAGATTGAACTTAGATCCCTATCTCTCACCCTGTATGAAAATCAACCTAACATGGATTAAAGACATAATGCAAGGCCTGGATCTTTGAAACTGCTGGCAGAAAACAGGAAAAACAGTTCAAGTCATATGCTTGTTTCTGTGACTTTCAGAACAAGAATCCAGTAGGTAAGTAAATAACAGCAAGCATTAATACATGGAATTACATTAAATTATAAGGATTCTGCATAGCAAAGGAGACAAAAGAGTAAAGTAATAGCCTGTAAAATACTGTAAAATCTTTGCCAGGTATTCATCTCACAAAGAACTAATATGTCAAGTACATAAAGAAATAAAAAAAAAAATTAAGTCCCAGGTTGGAGAGATGGCTTAGCAGCTAAAATGCTTGCCTGCAAAGCCAAAAGAGCCAGGTTCGATTCACCAGGACCCACGTAAGCCAGATGCACAAGGGGGCGCCATGTCTGGAGTTCATTTGCAGCAGCTAGAGGCCCTAGAGTGACCATTTTCGCTCTCCTCTCCCTATTTTTAATCTCTCTCAAATAAATAAATAAGTAAAAATATTCTTTAAAAATTAAATACAAAAAATCAATAAATGGACAAATAAACTAAAAAGACACTTTTCAAAAGACATATAAAAGGCCAATAAATACATTTACAGATGGTCAATATCTTTAGCCATCAGGGAAACAAAAATCAAAACTATAGAATGGCTATCATTAAACACAAATAACAAATACTGGCTTAGTGTGGAGAAATAGGAACCTAGGAACACTGGGGAAGAATGTAAATTAGTCCAGTTACTGTGGAAATCAGCATGGAGATTCCTGAATAACTACAAGTAAATCTAAAATATGATCAAGTTATACCACTCCTGGATCTATACCCAAAGGAACCAAAATAAATATATGACACAGACACCAGCACACCTAAGTTTACCAAGTTATGAAATTAGTCTAGGTCCCTAGTAGTAGACAAATAAAGAAAATCACACACGCACACAGACAGAGAGAGAGAGGAGAAAGAGAAGTATTATTCTGACTTAAGAAAGAATGAAATGATGTTCCTTGTAGGAAAATGGATGGAACTGGGGATCACCATATTAAGTGAAATGAGCCAGGCTCAGAAAGACAAGGGGCTATGTTTTCTCTCGTATATGTAATCTAGAAAAAAAGCCATGATAATAGGAGATAAGTATGATCGATATACAGTTATAAATGTGTGAAAATATCATAATGAAACCTATCATTTCATATAATTATCATATAATTAAAAAAGGTTTACTAAATAGCAGCTGGGGAGATAGCTCAGTGGTTAAAGGTGCTTTCTTGCTAACCCTGCTGACACAGGTTTGATTTTCCAGCACCCATGTAAGACCTGATATAAAGTGCCACATATACAACAGAAATTTGTTTCAGAAATCAGAAAACTTCCTAGCACAAAACTCTTAGTACTAAAGAGTAAAAACTTTTATTCACTTAAATGTGATCTAAGAAACAAAGGTTTTTATTTACTAACCAATGTTCCAAGAAAGCATGATGCGATATTAGAATATGTAATCTAATCCACTGCAAGATTAGCATTTGAATCCAATTTCAGTTCCATCCCTGTGCGAGTAGTATGACGTGGGGTGTGTGCGTGGGGAGGGTATATGCACATTTGTGGTGCAGAAATGGTGCCCTATCCATACGCACAGAGGTCAGAGAACACTGGATGCTCACCTGTTTGTTTCCAGTTTCCTTGAGTCAGAGTCTCTCATTGATTCTGGAGCTTTGGTGGTTTCAAGAGCTCTAGCAATTCTCCAGTCTCTGCTCCCCACAGGACTGGTGTTACAGACATGTGTGGCCATGCTCAGCTGTTTACATGGGTGTTGGGAAATCAAACACACCAGTCTCGGGCCCTCATGCTTGTGCAAGAGGCACTCTTAAGTGCTGAGCCATCTCTCCAGTCCCATCAGATCAATCTTAATTCATTAAAACCTTTCCTTAGGTGACCTCTGAATTTTCATCCTACTATTTTAGTTGCTGCTTATCACTCAAATATTTTCTCGAGAGACCTCAGTAGATTTCACTAATCACTTTGTCTTTTTTTTTTTTTTTTTAAGAAAATTTTATTTATTTATTTATTTATTTATTTATTTATTTATTTATTTATTTGAGAGATAGGAAGAGAGAAAAACAAAAGATGCAGACTGGCCATGCCAGGGCCTTCAGCCACTGTAAACAAACTCCAGATGCATGTGCCACCTTACACGAATACTGAAGAATCAAACCTGGGTCCTTAGGCTTTGCTGGCAAGTGTCTTAATCACCACTAAGCCATCTCTTCAGCCCTCACTTTGTCTTTTTCTGTCTTGCTCTTATTTTAGGAAAATCTTGCAACACTGTATACAAGGCACCTGCCAACTTTTGTCAACTTCTATAAAGTTGCAATCAGTGTCCATAAGGGTCTTTCCAAAATGACTAAAAATAACTATGACACCAGGAAAAAAAACATACTCAGTTGAGGTTATTTTAGTTAGCTCAAATACAATGAGAAACAATGTATCCTTGGCCTTAAGAAATCAGTTAGGTGATCTAAGTGGAAAAGCACATGGGCTGGAGAGATGGCTTAATGGTTAAGGTGCTTGCCGGCAAAACCTAAGGACCCAGGTTCAATTCCCCAGTACCCTCGTAAGCCAGATGCACAAGGTGACACATGTATCTGGAGTTTGTTCACAGTGGCTGAAGGCCCTGGCATGGCCAGTCTTTCTCCATGAGGATCCCAGAGAAGACTTTGGGAGAGAAATAAAGCACTTCCCCAAGACTTCCCCAAGACCAGGGACCAGAGGGTTTTGTAGGCAGAAGCCATAGTGAGCTCTAGGGTACATCCAATACAATAAAAACAGTGTACAACCAATTTCATATATGCAATTAGAAAAATAATCCAGATACCAAATTAAATGGAATCAAATTTATGTTGTTCACAAATATTAGATAAGACATGTGATATACAACACTTGACAATCATGTGTAGATATGAAGTATAGAAATCAATTTCGGTGTAAAGTATATAACCCTGTTATTCCACTCTCATATGATCATATATTTATATAAGTATTATGCTCCAGCAGAAGTTCATTCTTCAACAATTTAGTAGTGGCACAAAGAAAGAAGGATACTTGTTTTCCTCTCTCAGTTCTATTTCTGAAAACAATGCTGATTGTGCTTAATAGCTACAAAGAAAGATTGTGGACAGTCTAATCAATAGACACTAATAGTAAAGAACGTGTCAAAAATCACAGAGCCTTCTGCCTCCTGCTTTCTCTGTGAGCTCCGCAGGCTGTTTTCCAATTTCTCTCCTTTGTCTACTTTCTAGTCTTTTTTTTTCTCCCCAGTCCCTGGTTAGCCACATTCCCATATGCAGGATTTCCCCATCATCACTGGACATGATACAAATATGAAGTATATTGTATTTTCTTGTATTTTCTGGTACATTCTAAAGACTTAAAATCATCATTGAAAAAAAAAAAAACAAACAAAGATACAGTGGAGAGAAACAGACAACAGGAGACTGTCTACAACCAACCCATAGATGGATAGCCTCCAATGTTCCACAGGTATAAAAATGGTGTCCCTGTGAACACTCTGGTCTTGGAAAGCCCCCCTTGCTCCTGGAGGCATAGGCATCGGCATAGTCAAAGCTGTTAGGAGCAGGGCCTTGGCCAATGTCTAGATTCAGAAGGATGCAAGACAGACTTTATTCCATTTGGACATTATGAAATCCTCTTAGGCATCTGCTAACATATTATAAGTCCAGGTGTGGTGAGCAATGAGGACAGATGCCATGGGGCAGGAAGGGTGTCTGGCAATGAATTGAGAGACCTCTAGATACTGCTGGAGGCTGGGAGGGGTACTGATATCAGGTAATAGCTGTCCGTTATACTAATTTACTGAAATGCAATAACTAGAATCAAAATGGTGAAACTGAAAATAAAATGTGGAGAAATTAGTGTAGCTCCCAGAGACTTGACAATCCTCAAGTGTTATCAACCAATGCTTAACTCCATCTTGGTTGACATTACTTCTCAGTTGACATTAAAGAGAAATATTAAGCAATCCACTTCCACCTGTCAAAAGGCTTGGGCTTCATGTAGTGTCTAGGGCTAGAGCTGTATCTTCTTGGGGTCTTTCCCTCTCCATGGAGGAGATTCTTCATGCTCATGTCATTCTGTGAGTCCCTTTAGGAAGGACTACAGGCTTGTTTTATTTCTTACATGGGAGAATTCTAACAAAATGGCTTTTGATGTTTTTAAACCACCTAACTTTTTCTAAATGTATTTTTGAAAGGTTATCCTTTTTATTTCTAGACATTAAAAAGCAATAGGAGGGGCTGGAGAGATGGCTTAGCGGCTAAGGCGCCTGCCTGCTAAGCCTAAGAACACTGGTCCCAATGTCCAGCTGTTCCAATCTCCAGGTCCCACGTTTAGCCAGATGCAAAGTGAGGCAAGGGCGCAATGCCGCACTTGCCCACAAGGGAGGCACATGCATCTGGATTTTGTTCACAGCAGCTGAGAGACTGCTGGCGTGCCCATCTTTGTCTCCCTCTCCCTCTCTATCTCTCTCTGTCTCTCTCTCCAAAAAATAAATAAAAAATAATTAAAAAAAAATTTTTAAAAGCAATAGGAGGACTGGAGAGATAGCTTAGTGGTTAAGGTGATTGCCTGCAAAGCCAAAGGACCCAGGTTCAGTTCCCACATAAGGACCCACATAAGCCAGATGCACAAGGTGGCACATTCATCTGGAGTTTGTTTGCAGGGCTGAAGGCCCTGGCATGCCCATTGTCTTTCTCTCCAACAAAAAAGATGAGTATATTTAAAAAAAAAAAAAAAAAAAAAAAAAGCAGTAGGGGGGCTGGAGAGATGGCTTAGCGGTTAAGGCGCCTGCCTGCTAAGCCTAAGAACCCTATTCCAATCTCCAGGTCCCACGTTTAGCCAGATGCAAAGTGATGCAAGGGCGCAATGCCGCACTTGCCCACAAGGGGGGATTTCGTTCACAGCAGCTGACAGACTGCTGGCGCGCCCATTCTCTATCTGTCTCCCTCTCCCTCCCTCTCTGTCTGTCTCTCTCTGTGTCTCTCTCCAAAAATAAAAAAATAAGCAGTAGGGGGGCTGGAGAAATGGCTTAGCAGTTAAGGCCTGCAAAGCCTAAGGACCCAGGTTTGATTCCCCAGGACCCATGTAATCCAGATGCACAAGGGGGCACATGCATCTGGAGTTTGTTGCAATGGCTGGAGGCCCTGGCGCACCCATTCGCTCTTTCTCTCTGCCTCTTCTCTCTCTCTCTCAAAATAAAATAAATAAATAAAATATCTTTTTAAAAAAAAAGCAATAGGATACAAATAGCTTTCAAACAAGTTTTTACGTAGTGGTCTCTATGTAACCCCACAGAATTGAAAGGTAGCCTTGATCAATAGTTCTAATTTGTTTCTCCATCTTCAGTCACTAGTAGAACAGTAAGCATTTATTATTTTTCTAATAATAAAACTGTGCTTTGGGAAAATGACCCAGCCATTACTTAAGTAAGCCTCAAAGAAAAGCCATCAAAAGTGGCTAATTTTTAAATGTTATTTTTGAAAACGCTTCTTACAGGAAAGAGGTCTCTGCCTTACCAAACCAGAAGGTAAACTGATGAGCTGATTTCTGAGAAATATCTTCCATTAAGTGAGGTCTTAAATGTCTACTGCCATATTACATATTTTAAAATATTTTATTTATTATTTATTTATTTATGAGAGAGAGAAAGAGGAAGAGGCAGAGAGAGAGAGAGAGAGAGAGAGAGAGAGAATGGGTGCGCCAGGGCCCCCCCAGCCACTGTAAACAATCTCCAGATGCATGTGCCACCTTGTGCATCTAGCTTTATGTGGGTACTGGGGAACTGAACCTGGGTCCTTTGGCTTTGCAAGCAAGTGCCTTAACCATTAAGATATAGCTCTAGCCCATATTACAAATTTTTAAAAGAACCTTGAACAACCAAAATGGCTGGTCCTTTACATTTCATTGGTGTATGAATGACAGCTGTATTTCTATACTCAAAACTATTTGCCACACAAAGAGGTTATTCAATGCCTGAAAGCTAAAACATGGATCCTGCACTAGAGACTAATCTAGAAATCATTTGGCAGGATGTCGGGAATTGTTACTGCTTGGTTTCCTCTCCCAACCTCAGGCTGTATAAGGGAAGTGTTGGGTGGATGAGAAGCATTGTTTAAAGAGTAACTGGCTTAACAGTGACTGCTGTAGGGGGGCTCCTCTTTCTTAGAGTAGGGAAAGAGCAAGGACATATCCCCCTATGAGTGAAAGCAGCAAGAGATCACCCCCAAAAGAATGAACGTGCTTGCCATGTAAGTGGAAATTTTGCTGAGCTGCAGACTGAAACTCTATAAACTGCCACCGGAGAAGATGTTGGAGAGTTTTTGACAGATTTAGGGGGCTTCTAGGATATAGACAAAGGGCTTCCTGGAATTGCTCTTAAGGATGAGGACAGGAGGACAAACAAGGACTGAGAGATGGCTCAGTGCTTAATGATGCTTGCTTACAAAGCCTGGTGGCCCCAGTTCAATCCCAGAACCCACATAAAGCACAAAGTAGCACATATGTCTGAAGTTCATTTGCAGCAGCAAGAGGGCCTAGCATACCCATACTTCTCTTTCTCTTAAATTAATAAAAAATATATTATTTTTTAAAAAATATTTTATAAAAGAGAATAAAGGAGAAACCCACAATTCCAGTGGTTAGTGGGGCATATTTTGAACATGCTCTGTGAGCAAAGTGGACAAAGCAAAAGGTGGCAGAGGATGGACCTTAAAGGGACTCCAACAAGAAAGGCTATTGCCACTGGAATAAGGTGATGCCAGCAGAAAAGAGGCTACAGCTATACGCTTACAAGCAGGATCCGGGATGAGGAAAGGTATGAGGTCAGCTACATTCCCCAGCTGAATCATAGAAATGTGTGTATGTGTGTGTTTGCAAGTGTGTATGTGTGCACATGTATTTATGTGAGCCCATGTATAGGTGGTGGATAGACAACACTCACCATAGTGCCTGATGAGAGAAACTAGAGACTTAAAGGTCTCAATATCCATCCCCTTCCTCCTTTTTTTTTTTTTTTTACTCCCCAACCCAGATCCTAAAGGACCCAAAGTTTGGGTAGGAATGGGCAGAACAAGGGGAGCTGAGACCAAATCCCATGCAGCTTTTCCAAGGCAGAGGCAGCCCCGAACAAAGGAGGTGTATAGAGTCACTGAACCTGATGAAAAGCAGCCTAGACTTTTAATAACTACGAACAAAACTCAGAAGCTATAGTAGATCTCTGAGATGCAATGCAGATATGCCAAAGGAAGACCTGATAGGACAGGTTTGACAGAAGCCATGAGAGAAAACACTCCCACTTTCTAATGGTATCTGGCCAGGTCTAGCCTGTTCTTTAATTTGTGAGGCTCTTTCATGCCTATTGTTTTCATTTATAGGCTATGGAGAAATTCTAAGAACCACCTAATGATTCAGTATTAAATCGAAGTTATAGTATGAAGCAAGTATTGTTTTGCTCTTTAACCCTGAACTTCTCATCTTCCACAAGGTCTTATTGCAGTCTGGCTGCTGCTGCCCATTTGCCTGCTCGACCGCAGATCTGCTCTATTAGCCTGCTCTGCTCCAGACTCATTGCCTTGCTTTGAGATCTTCTAACACTCGAGCTCTTTCTGGCCACAGAACTTTTGCATCTTCTGTCTGGAATAGTCTTGTTCAAATTATTAATAATAAAAGGATGTTTTGTAAGCTCTATAAAAGAGCCTCTGGCTGTCAAAGTAGATTTATTTCTTCTTTCAACTCTATCCATCTTTGGCTGATACATTTTGAAGCCCTCCCTATTGTTATATGCATCATCTTACAGTATTGTTAGGCTCTCTTGGCTCACTGACCTATCATCACAGTTAATGTTCTTAGTTCTGAAGTAATTGTGATTGATACATAATACAGTCACTTAGAACTTTTTTATTAATTAACATAGTACATATTTTTCTATACTTTTGATTTTAACCTGTTTATATCTTTTTAAAAGACATTTATTTACTGAGAGCATATGGCTTGATCTTGCTTTTCTATCCTATTTGATAATCTTCATCATTTTTGCACCTATGAGTGTATAGACATGTTTGTATGTGTGCAGGTACACATTTTCATGCAGGTACACATGAACATGCATGTCTAGAGGTCCTTATTGGCTATTTTATTCAATCACTATCTACCTTATTTATTATAACAGAATCTCTCGCTGCATGTGAAACTCATTAATTAGGTTAGACTAGCTGGCCAGCTATCCTCAGGGATCCCCGGTCTCCACCTCCCTAGTGCTGGTATTACAAGCACCCCTCTGGGCCCCATGGGTGCTGGACATCCAAACTCAGGTCCTTGTATTTGTGAGGAAAGCACTTTAATGAGTGACCCATCTCCCCAGCACCAAACTCCACCTTTTAGTAGAAATGTTAGAGAATTTGCACCCAGCATGATTTATTGATGCGACTGGTCCTAAAGTCTATCATCTTGCTATTGTTTTCTGCTCATCTTTTCTGTTTTTGGTTCTTCCTTTCCTTCTTTTGGGTTTACTAAGTATTTTTTAAGTGCCTAATGCATTTTATCTTGTATAATCACCTATTAGGTCTGTCTGATTTATTATAATGGCTGGTTTAAACTACCACATTCTATTCTATTCACTATTTCTCAAGTCAATGCCATTACTCTGGGTATACTGACAAAATGCCTGGAATCTAGTGGGGGGGACTCAATAAATTATTCTTGAATAAATACAATATTAGATACAAGGAAAATATGAATTAAACAAAATGCTCAGGAAAAGAAGCATTCTAGGCTTGGGGAAATGGCTCAGTAGGTAAAAGGTAATTGTTTGTGAAGGTTGCACCTTTGTTTCAATTCTTAAGTCACCCATGTAAGCCAGACACAAAAAGTGGTACAAGCATCTGGTGTTTGTTCATTTGCAGTGGCAGGAGGCCCTGGTGCACCCATTCTCTCCCCTCCCCCCAACACATGAAAATTAATTATTAAAAAAATAAAAGAAACACTCTAACTTTCTAACCAAAGGAAGGTTAATACAGAATATTCTATATGTGTCAACCCTTTTTTGTTTGATTTTTCCTCCTAAAATTTGATAGTGGGTCCTCATGCCTTGCAATAACTTTGGAAGTAATTTTGTATCATCTTATCATCATTCTGAACACAAATGATATTGATGTCTGAACACAGAAATCAAAGATATAAAACAGAATAAATCTGTGCAGAGCTCAGAACTCTCCAGAGGAGTTTTTGTTTTGTTTTGTTTCTTTGAGGTATAGTATCACTGTACCCAGGCTGACCTGGAATTCACTATGTAGTCTCAGGCTTGCCTCAGAGTCACAGCAATTCTCCTCTTACCTCTGCCTCCCAAGTGCTGGGATTAAAGGTGTGCACCACCATGCCAGGCTTCTAGAGGAGATATTTATTCTCTGGGTTTTGTTTTTTTGTTTGTTTGTTTGTTTTTTTTTTTTTTTTGTTTTGTTTTTTTTTGAGAGAGAGAGAGGATACCTCTCAGCCACTGTGAACGAACTCCAGACATGTGCACCCCCTTGTGGGCAAGTGCAGCATTGAGCCCTTGTGTCACTGCGTCTGGCTAAACTTGGGACCTGGAGAATCAATCAGGCATTCCTAGGCTTCACAGGCAGGCACCTTAACTGCTAAGCCATCTCTCCAGCCCTATTCTCTGTCTTTAAATGAAAATCTTAATGTGATATCATTTCCCAGTTACCTGCATTTGTCCTTAACACAAAGAAAAGAATCTGCTTCCAGTTATTGATGACTGCTGTTCAGTTCCAACTAAGAAAGATATCTACCATACGGTAAAGCAGAGTAAGAGGAAAGCATTTTGGTATCAGAGTCACAAAGATCACTTTAGATTTTAAAAAGTCAAATGGAGTTTGATGAGAATATGGTAAGGACAGCAGTAGACAGTAAAGATGAGTATGTAATGAACTTGTCCACAGACTTAGACATGAGCAGAAGGAGATAAATGCTTCATTAGGAGCAGTTCCCATAAGGGCTGCTCTTCTCTTGTGGTACACACAATATGACCCAAGTTTGTTGTTTGCTTTCATGCATTATTTCCAGTTTACAATCCTCTGTACCAAAAAAAAATTCAAAAAAGATTAAAACAATTTTATTAGTATAACTAATACTCGAGCGATGGTGAATGATAAATAATTGTAACAAACGTATGCAAAAATAAAAAACACACAGACTTAAAGAATGCTTTGCCTGAACCAAAGTTATTTAACAATGAATAACAACAAATATAGCTTACCTTCTAAATCTGAAACACTTTCATCAAAAGAGAACTCACAATTAACTGCAAAAGTTCAAGACAAGTAAAACTAGTATTTTCCACAGCAATGATTGTTAGCCAGTAGTGTTCTCACAAAGCACCTCTGGAACGTGGAGAACGTGGGGCAGAGACATTAGGGAATTATTCGTCCTTTGTGATCGGGCTATGCTGGTATTACTAAGTGCAGTACTTGGACTAGAGTGTTTTCTTTACAATCGACATTGAACCCAAGGATGTTCACCCTTGCATATATATATGCAAGGAAAATACACATGAACATAGTCCTTCATTTGTCCCTCCAGGAATCCCTAAACTAATAAAAAGCATACCAAATCCCAAACTTATCTACACTATAACTGTTCCACCACCTACTATTTCCCTATAGAGTCAGGTAGTCAAAAGGAAATAGTCAATATCCAAGTTCGAAACCAACAAGGAGATTTCCAAGTCAATCTGTAAACTCACTAAATGACTCTAAAATCAAAAACAAAAACATGCCTTCTTCTGAGGCCTACAAAGTATTGAGCAGCTGAGGCCTAGACTTCCTAAGAAGCTAGAATAAGCTCTTTTGTTTTGGTTTTGATTTTATTTTTGTTTTTGTTTCCTTTTGTTGGCTTTTGAAGGAGGGTCTCGATCCAGCCCTGGAATTTACTATGTAGTCTCAGGCTGGCTTCAAACTCACTCACTCACTGTCCTCCTACCCCCCTTGTGAGATGTGGAGGAACTAGGATGGAGCACACACCCCTTCCACCTGCAACCAGGTCTCTACTCCAGCCATAGGACTATGATGATAATAAGACAAGGTCAGGGTCAAGTGGCTGAGAACTCAAACAAGGGAGGTATGGAGGGAGGGCTTCAGAAGATGGGAAGTTAAGATTATGTGGGAACCAAGGCTCAAGGAAGACCATGGCACATGCTCTCATGCTCTATCATCTCTCATGACTTCACTTGCAAAACATAAATTCTAAGATAAAATTACAAAAATTTTCAAGACAAGGAGTACAGACCACTTAACCACAAACATGAGGTCCTTCTGAGGATGTGACCCTATGCAACTGCCCTGGAGGTATGCCTTTGAAGCCAGTCCTGTTCACACAACAACCAGGAGATGATGCATGCTTTAAATTAAAATGAACACATAAGGGTAAAATGGGCACCAGAAAACTACTAAAACTTTTCTAGAGTAAAGTGATAGGACCTAAAGGTGGCACAGATGAAAAGTGACCCCCAGAAAGAAGTTCTACCATGAATATGGAAATAAGGAGAATGAATGGCCTGATTGTTGGCCTCTGAGGAAAGGAAAGGAAAAACAACCAGGTTTGCAACAGCAGGAGGGCAGTATTGGGAGACTACTAATTCTGGGGGAGAGAAAGAACGTGGAGAGTCACATCCCCTGAATGCTTGATGGTGAATGAGAAAAAGAGAAGCAAGCAATAGAATAAGAACACATTTGCCAGGCATGGTGGCACATGCCTTTAATCCCAGCATTTTGGAGGCAGAGGTAGGAGGATCGCTGTGAGTTAGAGGACAGCCTGGGACTACAGAATGAGTCCCATATCATTCTGGGCTAGAGTGAGAACCTACCTCAAAAAAAAAAAAAAAAAAAGAAAGAAAGAAAAAGAAAAAGAACAAAAAGAAAGAAATTAAGGGCACATTCGAAACAAAATAGTCTCAGAAGACACTTTATCCCACCATCTCTCCCCCAAAGATACTGGAGTTCTCTGGGACTGCAGAGACACATGCAAACAGAGACTCTGGTGGGCTCTCTTGTCTCTGCAGATTCATCTATTACTGCTGCTCCATCTAGGGACACAGAACACATCTCAAGAATAGAAAATGGAAGAAACAAACAAAAAAAATCACTTAATAGTAAAAAACTGATAAAACATTAAAAATTAATTTCAATTATGATGTCTTTCAAGTTATAGTTAATGTGCCAACCACTAGTTAACTGTATCTCAGGAATGGAAACTTGATAGAGGAACACAAAAACAAAGAAACAAAAAGGTCAAAGATCTACCCCTCGGTAAGACAGGCAGAAGGAGACAAAGTGCACACGTCACTCCGCACCTGGTTGGGGATACGGTGGGACAATGTAGTGACTAGAGAAAAGAGGCGGGTAATGAATCCATTAGAGGCAGGAGCCTTACAAGAGAATGCCAACTTCTTAAACATGCTTATTTCAATTTTCAATAACTGAATTTTCTAAATTAGAAAACATTTATTTAAATAGTACTAAGATGTTTTCTATCTACTTTTGAGACAGTGTTTCACTGTAGTTCTTTTCTCAGGTCTGTTTGTGTCTACTTTTAAAAGCAAGAGATTCATGATAGGCAAGATAGCTTTCAATTTCTAAGGAATTTACATTTAGTAGTTCTTTCCAGGATTTCCATCATATATGACCCAGTTGCTAAGCAACTAGATGCTTTTGTATCTATGACCCACAGTAGATAAAGAATAGATCTGAAAGGAACACCATAAAATGTTCCAAGAAAAGATACAGTCCTGGAGTGTGGGGAGATGGCTCAGTGGGTAAAACCACTTGTTGCACAAGCACAAGGACCTGAGTTTGAGTTTCAGCACACATTTAAGAAGCCCATGTGGTCACATATGCCTGTGGCCCCATGTGGAGGGAGATGGAGAAAGAATTTCTGGAGCTCACTGGTCAACTGGTCTAACCAAAAAATGACAAATTCCAGACTTAGTGAGAGTTGCTACCTCAAGGAAATAAGGTGGAAAGAGCAATAGAGGGAATGGACAACATCCTTCTCTGGCTTCTGCATGCATATGTGTACATGAAGAGCACCCATCTGGACACACACGCATATGTGTACATGAAGAAGAGCACCCACCTGGACACACACGCATATGTGTACATGAAGAAGAGCACCCATCTGGACACACACGCATATGTGTACATGAAGAAGAGCACCCACCTGGACACACACATGCATATGTGTACATGAAGAAGAGAACCCATCTGGACACACTCATGCATATGTGTACATGAAGAAGAGCACCCATCTGGACACACACAAGCATATGTGTACATGAAGAAGAGCACCCACCTGGACACACATGCATATGTGTATATGAAGAGCACCTACCTGCACACACATGCATATGTGTACATGAAGAGCACCCATCTGGACACACACACACACATATGTGTACATGAAGAAGAGCACCCATCTGGACACACACATGCATATGTGTACATGAAGAGCACCCATCTGGACACACACACGCATATGTGTACATGAAGAAGAGCACCCATCTGGACACACACGCATATGTGTACATGAAGAAGAGCACCCATCTGGATATACATGCATATGTGTACATGAAGAAGAGCACCCATCTGGATATGCACACGCATATGTGTACATGAAGAGCACCCACCTGGACACACACATGCATATGTGTACATGAAGAAGAGAACCCATCTGGACACACACGTATATGTGTACATGAAGAAGAGCACCCATCTGGACACACACGCATATGGGTACATGAAGAACACCCATCTGGACACACACACGCATATGTATACATGAAGAAGAGCACCCATCTGGACACACATGCATATGTGTACATGAAGAGCACCCATCTGGACACACACGCATATGTGTACATGAAGAGCACCCATCTGGACACACATGCATATGTGTACATGAAGAGCACCCATCTGGACACACACACACATCCCACTCACTATGCCATACACATACCACACACACAGAGACACACCCCACACACTATGCCATACACACATACCACACACACACTCATACTCCACACACATGCCATACATACATACTACACACACACCACCCCTCACACATTTCATACACACATACTACCCACACACCACCCCACACACTATGCCATACACACCTACCACACACACACAATGCCATACACACACACACACACTGACAGCCCCCAAAAAAAAACTACAAAAAGAAAAGATATAGTCATGAAGCTCATTCTGCTTATTAATTAACCAGGCATTCCTTGCTTTTTTTTTTTTTTTGTAAACATTCAGGTCATGTTAATGAAGAGAATATGAAAGCATACTTCATTTCAATGGTAACTAAAGCACAACATATAGACTATTCAAACTTTATTATAATACAGTCTATAATCATATTAAATCTATCTACCTATTACCCAAGTATATGTCAATTTAAATAAAAGAAAATCATTTTCTTTTCTGTAATACATTAGTGATCAATGATATCACCTCAGAGTGACCTCTTTGTAGGGGTCAATTTCACATCAAGAGAAACTTCAGGCACCCCTAGCTTTTAGTATAAAACTTTCACTACAGTATTCTAAACCATTTTTGGATGTTAATGTCAAATAAAGACTGCTAAACATGGGCTGGAGAGTTGCCTTAGAGGTTAAGGAGCTTGCCTGTGAAGCCTAAGGACCCAGGTTCAATTCTCCAGGTCCCACATAAGCCAGATGCATATGGTGGCACATGCATCTGGAGTTCTTTGCAGTGGCTAGAGGTCCTGGCACACCTATTCTCTCTTCCTCTCTCTCTCTCTCTCTCTCTCTGTCTCTTTCTCTGTGTGTGTGTGTGTGTGTGTCTCTAATAAATAAATAAAAATAAATTTTAAAATACTTTAAAAAAAGAATGCTAAACAAGAACTATGCTCAGTACCAATGAAATTCCCAATGAATAAAACATATTTGGAGACAATCTTCCATTTCCTTTGCTCTTACCTGGAGGGCTTTTTAACATATTAATGCACTGAGTGACCTTTGACAATCATTTTGAAACTTGATGCATTGGAGATGAGAATTTGGAATCTGAAGATAGGAAGGGGAAAAACTGTTTTAAAAAGGCATCACGCAAAGTGGTTCATGCATCTAAAGTTTGTTTGCAGTGGCAGGAGGCCCTAGGACATCGATATTCTCCCTATCATCTATCTATCTATCTATCTATCTATCTATCTATCTATCTATCTCTATCATCTATCTATTTTTGTCTCTCTCTCTCAAATAAATAAATAAAAATTTTTTTAAATGCATCAGAAGCAATGAGCAGCACCTCTCCCAGTCAGTTGCCTTCCTCTCCAAGCTTACTGTCTGTAGAGAAGATCATGCTTTTCAAGTGCTACCTGATCAGCACAGTCCTTTATCTTTTAAAGTTCATACTCAAGTCAGAGTGCAACACTTAGAACTTTGTTTTCCTCCTGGTTACTTTGAACTGATATATTCATATTTGAAAATACAAACTGACCGCAGAGGGACACCTGAAATTGCCCTGAAAATGTATGACTGGACTCTGCTCTTGTACACATATTAATTCTCACGCTGATTTTCCTAAGCTGGGCCTACCCAGGTGGACAAATGAGTTCGATCACATAAAAGGCGCTGGTCCTCTAACAACCTAATTCTCTGCTCTTCCATAGGATGTAATGTCCTAACTAGATGGACTAGGGTTAGAAAAAAGTGACCTTTGTAAGGGTCAAAACAGAAAACTGTCTGCTCAGACCCTGATGCTTTGAAGATGGTAACAGAAAAATCAATGGAAAATGTTGATCAGAAATTCTTTACTTCCAAAGCATATGTTCTACCATTTTAAATCTCACTCCTCAAGGGCAACAAGACCATTAGACACAGCTCTTTGCAAGTAATACATATTCACTAACTCCTTTCTACTCTTTCTCAAAAAAGAGAACAGGCAGAAAAAAGCAATAAATGTATCTTCTTAAAACAAATCAAACTAATAAATCCATCACTGTTGTATCAAAAGTCAAAATAGAAGACCTTTACTTCTAGTCTGACATAGTAGCAAATTAAGCCACTCTGAAAGAAAGAGAATTGAAAACCCTAGGGAAGATATTTTAAAGCAACTTCTTCAAAGTTTCAAATATATCAAAGCAGTATGAAATTACAAGGCCAAGTTCTATATCCTCACAGGCCAGATGTACAGACTGAGTATCCAGCAGTATTTGCTAATTTAGAAGAAAAAGTTGTGAAGCTGAGCTTTTTATTTTTAACAGCATCAAAGAAAATGGAGAAAAAAGCAAGAACTAGAGATGCCAAAAGTAGAGAAGGTTGTGAACCACCCAGGTTCATCTTGGCTACACATTGAAAAGAGGCCAAAGTGAGCCTGGAGCAGGCTGCTTTCCAGTAATTCATTATCCAGAAAACTGAACTAGGGCCTTGAACTTATATTAAGCCATCATCCCAGACAGAAGCAAAGAAAGCTTAGGACAACCAGGCACCAGAGCAGGTGACCTCATTACGTAGAAACCTGTAGAAATGCCAGAAACAGACACTGCTCCCAACACTCCATAAACACGGACTAATACACAACTAACTTATCACATTCAAAGCTTGAAATTTCAGTGGGGAATTGGTGCAGAGAAAGCATCCAAATAGAAATTCTAGGTCCGAAAAAAAAATTCATAGGGGCTGGGGAGACGACTCAGTGGTTAAGAACATTTGCTTCACAATCATGAGGACCTGAGTTCGATCCCTAGCAACCATATAAAAACTGGACATGGCCATGCATGTCTATAACCACAGCTCTGAGGGGGGTGGACACAGGAGGCTCACTGCGGCTCACTGCTCAGACAGTCTAACCAAAACATACCAAGAAGAGCCGGGTGTGGTGGCGCACGCCTTTAATCCCAGCACTCGGGAGGCAGAGGTAGGAGGATAGCCGAGAGTTCAAGGCCACCCTGAGACTACATAGTTAATTCCAGGTTAGCCTGGACCAGAGTGAGACCCTACCTCAAAAAAAAAAAAAACATACGAAGAAGAGAGTTTCCTCTTACAGTTCTTGGGCTGGGAAGCCCAAGGTCAAGCGCCCAACATCTGATGAGGGTATTTCTGCTGCATCAGCTTATGGTGAGATGGAAGAGTGAGACACAGAGAGAAAGGGTAAAACAAGTCTTTTTCTACTGGCTCTCACCCCCAAGAGTTAGAGGTTCTTAAAGGCTCCCCTCCTAGTGGCAAATGGACCTCAACATGTTTTAGGGGGGGACCCACATTTGAACCCAGAACACATTGTTACATATAATGTGTACATAATGTGTGCAGACTGCTCACAAAAGGAACTTGGGCACATGGCTTGTACAAGGCCAAACATTTACTTGTAATTGTTGTTTTTGTTTCCACAAACCTTCCTGATTTCTGAAGAATCAAACCTAAGCCTGAAATTCTCCAGTCAAATGGCTTCTTTTGTGCTGGAATGCTTGCCCAAGAAAATTAATTCTTCTAATTTTCATCAGTGGAAAAAGAAGTACTTGTAAAGTGGCATGCTTCAGATGAACAAGAGCAAATGGCCGTGACAGCTGATTAAGTCTGGATGCCACTAACCCTTCCCCAATTCTTCTACCTAGAAAGTGCTGTAAATGTGGCATACTGCAGCCCACACATTTCTGAGACATCCATTACTTCAGAAAATGCTGTCAGGTAAATTAAGGATAAAGACAAAAACCTGCTAAATTTTCCTGATTTCTCCTTGGGTTGCAATGTTTTATTTTGAGTTATAGATACAGCCATTAAAGGCCACAGAATCTGTACTATGTCCCAGAGTCTACACAGTTGGTCCAAGAAGCAAAAATCTGGGCTAGAGTTCAGCTTTGTCATTTATGAGATACAAGACAACTCATTCAACCACTGCAAGCCTCAATCTCTGTACCATCCACAATGCAGCAGCACTATGGGGATCAAAGTGGTGGTATTCATGGTGTGTCCTTTGTAAACACAAAATAATTAAATATAGCTTTTGCTGTTATCAAATGATGGATCATTACACCTGTTCACTATTTTTTTGTTTGTTTGTTTTTTGAGGTAGGACTCACTCTAGCTCAAGCTGACCTGGATCCTCCTACCTCTGCATCCCACCACGCCCAGCTTCTGTTAACTATTTTGACTTATAATTTATTAGGTACTGGTGGCATCATTTGAAGAACTCTGCTTCTATTGTTCAAGATTTAAAAACAGGGATGGGGCAGGAGAGATGGCTGAGCAGTTAAGGCACTTGCCTGCAAAGCTAAAAGACCCAGGTTTGACTCCCCAGGACCCACGCAAGCCAGATGCTCAAGATAGCACATACGTCTGGAGGTCATTTGCAGTGGCTGAAGGCCCTGGCATGCCCATTCCCTCTCTCTCTTTCTCTCTTTCTCTCAAATAAATAAATAATTTTTTAAAAATCAAGATGGGGGCTGGAGAGAGATGGCTTAGCACTTAAGGCCCTTGCCTGCAAAGGACCCAGGTTTGATTCCCCAGAACCCACGTAAGCCAGATGCACAAGGTGGCACATGCATCTGGAGTTTGTTTACAGTGGCTGAAGGCCCTGGTGCACCCTCCTTCTCTCTTCTCTCTCTCTCTCTCTCTTCTCTCTCTCTCTCTCTGCCTCTCAAATAAATTTAAAAACAAGAGGAATGTGGTAGTTTGAATATATGTCCCCCAATATATTCAGTGTTTTACTAGTTATAGTTTGCATCTGCAATCACCTTGCTAGAGGCAATGTCACTGGGGGCCGGTCTAAAGATGTTAATGGTGGGTTTGAGATTCCATTGTAAAGATATGCAAATGTGCCTAGCAGGAGTTCCTGAAGTGTGCTGTGTGACCTTTTGGCTGTAGTTTTGCTCTGTGTGCTGTGGTGACTGGTTGGTTTCTCTCTCTCTCTGCTTGGCCCTGTGAATGCAGGCCGCTTCTCTTGCCATTATGGAACTTCCCCTGGATCTGTGAGCTTCAATAAATAATATCCCTTCCTCCATAACTGTGCCTGGTCTGGAAGTTCATCTCAGCGAACCTGAAGCTGTCTGCTACAAGGAGGGAGAGATGGCTCAGCAGTTAAGGTGCTTGCCTCCAATGCCTAATGGCCTGAGTTCGATTCCCCAGTACCCACATAAAGCCAGATGCACAAACTGGTACATGCATTTGGAGTTTCTTTGCACCAGCTGGAGGCCCTGGTGCACCCATTCTCTCTTTTTTTCCTCTCTCTCCTTGCAAAGAAATAAAGTATGTTTTAAGAAATGATTTTAAAACCTTGCCTGCCAGATCTTAGTTCTATAGATGGACCAATACTAGGGAACACTATGTTTTAGTTCACATAGGCTGCCATAACAAAACACCACAGACTTGGTAGCTTAGTCAACAGAAATTTACTTTCTCACAGTTCCAGAGGCTGTAAAGTCCAAGATCAGGGTCCAATAGGCTTGGCTACTGGTTATGGCCCTCTCATTGGCTCCTTCTTGCTGTGTTCTCACTTAGCAAGAAGAGAGCAAACTCCCTCTTGCTCTTCTCTTCCTCTTCCTTCTCCTCCTTCTTCCCTACCTCTCTTCTTCCACTCTCCTCTCCTCCCTCCTTTCTCTTATCTCTTCTCTCTCTCTCTTCCCTTCTTTCCCCTCTCTACAGTCTTATTTTGCAGCCCTGCCTAGCCTAGAATACACTATATAGACCAGACTGGCCTTAAAGTTGTACTAATACTCCTGCCTCCTAAGTGTGTTGGGATTATAGGGATGAGCCATCAGATAATGTCTCATAAGGACTTTCATCCTATTCGATCAGGCTTTCACCCTGTGACCTTACTTAACCTTAATCATAAAGGTTCCATCTCCTAATCCTGGTCATGGGAAGAAACTAGGGGTTTAACACATGAATGGGACAAAAGGGGTGAGCACTTCAATGTACACACCACATTTGATCTAAAATTTTCCAGAGATTTTTCTGACATATATAAAATTTTCCTTTCCTCACAGGCCAGCAGGATTCTGCATGTAACATGTTGTCTATATGGATGATTGTGTCAGCCCATGCTCCCACTCTGAAGGTGCAGAGTTCTGCATTATTAGCTCTATCTCTGCTTCTATAAGCTCTATAATAAAATGAACTTTAGCCTCTGGCCTGTGGGTTTTATTAGTCAAAATTCATAAACCAAGAACCCAGATGCCACTAATTCAGTGGAAGTTGTATGTGACCACGAGTGTCTAGCACCCTAGCTCCTGAGTTGCTACCCACCCAAAAGCAAAAAAAGGTACCATCACTCTCAAAAGTACCCCAAAATCACTGAAGAGAGAAAGTGTCCTACCTGGTGCACAGCCACACTCTTTCCCATGGCCTGTCAACCTGCCCCCAGTTGCAAAAAGACTCTGCAAATTCAGCCAGTGTTTGATGGACACTGTCTATGAGCCCAGTGCCATTGCTTGAGACCTTAGTATCCAAGTGAGCCAAGCAAGTAGCAGATGTGCCTCCTAGAGCTGGCTCATGACTCCTAACAGACAGCTAGTCCAAACTGCAACTCTGGAAATGCTACTTCACCTCTCTGCACCTGTTCACAGCTGTCCCATAGAGATGAACAGGCCTGCTAAGACCGCTGTCAACTCCAAGCAAACCAAGCAGGCAAAGTGCCTTAGACTCTCATCTGCTCACAGTGCAGAGTTTCCTGCATGGGTTCCTGGTAGCAAATAGATATCAAACACTCACTTCATGTGATGCTTTGGATAAATAAAAGCAGCTTCAGGACGGTGGCATGAGCAGTCAAGGACCCACAGTCACCAGAATGGAAGACATGACCACCTGACCAGTCCTCCTCTGATACATCTGAAGGAAACTCCACCTCTGTAGAGCACTGGCCTCAAGGTAGAAGGTGCATGCTAATCCTGCTGGCAGAGGGAGGTTCCCCAAGCGCCCAGCCATAAGATACAGGGCTTCTCTGTAGGGACTAAGGACGAAAGAAGGCTTGTGCATAGACCTGGCAAGACCTGGCACCTGGTACAAGATCCAAGTAAGTGATCCAGTGAATGTACAGAGCAGTCAGCAGTCAGACCTCAGTAGGTTAGTCACATCAACACAGAGTGTGGTTCCACCACCACTGTAGCTGAGCATGTCTGCGGCCCCATGTGGCCACCGTCTATGCAGCAATGATGACGATACGTGGAGGGAGGCCCAGATGAGAAGGATGACCTGAGTTTAGACCATAAGAGACAAAGCACAATACATCAGAGCCAGAGTCACATGATGCTTTCCTCCTCATCCCCAGCCTTGCCTGGATCAGAAGACAGGAACCTCAAGAAACATTGGGGAAGACGCTGCTGACCAAAAGACATATCTATTAGAGCTTGTCCTGAGGACAGATCTTTCTTAGGAGGTCAGAGTCTCATAATTCCAAGACGGTGACATACACATAACCAAGTTGGGCCTTGCTGCATCTGGCCTACAGAGAATGCTCATGATATGACAACAGATCAGAGTTATCGTCTTCATGCATCATGTTTACATGAAAAGCACTGATTATGTATAAGTATATTCCTTATAACAAACTATGAAATAGAAACTATTGTCCCCATTTTGCAGATGTGGAAATAGAGATAGGCAGGTTGAATAACTTGCCTCAGGTCACATGGGTGGAGTCCAGATGAGGCCCACATTCCCAGGAGCTCCCGCCAGCAAGTGCCCCATGATGCTCACTGCTTTCTTCTCCCTTGCAAAGGTCACTCACTTTCCTCTACAAGCTCCTGGTTCCTCTCACTTGCTTTAAAAATCCAAGGGTAAGAAAATCTTTTCTGTAAAGGGCCAGATAGTAAATATTTCTGGTTTTGCAGGACACTTGGTTTCTATCACAATGATTCAACTCTACCACTGTTAGTGGAAAAGCTATCATAGGCAATAAGCAAATGAATAGGTGTGGCTATGTCTCAAAGCACATTATGTCTCTGAAACTAAAATTTCAGATAACGTTCACCTGTCATAATATCTGCTAAAACCTTTCTTAATTCATGAGTCATACATAAACAGGCTGTGAATCTTCAAGTGTTTATGGATCCCTGCAGTAAACGGCAACTAAGCCGGGCTTTGTTCTTCTTTTCTCTTTCTAACCTCAACAAAACTGTCCTGGGCCCTGTGCCTATGCCCACAAATCCTAATGTCACATTCGGTCATCTGTAGGTCAGCAAGGTGGACATAGCATACAATGACAAATCCATCAGATGGCCTAAAACATAGTTCAGAAGGAAAGATAAAAGGCTGATGGTAGACAAAAAGAAGGATACAAAATACAAAGTGGGATTAGGATGACTTGGATTAATTTACTTAAAGTCTAATCTCCTTTCCTTTTTTGTAAAGGGGAAAGAATAATATGCCTACCTCAAGGGGATGCTGCAAAGCCCAAGTGACATAAAGCATAGGAATGCTAGT
This sequence comes from Orientallactaga sibirica, assembly GCA_036365145.1. Classification (NCBI taxonomy): domain Eukaryota; kingdom Metazoa; phylum Chordata; class Mammalia; order Rodentia; family Dipodidae; genus Orientallactaga; species Orientallactaga sibirica. Next base: position 337,701 of record JAEOAD010000007.1, on the reverse strand, counting down.
AAAATGTATGGCACTTCATACCACCCCCATGAAATAAAGATCAGAGAGAAAGGGAAAATGACAGATAGGAGATCCAAGTATAATCTCCTGCGTACAGCCTTGTCTTCTTTATGATCAGAAGAGGCCATGTTCAATAAAGAGTTGATGATAATGATGACCACCCACATACCTCCTAACTACTATCTTTAAAAAATTATTATCCGCATGCATACGTGGGTATATGTAATGGTATGGGTACATATGTGCCATGGAGCTTGTGTGGAGGTCTGAGACAACCTCAGAGTGCTTGTCCTTTCCTTCCTTCACTGAGATTGGGTCTCTCATTTTTTTGTGACTACAGGCACTAGTCTAACTGACTTGAGAGCTTCCTGATTCTCCTGGCTCCACCTTCCATTGTTACAGGCACATTAAGATTACAGACATATGTGCCACTGGTTTTACATGGGTGCTGAGGACTCAAACTTGTCTTACAAGCAAGTGCCTTTAACCAGTGAGCAATGTCCCCAGCCTTTTGTTTTTAATTTTTGATTTCAGCTTTACTGAGACAGCGTCTTATTTTGTAGCCTAGACTGCCCTTGAACTCAAGGCAACCTCCCTGCCTAAGCCTCCAGAGTGCTGGTCTTACAAGCATGTTACTACTTCCAACTAAGAAAACCTACTACCTCATATGTAAACTCACTAGAAAATTAAAAAGCCATAGTTATCTTGTTTTCAACACAATTTTCGTTGATGCTTTTTCTTCTTTTATTCTTTTTTTTTTGTTTTTGTTTTTTTCTTTTTGTATTAAATTTCCAACATGGTCTTGCCTCTCCTATTTCAAGCTTCTTAGCCCTTTCCTTGGCTGACAAGTTGTAGGCAGAGATGGCAAAGATGACAGTGAGGCACAGTTTGCCTAATGGTTAGAGGATGACCTCTGGAGCCAGCCAGGCTAGATCTGAAACCTTACTTAATCACTTACTACCTGTGTGGCCTCAGGCAAGTCATTTACTATCTTTTTTGTTTGTTTGTTTATTTTTTATTTATTTATTTGAGAGTGACAGACAGAGAGAGAAAGAGGCAAACAGAGAGAGAAAGACTGGGCACACCAGGGCCTCCAGCCACTGCAAACAAACCCCAGATGTATGCACCACCATGTGCATCTGGGTTACGTGGGTACTGGGGAATTGAGCCTCAAACTGGGGTCCTTAGGCTCACAGGTAAGCGCTTAACTGCTTAGCCATCTTTCCAGCCCAAAGTCTGTTTTATTTTTGTTGTTGTTGTTTTGTTTTGTTTTGTTTTGTTTTTCTAGATAAGGTCTCACTCTAGCCCAGGCTGACCTGTAATTCAGTCTGTATTCTTAGGGTGGCCTCAAACTCACGGCAATCCTCCTACCTCAGCCTATTGAGTGCTGGGATTAAAGGTATGCGCCACCATACCCAGCTATAAATTGTTTTCAATTCCTGGGCAATTCTACAGCAGGTCAGACTTCCCAGGTTTCCACTTCAAAAATTGGCAATTTCCACTTACACTCCATGTATTCTGATTGAAATCTGACTCTCTGCCCTACAAACCTTTAATTATTAATTTGTACCTAGTCAGCTATCTATGTTGGATCTTTTTCTTTAAAATAATAGATAATTCAGGGCGGGAGAGATGGCTTAGCAGTTAAACGCTTGCCTGTGAAGCCTAAGGACCCTGGTTCAAGGCTTGATTCTCTAGGACCCTCATAAGCCAGATGCACAAGGGGGCACATGCATCTGGAGTTTGTTTGCAGTGGCTGGAGGCCCTGGCATGCCCATTCTCTCTCTCTCTACCTGCCTATTTCTGTATCTCTCTCAAATAAATAAATAAATAATAAAATATTTTTAAAAATAATAATAATAGATAATTCAGAAAGCTAACGTTGAAGTATTTGCTATCGGACAGATATACAAATGTGGGTTAAAGCCTACAAAAGATCATTCAAAGATCCGCCCCAATGGTTTTTGGTTGTTTTGTTGTTAGTGCTTAGTTCCTTTAAACAATAGAAATGTTGGCATATAGTAACTGTCAATCAAGCTTGTTGAACTAGGACTACCTGTACACAGTGAGTTTACTCTCTACCAATCTAACAGAAAAAAAAAAAAACAAACAAACGGGCTGGAGAGATGGTTTAGCAGTTAAGGCATGTGCCAGCAAAGCCAAAGGACCCAGGTTCAATTTCCCAGGACCCACATAAACTAGATGAACAAGGTGGCACATGAATCTGGAGTTTGTTTGCAGCGACTAAAGGCCTTGCCATGCCCATTCTTTCTCTCTCTCTCTCTCTCTCTCTCTGTGTGTGTGTGTGTGTGTGTGTGCCTCTTTCTCTCAAATAAATAAATAAAATTTATTTTAAAAACATAAAGATAGCCAGGCATGGTGGCGCACGCCTTTAATCCCAGCACTCGGGAGGCAGAGGTAGGAGGATCGCCGAGAGTTCGAGGCCACCCTGAGACTACATAGTTAATTCCAGGTCAGCCTGGACCAGAGTGAGACCCTATCTCGCAAAAAAAAAAAAAAAAAAAAAAAAAAAAAAAAACCATAAAGATATATAAGTTTGAGTTTTGTAAGTCTTAGAAGATATACAATATTGCAAGTAGTTCCCAGTCAATACACAGATGCTGTAACACTTAAGGAGGTGACCACCATTAAAGAGAGGACTATTGTTCCTCTGATACGATTGAAAAGTTGCCCTAAGACTAAGACCCAACCCAATGAAAGCTATACCCTATGAAAATACAATTCTCTTAAAAGTAAAGTTCTTTGTTCTCCATAGTCAACATACAAAAGTTGCTACAAACTGTGGTGCAAGGCCAAGTTCATCCCTGAGCAGGCAGTAAAACTTAGCAGCACTGTCCACATGTTACTGATTTTAGAGGCAGGAAAATGTAAGACTAAGGTGGTCATGGAGTATTGCACCATGGTTCCAAAGAGCTGCTGTGTCCAAGCAATAAATGGCAGGGTTGGAATCCCTGCAAGGAGACCTTGGGAGGTCACTGCACGAAGCTGTGAAGGCAAACCTAAATTACAATGGAGACACCAGGATTTTGGAGATGTTAGGACCATGGGACATCTTCCCAAAATAGCTATATGCTCAGAGTGGATCCTACCCAAGAGAGAGGCTATGTGAACTACAAGTAACAGGGTCCTGGGGAATAGAGCCTTGAACCAGGGTCCTTAGGCTTCACAGGCAAGTGCTTAACCACTAAGCCATCTCTCCAACCCTCATTTACTATCTTTATGTTTTAGGGTCTTAGTTAGCAAAATGGGACGAGAGTATCTATGTCATGGGATTGCAGTAATAAATTTATATATATATAGCACTTAAGATAGCACTTAGTATAAAAGGAGTGTCATTTAATGTCAGTTACTGTAATCAAGGTCTCTGCCTATTGACAGTGTCATGGAAGACTATTGAACCACTCACATTAACCGCTCTGGTCAGGACCTTGTTTCCACAGTCTTCACTGCCAGTTCACTGCACTGAGCCTATGACCTTCCCAGCTCAGCTCTTTGGTCCTTCCTCCCTGACCTGGACTCATCCCTACACCTGATCCTGTCTCTCTTCAAATGTGGGTGTCTGGGGCCACAGTATCTACCCAACATAAAACCACACCAAAACATATGTAAAAATATTGATTTTTGCATTCCTAATAAGAGCAAATCAAGAAACAACACAAATGTCCATCAATAGATGAATGAGTAAATATATATTCATGTAACATAGTAATTGAAAAGGAGGACTATATTGACATACTACAACATGAATTAGCCTTGAAAACATTCTGCCTAGTGAAAAAACAACAAACCCAGATAGAAAAGGTTATGTGTTGTATGCTTCCATTTATATGAAGTTTCTAGAAAAGGTAAAATCAACATGTAGATCAGTAGTTGCCTGGCTCTAGGGATGAAAGCAGACCTAATTGTAATCAGGTATTGGCATTCTTTTAGGACTAACAGAACTGTTCTAAAACTGGTATATAATGATGTTAGTATGACTGGATAAATTTGCTAAAATTCATGAGATGAATACTTAAAATGGATGAATTTCATGGTTTGTAAATTATACCTCAGTAAAACTACTCTTTCAAAAACACATACAAGGGCTGGAGAGATGGCTTAGCGGTTAAGGCGCCTGCCTCCTAAGCCTAAGAACGCTGGTTCCAGTCTCCAGTGGTTCCAATCTCCAGGTCCCATGTTTAGCCAGATGCAAAGTGATGCAAGGGCACAATGCTGCACTTGCCCACAAGGGGGCGCACACATCTGGATTTCATTCACAGCAGCTGAGAGACTGCTGGCATGCTCATCCTCTATCTGTCTCCCTCTCCCTCTCTCTCTGTCTGTCTCTGTCTCTCTCTCTCTCTCTTAAAAAAAAAAAAACACATACAAAAGATGTAATGGTAACTCTTACAGGTTTACTCTAAGGATAGAGTATCTTTCTTGTCCATACAGATGCCTCTACCCAAAGTTACTACATGCTAGTCCATAGATGGCATCTTCTGAGAGGCTTCCATTTCCCCTCAAAATAAAGTTAGGCTTATCAGGCATGGTGATACACCTTTAATCCCAGCATTCAGGAAGCTGAGGTATGAAGGTTGCTATAAATTCGAGGCCAATCTGAGAGTACATAGTGAATTCCAAGTTAGCCTAGCCAAGAGCAAGACCCTATGTGGAAAAAACAAAAAAAAAACAAAAACTTAGGTTCCAGGTATTGAATTATAATTACAAAAGTCATTAAAAACTTTTCCTACTAAGCCGGGCGTGGTGGCACACGCCTTTAATCCCAGCACTCGGGAGGCAAAGGTAGGAGGATCGCTGAGAGTTCGAGGCCACCCTGAGACTACATAGTTAATTCCAGGTCAGCCTGGACCAGAGTGAAACCCTACCTCGAAAAAATACCAAAAAAAAAAAAAAAACTTTTCCTACTGACTTCACTAGAAATCTTGATTAAAAATAGAAGAAACATGTCATAGCTGACAAAAAAGTTGATAGAAGAAAGTACAATTTGGGTGAAGGAGATGGCTCAGTGAAGTGAGTAAAGTGCTTATAGCACAAACCAAGAACTGGAGTTCAGATCCCCATCACTGTAAAATAATGAGGGCGGTGTGTGCATCTGTAATCCCAGTGCTGGGAGATGAAGTCAGGAGGACCCCTGGGGCTTTCTAGCCAGCTCGTCTCAACAAGTAACATGAAGGGCTGGGAAATGTCTTAGTAGTTAAAGGCACTTGCTTACAAAGCCTTACAGCCTGGGTTCAATTTCCCAGTACCCATATAAAGCCAGAGACACAATGTGTCTAGAGTTCATTTACAGCGACATGAGGCCCTGAAGCACCCATACTCACTCTCTCTCAGTATCTCTCTCAAGCATGAACACACACAAATAAATAAATAAAATATTTTTTTTAAGTAGCTGGGTGTGATGGTATATGCCTTTAACCCCAGTACTCAAGAGGCTGAGATAGGAGGATCACCATGAGTTTGAAGCTAGCTTGAGCTACAGAGTGAGTTCCAAGTCAGCCTGGGTTAGAGTGATATCCTGCCTTAAAACAATAACAAGAACAAAAGGAGAATAGAGAAACTGAGGAGACTGCTTAATGGTTAAAGGAGCTTGCAAAGCCTGATGGCCTAGATTCAATTTCCCAGTACCCATGAAAATCCAGAAGCACAGAGTAGCACATGTGTTTGGAGTTTTTCTGCAGTGGCAAGAGACCCTGGTGAGCCCATGTGCACATTCTCTCTCACTCTCTCTCTCTGTCTCTCTCACATAAATAAAAAGGTGACATGGAGAACAACTAAGATACTTGATTCCAACCTGTGACCTCCACATGCACATGTAACACATGTACATACATACCTATACACATGTGAACATGCACATACATACCATGTACACACAAAACAAATACAGTTGATCCCTTGGTTAGCATTTCTTAGAGTGCTAAATCTAAGTAAAAGAAGGCTGACTGATATTTTAATATGAAATTCCTAAAAGAAGGGATTGATATCTTATCCTGGGTCTCAATTAATAAAATGTAACCCCCCCAAAAATGTAACCCCAATGAAGTGGTCAGGGTTTACAACTTCCAGACCTCAGTAGGTCTCCAGTATTTTGTGTCTAATATCCTCTACCAGTAGTGTTCTTTTTTTTTCCCCCCCGAGGTAGGGTCTCATTCTAGCTCAGGCTGACCTGGAATTCACTCTGTAGTCTCAGGGTGGCCTTGAACTCATGGCGATCCTCCTACCTCAGCCTTCCAAGTGCTGGGATTAAAGGCATGCGCCACCATGCCCGGCAGTAGTGTTCTTTAAAACATGTTGATATTGATGAGATAGGTCTAGCTAATAACTGTTAGCCTCTCTGTAAACACTTTGGCTACTGATCTCTAGCCAGTTTTCTCAAAATCTTTGTATCATCAGCACCTCAATCTTTTCTTTCCTTTGCTGGATAATTTTAGTGTGGAAAATGATATCCAATCTCTATGAAATGAAAAAAATCATACTTTCAGTGAAAATGATCTTCTGTCTCCCAAAGAGCTTTCAAAGCATCCCTATCTTTCTAATAGACCTGCTCCTCCAGTCTCCCCTCTCTTATGAAGATGAGGGAGGAGGTTAAGCATGCTCCTGTTCAGAGTTCCTACTCTTTTTTAGAAGAGTTTTTAAAATTTTTATTTATTTATTTATTTATTTATTTATTTACTTATTTATTTATTTATTAGAGACAGAGAAAGGGAAAGAGAGTGAGGGAGAGAGAGAATGGGCATGCCAGGGCCTCCAGCCACTGCAAACGAACTCAGATGTGTGCACCCCCTTGTGCATCTGGCTTACGTGGAACCTGGAGAATCGAACCAGGATCCTTTGGCTTCACCAGGCATGCACCTTAACCGCTAAGCCATCTCTCCAGCCCCAGAGTTCCTACTCTTGTCATAACCCAGGCTGGTCTCTCCAGAATGCTCTTCTGCTTGGGTGGTTTTTAAAGCATGTTTGTTTATCACTGCTACTTGTCCCCTGGGAACACACTGTTTTGTAGGGGGTTCTTGACTGAGGAACACAGGCAGCTATGGGATGCCAGCCTCTCCAAGTGCATCCAAGTTTAAGTGTTTTGCTTCCTGCATCAGAGCACTCTCTCTGTGATCCTTCCATTTCAACAAGCTCTCCAATAACAGCGTAGGATAGGACAGAAATTAAAATGAAGCCTTTTTTTTTTTTTTTTGGTATTTTGTCTCAGTCATTCAATTGAGAGTTTTTCAGAAGGGCAATTTAAATTTTAATTAAAACTCAGGGCTCACAGGAGGTCTCGCAGTTGGGATTCTACTCATGTAGAAAGAAAATAAGTCAAAAAAAAAAAAAAAAAAGAGCCGGGCGTGGTGGCGCACGCCTTTAATCCCAGCACTCGGGAGGCAGAGGTAGGAGGATCGCCAAGAGTTCGAGCCCACCCTGAGACTACATAGTTAATTCCAGGTCAGCCTGGACCAGAGTGAGACCCTACCTCGCAAAACCAAAAAAAAGAAAGAAAGAAAGAAAGAAAGAAAGAAAGAAAGAAAGAAAGAAAGAAAAGAAGTCTAACCCACAGCATAGCCTAGTGTACTTCCTTTATCAATGGTCAAATAATCCCAGGCCAACATCTTATTAATCCCTGAGGGCTAGGTATTAATGTATTCTGACTAAAATATTCAATATAAAGTGTTATACCCATGCTAATTTTTCAAAATCATTAAAATTGAAATCAACTGAACCCACAATCATTCAGCACCCACTTATGCGATAGAGAATGGGAATAAAAAAAGAAAAATATATAATTCTTACCTTTAAGAAGCTTCCTGATTTGCGTTCCCACACAATAAAATTATTTCGCCTTTCAAATACAGTTTTCCAAATGTGAAGGTCTAAAAAGTTTTAGGAGCTTTTCAGATAATGTGTCATTACAAGCAAGTAGCATTTGGGTACATAACCACTGTTTATAAAACATCCTAGGAAGTGACTAGATTGTTATTCATGTCAGTAAACACAAAGTGAGGGTTTTCTTCCATGTAAAAAAGGGATGAAGAAGAAAACAGTGAGACCATTACAAGCAGAAGTTATTAACAGAGGAGACGTGGCCACTTTATTTTTCATATGGCATATATTTTCTCATATGGCATTTCTGGAGGGGCAGCTATTGGAAAAAGCATCCAGATCAGGTGGCAGGCTTACTGGTCTTCAGCACATACACTACAGTGTTTTTCTTTGGTAAGTACTTTGCACCAACATTCCCATTCAAATGCTTTCAGTACTGAAACATCACAGTGCAAAACAAACTGCTCAAGTCTCAAGAATCTTACTTCATATTTAAAAAGAATGAAAATATTGAGAGGAGAGTGATTCCATATTATCTATCCCAACAGGCTAAAAGGAACATGTAGCATAACCAATGCAGAAAGTGTAAAAAAGGCACAGCTATTTTCTCATGGTACAAAGACAACCATGGTGGGAGTCACAACTCAAACTCACAGAGCGGAACACCACCTCCCGCCTCAGGGGCTCACAGCAATCCTGCCCAGCCCACACCCACCCCCCCAGCACGCCACGATTCTCTAGCTCTGCTCAGGTACAGAGAGGTTGCAGAGGCTCTGCACCTTGAGCAAGGCCACACAGTAACTAAGTGACAAGGCCAAGACGGATGGGTCCAAGTCTGTAGGACAGCCAAGGTCAGTTCCCAGCCTCCACTTCCTGCTCCTCTCCTGAGATAACATGCTCTTAACAGCAAAGTTCACATTAGCTTTGGATGATATCTCTGTGGATGGGAAGGCCACATTGATTTGCTAAAGAAACCACAAGTGTCCAGCCACATGCATGTCAAATTTTACTTTAGAGCTCCAAAGTTATCAATGTAAAAGAAGCTATTGTTGCTATAAAGACTAGAAAAGATGCCAGCAGGAACCTCCTGCCTTGCTCACCACCACCACAGACAGCAACAAATACCTCATGTGGTTCAAATCCTTCCTTAACTTGCCTAACATCAAACTCATATATGGCATATGCAATAATTGAGCAAATCCATTGTAGTTTGGGGTTTGATGGAAGAAACACACATCACTGTTCTCCAAATCCAAAGCAAATATAAAAGCCAGGACAGGGCTAAAGAGATGGCTTATCAGATAAGGTGCTTGCCTGCAAAGCCAAAGGACACAGGATCAATTCCCCAGGACCCATGTAAGCCAGATGTACAAAATGGCACATGTGTCTGGCATAGTGGCTGGAGGCCCTGGTGTGCCTAACCCCACCCTCACTTCTCTCTCTCTCTCTCAAGCAAATAAATAAAAATAAGAAAAAAATATTTTAAAAACCAGGACAAAAAGCATGGAACAGCTACTGGAGAACTTTGGGAAAGATAAAAACAAACAAAAATGAACTGGGGAGATACCTCAGTGGACGCACAAGCATGAGGACCTGAGTTCTGATCCCCAGCACCCATGTTAAAGCCACATGTGGCAGCACACTCTTGCAATCCCAGCAATGAAGAGGCAGAAAGAGGAGGATCCCTAGGACAGCCAGTCTAGCCAAATCAGTGAGTTCTAGGTTCAACAAAAGACCAGTAAGCCAGGCATAGTGGTGCACGCCTTTAATCCCAACACTCGAGAGGCAGAGATAGGAAGATCATTGTGCGTTTGAGGCCACCCTGAGATAACATGGTAAATTCCAGGTCAGCCTGGGCTAAAGTGAAACCCTACCTCAAAAAAACAAAAGAAAGCAAGAAAGCAAGGAAGGAGAGAAGTAGGGAGGGAGGGAGGAAGGCAGGGAGGGAAGGAGGGAGGAAAGGAGGAAGGAAAGGAAGGAGGAAAGGAAGGAGGGAGGGAGGGAAAAAGGGAAGGAGGGAGGGAAGGAGGGAGGGAAGAAAGGAAGAAAAATAATGCAGAGGGTGACTGAGAAAAACACCCAACATCAACTTCTGGCCTCTACATGCATGTGCATATATGTGCATGCACATCTGCACCTACACAAGACTCCACACAAACATAGATACACATGTACATGCATTCCACACATGCAAAAACCAACAAACAGAAAAGGGAGCAGGTGAATTGGGAATACAACCAGACCTTGAAATTCCACCAAAGTTACATTAAGTCTGCCATCCTCATGCCCCCCCCCATTCAAAGGTATTCTTCAATCCATGTTTAGTGCAGCCCCCAAATAACCATTTGTGGGAATTTGAATATAACTCTCCCCATAGCCTGGGGTATTTTTGATTAAGATTAAGCTTCCTAGCCGGACATGGTGAAGCACGCCTTTAATCCCAGCACTCCGGAGGCAGAGGTAGGAGGATCACCATAAGTTCAAGGCCACCCTGAGAATACAGAGTGAATTCCAGGTCGGCCTGGGCTAGAGTGAGACCCTACCTCGAAAAACCAAAAACAAACAAACAAAAAAAAAGATTAAGCTTCCTACTTAAGTCTCCAACAGGCAAAGCCCTGTTAGAAGAAGTATGTCACTGGAGGGTAGGTAGATCTTGAATCCAGTCCTAAGGTGTGTCATCAGAGCCAGCTCATGCTTGCTGATGCTGGCTATTGTTTCTATGCTATGAATGTATGATGAAGTGAGCCAGCTTCCTCCACCATGATAAAGCTTCCCCTGGAATCTGTCCCAGCAATTAAAAAGTAACTGAAACACTATTGTTTTCATTGAGAGTTCCAAAATGTCTTTAAATTTGACTCAAGAGTCTACCTGCTATCCTGTGGTGGTAGCAGCAATAATCATAGGAGACTAAAGCTGTAAGTACAGGAAGAAAACTTTCTTCTTGCATCAGAGAAACTGTGGATCAAGAAGGGCAGGGTCAACCCCTGCTGCTATTTTCTTCTCTATAATGTTCTCTCATGTCTGGGCCCCAAATGTGGTTACAGTCATGTATGCAGCAGAATAAGGTAAAGGAAGCCCCAGCTTTGGGGTCACAGAACCCAAAATGGGAGCCATAGGGAACTAGAAAATACTAGGAGACTGAGAAGAAAGACCCTATAAAAGCAAAATCATGGGTTGTTTGTGTGTTCCTGGAGCATCTCTAAGTCACATGTTCATAGACCTCATGCTGTCTTTCAGAGCTAAATTACGGGAAAGGTCACATCCCAAGTCAAAGCCTGTCCAATGGGTGTTATACATGTTGGACAAATACAGAGTTCCTTAACAACTTGAAAAATGGGACTGATAATGAAACCTCAATATTCAAAAGGTGATTGAAACTTGAGACCTAAACCCAACAAACAAAAATATCTCAATTTACCATGATGGACTGGAAAGATGACTTACCAGTTAAAGGTGCTTGCTTACAAAGCATGCCGGCCCAGGTTCAATTCCCAAGCAGTCCACATAAACTGGACGCAAAACGTGGTACAAGTGTCTGTTTGGTCATTCGTTTGTAGCAGTTAAGAGATGTGTGCACTTGTACACAAACACACACACACACACACACAAATAAATACAAAATTTAAAAACAGAGAGAGCAGGGCTAGAGAGATGGTTTAGCAGTTAAGGCACATGCCTGCAAAGCCTAAGGACCCAGGTTCAATTCCCCAGTACCCATGTAAGCCAGATGCACAAGGTGGCACATGTGTCTGGAGTTCATTTGCAGTGGCTAAAGGCCCTGGCATACCCATTCTTTCTCCCTTTCTCCCTCTCTCTCTCTCTTTGTCTCTCCCTTTCTGCCTCGTTCTCTCTCTCAAATGAAATAATTGAAAAAGAAAGCAGCTAGATTTACCAGGAGACACAAAGTCTCATGACATAATGACATCCGATATTTATGGATTTGAGAACCAGGAAGATCACAACTGGCTTTGGGAAGATGATCAACACATACTAGGATGGCAAATTTTCTGTACCACCTAGACAGGGCTAAGGGATGCCTACTTGGCTTGCAAAACATGACTTTTAGTTATTTCTGGAAGAAATTAGCATTTGGATAGGCAGACTGAGTAATGACAGATCTGCCCTCACCAAAATGGGTGCAATTTTCTAATCTGTTGAGGGTCTAAATAGAACAAACAACAGAGGAAGGAAAAGACTGTCTCCCTCTGAACCACATCCATCTTCTCCCTTTGGACATGTGTGCTCTTGGCCTCAGACTGGGATTTTATATCATTGACATCTCTGGTTCTAAGATGTGGACTAGAACTGAGCCCCCAGTTTATAGACAGCAGTCTGAAAATTCTCTGCCCTGATATTTGCATAAGCCAATCCCTCATAAGGTTGTTCCTATGTATGTATGGATATCCCATTGGTTCTGTTTCTCTGGAGATTTCTGACTAACACAAAAAGGACAGGGTTATCTGACAAGAGATTTTAAGCAATTATAAAAATATTCAATAAGTAAAAATTAACATTTGAAAAAATACAGAAATTCAAAGCCTCAGCACAGAATAGAATATATAGTCAAGTGGATATTTTAAGGCTATAAGATAGAATAAGCAAATAAAAGGCTAACTAGATGGGCTCAAGGTTAGAATGAGGTAAAAAGGCATCAGTAAACTTGAAGATAAATTTATACAAATTATTTAATCTGAACAACAGAGAGAAAAGACTGGGCTGGGAAGATGGCTCAGCAATTAAAAGCACTTGCTTGCAAGGCCTGCTGATCTGGGTTCACTCATGTAAGCTGGGTGCAAAAAGTGGCACATAGAAATAAGTGGCATAGGGCTGGAGAGATGGTTTAGCGGTTAAGATGCCTGCCTGCTAAGTCTAAGAACCCTGTTCCAATCTCCAGGTCCCACGTTTAGCCAGATGCAGTGACGCAAGGGCGCAATGCCGCACTTGCCCACAAGGGGGCACATGCATCTGGATTTCGTTCACAGCAGCTGAGAGACTGCTGACGCGCCCATTCTCTATCTGTCTCCCTCTCCCTCTCTCTCTGTCTGTCTCTCTCTGTGTCTCTCGCCAAAAATAAAAATAGAAATAAGTGGCACAAACATCTGGTGTTTGATTACATCAGCCCTGGCATACCCATGGACATGCACACACACATGCAAATAAATAAATAAAAATGTTTTAAGGAGCCGGGCGTGGTGGGCACACCTTTAATCCCAGCACTCAGGAGGCAGAGGTAGGAGGACCACCATGAGTTCAAGGCCACCCTGAGACTACATAGTGAATTCCAGGTCAGCCTGATCTAGAGTGAGACCCTACCTCGAAAAACAAAACAAAACAAAACAAATGTTTTAAGGACTGTGGAGATGGTTCAGCCATTAAAGTCACTTTGCTGTAGTAGTCAGTTCCACAATGCAGGGATGAACACCCAATTGTTAGGTAGGATAAGAATCCCAGGATGGAGTCGAGATGAAGGAGGAGACTGACAGCAGCCTGACTGGTGCAACTTCAGATGTTTACATTGCCTAACCCTTACTCCCCTGACCTAACAATGCCCTCAGCCACAGTTTTCCTGCTGACACAACCTGGCTCCTCTTCTTGATGACAAATCTATTCTCTGATTGATTACCTCCTCAACTTGGTCCTTGCTCTCCTCTGAATTCCTTAGTCCTTTTGTCTTCTGTATACCCCTCCCCAAAAGAACAACTCTATAAAAACCCAAACTATCCAGACTCATGCCAGCTGTATTTTCTCTCTCTCTCTCTCTCTCTCTCTCTCTCTCTCTCTCTCCCTTTCATGAGACAGTCCAGCATCTCAGGGCCCCCAATAAAAACCTTTTTTCTTGCCTCAGAGTGCATGGTCTGGTCATTCATGAACCTTACATCTGGTGCCATGACTTGCATAGAAGGGTCCCAATTGCTCTCTTGAGTGGCCAGACCTCCTTTTCCCCAACCAGGCCACCAAGCTACCACTGACCCTCTTAAGGCCTCAGACCATCTGCCATGTGCAGCTCTCCCACCCACCATGATTCAGCTTCATTTATTCTCCTTGCCTCAGCCTGTCCTCCTCCTGGGTAAGTGTCCCTCATGGTTGGCCTGCTCTTGGAGATACGCTCCCTCACTCATACTAGCGCACTCTCTCCTCTCTCTTGTCTAAACTGCACTGGTACATCAGGCCATACCCATTCACCCACTTCTGGGCTCTGCAGGTCTTGAGAAAGAAGATCCCTCAGCAACTCTCAGCATGCACGCCACTGCTTCATGCTGTGACTGGCCTCGGCTCTGAGCGCCTGACTGCCCTGGGCATGATTGGCGCTGAGCCACTCTGATTTACACCTTCCTGGCTTGGTCTCCCAAGAAGCACTGGTCTGCACGCCCCCAGCCTAGCCCCCACCATTGCCACTGCCACAGAGTTAAAAAAAAATGCAACCTTCCTTCTCTCTCTCTCTTCCTCCAGATATCTCATCCAACCTCGTAGTTTTATCTTTTATTACAATGTGGCCTGACCTCAATATAAATTGGACAATGGGTCCATATGGACTGAAACTATACGTTTGATTTCCAGATACTTGCTGATTTAGATAACTTTTGCCACCACACTGGCAAATGCTCCAAAATTCCCCATATTCAAATATTTTTCATTCTACCCTCCTGTCCTTCTCTCTGCTCTGCTTGCCCTACCCACCAAATTCTTCTAGCCAAGATGAGACTAAACCCATTTAGATAAAACAAAAAAATTTTTTAAAGCTAGGGAACAACTGTTTTAAACTCTAAATGATTGTGCATGAATGTGAGATTGAACATTAACCTGAATTTCAGGTACTAATGACTAGTGCTAGTCTGTAGGAAATGCAGATTCTGGCTGCACTGGTTTCTGTCTGCAGCAATGCTGTGAGACATAGATTCAAACAACATGTACAGCCACACTGACGATACTCCATGGGGGACTCTGCATAAGGGGGTATGCTGTGTGTGGGATGCACAAACACAAGAAGACTGCGAACCATGCTAGATGGCACAACAACAGGATGACAGAGAGACCCCATGCCACAGCCAGACACCAGTAGGATTGCTCAATGTTTACAGATACTTGTTAATGATTGTTTCTACTTCACTGTAATGCAAATTATATCGATTGTAATTTGCTATTTAAATTCATGATAATCTGGATTCTGAGAAACAGGTTGCCTCCTCCCAACACAGACCCCAAGCACTTTTTAAACCATGTGTCATCCATACCTTGTCCTTAGGCAAATTGGCCGATTGCCTCTGGAGAAGGAAAGGGAAAATGACAAGCAGCATATAATTTTAGTTCTCTCTCAATCTCTCTTGTCTAAGATCATTAAAGCCTTGTTATAATACAGTTCTGACTTAAAATAAATATAAGAAACAACAACCAGATTTAACTAGGCTTTACAAGTTAGAATTTTATGATTTAACAATATGAACAGGTAATCTTAGCTTGTTATATCATAAAGTTCAAATTGTCATTACAAATAAAACCATTTCCAGATGTGTTATATTATCTCCAGGGCAGTTATCAAGTTTTACCTGTATTTACAAATCCATGCTTTTAAAATGTGTTTCATAGGATTATAAAAAAAAAAAGTCTCAAATCAACAGGTTATAAACTCTAAAATTTGATTCACGGATACTGTTTTGCCCATGATGACAGTTATAAAAGCTGCCTTCAGGGCTGAAGAGATGGCTTAGTGGTTTAAGGTGCTTGCCTGCAAAGCCTACTGACCTGAGTTCAATTCTCCAGTACCCACATAAAGCCAGATGCACAAAGTGGTGTTTACATCTGGAGTTCCTTTGCAGTGGCTAGAGGCCCTGGCACACCCATTTTCATCCTCCCTCCCTTCCTTCCTCTCTTGCTCTCTCTCTCCTTGCAAATAAATCAATAAAAATATTTTTTAAAGCTGCCTTCAAATGTTTAATTAAGTTGGTAATGCCTCTATGTTAAAGTTTTAACTACTAGAAAAACTAAGTCTTAATAAGATTAAGATTTACTTATTAGTTACTGATTTTTTTCATAAAATTAATTCTACTAAATAGTCATTGTTTTTATTATTCAGAATTTATAAAAGATATAATCTAACTTCATTCATTATAACTTTTTATTTTTTTGAGGCAGGATTTCAATCTAGTCCAGGCTGACCTGGAATTCACTATGTAGTCTCAGGGTGGCCTCGAACTCATGGTGATCCTCCTACCTCTGCCTCCCAAGTGCTGGGATTAAAGGCATGTGCCACCACACCCAGCTTATTAGAACTTTTGTTCTTAGGGAGACAAGGAAGTCTACCCATATTCTGATAACTGTATAAATTGTGTAATTTCTCAATTTTTGAGGAGCTCCATTCACAATTCTTGGGCCAAAATGAGTTGTAATGCTAAAATCTGTTATTTACAAACAATGTAATTTAAACATAAACTATAAAATATCTGGTTAGGGGCTGGAGAGATGGCTTAGCAGTTAAGCACTTACCTGTGAAGCCTAAGGACCCCGGTTCGAGGCTCCATTCCCCAGGACCCACGTAAGCCAGATGCACAAGGTGGCACATTCATCTGGAGTTCATTTGCAGTGGCTGGAAGCCCTAGTGTGTCCATTCTCATTCTCTCTCTCTCTCTCTCTCTCTCTCTGTCTCTGTCTCTGCCTCTGCCTCTTTCTCTCTGTGTCTGTCTGTCACTCTCAAACAAATAAATAAAAATAAACAAACAAAAAAAATTTTAAATGTCTGGTTAAAGCTCCTTTAAAGTCATGGGTAACAAGAATAATAAGACATAAGATTGGTTTGTGTTAAGCAAAGTCACCCCGAACAAGGTGCATCAGATAGATTGTTATGGATTTCTGTGTCAGGAGTAAGTTTGTGTCTAATCCAGCTTACACAGAAAGATTAAAGTCATTAAAATGTGCATAGGTACATAGATATATTTAAAGGTGATTCTAAGTTACTACAGACAGACTTCTAGGTTTTCACCTTTAAAACCAGAAGTGCTTGTTTATATCTGCTACATCAATAGACAGAGTTTTTTAAATACAAAAGAAAAATTCCAAAATTCAACTCTGATTTTAAATTGCCTTATAGACTCAATTAAAGGGTCAAAATTTACATACGCTTAATGCTTATTACAACAACTTTTCTGACAGATTGCTTGATTTGAGTTTGTTGATGGAGCAATATTAAATGGTTATAAAAATTACACTGTTAAAAGTTTATTGTTAATAACAAAAGCCACTGTTATTTGTCTCATATTCAAGTTTAGATCCTCCAATGTGGGAACAAAACTGATGACTCTCACCAGCGCACTAAAACTAAATGAAGGGCCTGGAGAGATGGCTTAGCAGTTAAGAGCTTGCCTGTGAAGCCTAAGGACCCCAGTTCAAGGCTCGAATCCCCAGGACTCAGATAAGCCAGATGCACAAGGTGGCTCATGCATCTGGAATTCGTTTGCAGTGGCTGGAGGCCCTGGCATGTCCATTCTCTATCTATCTGCCTCTTTCTCTCTGTGTCTGTCACTCTCAAATAACTAAATAAATAAAAAATTTTAAACTAAATAAAAGTTAGAATTAATATTTATACATTTTGTTAATAAAAACCACCTCCAGAACTGTTAACATGTTTTGTCTATACTTACAAATGTTAAATAATATATATGTTTACTATCTTTAAGATATGACTTACCATGTCATCAGACAACATAAGTTAAATGTTGCACAAAATGTTAAGGGTTTTTTTTTTAATATTTTATTTATTTATTTATTTATTTGAGAGAGAGAGATACAGAAATAGGCAGGTAGAGAGAAAGAGAGAGAGAGAGAGAGAGAGAATGGGTGCGCCAGGGCCTCCAGCCACTGCAAACGAACTCCAGATGCATGCACCCCCTTGTGCATCTGGCTTACGTGGGTCCTGGAGAATCGAGCCTCGAACCGGGGTCCTTAGGCTTCATAGGCAAGTGCTTAACCGCTAAGCCATCTCTCCAGCCCATTAAGGGTTTTTTTAATAGCATGTTTTAACTAGATCTGTTTTGTTAAAGACAAAAGGTACAGACATACTCTATATTCCTATTTTTAATCTGGTGCTTAACAACCAGATGTAGTGACCAGAACCAATGAGGACTTTGGGGTTCAAAGGGTACCCAGTATTTTGGTCCCAGCCCCTCAAGGTCAAAAGGGCTCAAGAGACGACGTAGCCAGGCATGGTGGCACATTCCTTTAATCCTAGCACTTGGGAGGCAGAGGTAGGAGGATCGCCGAGAGTTCGAGGCCACCCTGAGACTACATAGTTAATTCCAGGTCAGCCTGGACCAGAGTGAAACCCTACCTCGCAAAACCAAAAAAAAAAAAAAAAAAATTACAATATAAAATTAAACTTTGGCCACCTACTTGGTCTTAAACACATAAAGCCAAAAAGTAAGGTATATTTTAAAAATTTAATCATCACAGCCCAGACTGTAACTTTAGACAGACGTGCTCACTGTGATAAGAACAGGTATAGACCACACCATTTGGTAAATTTCTAGATCTTCGTGATGATCATGCCTGACATTTCTGGTAATAATTCTGTTAATTTTGGGATTGTGTATTAACTACAATCTTAACCTTGTATCCTCTCATCTACAGTTAGCCCACACTCAGATGGTTCTGTGACAATCCAACTCCTACCTGGGTCCCTTGGATCGCTCTCCAAGGCCTGAAATGCTAATGGGAACTCTGGGTTCAAGTTGTGGCTACTTAAACCCTAACCCCATTCAAACTTCAACTTTTCATGTTACCTTTCTAGACAACCCAAACATTTCTTCAGACTCCTGCCCCCCACTTAACTCACCTGCACTTCTACCTCTACCTAAGCAACTTACACACTCCTGTCTAGAGACTTTGGAGGGCTTACCTACCACAACCTCAGAATTTCACTATCTCCCCTCCCTGACACTGACCGCACATGGTATATAGAGATGGAAGCTCTTCTAGCACCCCATAGAGGTCCCAAATAACAAAATATGCTATTTTTCAGATGACCAGATAATAAAGACTGGCCTGTTACCTAAGAAAAGTACATCCCAGAAAGCTGAGCTTGTCGCAGTCCATTTACCTGTACCAATAAGAATAAGCCTTCCCTCCTCTATAGCAGCTACAGGGCTGGCTGCAGGTGGGCTGGGACACAGTCTAATCTCTTGTCAACAGCTTTCCACAGAACTGAGTACAGTTATTAAGAACTCTGCTATGGCCCTTCACCTGCTTCAGCAGCAGCTCACCCACTGGCATCAGTAGTCCTTCAGAACCCCCGAACCCTCAACCTCAACCTGTCTCTTCCTAAACAAGGAATGGTGCTATTATATAAAACAATCAGGCACAGTAGAATTAGAGATATAAAAGCTACAAACTTTGGCTGGCAGACTCTATCTTGATGCTCCACTGTCTTTGGAACTATTTGGCCTTGGCTACTACTGTTACTCAGGCTATTAATGGGAATATTTCTTTTACTCTTGACAGCCCCATCTTTGGAAAGGCATCCAAAACCAGGTACATAACATTACACATCATTCATTCAACCAACTTCTATTAACTTATCCCTCTTCCACTCAGTAACAACTTTTAGCCTCCTCAGACTCAACTCCCTGTTGCCTGCCACCAGCATCCCCTGAGACACCTGACCATGCCCCCCTCACAGCAGGAAGCAGTAATGAAAAACCTCGCCCCTTAACAAAATGCTGGAATGTTAGGTAGGACAAGAGTCCCAAGATGGAGTCAAGATGAAGGAGAATGACAGCAACCTGACTGATGAAACTTCAGATGTTTGCATTGCCTAACCCTTACTCCCCTGACCCAACAATGCCCTCAGCCACAGTTTACCTGCTAACACAACTTGACTTCTCTTCTGAAGGCAATCCATTCTCTGATTGATTACCTCCTCAGCTTGGTCCCTGCTCTCCCCTGAGTTCCTCAATCCTTTTGTCTTCTGTATCCCCCTCCCAAAAAGAACAAATCTATAAAAACTCAAACTATCCAGACTCATGCCAGCTGTTCTCTCTCTCTATCTCTCTATCTCTCCCTTTCATGAGACAGTCCAGCATCTTGGGTCCCCAATAAAAAGCTTTTTTCCTGCCTCAGATTAGTTGTGCATGGCCTGGTCATTCACAAACCTTACACCAACCAAACATACTTTTATGGGAGGAAGAAATTTATTTCAAGCTTACAGTTTTAAAGGAAGTTCCTTCAGTGGTGGAAGAAGCTGGCTCTCATTCATGAATCCAAACAGAGAGAGAAACCATCACCACCCAGAAAACACCAAAACAGCAACAAGAACAAACCAGCATTAAATAGGACCCCCCAAACTCAGACTGCTCTCCACACCTTTGGGATGGAATCAGTTCTGCTCCCCCAAACCTAAGTTACAAGCTTTAATAAAACACCTCAGTCTGTGGGGGACATACATTGAAACTACCGCCATAGCAAAGCAGCAAGAGGCCCTGGGGTATGTTTTCTTCCTCCCTACCCCCCTCTCAAATAAATAAATAAAAATATTTTCAAAACATTTCTTTTAAAGACCGGATAAAAATTAAGAGTTTTTGCAAATCATGGAACAGTAACAAAAGGCCCAATATCATGTCATGGAAAGTCTAGACAGAGAGGAGAGATAATTTATTTGAAGAAATATTGGTTGAAAGCTTCCCAATTGCGGTGAAAATCAGAAACCTACATATTCAAGATCACTAAACTCCAAAATGGATAAACTAAGAACCCCATATGCAGAAACATTAAAATCAAACTCCTGAAAAACTAAAAGCAAAGAAAAAGAGCTTAATGACACAAGAGGAAATAATACATTGATTATAGGAGGATAATAATTTGAATGACTAAAGTTTTCTCATCAGAAACCATGGAAGATAGAAAGAAATGAAATGACATCTTCTAAGTGTTGAAAAGAGAGCAAGCCTGTTAACTCAGGATTCTATATTACCAAAAAGATCTCTAAGTAATAAAGGTGAAATAAAGAAAAATAAAAGAATCTGTCATCAATAGAATTCTAAAAGGAAATCCTAAATTTAGTTTGTAGAGAATTGATACAAGAAAGAAATCTGGAAAATCAGAAATGGAGAAAGAACAACGGAAATTTTAAGTATCTAGGCAGCTAGAGTGGACTGTTTTCCTTATAAGTTCTTTGATGCATGGTTGACAGTTCAAAGGAAACTTTATAACCCTGCCTTATGGGTTTTAAGTATACGTAGATCTAACATATATGACATCTATCATACAAAGATGATAAAGAACCTACAGGAACATTTCTTTATATCATTTGAGGCAACAGAACATTGTTTCTAAGAAAACTGAGAAAAATTAGAACAATTTGTGTGTATATATCCCTAGAAAAATCACTAAATATTATACAATGGGTTACAGAAAAAATATATAATAAACTAAAATTGAATACTAAAAGAAGGAAACTAAAATTAAAAATAAGAGAAGCAAAAAGAAAACAAATTTCAAAATTCTGTGCTCAATTAAAATATAGCAAAAGTACATTAAATATAAATGGTCCAAAAAATCAATTAAAAGACAAAAACACATGATCCAACTAAATGCTGTCTATGAGCAGCTCACTTCAAACATTATGATAGCTGGGTTACCAGTAAAAGAATGGAAAAATAGACATCCTGTGAAAAGGAAGTAAATTTAGCCATTAGTATCTGTCTAAATCAACTGCAGATCAAAGAAAATCAATAGTTGATAAATGGAGGCACCACATAACCATAAAAGGCTCAATTCAGCTAGTGGGCATCACCAAACCAAAGATTTTCAAAATACATGGGACAGAAATTGAAGAACTGTCAAGAGAAATGAATGAATCTATAGTTATAATTGGAGGCATCAATGACTGTCTTTAGGGCAATGATTAGAACTGTTAGATAATCAGCATAGATGCAGGAACAACAACCATCAGTCAGCTGAACTAAACTGACATTTACAGCACCACCAGCAAGTATCTTCCCAAAATAGTTATCAAATTTAATTCTTCCCCATTCATTCTTCACACCATTCCAAGCAGATTTTTGCCTCTATCACTGCAGTGAAACCATCCTGCTCAAGTTCACTAACCCCTTTGGGTTGGTCCAATATCAGTTGTCATCTTGTTGGAAACAGTAGCATGTGATATAGCTGACTAAACCCTCTTCTCTGAAACACAGTTTTTTTTCACCTGGCTTTCAGGTCAGTATACTTTCTTCCTGCTTCACAGCGACTACTTATTACCAAGAGCTGTGTTCCTTTTCATCAAGCCAACATCCCTATTCTGGGTGGCCCAAGACATAGAATGCCCCTTAAATCCCTTCTCTTTTCTGTTAACAATCATTCCCTCAGAGACCCCATCCACAGGAATAGCTTTAAGTAACAGCTTTGTACAGATGACTTACAAATTCATGTTTACAAGAAGAACATCCTCACTTGTTACTTATCTAATCTTACCTCCCTCTGTGTTTCCTCTTCCTATTCTACTCCAAAAGCACAAGATACATACACTTACCTCAAAATGCCGGGGACATTCCAGACTCGTGGCTAACCTTTGACTTGAACACACTTCTCTATATCCACTTCCTCCCCCACCTCCTTCAAGTCTTATCCCAAAAGTCATTTTTCAGGGACACCCCCTCTAACAACACAGCATGGCAGTCAGCCAAGGTTCTAATGCTGATGGTACCACTCCCAGAGTATGACCTCGAGTAAATCATTTACTCTCTACTGGAATCCATTTGTCCACCTTTTAGAAGAAGAATAACAGTAGTCAGTGTCAGTTCACTAAGGAGGCTGTAACAGAATACCACAAACTGGATAATCTAGAAGGAACAGGAATTTATTTGCTCATGGTTCTGGAGGCTGAGAAGTCTTAAGATCAAGGGCTGCATCTGGTAAGGGCACTCATGCTGTTCCATGTCACAGCAGAGATGGTGGGGGATGCATGACAGGGATCAAACTTAAACCCATTCTTGCAATTACTAACCCACTCACTCCTGCAATAATGGCAATAATACATTCATGCAATCAGCACTCATGACTGAATCACCTCTCATGAACTGGAACTTAAGTTTCCAATATGTGAACTTGGAGACACATATTCAAATTATAGCAAGTATCAACCCAATAAGGTTATTGTATAGATGCAATGACTTAATTTAATTTTAATTGCTAAAAGTGGTACCTGGCACATGGTGAGCACTGCTATATGTATTACCCCTAAGATACTTACTAGGCATTATAAAACATATCATCAGCCGGGCGTGGTGGCACACGCCTTTAATCCCAGCACTCGGGAGGCAGAGGTAGGAGGATCACTGAGAGTTCGAGGCCACCCTGAGACTACATAGTTAATTCCAGGTCAGCCTGGACCAGAGTGAGACCCTACCTTGCAAAACAAAAACAAAAAAAAATAATATATATCATCATTAAAAAGATATTAGAGTAGTAAATGTTATCAATTATAAAGTAAAACCTAATTTTAGAGCTGTGAAAGTTGTTTTTGAAAGTGCAGCTTAAAAATCAATGAAATAGGGGCTGAAGAGATGGCTTAGCAGTTAAGCACTTGCCTGTGATGCCTAAGGACCCCAGTTCAAGGCTCAATTCCCCAGTACCCACGTAAGCCAGATGCACATGGTGGCGCATGCATCTGGAGTTTGTTTGAAGTGGCTAGAGGCCCTGGTGCACCCATATTCTCTCTCCCCCCCCTTTCTCTGTCTCTAACAAATAAATGAAAATAAAAACTTTTTTTAAAATCAATTATATATAATACATGTGAGTTATTTCAGAAGGTTGCTGTTTTCCTCTTCACTAAATTGGTTTCTTCATTACACTTACCACTATCATATTTATATTTTAGTTACTTATTTTTTCCGTGGTGGTCTCCTCCAACTAGAATTTAAACTCTAAGAAGATAGGAACTTTTTTCACTATTTTAAGGCAGTGCCTAAAGCATAACTTGACACACATTAGCACCCCAAAAAAAAATATATGTTGAATAAATATATGAATGAAAATATAAATGAGAAAAGGATATGAATGAAATGTTCCTTGACCATAAGATGAACACACAAGCTTTCAAGATGTGTTGAAGGAATGAAAATGGCCATTGAATGACAACAAAAACTCCATGACAGCAAAGACTTAATATCCTATGAATCGTGGATACACATTTATTCAACATTTATTGCTGCATGACTACTTGAATGAGTGATTATCCTGACTGCAGTCTTCTGGTTATTGAACTGCTAGACAGACCCTAGAGAGAGGCACAAGCATGACTCAAAGACTCTTGTTCCTATGCTTGACAGAGATACTGAGGTACACACACACACACACAAATGGTAAACTGTGGACATGCTAGTCTCAATATATTATCCACTGAATGATATGTTAAAAGATTAGTAAACGTGGCCAATTTGATTCCCAACTTGGGCTCACACAAATGCATGCATGTGCACATGTGCACATTCACACATGCATACATACACAGACAAATCACGACCTACTTATAAATATTGGAAGAAAAGTAGGGGCATGAATTTCTTCAGTGGTGAAGCAGGCCCTGGGGTGGCTATGGTATAAGATAAACTACAGATCATATGCCACTGAATGGCTCTTCCAGAAGGTGAATGTCATAAAGTTATACTGAGACCAGGGGAATAAAGGATGACCCTCATGGGTGAAGCGGGAGACCACTGGAGTAGGGAGTCCTACCAATAAGGAGATAATGACAAGCATTTACCAAGTGCCAGATAATACAGCTAGCACCTTTGATGCATGATGGCATTTAATCGCAATTCATATAACAAGAGGACATATGTTGTGGGAGGAACTAAGCCCTTAGGGATCTAGGTACCTTGAGGAGGACTCCAAAGGAGAGAGGATAAAGGTCAGACTTCTAAGAAGGAGGCACTGGAAAAGGAAGGCCAGACTAGAGACTCAGGCTGACTGAATGAGAGCTGCCAACACCTGAAACTCATCAGAAACCTGAATGTGAACTTTGCTATTCTTGTCTGTCATCCCAGTGTCTTCAGAGTTGTCCTTGAGTATGACAGCCTTGCCTCATAGTATAGATACAATATTAGGTAAATGAGGTGTCCAGAGTACTACATGGGTGATAATGCAGTCTGGTTTGCATTGCTGGCAGAAATCACCCAACCAAGAGCAGCTTTGGGGGAAAAAAGGGGGGGCGGGGGTTATTCTGGCTTACAGAAATGAGGGGAAGCTCCATGACGGCAGGGAAAAATGATGGCATGAGCAGAGGGTGACCATCACCCCCTGGCCAACATAAGGTGAACAATAGCAACAGGAGAGTATGCCAAACACTGGCATGGGGAAACTGGCTATAATACCCAGAAGCCTGCCCCCAAAAATACACTGCCTCCAAGAGGTGTTAATTCCCAAATCTCCATCAGCTAGGAACCTAGCATTCAGAACACCTAAGTTTATAGGGGCCACCTATATCAAACCACCACATTCTGTCCCTGCCCCCCCCATAAATTGATAACCATACATGATTTAAAATGCAATATATCCATCCAACTTTAAAAGTCCCCATATTTTTTTTTATCAAACCCAATGATGTTCAAATAGCCCCATAATCCAAGGTCTTTTAACTGAGCAATAATACGAAAAAAAATCCCCCAAAAGCCCATCATGCATAGAATAAACACTCACTGCAAAAGATGCCATTGGCATAGCAAAGAAATAACTCAGGCAATACAAGATTTAAACAGGGCAAACACCAAACTCTGTAGCTCCAAGTCCAACAACTCTAGCCAGTGACAAGTCTCCAAGTCTGATAATTCTAACCAGCAACAAGTCTCTGGAGTTCCAAGTCCACCCCTCCAGTTAGGCTACTCACAGTCCTGGAAAACTTCATATGGGGCTGGCAGCTTTCCTTAGCAGCTATCTCATGGTCCCAGCATCTCCACTGAGTCTCCACTGCAAACCAGTCCATCCTCATGGCTCCATTGGGTCTCACACAGGCATCCAGCAAACCTGCTGCACACTGCCCGTGGCCATTTCCAAAACACAAGACCATGTTGCAGATTCAATGGTCCTTTCTTTCCTGCATTTCTTATATTCCACAATACCAGGTAGAGTACCAATTTGTTAATCCAGGGGGGGAATAAAACAGACTTTGAAGAACAGGACACTCCTTGAGCACTCAGGCCCCTTCAAAAGTGTCTGCATTCTTCCTGTTGCCCCAGTGCAGGTCAGCCAGCCCAATCTCAATGGTTATAATCGCTCATATAATTGCAGCTGAATGGGCAGAAGTTTTAGCCCAAAAATTTCATTTCTATGCCATATCCCTCTGCTTACACCAGTCCATATCTATGCAAAGCAACTCTGCACAAATTCTCAGGACCTGGGCATAACAGCAAGCCTCTCACACAAACTGCTTGTAGCCCAGTCCAGGCAAAGCTCTTTCTCACCCTCATAAGCCAAACCTCACAGTCCATAGTTCTTATTGTATTCAAGACTTTCAACTCTGACCAGAACAGTCCACCAAGCTGTACTTATAGCACTGCAAGGTGTCTCTTAGGGCCAAGGTTTCAAATCCTTCCACATTCCTCTTGAAAATCAGCTCCAAAAGGCCAAAGCCACCCAGTCAGGTGTCTAGCAGCAATCCCATTACTCTGGCACCAACTTTACTGTTGCATTCAGGTTCACATTGCTGCCAGAAAACACTTGACCAAGAGCAGCTTGTGGGCGTGACAGGGGAAGGGTTGATTTTGGCTTACAGACTCAAAAGGAAGTTCCATGATGGCAGGGGAAAATAATGGCATGAACAGAGGGTGAACATCACCCCCTGGCTAAAATAAGGTGGTTAATAGCAACAGGAGAGTGTGCCAAACACTGGCAAGGAGAAACTGGCTATAACACCCATAAGCCCACCCCCAACAACACACTGCCTTCAGGAGGTGTTAATTCCCAAAATCTCCATCAGCTGGGAACCTACCATTCATAACACCTAAGTTTATGGGGGACACCTGAATCAAGCCACCACAGGTAAATGGCACCACTTCTACCCTGAGGCCTGAAGACAGTAGGTGCAGTGGAAAACAGAACAGAAGGTAAAACACCATGCTATGGAGCCAAAAGTGCTGTGTCACCATGAAAGGTGATGTTGCCTGAAAAGATCAATGTTGAAAGGTCAGAGAGAAATGCTGCACACATATCACATTGTCAACAATAACTGCAACCAAGACTCTGAAACTGGTGAAATGAGGAAGCAAGGCATGATGGGAGCTCAGAAACTTAAGAGGGAGATTCCAACATGGTTGTCCACTGGCATCTTTCTGGGCTGTGGCTGCTCTGGATGGGCTCCAGTTCTTGGTGACTTTTGCTTTTAACCTTAAAGCTACCTCCTGGCTCCTGGTGATTCTTTTGTACATAAGAGGTGCCTTAGAAATATCCAAGAAGGGGCTGGAGAGATGGCTTAGTGGTTAAGCACTTGCCTGTGAAGCCTAAGGACCCCAGTTCGAAGCTCAATACCTCAGGACCCATGTAAGCCAGATGCACAAGGTGGCGCATGGATCTGGAATTCGTTTGCAGTGGCTGAAGGCCCTGGTGTGTCCATTCTCTCTCTATCTATCTGCCTCTTTCTCTCTCTGTAACTCTCAAATAAATAAGTAATAAATAAATAAAAAATAAAGAAATATCCAGGACAGGGCAGGTGCTCAAAAGATACATGAATAACTAAGGTGCTAGAACATTTTATCCCCAAGACACAAAAGAGGTTTGTTCTCTTCCTTGAGGATTCATAAAATCACAACAAAGAGATCAGGCCAAGCCAATGTGGGGGGGGGGCGAGGTCAGCAAGCAAAACAACCTCAGGGAACCAATGTCACCACAGAAAAGATAGTAGGAGGGACTAAGGGACATGTAAAACCAACCAACCAATCAAAGAGCCAACCCCTCCGCAACCTTGCTAAGCTTCATGGAGACAGTGAACTGCCTCCATTTCACTTATTCCCTCTGGAACTGGAAACATTCATAAAGTCCCATGGGGACAACCACAGGATGAATATGTATTTCCTCCTGCAAAGACAAGACAAAAAGCACCTGCCACTTCAAACAAGCACATCCTCATCAATGCAAAGTTCATGACACTCTTGCCAGGAGCACAGTGAAATCCAATTCAAAAGATTTCTACTTATAGACGTGTTCCCTTTAAAGTTTTGGGGGCTTATTGCAGTATTTATTATTTTTCATCTGTTAATACTGGATTACAAATTTTTATTATTAAAAGATAAATTAGTCAGACAAGGCAATGATGCACTTGGTTTCCATGACAACGCTTCACAAAAAAAGTTCAACCTGCTGCATCACCACAGAGTACTTTGGAAATCATTTCCTAGCAACCTCACAGGCATCCAGAGATGCAGACCTTTGCTCAGCCCTTTCCTCAGGCCCAGGGGAACGTGCATATGACACAGACAAAACAGGTCACTCGGTTAGCACAAACATTTCAAGTTGATAAATTGCATTCATGTTTGCAGCAAAATAATTCCTAGCTATGTCAGCAAGATCTATGCAGCTAAGTGGATGCCTCTCCCATAACTGCATCCCCCACCTAGCTACGTCTTGTAAAAGATGGAAAACTAAATTCCACTTTGACTCTTTTGAAGACAAGTGACCACCCCTGAATAGCTCATGTGTTTTCTATTCGTGCATCTAGAAAAGAGGAGGGATTTAGAATCATTTCCTTCCTCCTTCTCTTTAATCTTTTCAGACGGGTCAAATGTAGCTCAGGCTAACCTTGAACTTATTATGTAGCTGATTCTTACCTTGAACTCCTAATCCTCTTACCTCCACCTCCCATGTGCTGAGATTACAGGCAAACACTACCAAGACTGGCTTCCTTTATTTCTATGAAAAACTGCCTGGTGCGCTCTTCATGCTCGCTCGCTCACTCTCTCTCCCTGTTTTTCTTTCTGTTTGTTTGTTTGTTTGTTTGTTTGTTTGTTTTTGTTTGTTTTTTCCAAGGTAGGGTCTCACTCTAGCTCAGGCTGACCTGGAATTCACTATGCAATCTCAGGGTCTCCTCAAGCTCACAGCAATCCTCCTACCTCTATCTCCGGAGTGCTGGGATTAAAGGTGTGTGCCATCACACTCGCCTCTCTGTCTTTTTCAGACATATCGCAGTCCAGTGATGTGGACCAATGTATTGGGGGAATACAGGGAAAACTACAGAGAATTTAAGACACTTCATTGCAAAGTTACCACCTAATATATAAGAGTTTACATAAATCAAAAAGCAGTGGAATTTTTAAATATAAAAACATGTTTTTCTATGTTGCAATATTTTCCAAAATAACACATTCTAAAATTAAGAAAAAAAACAGAATACAATCACTAAAAAATGATTAATTATTGTGCAAGTTAGTCTAAAACTACTCACCACCATGCCTGTGTACATCCACTGTCCCACCCACCTGGTGCCCAGGATGCTGACCTTGGCAGCTGCCTGCAGCCTTCTTTGAGGCAGGCCTCACACTAGTCTGGCCAATAGAAAGCACCAGAGAAGAAAGAGGGGTCAAGCCATTTCTTTCCACTCTTATCTCCCTCATCGCCCTGTTTTGGCTTCATGAGTACAGCACCTGCCAGAGAAGGCTCTGTGGCTAGCGGTGTCAGGGCCAGGGAGTGTGAGAGCTTCATTCAGTTATAAGTCAGGGAACCTCACGTTATCTTTCCTCATCTCTGTGCACAACTCTGTAAGCAGGTTGTGCATTGAAGTCTCTTCATTAGAACTATTCCCAGCAAATTGTTTCCCCCTGGGACAGGGACTGATAGAACTTTGACACTTTTAATCAGTTCTGAATTAATATGTAGCAAAACCTTTTGTCAAACAACTCCTTTTGACATTGTTACTGTTATTATCATACTCACTCTTGATTATCATGCAAAAGGAAAGGTGGTTTAAAATTCCCTCCTTGAAGCCCAAACCCTGTTCTTCCCACTGTAAGTAGGGTGGGGAAACAGCTTGCAAAGAAAAAGAATGTTTCCTTAGGTACTTATGTCAATCAAAAAAACAATAGTAATTTTAATATTTTATTTACTTGAGAGAGAGGATCAGATAGAACAGGCACACCAGGGCCTCTAGCCACTGCAAACAAACTCCAGACACATGCTCCACCTGTGCATCTGGCTTATGTGGGTACTGGGGAATTGAACCTGAGACCTTAGGCTTTGCAGACCACTACGCCATCCTCTCCATCCCAAAAGCAATACTATTTAATCCAAGCAGTAAGAAGAATTGAAAATGTAGAAAGGAGATGCTCTCACAGTTCCCTTGTAAACTGCATCTTTGTAGTCTGGCATCTTTGTTTGCCATATAGCCAATTTCCATACTGACAAGCTGAATCTGAATCTACATAAGCATGTAGAAAACACATTCTAAAACAACTACGCATGATTTTTTTTCACAAGTTACCATTTGGGAATTATCTTTAGCTCCATTCTCTTTAAATTTTCAGAATAAATCAAGAACTAAAACACAATGGGGACTCAATGTACCAAACCAGTGCATTCAACAATGACTATGGAAATGTGAAGCTTGCAAACCAAAATTTAAACTTTAGTTGCTATACTTGTTATGGTGAGCAACTCACTGATCTCTTATTATGAGAGCTGAATGGCATGTGCCTCCTATGATGCTTGCCTGAGCTGTGTATTTTTAAAAAGTGACATGTTCAGTGAGGACACAAGCAAGAGTTGAGAGTCCCTGCTTGACTCCAGTCTGGGAAAAGTAACTGGCAGAGCCTTCAAAGCAAGAACTCAGTCTTGAGCTGGAGAGATTTGGCTTGGCAGTTAAGGTGCTTGCCTACAAAGCCTAAGGACCCAGGTTAAATTTCCCAGTTCCCATGTAAGCCAGATACACATGGTGGTACATGCATCTTGAGTTCATTTGCAATGGCTAAAGGCCCTGGTGTGCACATATTTTCTCTCTCTTTCTGTCTATCTGCCTCGCTCTCTCTCTCTCTCTCTCTCTCAAGTAAATAAACAAAAATAACATTTAAAAAAAGAACTCAGTCTCAAGAATCAGTAAAAAGCACCTTTATTCATCACCACAGGAAGTATAACCATCAGTAACTACAAGCAAAAACAATTGTTACCGTGCATAGCATTTCTGGAGGTTCTTTGGGGATTATGTTTCATATGGCATAACGTCTACATAATGTTCCTCTACAAGTGCACATGAAATAGTCAATATTTTATTGTAAGATAGGCTTTGTGGAGCCAGGCCTGGTAGTAAGGCCCCTATAATCCCAGTTATTAGGAGGCCAAGGCAGGAGGATTGAAAGTTCAAGGCCTGCCTTGGTTTCAGAATAAGCTCAAGGCCATCCCAGGCAACTTGCCTGCCAGACTTGAGACCCTCGCTCAATCTCCAATAGTAATACACACACACATGCGTGCATGTGTGCCTTGTCTTAGGTGATTTTACCCAACTGTGGGCTAATGCAAACGATCTAAGCATGTTTGAGATAGTCTATATAAGCTATGGTGTTCAGTGGTTAGGTGTGCTATGCATTTGGGCTTAATGTTACTTTCAACTTACGATGTATTTGGTGCAACATGATTCCATCATGAGTCATGGGAAATTAATACCAAAATCCTTATAAGTAGAACGCTTTAAAATGGTGAATTTTAGATTTTTCAAGTTATAACTCAACTCTGAGGAAGTAAGTTATATGACATCTTATACCTAGTCATCAGTACTCAGTGTTATGACATGCTTGCAAGTGCCAGGTTGCAACATTGTGAGCATTAGACAGAACTGGTACATGGGCTTCTCACCTGTGATTTATGTTTATTAAAAATTTGACACTGAATTTCTTTTATCAAATTGCTTGCAAGAAAAATAAATCAGTATTTGACTCTATCTCCCAACAGTAGAACACATGGTTTAGCTAGAAGGTAAGATTCACATAGTCACATAGATTAAATTATGAGCATAAATGCTGTAAAGAAGAATATTTTGAGTTCAGCTCTCTTGTAGTCACCTGATTTATAAGCTTACATACACACCTATACACTTCTTCCTTCCCGTGCTTTTCTTTCCTTCTATCTCCTTCTCTTTCCATTGATTTTCAACAAATATGTTCTGCCAAAACTAAGTCTGGGCATGATTGAGAACTATTCTATTACTCTCTTTTTCCAACAGCCAAATAACTTTGTAATTTAATAACTACAGGTATTTTCTCTCTTCTCCATTGTTACTACTTACCACAGGCCCTCTTCGTAGGCATCACAGTCAATATAAAAACGGCTGTCAGTGCTGGGGAAATAGCTCAGTGGGCAAAGTGCTTGCTGCACAAGCATGAGGACCTGAGCTCAGATCCCCAGCACCCATGTAAAATGCTGAACATGGACCTATTATCCCAGAGCTGGACAGGTGGAGAAAACTGGATCCAGGGGCTTATTGGCTAACTAGTCTAGCCAAATCAGTGAGCTCTAGGTTCCGTGAGAGACCTTGTCTCAAAAAATAAAAAAGAAAGAAAGAAAGAAAAAGGGGCTGGGAGTAGTAGTGCATGCCTTTAATCACAGCACTTGGGAGGCAGAGGTAGGAGGATTGCCATGAGTTCAAGGCCACCCTGAGACTTCCTAGTCAATTTCAGGTCAGCCTGGGCTAGAGTGAGACCCTACCTTGGGAAAGAAAGAAAGAAAGAAAGAAAGAGAGAGAGAGAGAGAGAGAGAGAGAGAGAGAGAGAGGAAGGAAGGAAGGAAGGAAGGAAGGAAGGAAGGAAGGAAGGAAGGAAGGAAGGAAGGGGAAGGAAGGGGGGGGAGGGGGAGGAGGGAGGGAGGGAAGGAAGGAAGGAAGGAAGGAAGGAAGGAAGGAAGGAAGGAAGGAAGGAAGGAAGGAAGGGGAAGAGGAAGGAAGGAAGGAAGGAAGGAGGAAGAAAGGAAGGAAGGAAGGAAGAGGGAAGGAGGGAGGGAGGGAGGGAGGGAGGGAGGGAGGGAAGGAAGGAAGGAAGGAAGGAAGGAAGGAAGGAAGGAAGGAAGGAAGGAAGGAAGGAAGGGGGGAAGGAAGGAAGGAGAAAAAGAAAAAAAGCAATTGAGGACATTCAACATTGACCTCTGGCTGAGTGTGGTGGCATATGACTTTAATCCCACTACTTGGGAGGCTAAGGTAGGAATATCTCCCTGAGTTCAAGGCCAGCCTGGGGCTACAGACAGACTTCCAGGTCAGCCTGGGCTAGAGTGAGACCCTACCTCAAATAAAAATCAACACGGAGGTAGGAGGATTGCTGTGAGTTCAAGGGCACCCTGAGAAGACAGAGTGAATTCCAGGTCAGCCTGGGCAAGAGTGAGACCCTACCTCGAAAAACTAAAAAATAAAAAAATAAAAAAAAATCAACACTGATTGCCTCCACAATTGTACATATGTATACAAGCACCTACACACACACATACACTCTCACATACAAACATATATGCATTCATGTACACCAAACACACATACACATTCCAAAAGAAAAAAGTTGCCAACATCAACCTTCCGCATCAATGGGGCCCCAACTTCTGACAAGTCACACCCTTGCTCAAAATCCTCCTTGTGTTCCCTACATAAAGTTCTCACTCTTGAACTGGAGGGATGGCTTAGTGGTTAAGGCATTTGCCTGAAAAACCAAAGGACCCAGTTTCAATTCCCCAGGACCCATGCTGGCCAGATGCACAAGAGGGCGCAGACGTCTAGAGTTCGTTTGCAGTGGCTAGAGGCCCTGGAGTGTTCATATTCTCTCTCTCTCTCTCATTCTCTCTCTCTCTCTCTCTCTCTCTCTCTCTCTCTCTCTCTCTCCTCCCTCTTTCTCTTAAATAAATAAATAAATAAATAAATAAATAAATAAATAAATAAAAAGTCCTTACTCTTTAGGCAAAAGAAAAAATTCTGGTCTTTTCTTTCTCTTCCTTCATGTTTACCACATACAGTTATGCTAAGCTACTGGGAGGAGGGTAGGTCTTCCCCAAACCATCAGATTTCACCTCCTCAAGGTTATTCATGTTGTTCCCCCTGCATGTCACCCCCTTCCTCTTCTCCCCACACCATCTATACAGCGTATTAATCCTTGTCTTTCATAGTTACACTTAGTTATCTAGGCGACATATTATTTAAGCAATTTCCATGCCAGACTGAGTTGGGTACTCTTCTTTTATGCTTCGTTGGAGGGCTACCTCTTTCAGACATCTCAGAACATGCACACCCGTATGACTGGTGGGCTCCACCACAGCCCCTGTGATCCCCACTCCTAGTATTTACCTCTCTTCCACATCTATATTGGGCTACATAAGATTGTACTTACCATTGCCATTAATGGTAAGCTGTTTCCTGTGCTGGCTCTAGCAAGGCATTCTACTGTGTTGGGGAGACCAATGTGGCAAAGAACTGAAGGGGACCTCCAGACAGCAAGGAACTGAAGCCCTTAGTCTAACTACTACCAAGGAATGGAATCCTATAAACCACCACATAGGGGAGGTGAAAAAATTCCTTACCAGCTGAACCTCCTGGTGAGGCTCAACCCTAACCAACACCTTAATTGCAGCCTTCAACACCCTGAAGTAGAGGACCTACATGAGCTGTGCCTGATCACAGACACTGCTAAGAAGTGTGTGAATCTTAAGCCTCTATATCTGTGGTAATGTGCTTTAGAGCCTCAAAGAAATACCATTTTGTATGTCATACCCTTACCCCAACTAGAATATGAACTTCCCTAGAGAAGTGGGCACCTTACTCCTTTTGTATTTGGTGTTTGATACTCAGTTATACTCTCAATAAATATTTGTTGGACTGAACTAGTCTGCTACAAAGTTCTTAAACCTGTGACTCCAATCTCGATTTCCCTTCCTAGACAGAGGCAGCTTAAACTTTTTCGTCCCTCCATCTGTGGTGACACACAGTTATGTCACTCCTCTCTAAGATTACCTCTTTTGGACATGCAAAGGTACACATTCACTCTTCACAGCATCTTGTCCATCTTTCAGTTCTGTTCTTCCAAATTTTCCTTTTCATTATAATTCATACTTTCTCTCTCTTACTGTCTCTTTCTTCTGCTGCTGCTCCATTCCAATTTTATCACAGTGTCTCTCTCATTCATCTACTATACTTGTGAGCCCTCTTCAGCATTGCTAGATGATACGGTTGATACATGTGCATAAGGAAAACAAGATCAGGTGGCAAATAATACTGAAATAAGAAACCCCTTTGGGAGAAATAGTGTAGATGGATCAGACATGTGATTCTATCTCAAAGACAGACTTAGAGTGTTCAAGCATTCAAAAGACTATCGGAAGAGGGGTGGAAAGATTGTTAGAGCCACAAGTTGTGTCATTATGCACAGAGACATTGCCTCTTCCCCATAACTGATGGCTACCCCCACAATGCCCAACCCACATTCCCCAATGAGGAGGGTCCCTTCGGGAAGGGGGAGGACAGGGAGGAGGCTATCAAAGACACCAACATGAATGTAAAATTAAACTTAAAAACCTTTAAAAAACTATACATCTATGCATTGCATTTCTAATACAGAAGAAAAACTTTATTTTAGGTCTTAGTGATTAATCTCAAAATAAAGTGCCAATTATGCTCTAAGTTTTCATGAATGCTCAAGGAAGCACTTTAAAACAGTAGGTGATACTGAGCCCCTGAGGTATTATGTGGGAGCTGACAGAGTTCATACTACTGTAAACACATGAGAATGACTCTAAGGTAAGTAAAGAAGCAGCAGTGATTATGAAAATACAATCATTACTTTGCCCAAACTACTTTACTGTTATAAGAAGGAGAATTTCAGAGTTGAACACAGTTGCGACTGACAGGACAACCTGCTCTAGAAAACATCTCAAAGATCTCTCACCTCCATGAGAAACAAACTACAGCTAGGTGAAACAGATAACAGTAAGTCTGACTCATAGAGAAAGCTCTGCTAGAGACTTTAGCTTGAGCCCAAACTAAAGCTAAGCTGGTATTTTATCATTCTGAAAGAAACAAAGGGCTCACTGAAAGTTTCTGTGGGACTGGAAGATGTGATTACTCTGGATAGGTGAGCATGTCCTTTCTGAAAATTTGTATTCTGCTATTTTCCTAAATGATTTTTAAAGTTGTTTTTATTATTTAGTGATTTTTTTTTTAAATAAAAAGATCGTACTCTTAGACCCCCCCCCTGTCCCCACCGCAATTCTGCTGAGGTTCTTCTTCTGTGGGTTATTGGTATTCACTGTGAGGACCAACGGGCCTCAGTCAGTCTCTGCATTAGGTCATGGGGATGATGGTGCCTCAGGATATTCCCCACCCACCCTAAGGCTCTTACAATCTTCCCATCCCTACTTTCACAATGTTCCTAGAGCCTTGGCTGGCAAGATAGGGATCTGATTAAGTTTTGCTTTCTCTGTAAACTCTGAATCAGTTTTGATGAGGTTTGAGTGACTGCAGTGTCTGTTTCCCTGGAAATGGTTTTCAGGCTAGCTGTGAGAACAGTATTCTTATCACCACTTACTTCCTCTGTAATGACTTTTGTGCCCGGGTAGATGAGAAGGGAGATGAGAAGAGGGAGAAAGAGGCCGACAGAGAGACAGAGGAGAGAGAAAATGGATGCACCAGGACCTCTAGCCACTGCAAACAAACTTCGCACTCATGAGCCACTTTGGCATCTGGCTTTCGTGGGTACTGGGGAATTTAACTGGGTCCTTGGGCTTTGCAAACAAGCTCTTTAACCACTCTCCATCTCTCCAGCCCCAAGGATCTCTCTTCTTGATGTATTCATGTATCCTAGTTCTCCCTAGTATTCTTTATCTGACACACATCAGTGCACTCCCCCAGGGAACTGGGGAGCCAGGGCCTACCCCTGTCCTAAATCATTGTTTAAAGCATCAATAAGAGACTGATTGAATAAACCTTAGTGTGTCCATACAATGATATACCACCCAGCTAAAAGGAATGCAGGCTCTCTATGAATTATAGTAAAGTGAGTTCCAGAATACAATGTTAATAGAAAAAAAGAAAAACAAGTTACTAGTCTACCGTGAATCTCATACACAAAGGACATAAACACCTTTTTACTTTAAATAATGGCATGAAACCCAAACAATTAAAAAAATATAGCTACTTGTGGTATATACGGGATAGAATGTAAGAGGTGGTAGGGAAAAACATAAATTCCTCTGAATATATTTAAATATTTTGTTTGGAACATGTAAATATCTTACATTTTTGTAACACAAAGTTAAGCTTTAAAAAACAATCATTAGTAAAAATAAAACAAAGAAACTTGTTTTGAGGTAAGCAATAATTGTCCCACTGACTGCAATATAAAAGCCACACACAAGGGCTGGAGAGATGGCTTAGCGGTTAAGGCACCTGCCTGCTAAGCCTAAAGAACTTGGTTCCAATCTCCAGGTCCCAAGTTTAGCCAGATGCAAAGTGACACAAGGGCACAATGCCACACTTGTCCACAAGGGGGCGCACACATCTGGATTTCGTTCACAGCAGCTGAGACTGCTGGCGTGCCCATTCTCTGTCTCCTTCTCCCTCTCTGTCCTTTCTATGTCTCTTTCCAAAAATAAATAAAATAAAATAGCCACACACACAAAAAAAAGATCTGATTCTAAATAATTTAAAACACGGTAGTTTGCTTGTACATTCCTATGGGGATATATCGTAAAATACAAAAATCAATGGAAAAACTAAACTGTTTTTAGTGCTTGAAATGATCATAAAGTAATGCTAATCAGTGTTATTCCAGGATGCCTGAATGTTTCATACAATAGAACAGATGAAGAATGTCATGATACTATTCAGAATTAGACTAAAGGGGAGAGGAAAATGGCTTAGCAGTTAAGGCATTTGCCTGTAAAGCCAAAGAACTCCAGTTTGATTCCCCAAGACCCACGTAAGCCAGATGCACAAGGGGGAACATGCACCTAGAGTTCGTTTGCAGTGGCTAGAGGCCCTGGTGTGCCCATTCTCTCTTTCTATCTGCTTCTCTCTCTCTCTCAAATAAATAAATAAATAAATAAATAAATAAATAAATAAATAAAATATATTTTTAAAATAACAATTAGACTTAAAGACTGGAGAGATTGCTCAGTGGTTAAGGTGCTTGTTTGCAAAGCCTAACAGCCTAGGTTTGATTCTTCTCAGTACCCATATAAAGCCAGATGCACAAAGTGGCACATGTATATGGAGTTTATTTGTGGTGGCAAGAGGCCCTGGCATGCCCATATTCATATCTCTCTCTCTCTTCTCTCTCTCTCTCTCTCTCTCTCTCTCTCTCTCTCTGTGCAAATAAACAAAAATATTTTTAAAGGAATAAAAAGAAGCAGACTTAAGTCATGAGGAAGAGAAAATAAGAATGTTAACACTGATGAAGTTAAGGAAACATGTATAGTTGAATTGGAAATAAAAACCCAAGATGCATTTTTCTGTTTAACAAAGTATTCATTTCCAGGCTATATTTACCTAGAAAGTCCAGAAACAATGACCATTTCATTAGTAATAAGCACTCCTCTGTGCAGATCAAGAATTAGGTTCCAGACTGGAGGGATTGCTTAGTGGTTAAGGCACTTGCCTGAAAAGTCAAAGGACTCAGGTTTGATTCCCCAGACCCATGTAAGCCAGATGCACATAGTTGTGCATGCGTCTGGAATTCATTTGCAGTGGCTGAAGGCCCTGGCACACCCATTCACTCTCTCTCTCTTCCTCTCTCTCCCTCTCTCTCTCTCTCTCTAATGAATAAAATAAGTTCTTTTAAAAAGTTAAAAAGAAAAAAAAAAGAATTAGGTTCCTGGGAGAAGTTACTGATTCTAGATCAAGGAGAAGAAATGAACACCATGAACCTGGAACATCTTGTCAGACCAAAAGACAAGAATGCCAGAATGCCAGAGTCAGATTTTTAAAGGGGGGGGGCAGAGGCTCCAACGTGGACAAAGAGAGGAAACTGAGCATCACTGAGGACAATAACTGCAACAGGCTCAGACACATCTAATGTTGATTAGCTGATGGATTTAACAAAACTAAAATCTCACTGGTTACCCTGGAGAATGCTATGCTACCAACTCATCTTGAAAACTGATAAACAGACAAGAAGAATGAAGCAAGCATTTTCTTTGCCCTCCCCACATGACCAATACCTCAAGATAAGCAAACAGTGGATGAAGGAAGTTTCTCTTTATAGAATCATTGCAGAAGTGTAGAAAGGATGAGTTTTGCAGCCCCGAGGGATTTAATGGATTTAGTCAACAAAAAGCAATAGCTGCTAACATCCCAGAGATGATGCCAGACACGACATAAACTTCATGAAGGGGCACAATACTGCCTATAAGACAGTTTTCTCAAAAAGAATCCAAGCCTCTCAAGCTAACTACAAGCACATGGGGAAATCAGGGCCAGGAGAACATGGTCAATGACCCCACAGGAATGTAATCAGCAAAACACAAGACTGTGGGAAACTCTGCTGCACAGATGACCCAGTTTTTTCAAACAAATAAACTGTCAGGGGAAAGCAGGAAAAAAAGGGGGACCTGAAGTTTAAAAGATGCCCAGGAAATATGTCAACTAGTTTTAGTGGGTGGATCCTATTCTAAAGATGATTCAAACAAAATTTTCAAATGAAAATATTCAGGAAATAATTTAGAACATTTGTGCAGTGTCTTGGTAGTTGATAATATTAAGGAATATTAATTTGGTACATGCTAGTAGCACTAAGATTCTGGGACAGTCTTTACATTTTAGCATCATATGTTAAAAAGTTATAATGATAGGATGTTTTAGAACAGCTTTAAAACAGTCCCAGAGTAAGTGAGTGTATATCTTAATTTTGAACCTGCTAAACTGAGTGGTGCATACATAAAGTATCATTGTACTCTTTGTAGTTCTATATATATATTTGAATTTTTCCATAATAAAAAGTTAAATGATGAGCTTTTAAATTTGGCACATATGTTGTGATCTACAACAAGTAACACAGAGAATTCTGATTAAAGCTAACAGAGGCACAGATACTAATATTACAGTGTACCCACAGCAACTCCATGAGCTCTGTACTTCTATCCCCAATGGACAAAGGAAGGAAGTCAAAATAAGAGAAGCTAAGTCACAAAACTAAGTAGATTATAATCTAGTTCTGTCTGACTTCAGAACCCAAGGATCTGGTGAGAAAATCACTCTGTATATTTAGAAGGGACAGAGTATAGAGAATTGTAAGCAGAGGTGTGAGAAGGTAAAGAAGAGAAAATGAAAGATGGAGTAGAACTGGAGAAATTAATGAAGGCAGGTAGGAGGCAAGAAACTAGTCACACCCGGGGCTGACACACAGCCCTCATCATGCTGGTCAGCTGGACGGCTGGCACTGTCGCCCTGCAGGCATTACCACACACACAGCCCTCATCATGCTGGTCAGCTGGACGGCTGGCACTGCCGCCCTCAGGCATCACCACACATACAGCCCTCACCATGCTGGTCAGCTGCACGGCCGGCACTGTCGCCCTGCAGGCATCACCACTGCCGTGGAAAAGGATCTGCTGCCATTGCAGCTTCTTCTTTCCCACATTCTCATCTTGTGCCATTATCTCCGTGCAGAGTCGAAGAGGAGACCATCTGGCAAATGAACAAGGAAGATATAGTCCTTAGGCTTCTAGCCTTATACAATGCAGATGAGAATGAAGAAAGCCAGAATCAAGAGACAACCACAGGAACCTCTG
The DNA here is from genome assembly GCA_036365145.1 of Orientallactaga sibirica. NCBI lineage: Eukaryota > Metazoa > Chordata > Mammalia > Rodentia > Dipodidae > Orientallactaga > Orientallactaga sibirica. Next base: position 297,165 of record JAEOAD010000007.1, on the reverse strand, counting down.
TGCTTTTTACTTTTTTACCTCCATTTTCCATGATGACTTGTGTGGCCATTATGCACTTGAAATGGAGCTAGTCCACATCAATGATTTAGCTCCAAGATTTTAAAAAAGGAATGTAAACTATCTCATTAATTATTTTATATTAAAATGATAATATTCTTAATGTTATTGGTCTTTTTTTACTTTAAAAAAAATAATTTATAGAAATTCAAAAACTATATGCATGATTTCATCTGTGCCTTACATGACATTTTCATGGGCCCATGTTAGTCCAGAGCTGCAATTCAAGGCAAGCTTTTTCTGCAACCTGTAAACCACATCACCCAAGAGTATTTTCAGCCCTCCATTCCACCAGACTTTTTACTCATTCTTTTTTTTTTTTTTTTTTTTTTCGAGGTAGGGTCTCACTATAGCTCAGGCTGACCTGAAATTCACTATGTAGTCTCAGGGTGGCCTCAAACTCATGCAATCTTCCTTCCTACCTCTGCCTCCCAAGTGCTGGGATTAAAGGCGTGCACCACCATACCTGGCATTTTTTGTTCATTCTTAACAGGTTCTCTTAGATCCTCTCTACGTCTCAGCTCTATTTACCGGGCATGGTGGCACACCCCTTTGATCCCAGCACTCGGGAGGCAGAGGCAGGAGGATCACCGAGAGTTCAAGGCCACCCTGAGACTACATAGTTAATTCCAGGTCAGCCTGGACCAGAGTGAGACCCTACCTCACAAAAACCAAAGGAAAAAAGAAAAGAAAAGAAAAGAAAAGAAAAGAAAAGAAAAGAAAAGAAAAGAAAAAAAAGAAAAAAAAAAGAAAAGAAAAGTTAGCCTATTTAGTGCTAGAAAGCACTATATGAGCTACTGGGGGAAAATGGCCAACAACAGTCAGAGCAACCAGAGGTCTAAGCTACTCAGAAGCAAACACCCTGGCACTATGTAAATGCCAGTGCAATAGCAGCACACGGCATCAATGGGTAACCAATAGCTTTCTGATTGGCTAAAAGATCCACTCAGTGTAAAGGAACTCATATGTAGAATTGAAAACCAGATCAGAATTCTATGAAAACAAAGATTATGTTCTCCAGTGTCAAGCTCTCACTAGTCTCTAGCTAAAAGAAGGGTTACATACATCAAATTCTCCCTACATTAATAGTGTTTATTCTATTTAAACTATGCTGACTTCATTCTCCATTGTAGAATCTGTTCTTTTTCAGGTAGCGAGACCCCTCACACTTCAGCCAAGCCACAACTGAATCTACAGAGGAATAGAGAGATGAGCAAGAGTGCTGCTTCCATGCTGTTCCTGATAATCAGTGTCAGGGTGAAGGAGACAGACCCTGAGGATATTCAACACCTACCAAAGTAGAGATCCAGAGGCTCCTAAGAGCTCATCACTGAAGTAGACTTAAAACTCACCCACCATGGCTCAGGGAATTTTGCAGAAGAGGGGGCGGGAAGATGGTAAGAGCCACTGGTTGAGACATCATGCCCAGAGGCATTTCCCCCCCCCCAATAACTAACTATTGCTCCCACCACACATAAACTACAACCCCATGGGGAACACCTACAACCCCACTGAGCAGCGTCCCCAATGGAATGGGGACAGGGACTAGGGAAAAAAGGGTACCAACACATGATGTATCCATATGAAACATCTTGTTAATAATAAGCATTTCAAAAAATTAAAAATGGGAAAATTGGCCACCAATAAATACAATAATTGCAAGGTATTAACACAATATGTTATGCTGAATCTATATGGATCAAATGATACTAACCAAGCAAACAAACACACAAAAAATTCCTCATTACTTTAGGAGAATGCTAGAAAGCTGGAGATAACGGGTGGGGGGGGGGATGCATGGATTTAACCTGCCATTTTTAAAGAAACTGTGCCCCAGGGAAACCAACTAGTTGGTGAGAAGTTTCTCTTGCTAGAGCTTCTCAGAAAGCTGGTAAATGAAAACATAAGAAATTGCCCTCTGACAACCCCTATACGGCTACTTGGGTGTGAGGATGTGAGCAGTGATCACTTGTAAGGTTAGCATCACAGAAGACACAAACCACTGCATGGCTCCTGATGTGAGAAGACCATGTCATCGAAAATGGATGTTTAGCCCACCCACCCTCCAAAACTAATCATTACTAGTCTGAGCAAACTTCTAACTCGAGCTATCAGTTAACAGCAAAAACAAAGAAGGCAATAAAACATGTTAGATGAAGAACCACAGAAATACAGTAAGTAAAATGCAAATTGGGAAAATACCTGCAGGATGAACAACCCAAGTTCTTCAACAAATAAATTGCAAGTGGAAAAAAAAGAGAAAGGAAAAAGGAATCTGTATGTTAAAACAGACGAGAGAAGTTTTAGCCAGTTGTAATGAGAAGCTCTTTTGAATACCAATAAACAAAAGAATAAGAAAACAATTAGACAAAAGTGACTGAAACTAAGTAGTTATGAAATCTTTGGCACATACTGGTTTTGTGCTTTTTATCAAGTTCTTGTGATTAAAAAATACATAAAAATATGTTCTGAACTATCTGTAAATGGAACAGAAAATAAAGTGGCCCAGAGAAAATAGATGCCCTCTACTTAGCTTCAAGTAAAACAGCACAATGAACAGAATACAGTTTGCCAGCTGTCACTCTGAACCCCCATTTGTGGTAATCTTGATCTTGTCCAAGCCATGTGAGCCTCAGCCTCCTGGCACTATGAGAGTAAGTGACACCACCTGAAACTCCATGTGCCAGAACACAGAGGATCACTTCCAATAATTCTTCCCTGATAACTGCTCCCTGAAGGAACTCTCCCCTCTCCCTCACCTGCTCCACAATCCTCTAATTAAACCCACTTCTCCCAAAGGACCTGCAGAGGAAAGAAACAAGTTCTAACTCAATTGCATGTCTCTCTCATAGCAGCATTGTTTCACCACTGTAAATATATCCCAGCTGCATAGTGCATTAAATACATTTTTGAACTGACCTAGAAACCCAAATGCCACATAAAATATTGTTCTTATATGAAAATCCACCCTAGTAATCTGCATATAAAGTGACAGGCTGGAGAGATGACTTAGCAGTTAATTAACTTGCCTACATAGCCAAAGGATGCAGGTTCAATTCCCCAGTACTCATATAAAGCCAGATGCACAAGGTGGTGCGTGTGTCTGGAGTTCATTTGCAGGGGCTGGAGGCACTGGTGTACCCATTCTCTCTCATTCATAAATAAATAAATAAATAAATAAATAAATAAATAAATAAATAAATAAATAGTGAGGGTTGCTTTATACATTAATTCAATCATTTTCCTAATTCCCATTTAGGTTTCAATGTTCCCACTTTTCACACATAGAAGGTGTTCTGGTCTTTGGCGATGTCTCTGACATCCTTCATGAAAATCTCAACAAACAAGGAAGAGGAGATTATAACATTTCTTCTACCACTGCCTTTGGAAGGTCAGAATAAATGGACCATTCATCCTTCCCCTCACCAGCCCCACCAAAGACATGAGGACTAGTGGTCAGGGCAAGCAAATCTTGAGGAATTGCAGTCCTACTGGGCCAGACCACTATGGAGAAAGGGGCCACAAGTTGAAGAGCTCATCCTGCGTTCAGTATGGTTCTGAATAAATAAGCCCATGGAGGGCCTGTGGAAATCCACTTATTGAAGGATTCTGAAATAGGCTTTGCAGACTCAGCCTTATAGATTTTGGAGGAGAGTAGGAAGTCTCATTCAAACCTGTAAGCCTAAGCCTTCTGTTACTATCATAGTTCCCAGAAAAGAGGGGTGGGTTTTTTTGGGGGGGGACTCTTGAAGAAAAGACAGTATCTACCATTGGCTTGCACAGCTGTTCAATCTTTATTTGTCCATCATTCTTTTGGGTGTCATGTTCTCTTGGTTGTGTGGGAAGACTTCCAGTTTCAAGTAAGACTCAGCTCCAAACACTGGTGGCCTTTGCTTTCCTCACAGTCACCCAGTTTCTTAGGCAAGACTATTTCCCACATGCCCCAAAGACCACTAGTGTGTGAGATTAGGGCTTCTGGGTCACCAGTGGCCCTCCTAAACGGCATTTAAGCTGGTGTGGTACTGCAAGGATGTAACTGCAGTGCTTAGGAGCTGAGGCAGGAAGATCAGGAATTTGAGGCCAGCCTAGACTATACAGTAAGAAAGATCTAAGCCAAATTTGGCTTCATAAACAGACTATGTCTCAAAAATAAATAAACCTACTTTTCTCTCCATTTGGCCATTGCTCTAAATTGAAACTTCCTCATGAACATAATGCAAAAATTGTCAACAAAATATTGGTAAACAGAATATAAGAATATATATGAAAGATCATCCATCCCAACCAAGTAGGCTTTATTATCCCAGAGATGCAGGGATGGTTCTACACATGCAAATTGATAAATGTAATACATTGGAGGCTCCCAATTTCATCAAATAAACACTATTAGAACTAAGGTCACAGATAGCACCAAACACAATTGTAGTGGGTGACTTCAACACCCCACTCTCATCAATTGACAGGTCATTCCAGCAAAAAATAATCAGAGATGCATCTAAATGAGGAATGGGTCAATGCAGAAATCAATAAAGAAATAAAAAAAATCATAGACTCAAATGATAATGAGAACACAGCATATCAAAACCTTTGGGACAGGGCTGGAGAGATGGCTTAGTGGTTAAGGCGCCTGCCTGCAAGCCTAAGAACCCGGTTCCAATCTCCAGGTCCCACGTTTAGCCAGATGCAAAGTGACACAAGGGCACAATACCGCACTTGCCCACAAGGGGGCGCACACATCTGGATTTCGTTCACAGCAGCTGAGAGACTGCTGGCACGCACATCTCTGTCTCCCTCTCCCTCTCTGTCTGTCTCTCTCTGTGTCTCTCTCCAAAAATAAATTAAATTAAATTAAAAATTAAAAAAAAAAAACCTTGGGACACAATGAAGGCAGTCCTAAGAGGGAAATGTATAGCTCTAAGTACCTATATTAAGAAATTAGAAAGGTCACAAGTAAGCAACTTAATGCTTCACCTTAAGACCTTGGAAAAAGAAGAACAAGGCAAACCAAAAATCAGTAGACAGGAAGAAATAATAAAGATTAGGGAAGAAATTAATGAAACAGAAACCCAAAAAAAAAAAAATCCAAAGAATCAATGAAACAAAGAGTTGGTTCTTTGAAAGGATAAACAAGATTGATAAACCCTTAGCAAATCTGACCAAAAGAAAGAGAGAAGAGACAAAAATTAATAAAATTAAAGATGAAAAAGGTACCATTACAACAGATATCAGAGAAATTCAAAAAATCATAAGGACATATTATAAGAACATATACTGCACTAAGTTTGAAAGTCTGAAAAAATTGGATGATCTCCTTGATTTATATGACCTACCACAATTAAATCAAGATGAGATTACCACTTAAATAGACCTATAACAAGTATGGAGATCCAAGCAGTTACCAAAAATCTCCCAACTAAAAAAGTCCAGGCCCAGATGGATAGACTGGTGAATTTTACCAGACCTTCATGGAAGAACTAACACCAATGCTTCTTAAACTTTTCCATAAAATAGAAGAGAAAGGCATCCTCCCAAACTCCTTCTATGAAGCCATCATCACCCTGATCCCAAAACCAGACAAAGATAGAACAATAAAAGAAAATTACAGACCAATCTCCCTCATGAACATAAATGCAAAATTTTTCAACAAAATATTGACAAACAGAATACAAGAATATGTATGAAAGATCATCCACCCCAACCAAGTAGGCTTTATCCCAGAGATGCAGGGATGGTTCAACATATGCAAATCGATAAATGTAATATGTTATATAATGAACTGAAGGACAAAAATCACATGATCATCTCATTAGATGCAGAAAAAGCATCTGACAAAATCCAACATTTCTTCATGATAAAAGTCCTACAGAAACTGGGAACAGAAGGAACATAGCTCAACATAATAAAGTCTATTTATGACAAACCTACAGCCAACATAATACTAAATGGAGAAAAACTTGAAGCTTTTCCACTAAAATCAGGAACAAGACAAGGGTATCCACTGTCCCCACTTTTATTTAATATAGTACTGGAAGTCTTACCCATAGCAATAAGGCACGAGACACACATAAAAGGGATACTAGTTGGAAAGGAGGAGATCAAGTTATCATTATTTGCAGATGATATGATTCTATACATAAAGGACCCTAAAGACTCTAGCAGCAAACTTCTCTGTTCTTAGCTTTCTTAGGTTCCCATAACCATTCTCTCCCTATAACCCTTCTAAAGTGTAACAGCTAGGAACAGCGCCCTCTTTTTCTAGCCTTTGGGCACTACAGTCTTGACTATCTTTCCTCACTCCAAGGCCTTTGAAACAACCCCTTCATAAGATTATTTCCAGTTGAATCCTTTTGTATGTCTGGTCTGTTTCCTGCCTAGGGACTTGTGACCAGGGAGCAAGGAAGGTATGACTGGATGTTCTTGCCTCAGCTAGGTGTGGTGATGACATACAGCTAGTTGGCTGCCAGCAATTCGGGTGGCCCTGAACTCTTTATGCTCAGCAGTGACCTCCAAAAGAACAGAAAGGGGATAGCTTTCCCCAATCAGAAATCTCAGCCTGGTTCAGTAGCTGGTATCTTTGTAAGGCCTACCTCCCTAAGTGCTTACTGGTTCCCCCCACTTTTGCTAGGTTTCCAAATTCCACACTCCTATCTTCCTGCCTGGTCCCATGGGCTCATTTTCTCCTTTCTATTTGGGTTACTAGCTTATCAGCAAGCTGGTATCTTCGACTATGCCCTGCTCTCACCCAGGGTCCTTTCTCACTGGAGCTCAAGCTCTGCCAGGTGGTGATCAGAATGGGATTTTAATAGAAACTGTACTAGCTCTGGAAAACGAGGAGCTTGCACTATGTAATGTTCTAGTTTGAGATATATTCAACAGCATTACGAGGAAGAACTGCCAAATTGTCCTTAAGATTTAGTGTAACTATTGAACAAAGAAATGAAAATCAACAAAATGTGATCACTGCCTCCAATTCAAGCACTGGGGAGGGTGAACTGTAATTAAATGTACAATGGCAGAAGGTAAACCTGCAACTTGCAGCTCTCACTAGAGAGCTATATTCTCCATTTTAAAAGAAAAAAACGATAAAAGGACTAGCAAAAACTCCAAGAATGGAGAGCAGAACACACAGCAATGTGACCTGACATCCAGCTCTAGGTTAGGATCTTCCTTTGCCTTGCTATTTCTCATCACATGGTTCCTCCAGGGTAGAGCTGTGATGGGAAACAAGATATCAGGACTTGTGCAAATACAAGAGGATCCTGAAGAACTGAACCTCTGAATAGCTAATTAAGTTATGTGGTCCAGCACCCCCTCCCCTTACAGACACTCCAACCAACTATAGAGGCACACACTTTGACTCCATGAATGTAATGGCTATGACCACAAGCAATCTGGAAGCACACTGTCTGCTACAGGCAGTCCCACATAATTTATATGGTCAACAAGACCATTTAATTCATTTTAAAGCAGAGTGTTTCTATAAGTGTGGTCCCCAGATCAGCAATACTAGCATCTTCTAGAAGCTTATTTAAAAATTTAAATTTTCAGTCCCCACCCACAAGACCTGCTAAATCAGAAACTCCAGGAGTGGGTCCCAGCTATCTGTACTTTAACAAGCTCTCCCAGTAGTTCTGGTTTGAGAATTGCAACTTAGAAAAAGAAAAAAAAAAGTGACTATGAAAAGTAGCTCTACCTCTCTCTAATAAAATCTCATTATTTACTACATAATCAGAAAAAGTTATTTTCCCTTTTTATATAGCAACTCAAGATTATCCTCACTGATTCTAGAATGTCATGGTATACACGATGGGTCAGGCACACCTTTTTGTTTGTTTTTTCTTTTAATTATTTTTATTTATAAGCAGAGATATAGAGAAAAGAGAGACAGACAGAAAGAGAATGGGCACGCCAGAGCCTGTAGCCACTGCAAACGAACTCCAGACACATGTGCCCTTTGTGCATCTGGCTTATGTGGGTCCTGAGGAATCAAACCTGGGTCCTTTGGCATCGCAGGCAAACACCTTAACCACTAAGCCATCTCTCCAGCCCAGGCACACCTTTCTGAAAGAGATGTACCCATCTCCTCAGGCTTTGTTCACCAAATTTCATGGATGTTCCCTGAATTCCCTGCATCTGTAACAGGACCTGGCATAAATAAATGAGCATCACGAAGGGAGGGGAAAAGGAAGCTGGAGAGGCTGGCTGTCAACACAAAGTTATTTGAAAGCTAACAACCTCCTATATCGCATCCACAGAATAACTCACCAACACAGAGCACAGAGACTGAAGCAACTCGCGTGTACCATCAATAAGGACTCTGCTACAACTGGCTGCTGAATCCTCAGTGCTCCCAGGTAGCAACAGCTGGTACTAGAAAACATTTGTAAGACACCCTGGCTCCTCCCAAAGAGAAGTTCAAGCGTCTCCTCTGAGGCTTTCTGAACAAGAATTACAAAACTGGCACAATATCAGAAGTGAGCACCCTGCAGGAGTCTCCTATTGGAGACTATTTTTAAAACAGCAAGCCAGAGGGAGACAAATTGCTAGGAAGTTGCACTTTTACAGCAATTGGGAGACAAATCTAACTTCTTACCAGAAATGGAAACCCATGTGATAACATTGAACTGCATGTGAATTATTAATGGTTATAATCTCCTTTTGCCAATTAGATATTCAAGAAGGTTCCTGTTGACATCATGTTTGACATCATCATGCTTCATCATTCTAAAAGCTTAAGGAAATAAATTTTTGCTAGAAAAAGAGAGAGATTTAAGCACACATTTTTGCACTCTGGGGAATACCCAAGGCCAACTAGATAATAAAGAGATTGCTTATAATTGATGTACAAAGAGGAAGAGAAAAAAAAAAAACACTGATATCTACCACCACTGTAAATGGCAAAGACTTTATTTTTCTACCTGACCTTTTTAGCAAGGGATAGGGAGTCACATGACTGGCTACTATCACAAACTCGTAAGGCAAAAGAGTTCTTACTCTGAAAAAAAAATACAAGTAAAGTTTTTACAAAGTTTTCTCATCCATGAAAGCATATACACTGTAAGATTTGAAAACAGAACACAACATGGAGACACAGGCGGAGAGGATGCTATGAAATATTTTAGAGCAATCCCATGACAAAGTTGTGTATGCTTTGCAAAAGTATTTGTGGTCTCTAAGCTCAAGTAAACAATTTCAGATATCTACACAATGTGAATTAGTATTGAAACACTGAAGTGACAGTTTCGTTGCCAGCATCCCTAGTAATGAGTTGGAATGAATTAAACTCTTATTTGGAACTCTTGTGACAAAGCAAACTGAGTAAAACTCCTTCCCAGGTTAAGCCTTTTAATATATAAACCAAGTAGCAATGAGATTTATACAAACTTATACTAGCTGTTAATGATCCCGGCCCATTTTCCCTCTAGTTTTACTCCATTTGGTTTTTAATAAGCCTCTTGAGGAAAGCATTAAAACATAGAAAAATGGCTCATTCATTATTTTTTTCTTTCATTAAACAAACATTGAGTAGCTATAGTTGCCAGGTACTAAAATGATACACTGAAAAGCAAAAAAAAAAAAAAAAAAAAAAAATACACGATTTCTCTTAAGCAACCAAAAAGAACTATCATAGTTCATAGCAGTCACCATTCTGAACTGCTGCTTCATGTCTTCAGATTTCCTTTGCAACATCCCAGTTTAAAGATGTCACTATATCACATTTTAACCTCTTGAAATTGCTTCTAAGACTAACTTGATGTGAACAGTGGCAGTAGCCAGCAAAGGAGTGAACAAAAGTGAATTCATTTTTCCCAGCACATGCCTTTGAAACAAGTGTATCATTGATAGACTGCACTATTATGAATCCAGGTCTCTAGTTTTTGGATTTTCTATGCTTCTACGCTGCACTGTTAACATGCAAAAGTAAGAAAAGAAGGTCATTCATGTAGTGTTAGTGATTGTTACCAGAGAAACATTGTAACTGCTAATAAACATCAGTTAAGGTTTTTGTTGTTGGTGTTTTTGTTTGTTTGTTTTTCGAGACAGGGTCTCACTCTAGCCTAGGCTGACCCGGGATTCTAGAATTTACTATGTAGTCTCAGGGTGGCCTCAAACTCTTGACAATCCTCCTACTTCTGCCTCCCCAGTACTGGGATTAAAGGCTTGTGCCACCATGCCCTGCTCATCAGTTAAGTTTTATGTTACAAAATCAGATGCTGGTTTGTTTTTGTTTTTGTTTTGTTTTTTACAAACAATAAGTTCATGTTTTAAAAAAGGAAAACTTTGATATTCCAGACTGAAACCAACCTATGCTAGCCTCCCTTGTCCTCCATTGGACTTCATCCAGTGAAAACCCAGAGCTTCTTCACACCAGGCCAACTGTTGAGCAAGTTTTTCTCTAATGAATACAGAATTGTGTCTTTGCTAAAGAATCGTGGAATGGTCCCTGCTGGCCATGTGACAGCTGTGTCTATCTAACATTAAGAGTCATGGGCTTATTTTCCCTCTACACAATGAACTGTGCCACTGCACTTCTGTTAGGGCAGTGTCCTGATTGGCACAATGAAAACCATCTTATACATTGGCATGATTACAATAAATGGTTATCATTAAGAAATATCTAGTTGTGGCCATTTAAACAATCCTTTCCATTTTCTTGCATTCCACCTCTCCTGCAAGATCCGCTGTGAGTGCAGAACCATCATCTTGAGACAGCTGCTCTGCACTGGAAACTGCGTCCCCTCTCTGGAGCTCTGTTGGCAATCCAAACACATGGTTGGGTTCTCTCCATCGTGCCCAGGATACAGTCAACTCAGAGAAAAGCTGAGTTGACAAACAGGTTCCACTTGGGCGCCGGGTCCTATAGTCCCTTCCTATTTCTCTCTTCAAACATAAACCCACTCATTCATTCACAAATCCCAGCGCTGGGCCCCAGTGCTGACAGCACTTCCCCCAGCCTGGCTGGCTTTCTCAGGTAAAAATCTGAACAGGAGGTGGTCAGGTATCCCGTCTGCACCAGTTATCTACAAGGCATGCAAATCCAGCTCTGTGCTCAAAATTCATTCAGAGCACTCGCGTGCTCTGGGTGATGCGTACCCACCCCTCCCACTGCATCAATCGGGCCACAGCCTCCCTTCCCAAAGTGAGAAACAGGCCACCCCAAACTGCCTCCTTCCCCAACCCCTTCACCTCCCCCGACCCCGGAACCAGCTAAGGTCTCCCTGAAACTCTCCTGGGGTCTTTTTCCTCCTCGGTTTCCTGGTCCCTCACCACTGGCACAAATGGAAAGTAAACTTCAGTGACACCCTCCCCAAAGCACCCGCGTCAACTCTGCCCGAGGCCCCTAGCCGGGAGACCGCAGTGCCGCCCCGGCTGTCGGGCCCCCCAGCAGCCAGGCCCCGGGGCATTTACCTTGACGCTGGTGTAGCTGGTCTGGGTCTCGGCTTCCGCGCTGCTGCAGCAGTGGCGCCTCCGGCCCCTGCAGGTGGTCGCGGCGGGGGCCGAGGAGCCCGCGCTGCTGCCGCTGCCCAGCTCGGCCCGGGCCCGACGGACGCGGACAGCGCCCAGGGGTCGTCGCGACGCACGGCTCGGGGGGACGGCGTCGGCGGCGTCCGGGTGGACGAAGAGGCCGTGCAGGGGCGCCGCGGGGCCCTGCGACACGCAGCTGGTCCTGCGGGGTGAGTTGGACTCATCCGAGTCCCGGCAGTAGATCACGCCGCTCTGTGAGACATGGATGCTGGGGGCGCAGCCCATCCCTCGGCCGGGCTCCCCCGCGCGCCCGCCCGCGCTCCGGGCGGCCCGGACCCTGTGCACCCGCGGCCACCTGCAGTGAGGGGCGGGCGCGGCGGCGCCGGGACTGCGCGCCCCCCGGAGGGTGTGTCCGCCGCTCCGTCAGGCTCTCGCCGTGCCCCCTGCCGAGCGTCCGGGGTCGGCGCGCCTCACCCCAACTTTCCCTTCTGTACCATCTTCCTCCCCGAGCTGAAGAGCGCGCACACACAGCGCCCCGCGCGCCCCGGCGGCCGCCACCCTCCCCGCCGCCGCGGCGCCTCGAACCCGCGCCGCCGCCCAGCTCGACCTCGCCGGGCTCCCGCGCCCCGGCGCCCTGCCGTCCGCCTGCCTCCAAGGGCCGTCTCCCCCACTTTCAGCCCTCGCGCGTCCCCTTGCTCCCGGCCTCGGTCCTACTCCCCAGGTATCCCCGGCCCAGCCCGCCGCGTGCCTCCTCCCGCCCTGCTTTCTCACTGTGCTTGCGCACAGTAGCGGGCACTTGGCCTTGCCTCCTCCTGCGGGCCAAATGCCCCAGTGCCTTCTTCCCCATCTGCACGCCGACCCTGGTCGCCCCAGGCCCTCTTCTTCTGCCAGCAGGCCAGATCGTGAAGGACTGGGTGGACCTCATTTAAGTCTCTTGCTTCTCAGGAACACCTTTCCACACACACATCCCTAAGGGAACAGCAAGATGCCCTCTCTGAAACAGCTGTGACCCTACAGCTCACCCTACCGATTCCCTTACTGCTCCATACACTCACGGGGTTGAGAGGCCTCATACTTGCATAGCATGGTCCTTCCTCCTTCATTCCCCACCAGCCCACCTTCTCTTACTTGAAGGTTCGGGTGGATAGTGGCCTAGCCTTCAGACAGCAAATTCACTGTCTACTCATCATTTGGAAGTTTGTGCCAAAAGATGGGAGATCTTAACAGGGAGAAGGAATCCTTAAACATAAATTTCCTTAGAAAATCCAAGGAAAGAAAAGAAGCTATTTGCATGTTTGTTTATTCGTTTGTTTTTGACTTGCCATGTTTTTTTTTACCTCTTGCCTAGGTGCCACTAATGTTCACCCTGACTTGTACCCCATGTATCCTTCTGTTCTTCCTCACAATCCAGACTGGGCAGTCCAAAATGGCCTCTTTCGGTCTCCATAGTGAGGCTTACTTACACAGGCCGAGCTTCACTCCTGGGGAGAATGAGACGCCAGGCTGCAGTTCATCCCTCCCCCAGTACAAAATCTGAGTTATAGCCACCAGGCACTACCACCCACCAACTCATGACTTCCTTCTATAATTCCTGCCATAGTCAATGGCACAAAGGAGATAATGAGATGATCTAAGACAGGACTTCATTTAGAGCTGCTTATAAGGACAAATCCCATTGCAAAACGCAAAGAAGTAAGTTTCAAATCTGAAACATCACTGTCCTCTTTCCCTCCCCATACCATTAACTCATGCATGGAGTGGATGAATAATTCAAGTGCTGTCTTTGGACCTCCACAGAAAAGCAAGGTATAATTCAACATCTTGAGTTTGCAGTGCATTTGGTGACCCACACTTGTAACCCCATCTTTCAGGAGGCTGAGGCAGGAATATGGTCAGTGAGTTTTGAGGGCAGGGTAGGTGACAATGTAAGACCCTATCTCGAAACAAAGCAACTCCCCCAACCAAACAATAACAATATACACCTCAAGTTCACACAGGAGAAAGCGAGTCAGACCTTATTCTTCCACTTGTACTTTTCACCTCAGTTTAGCTGTGAGTTTTCTTTCATTTAATAACATGAAACAGTCCATCTCCAGTTAACCTGGGGAAAGTCTATACTGTACTTTCTAATGCACAGGCAAATTGGTTGTAGGATTTCTACATAGGTTGAGTTCCCACCATAAGCAGACTTGGAGATAGTGGTCAGCAAGCAGAGAGTTTATTAGGAAGTGTTCTTGAAGTCAACATTTTAAGGAAGGACAGAAAGTGAGAGGAGAGAGGAGGCATTTGAGCTGAAAAAGGACACTGGCCTTGCCTTGGGCATCCTACAGGGAGGATTCTGAAGCTGGGGTGATGCTTCAGAGACCTTCTGAGTTGGGCCTGGGAAGAGGGACCTTTATATAACCATGTGGATCAGCCATTCATGCCAGCTACATTGGTGACCTTAAGCAAGGTGGCCCTTTTCAACTGAGACACTCCTCTTGTGCAAAAGGCCCCACAGCCAAGATATTCTGCTGGCAGCACTCCCAGCAGTTGGAGGAGAAAGTCACAGTCCTTCATTCCTGGCATCATGGTTTCCCACATAGTTCCCTTGCATACTGCCTATAAGCATATCACATTTACATCATTGAGAAAGATCTAGGGACAATCGCTCAAAATTAAGTCTGATAACTACCATCTGCCTTCCTTCCAAGAGACCATTTAGAACCTGAACAAACAATATCATATTTAAATTATAAGAATCCTAGACTCCATCCCAATTCCTCATGTAATGTTAAAGTCAGGAGTTAATAATTTCTCAAGCTTATCCATGATTCCTTTTACCTATTTCAGTCATTACCTTTCATGCAATTGAGAGCCATGCTAACTCATGCCACAGTCATTTTCACAAGGAACTGATGAAACCACCAGAGAAGATAAAAGCACTAGCCACTCACTGAGGCTTTGAAAGGCTAAACTACGATTTAAGAGATGGCTTAGTGGTTAAGGGACTTGCCTGCAAAGCCTAAGAACTCTTGTTCGAATCTCCAGGTTCTACGTAGCCAGATGCACAAGTGACACAAGTGCACAACATTGCACATGAACACAAGGGGGCACACACATCTGGAGTTCATTCACAGTAGCTGAAAGGCCTTGGTGCACCCATTCTCTTTCTCTCTCACTCTCTTCTCTCTCTCTCTCTCTCTCTCTCTCTCTCTCTCTCTCTCTGCCTCTTTCTCCAAAAACAAAATAAACTATGATTAAAAAAACAGATGTCATGCCGGGCATGGTGGCGCACGCCTTTAATCCCAGCACTCGGGAGGCAGAGGTAGAAAGATCGCTGAGAGTTCGAGGCCACCCTGAGACTACATAGTTAATTCCAGGTCAGCCTGGACCAGAGTGAGACCCTACCTCAAAAAAACCAAAAAAAAAAAAAAAAAAAAACAGATGTCATGACCCATCTTCTGGTGGATAACATTAGGTGCTGAATTGTGACAGTAGAGATATCCAGAAATAAATTTTTATATGTTTTTAATATTTTACTTTTTATTTATTAAAGTGAGAATGGATGCACCAGGGCCTCTAGCCATTCCAAAAGAACTGCAGATGCATGTGCCACCATGCGCACGTGGCTTACAAGGGTTCTGGGGAATGGAACCTGGGTCCTTAAGCTTCACAGGCAAGCACCTTAAGCACTAAACCATCTCTCCAGTCCCAGAAATAAATTTATGTTGAACTTTATACACTATTAAAAAATTATTAAGCCAGGCATGGTGTTGCACACCTTTATTCCCAGCACTTAAGAGGCAGAGGTAGGAGGATTGCTGTGAGTTCAAAGCCAGCCTGACTACATAGTGAATTCCAAGTCAGCCTGGGCTAAAATGAGACCCTACCTCAGAAAAACAAAAACAGGGCTGGAGAGATGGCTTAGCGATTAAGGCGCCTGCCTCCTAAGCCTAAGAACTCCGGTTCCAATCTCCAAGTCCCACATTTAGCCAGATGCAAAATGATGCAAGGGCGCAATACCGCACTTGACCACAAGGGGGCGCACGCATCTGGATTTCGTTTGCAGCAGCTGAGAGACTGCTGGCGTGCCCATCTCTGTCTTCCTCTCCCTCTCTGTCCATCTCTCTCCAGAAAAAAAAAAAAAAAAAAAATTAAGCCTTGAAAGAGACATCCTCAAGGTAGCCAGTGAATAGACTTTGACTGTTATATATAGTGGGTTAATCAAACATTTCATATTAGTATCAGGGCTTTTCACTGAATGTGACTTCTCTGTGGAAAGACAGAGGAGAAATACATTATACATGTATTTTTCTTCCCATTTTCAAAGTAGCCAACATCTCAGACACAGCTTCCATTGCTAGTTCTGGCTTAGTGAAAGGAAAAATATAATGTGTTCCTATGAACTTCTCTAAGTGTTCTCGGGGGAATGTGTGACCTGTGCCCATGGCTGGAACAGAGCTGATCACTAAAACTTGAAGAAGTTGGTAAGTGGAGGAGAAAGGGTTCCACCTAAATAAGTTCCTGAGGTCTGAGCACTTGCCTGGGTAAGTGATTTCTGAACCAATTCCCTTGAACTTGAGGTGAACCTGACTCACAGATGTTCTGAGTTGGGCTCAGGATTCCCCACTACATTAGGGCATCCCAGGGTGACAATGACGTCTACAAGCTCAGACACTGCGATCATCATTGAGGCCCAACTTACAAAATAAGGCCAGGAAACCTAACATTATAAAAAGAAATTAATTAAGAAGAAAAAAAATTAGCAACAATGTCCAAGAAAAATATTAAAGGAAAGCCAACTGAATCCCCAATGTATTTAAAAAGAGACAAAGCCTCAGCTCTGTCCAAGGTCAGCTGAATAGCTTTTATGTTCTATAATGATATTAAGTAAGAGCTTACTTCAAAATTATGACCCAGAACACTCCAAGATTCTCATCAATTAAGATCTATTTTAATTCTAAAATGATATGAATTCCCCAGAACTCCTTTAAGGATGCAGAAGATGTGATTAATACACTTTGGATCCCTATTAACCAGAAAGGTTAAAACAGCAGCAGTGATCTTATTTTTAGATAATCAAACATTTAATCAACCAGTCAACCCTATAGGACTTCTTGGTGCAGGCCATGTTCCAAATGGTAGAGCTCATTGGGAGTCTAACCACCTCACGATTGAAATGACACCATTTATTAGGCAGCCCAGCAGAGCCGAAGGAGTGCTCAACTCTGAGCTAGAAGGAGTACTCTGAAACCCTGCTCTGCCTTTTATAACTGTGCAACAATGGGCCAGTCACTTAACCACTGGGCCTCAGTTTCCTAGACAATCTCTAACATCTCCAAATTATTGACATTTTGGATGCTAAGAAAGTTTCTATCATCTTATGAAATTGTTATTTCTAATTTAAAATCGTAGGCTTTTTAAACTAAAACACCAGGTCTCAAACCTAAGGACATGTCACAATTCCCAAAGGAATTTGTCAGGAATATACCAATTCCCCATCCCAGACACTTGGATTCAGAGGTTCAGTAATGGTCTGTCAAAGAAAGTAAATAGCCCTTCTGAAGTTTCATTTGGGAACAAGGCAATAGTAACAGTTGATGTCCTCACAAGGGCCTACACAATGTGACTCCTCTGATCAAGCATTCTTCCCTCACTTTCTCTCTCTAGCTGAGGACGGCTACATAGACCTAGGGGATGAAAGGAGCAAACTGCATATTGGGTCAAAGCTGGCAACCTCAACAATTATTACATCAGAACACTAGACCACTGAACAGTAAAGATACAAAGCACCCAGATCCTGCTGGGACCAACATGGCTGACCCAGTATGGCCACTAAGTATCCTTTGCTTCATTACAATGACATCTGCATATTATTAACCTTAAAATTGGTCTGCTTCCACCATGCAACTGATAACACACCACACTGCAAAATTCCATAGAAAACCAGAAATGGGGAGTAAACTCTGTTCCAGAGAAAATCCCTAATCATTCTTTGAATCCCCTGTCTTCTTCCCACAGTAACTCATGATAATCCTCCCATCATCAAAGTTTGCCCTAAATGCTATGATGTCGTTCTCTCTTGAGCATTCTAGACTCATCCCTTGAGTGTGGACCTTTGCCCTAAAATAAACTTCCTGCAGTTCCTTTATCTCCTCTTCAAACTCTTTCTGGGACAAGAACTGGGAAACAATGGGTAGAGGTCTCAATTTAGTTTATTTTTGAGACTTACCCAGCCTTCACTGACTGTTACACAAATAGCTTCTTTGCTGTTTCTCCAGGAGATTTAGCATCCACCATGCTGGTCATGTAGTCACACCTATACTTAATAGCTAACTCTTTCCCTTCCTTAAGTCTTAGATGTCCCCTATTCCACACTTCCTATCCCCAACTCTAATTGAAACTGCAACCCACATCCCTTCACGGTCACTCTGCCACTCCCAATTCTTCCTAGCCTGACTTTTCCTCATTTCATAGGACTTGTCACCTGGCAACTTACTACACAATTAGCTCACTTGTTGTCTTGTTTATTTCTGTCTCCTGCTGAATATAGGCTGCATACAGGCAGGATTTTTTTTTAGTTTCTTATTTACTAGTGGAGTCCATACTTTTATAACAGCATTAGTATACAGCTAGTGCTCAAATATATGTTAAAGGAAAGAATGAATGATTTTCTTCCTTTATCTTTCTCATCTCTTAACTGTTAGAGCCCAAAACTGAAACTATTTTTTTAACTGAGTAGAGTTTCATGTTCCATATTTTTTAAAATATTTTATTATTTATTTATTTGAGAGAGAGAGAGAGATACAGAAATAGACAGGTAGAGAGAGAGAGAACGGGCACGCCAGGGCCTCCAGCCACTGCAAACGAACTCCAGATGCATGTGCCCCCTTGTGCTTCTGGCTAACATGGGTCCTGGAGAATCGAGCCTTGAACCGGGGTCCTTAGGCTTCACAGGCAAGCGCTTAACCACTAAGCCATCTCTCCAGCCCCCATGTTCCATATTTTTTAGTTAGTGAATGCTTTGATAGGAAAATACCACCTACCAAACCTAAACTCAGAGCAGAATAATCTCCTAAACAAACCTATCATCAGGATTAAAAAGATAATCAAAACCCTACCCAAAAAGAAGAGTCCAGGAGCAGATGGCTTTTCAGCTGAAGTCTATAAAACCTTCATGGAAGAACTGAAACCAATTTTTGTTTGTTTGTTTGTTTGTTTGTTTGTTTGTTTGTTTGTTTGTTTGTTTTTGAGGTAGGGTTTCACTCTAGTCCAGGCTGACCTGGAATTCACTATGTAGTTGCAGGGTGGCCTCGAACTCACAGTGATCCTCCACCTCTGCCTCCCAAGTGCCTGAAACCAATTTTTCTCAAACTGTGCTACACAACTGGAGAACTGGGAAAGCTCCCCAACTCCTTCTATGAAGCTAGTATCACCCTAGTACCAAAACTAGGCCAAGATGCCACAAGAAAACTATAGGCCTATTTCCCTGATGAACATAGACACAAAGATCCTGAACAAAATCCTCACAAACCGAATTCAACAACATATCAAAAGCATTATCCACCTTGATTAAGTAGGCTGCATCCCAGGAATGCAGGGGTAGTTCAACATACGGAAATCTGACAATGTAATACACCACATAAACAAGCTTAAGCACAAAAACCACATGATCATTTCGATAGATGCAGAAAAGGCCTTTGACAAAATACAACATCACTTCATGATCAAAACATAAGGGAGAATAGGCATGGACAGTTTATATATCAACATAATAAAGGCCATATATAAAGCTCCTAAAGCCCAAATAATACTTAATGGGGAGAGACTGAAGGAATTCCCACTGAGATCAGGAACAAGACAAGAGTGTCCACTCTCACCTCTACTCTTCAACATAGTACTGGAAGTCCTAGCTCAAGCAATAAAACAGGAGAAAGAAATAAAAGGGATACAAATTGGAAAGGAGGAAGTTAAGGTAGCCCTATTCACAGACGACATGATTCTATACATAAGTGACCCGAGAACCTCCATCTCAAAACTCTTAAAGGTGATTAAGTACTTCAGAAAAGTAGCAGGATACAAAATCAATGCACAAAAATCAGTAGCCTTTCTATATGCAAAGACAAAGATACAGAGAAAAAATAAATGACATTGTCCCATTTTCAAAAGCAACAAAAATAAACTAAAATAAAATACCTTGGAATAACATTAACCAGGAATATGAAAGACCTTTACAATGAAAATATAGAAACACTCAAGAAAGAAATTAAGGAAGACTTGAGAAAATGGAAAGACCTTCCATGCTCCTGGATAGGCAGAATTAACATTGTGAAAATGGCAATCTTACCAAAAGCAATATACAGATTTAATGCAATACCAATAAAAAATCCCAATATTTTTCTTCACAGAGACAGAAAAAATGATCTCAAAATTCATATGGGGGCTGGAGAGATGGCTTAGCAGTTAAGGCGCCTGCCTCCTAAGCCTAAGAACGCTGTTTCCAATCTCCAGGTCCTATGTTTAGCCAGATGCAAAAAAGTGACGCAAGAGCGCAATGCTGCACTTGACCACAAGGGGGCGCATGCATCTGGATTTCATTCGCAGCAGCTGAGAGGCTGCTGGTGCGCCCATCTGTCTTCCTCTCTCTCTCTGTCTCTCTCTCTCTCTCTCTCTCTCTCCTCTCTGTCTCTGTCTCTCTCCAAAAAAAAAATCATATGGAATGGCAGAAGGCCTCGGATATCCAAGCATATCCTCAACAAAAGAAACACCTCTGTGGCTGGAGAGATGGCTTAGCAGTTAAGGCACATGCCTGTGAAGCCTAAGGACCCCAGTTTGATTCTCCAGGTCCCACATAAGCCATACGCACATGGAGGCTCATGTGTCTGGAGTTCGTTTGCAGTAGCTAGAGGCCCTGGCACATCCATTCTTTCCCTCTCTCTCTCTCTCTCTCTCTCTCTCTCTCTCATTCTCTCCCTCCCTCCCTCTTTCTGTCTCTAATAAATAAATTTTAAAAATTAAAAAAGAAAAGGAAACACCTCTGGAGGCATCACCATAACTGATCTAAAGCTATATTACAAAGTCATAGTCATAAAAACAACATGGTACTGGCATAAAAACGGGATTATAGACCAATGGAACAGAATCTAGGACCCAGACTTTGGGTCAAGTAACTACAACTACTTGATATTTGACAAAGGCCCTAACAATGAAGACTGGAAAAAAGACAGTATCTTCAACAAATGGTGCTGGACAAACTGGATAACCTTATGCAAGAAAATGAAACTCAATCCACACATCTTGCCATGCACAAAAATCAAATCCAGCCAGGTGTGGTGGCACACGCCTTTAATCCCAGCACTCGGTGGAGGATCACCGTGAGTTCGAGGTCACCGTGAGACTACATAGTTAATTCCAGGTCATCCTGGGCCAGAGTGAGACCCTACCTCGAAAAACCAAAAAAAATCAAATCCAAATGGATCAAAGACCTCAATATAAGACCGGAAAACTCCACTACTGCTGGAAGAAAAAATAGGAGGAACTTTCCATGGTATAGGAGTGGGAAAAGACTTCCTGAACAAAATCCAGTAGCTCAGGAAATTAAACAATCACTCAACCATTGGGATCTCATGAAGCTGAAAAGTTTTTTCACAGACAAACATACAATAAGCAGAGCCAATAGATTACCCACAGAGTGGGAGAAAATTTTTACTGGCTATACAACTGACAGAGGCCTAATTTCTAGAATTTACAAAGAACTCAAAAACCTAAACAATAAAAAGCCAAACAACCCAGTCACAAAATGGGACAGAGAACTGTACAGGGAGTTCTCAGAGGAAGAAATACAAATGGCAAACACACATATAAAATGTCCAACAGCCCTAATCATCAGGGAATTGCAAATTAAAACAACTATGAGATTCAACCTTACCCCAGTAAGGATGGAAAACATTAAAAAATCTAATGAAAACAAATGTTGGCGAGGTTGTGGAAAAATAGGAACCTTCATTCACTGTTGGTGAGAATATAAGATGGTACAACCACTATGGGAAGCAATATGGAGACTCCTAAAAAGGATGACTATAGAGTTACCAACAGACCCAGTTATTGTCTTACTGGGCATTTACCCTAAAAGTTCCATGCCTCAGTACAGACAGATTTGCTCAACCATGTTTATAGCTGCTCAATTCATAATAGCGAAGAACTGGAATCAACCCAGATGTCCAGCATTAGACAAATGGATAACCAAGATGTGGTATATCTACATGATGGAATTGTACACAGCAGTAAGAAAAAATGACACAATGAAATTTAAAGGAAAATGGTCGAACCTGGAACAGATCATTCTCAGTGAACTCACCCAATCACAGAAAGATAGTCATCGCATGGTCTCACTCATCTGTGGCTCTTTACCTGAATCTGCCTGAGATACTGACATACCTAATAAGCATCTCGAGGTCCAGACAATAGGGAGGGTGGGATAGGAGGAGAAGGTAAGGGTGGGGGACCCAAATGGAAATGGCACCATAACATCCTATATCCTGAAAGACAGACTAAAATGTTGAACCTTCATCAAGTCCTCAGAGGGAACACCTGATTCACAGGACCCTGGAGAGGGTATGATGAAGACTAACCTGAAGCGTCCCCTGATTCATTCCCTCTTTCTCTCTCTCTCCCTCTCTTTCTCTCTCTCTCTCTCTCTCTCTCTCTACCTACCTATTCCCTCTCTTCTTTCTCTTCTCTTGTTCTCTTTTATATTACCTATCTTTTTCTTCCTTCTTTTTCCTTGATGTTGGCCAATAACTCTCAGTACCAGCATGAGGTTAACATCCACAATTAGCTGTTGATCAGAGAGCCCTACAGGGTTTCCCAAAAGAAGACAGATTTCTGTCAGAGTACTTGATGACCCACCAAAGGTTAATGCTAAGACCCTACTGCCAAAGACACCATATGCTGTTGGTATGGAACATGCAGTGACCTGGCTAGAATCTGGAAGAGAGACAGTCCCCAGACAGTTAGCTTGTCTAGTGCCAGAAGGTGCTACATGAGCAACGGGGAAAATGACCAACAACTGTCCAAGCAACGCGTGATCTAAGCTTCTCAGCAGCAAACAACCTGACGTGATGCTCACCCAAGGGCAACAGCAGCACACACCCATGATGCATAACCAACTGCTCTTGATTTGGCTAACAGATCCACTCAGTGGAACAGAACCCATAGCTGGAACTGGGAAACAAGTCAGAACCATATGCAAAAACCAAGGCCACTCTCCAATATCAAGCTCCCACTCATTGTGGGCTACAAAAGGGCCTACACCTATGAAATTCTCTCTCAAATAATAATGGTTGTTCCATTTTATCTGGTGCTGACCTCTCTCTCCATTGGAGAATTTGCTTCTCTTTTTCAGATGGACAGCTGAAATCATAGAATAATCGGGAAATGAGCAAGAGTGTTCTTGGTGATCCTGGTACCAACACAAGGGTGAAGGAAACAGGCACACAGAACACTCAACTCCTACCAAACCAGATATCCAGAGACACAGAGGCTCTGTAAACCTCATCACTGAAGTAGATCTAAAACAATCCCAATATGGCTCAGGGAAATTCACGGAAGAAGGGGCGGAAAGAGTCTTAGAGCCACAAGTTGGGATATTATGCACAGAAACATTGCCTCTTCCCCATAACTGATGGCTACCCCTACAATGCACGACCCACATTCCCCAATGAGGATGGTCCCTTCAGAGAGGTGAAGACAGGGAGGAGGCTAACGATGGTACCAGCATGACTGTATACACAATATCTACATAACTAATAAAAAATTTTCAGGAAAAAAAAATAAATAGAACAAGAAAAGTGAGAATTATCAAATATTTAAATGAAGGTTGAATAAATTTGTAAAAATTGTTAAAAATAATAATTTATACAGATGTTTGATAGCAATGATATTTACAGTAATGAAATGCAGGAAAATTCATACATCAAACACTGGAGGAACAGCAAAACAAACTCTTACCATGTCAGAATTCAATGTGTTTAGATTTCAATGTATTTAGATGAATAATAATAGGTTTAAAATAATTCAGCATGCATCACTTAATTACAAATATGCAAAAGTATGTATATTTGCTGTGGTTTGTGCTTGAATACAACATGATATAAAAATTGTGTTAAGACAACTAAATGAGTAAGTGTAATGTTACTTAAAATTCGCTCCTGAAAAACACCATAGTGAAATATATTTTCTTTTATGGTCTTCCATTGACTTTTTCCCCCATCAAACAAAACAGAAGAGGGAAAAAATAAAGAATGGAAAAAACAGATATATAGAGAGATTTTTTTTTAAAAAAAGAATCAAAATACATTTACAACAGACTACAAATCAGACCCACAGAAACCCAAAGAGGCAAAAAGAAAGAAGACATACATAGCCATTTTTAGGGTTTACAGATACAGCTTTTGATTCTTTTTTATTTATTTATTTATTTATTTGAGAGAGAGAGAGAGAGAAAGAGGCAGACAGAGAGAGAATGGGCATACCAGGGTCTCCAGCCACTGCAAACAAACTCCAGATGCATGTGCCACCTTGTGCATCTGGCTTACGTGAGTCCTGGGAGTCAAACCTGGGTCCTTTGGCTTTGCAGGCAAGTGCCTCAACTGCTAAGCCATCTCTTTAGCCCAGATACAGCTTTTTAAAGAGAATAAAAGTAAGTTGTATTGTTAATGATAGTTGCATCATTTCTTGGGTCTTTTGCCAAGTTTGAAACAAAATTAAGAAAAGGATTTGGCCTACAGGACAGCTTTCTCCTGCCAACTGTAGAAAATGCAGAGATGTAGGAAGAGATGCAGCTTAACATCTGACTTCCTTAGGTCAACATCATCAGGCGTGCAGGACACTGAGTGCTGGGTCCTCCTCTGCATTGTACAAAAGTGATCTGTCCTTCCAAGTAACAAGAATGCCAAAAGGAAGAGCCCCCAAGAGGGGTTCCAGAATAGCCTTGCGTCTCATCATCACATTCTCCTGGTCCCAGGCAATCAGTCTATAAAAGATAAAGCATGCCTGTAATCCCAACACTTGGAGAGCTGAGGCAGTAGGATTATAATAAATTTAAGGTTAGTCTGGGCTACATAGTAAGTTCTAGGTCAACCTGGGGAACAGGGTGAGACCCTGTCTTAAAAATAAACAACAAATGAGACACTAGGTACAGCCACCCCCAAAGGAGCTTATATAGAGTAACCAGGGAAACTGAACTTACAAGAAATAACCAAGCATAATACATGAGTGGTGAGGCATGAGAGTAACAGTGAATGGTACCATCAGTTCTTTTCTGGTCATTATCATAATTAGGAAAGGCCTGCTGGAGAAGGAGGCATGGCAGCTGGACCCTGGGCAGTATGACTTATTAATCAAAGGGATCAGCATGAACAAATGCATAGTGGCACAGCTGACCTTGGTGGAGCCAGAGGTAATGAACAGACTGGACAACTAGACAGTGATTCCTGTGCCAAGGATGACAAAACCTAAAATTGGAAGAAGAAAAGACAGAAGATCCTGGAACATCTCTTCTATGTAGAAGAAACCACTTCAGTTCGCATCTCTAAAGGAATCACTCCATGTGAAAGTCTAGATTTAGGAAACAAACCCATTGTCTAGCCAAAGATACTGCTTGCCAAATGATTAAATGTTGGCTTTCTTTAAATAGTAGATTGTATGTCTCCTTAAATATTGATATGTAGTACTTGAGTTGTTTAAGTATTCAGAGTCAAGGTACATATTTATAATCCATACCAATTCTGTTTAACATATACAATTTATAGAGCAAGGTATAGTGTATATTTGCTTCTGAATTAGTGTAAGATTTCCTAAAGACTTCATGGATAATGTTTAAAAGGCTATGTTTCACCAGGTATTGTGGATCTTGCCTGTAATTCCAACACTTGGAGAGCTGAGGCAGTAGAATTATAATAAATTTAAGGTTAGTCTGGGCTGCATAGTAAGTTCTAGGTCAACCTGGGCAACAGGGTGAGACCCTGTCTTAAAAATAAGTAAGTAAGAGAAAAAGAACAGAGAGAGAGAGAGAGAGAGAGAGAAAGAGGCCTTAGTCCATGTCTCTAAGCAGACCTCCCTTGCCTGCATGCACACCTTGCTTACCAAAAGTCACCATGACCCAAAGTAATGGTGATTCCTTCAGCAAATATTTACTGAGTGCTTATCATGTATCAGATGCAGACTGAGCACGAGGGAGCAAAAACAAAAATCCCAATTTCTACAAAAGTTAGACTATTTTAGAGGGTTGGAAAGACAAATTTTCTGGGAGTGATGAAGGTAGTCTTGTGATTTAAAATAAAGGCTAGACAGGGTGGTACATGCCTGTAAGCATAGCAATCTGGAAATAGAGGGAGAATGATTGGTGCAAATTCAAGACTGGCCTGATCTACATAGCAACTTCCAGATCAGCCACAGTGACATAGATAGCCCCTGTCTCAAATAATTAATAAGTAAGGTATAAATGAATGAATGAATGAATTGATGTAATAGGGAAAGACTGGAGGAGGGTTATGAAAGTTTTCTCAGAAGAGATGATAATTAGACTAAGATTCTCAGAAAACTTTATCAAATAGAATCTTTATTCCTTTTTCTGCCCATCTACCCATCTGCCCATCTACCCAGTCATCTATGCAGTGAGGACACTGAGTACCACCATGCAGCAGACAGCTTCAGGTTCACTGAGATGAACTTCCAGACCAGGCACAGTTATGGAGTTATGTATTTATTAAAGCTTACAGATCCAGGGAAAGTTCCATAATGGCAGAAGAAGCTGGCCTGCTTCCACAGGACCAAACACAGAGAGAGAAGCACAAGCCAAAAGCCACACAGCATAGCACACTTCAGGAACTCCAGCTAGGCACACTTTGTATATCTTTAGATTGAAATCTTAAACCCACCATCACACCTTAAGATCCACCCAGTGACATTGCCTCCAGCCAGGTAGATGCAGATATAAACTATAAACTAATAAAACACTGAATATATTGGGAGCCATCTATTCAAACCACCACACACCACCATGCCAGGCACCATGAGAGAGAGAAATACTTGTCCTTAGGTTATCTGGGCAGGAACACAAGCATCCATTCACAAGTGTGTTAACATTTGCTTTGAAATAATAGTCCAAGCCCTGAGATAAAGATGAGTGTGGGTGGAGGTGATTTGGAAAATGTTACTGAGAGGAGAGAGTGTTGCTCCTGGAAGAAAGGGCAGTATTTGAAGAAGTAGAAAAGAGGATATTCCAGATAGAATGATTCCACAAAGGCCTGGCTGTGAGAACACTCATTAAATGCTTAAAGAACAATGACAGAGCTGGTTTAAAATGCTTTCTGGTAGACCAGATCTCTGACAATGAGTTACACTGGATTTATAAACTGCTTTGTGGTATGTAGGAATGGTACTATTTGTCTAACTAGGTAGGCTAAATCTTAATTGTTGGGAATTATTCTAGTTTTTGAGAAGACTACAGTGTTATTTGACTGAGATGAATATGGTTGCATAGTCAATGATTGATCTGAATGTAATCAGGAATAAGAGTCAAAAGGGACAATAAAAACCCAGAAATGGGATATAGTAAGGCTTGTTATGGACTCAGTTGTGTCTTCCAAATCTATATGGTAATGATGGTTGATTTAATCACCTTAAGGAGGTAATTAAGGTTAAAAGAGATCAAGCACACACTGAGGAAGGACCATGTGAACTTACACAGAGAAGGCAGTATCTAAGTCAGAGAGGGTGGTCTTGCTGGGCACCTACCCTACCCACACCTAGGTCAAGCATTCCCAGTTCCTAATTTGTGAGAGACTTCTGTTGTTTAAACCACCCAGTCTGTCTTACTTTGTTATTGCAGACTTGGAATACCAATGCAGCATGCTAAGATAATGATGTAGAATAGATGGAACTTGTAAAAATAGCAAAGGGGGGAGTGAGATTCCATAGACCCTACTGAGAAAGAATCCCTGGGATCTGGTGCCTAGATGAGAGGCCACAGAGTTGATGATATAAAAAGTGACTGCAAAATTCCCAGCTTAGGACAAGATGCATATGAGAATGGCACAAATGCCATATGAAATGAAACCTCTCAGGCTGGAGGGATGGCTTAGCTGTTAAGGCACTTGCCTGCAAAGCCAAAGGACCCAGGTTCGATTCCCCAGGACCCATGTAAGCCAGAAGCTCAAGGTGGCATATGCATCTGGAGTTCGTTTGCAGTGGGTGGAGGCCCTGGTGTGCCATTCTCTCTATCTTTCTGTCTCTGTCTCTGTCTCTCCTCTCTCTCTGTGTCTCAAATAAATAAATAAATAAATAATATTTATAAAAAAGAAAAAATAAAACCTCTCCATACAGTAGACTATTCACCTGGATTTGCATTTTGTGGGGGCCCAGGAGTTTGAATCTAGAAATTAGACAGTCTCTACCCAATAT
This sequence comes from Orientallactaga sibirica, assembly GCA_036365145.1. NCBI lineage: Eukaryota > Metazoa > Chordata > Mammalia > Rodentia > Dipodidae > Orientallactaga > Orientallactaga sibirica. The sequence continues at coordinate 269,196 of JAEOAD010000007.1, read as the reverse complement.
CAGCTCTGGTATTTACTCCCAAAACAGGACTAGAATAAGAGACATGAGGCCAATAAGTTTACTGCTAGGCCTTGTACAACTAAGAATAATAAATATTCAACATTTCTCAACAAAGCATGAAAAGAATAGGTAGACATATCAGCCTCCAGAAACTCCTTGCCAATAACCACATGACCCACCTTTTCCTCATGGGTCTAAGAAAACCATCTCTATGCCAAGATTTCCTTGGGCTTCCCTACAGTTGGGCCCACCCAAAGGTGTTAGTTTCTTGCTTTCTGTTTGGGTTGCTAAAGTTAACCTTTGAAAATTTTGCTTTAACAACAGCTTTAGAGCCCTGGGATTTCACTTCCTCACCAATTCCAGGTGCCTCAAGGCAGCTGCTCAGCCTTGTATTAACACCTTTGGTGGCTCTTGTATCTTAAAATCCCCTGAATGGAAGAGTTCAAGAAACCTTCTGGCATGAGGTCTGTTCCTTCCTGGAGTTTGACATTTGTTCTGCAGCATGGCATTTCAGGTGTTACACCATTAACCATTTCCAAGGCAACAGTAGCTGGGGACATGACTGACTGCTTCTTCTTACCTCATATTACATGGTTTATAATATCATAGGCAAAACTAGATTAAATCACACAGAAGAGAGCTTCCTGGGCTCTCCACATCAATGGCTATCAAACTTTAGCATGTATCAGAGAGTGTAATCTGTCCAAAACACAGATCGCAAGGCCTGAAAATGTGCATTTCTAACTCCTTCGCCAAAAGATGAGTATGCCACTTATCCAGGATCACACTTTGAAAACTACTACTATACACAAAGTAAGATATTACAAAACAAACGCCATGGCAACCAAGTAAAAACCCTCATATAATATTTTATTTGCTGAAACATAACTTGTGCTTAAATCTAAAACTCTGTACACAGAGGAACAATATAGAACACTGTCAACTGAGAGTTTAAAAGAACTAGAAGGTAATAGGTTGTTTTTTGCAGGTGGGGGGATTCTAAGCCTCCCAGCCATGGACACCAAAGACAGATTTTCAACAGTCTGCATCCTTCCTGAGGCCTGGAAGTGGAGGGGTGTAGAGAGCTGGTTTACTTGCAGAAGCCAAATTGCTGTATATGTACAGAAGCATCAATGTATGTATCCCCAGGAGAGCACTTGACTTTATTTTCCTAATGTATAAGGTTCAAGCTTGGGAAGACAAGTTCACTGTGCCTTAGAAACAATAAATAAAGTTCTGGTAAGTTGAGGCAGCCTGAGGGCACTGAGAAAGAAAGAAATGATGTAAACTCAGTCCATTATGTGGACACAAAGCAGATAAAATTATCAGAGTACTGGCTGAATAATGGCTGTCATTTGAGGGGCAGCTTACTAAGCAATAGTTTTATATTTTCTATATCTTATTTCTACATGTTTCTCTTCTGTTTGTGCTTTCAGATATGAAATTTTCAACACCTCTCTTCTGTTTATCATTAACTCAAACTCTCACCTCACATAGCTAAGAATTTACTTGCTTTTTCTTGAACATGGAGTCATCCTACTTGTATAGGTTATGAAAATCCTACATAGGCTGTTAACAATGATACCTGGCTAATACTTTATGCATTGAATTTCACTGAAATCTAAATTATAAGGTTCAAATCCTTCATAACAAGGAATATGATCTTATTTAAATCACCAAAGTAAACATGAACTTTAAAATACACACACCTTTAGACTTTTCTTTAAAAATGAAAGTGATGTTGGGATGTATGTAATATGAGGACTGCCTTTGGTTGTTAAATTAAGAAGTCAAGCTGGTATTTAAGCTTTTCTTTCTCCTAATACTTTGGCAAGAGATATAGCTAAGTCACAAAGTCCATACATTTACAAAAGATTTTAAGCTAAATTGCAGAAAGTTCTATAAAAACCCACAGCCACAATTCAGACAGCACCAATTTTTACATTCATTACACTTAAATATCCTATGTTTCTGTTTGTAAGTACAAGTGAAAATAAGACATAATAAAAAGATAGAGATGTCACATCTACAAGTAATCAATGATTTTTAAAAAATGTAGGAGGTAAGCACAGAATGACCATTCATAAAATGCCTGCTGCAAGGAGCTTAGAAATTCCCCTGGGTAGGTCAGCTCATCCTTTCTTGGAATGGTGTGTGGGAAGAGGAGACTGAAGTATAGGAACTGTTGTGGGAAAACTATTCTGCAACTGACAAACATAAACAATACAGAGCAGCTTTTTCCAGCTTATTGGGAATATCCAAATACACAATATGGTAGTCCCAGCTTTCCCTCAGAAGGAAACTACATCTAGGAGAAAGAAAGGAAGAATTCTCAAAAGAGCACAGTGGTGTCACTGGCATGAGAAGGCCAAAGTCAGAATTCGGAGAGGCTTGTGTTAGCTGCAAGTTATGGACAGAGTTTCAGAGAAAACGAGCTACCTATAAGAAGAGTGCAAGGGCACTTGAGAGCTGATTAAATACTAGACAGGCGTAAATAGAGAGAAAATCCACAGAGGAGGAGAGTGACTGAAAAGTTGTAAGTTGAGCATGGAGTCTACATAGGAGAACCCAGTTGAGTTCTGCTCCTAAGTTTAAACGCTGAAACTGCCAGAGATAAACATTGGGAAAACACTTCAAGACATAAAAATGGGCAAGGATTTTTCTGAAAAGGACTCCAATAGCTCACAAATTACTGCAGGAATTGTTGAATGGGATTCCTGAAGTTTAAAAGTTTCTGTACAGCAAATGAGGCAATAGCCAGACTGAAAAGACAAAAATTATTGCCAAGTATACTTCTTCTAACAGAGGATTAAAATCTAGAATTTAAAGCCGGGCATGGTGGCACACACCTTTAATCCAGCACTTCAGAGGTAAAGGTAGGAGGATCACCATGAATTTAAGGCCACCCTGAGACTACAGAGTGAATCAGGTGAGCCTGAGCTACAGCAAGACCCTACCTTGAAAAAAAATTCTTTTTAAGTTTAGAATTTATACACATCTTGAAAAATTAAGCAGCAGATTAACAAATCATCTAATGAACAAGTGAGCAAATGAAGGAATAGGCATTTCTCAAAAGAAGAAATACAAATAACCTATAAATATATGGAAAATGTTCAGCATCCTTATTTATCATGTAAATGTAAATGAAATCATCCAGGTGTATTGTAGCACTTCACAGTAGCAAAGGTAAGTAGCCAATCTTGATGTTCATCAACAGATGAATAGATAAAGAAAATGTATTGTGTGCACAATGGAGTTTTATTTAACTGTAAAAAGTAATCAAATCATGTCATTTGCAGGAAAATTATTGTAACTGAAGATTACTATGTTGAGCAAAAGAAGCCAGACTGAGTGAATATCAAATTTTCTTTCATATAATCATCTAAATTTAAATATGTTTATGTATATATACGTGTGTGTGCGTGCACGCATACATATAGAAATGAAAGAAAAGAAACTATGTAGGGTGAGGAAAGGGTATTAAGGGAGGGCAAAAGGGAACAAGGACCATAATTATGGGTAAGAGAGAAAAATCATGCTTTCTTTTATATGTATATATAGGTAGATGACATGAAAGAAGAGAAGGACTATTTGGGAGAAAGAGACCAGAAAGAAAAGGAGTAACAGTGGAAGGGTGGCAGAGGAGTGAGTACGAGCAAAGTAAAATGACATACATGTATGAAAATCATAATGAAATCCATTATTTTGTATACCAACTAAATGAAATAATGAATAAAATGATGTTAGAGTTTCTAGAGAAAAGGCTACTTCAAACCTATCCTTAAAATAAACCTCAAGCTGGGTGTGGTGGCACACGCCTTTAATCCCAGCACTCGGGGAGGCAGAGGTAGAAGGATCGCCATGAGTTCAAGGCCACCCTGAGACTACATAGTGAACTCCAGGTCAGCCTGGGCTAGAGTGAGACCCTACCTTGAAAAAAAAAAAAAAAAAAAAAAAGCCTCGAAAAACTGAACCCAAATTAACCTATTTTTTCTATCAAAACAAGCCAAACATTCATTAAAATAACAAAGCAATAATCAGCAATGTAACAATTAAAATGCCTACTACACAATCAAAATTATTAGATAAACAAAGAAGCTATAAACTGTGATAATCAAAAGAAATATCACTATAAATACATACTAGGATTAGCAGACAAAAACACTATATATATATATATATATATATATATATATATATATATATACACATATATATTATAATTATTGTCCATGTGTTGAAAGAAAAACATGCATTAAGAGAAGAAAAAGTGATTAAAAGAAGAATTTAATGGAACTAAGAATTTAATGGGCTAAGGATGTAGCTCAGTGATAAAGCCTTTGCCTAGCAAAATCCTGGCTTCAATCCCCAGCACCACACACACACACACACACACACACACACACACACACAAAATAAATAAATAATAAGTAATAAAAGAAAAAAAGAAAGAAAAACAAAAATACAAGTTCTGAAATGAGATTAATACTGCAGAAAAGGAGATGCACGAACTATAAATATATGAAAAAGGTCCATCATCCTTAGTCATCAGGGAAATGCAAATGAAACTATATATATGCATATATATATACATACATATATATATATATAGGAAAGAAAATATATTGTTTTTCTTATCCCAAATTATGCTCTTCTGTCCACCCTCCCTTAATATCTCTTCCTCATCCTCCATAATTCCCTTTCTACTTTCATGCCATATATATGTAGATAAAATTATTCAAATAAAATCACAGACAGAAAAATCTGAAATAAAACACAGAGCCTCAGTGACTCATAGATTACACAGTCAACAAAACTCAAGCAAAACCAACTCAACCTAATGATTCTAATATACAACATAACAATTTCTGAAAATCACTAGTAAAAAGAAATTCTTAGAAAAAAAAGAAGTCTTAGAAATTCTTAGAGAGAAAATACATAGTAAGAGTGAAAATACATAGTAAGAGTGCACACTCTGATCAAACCCAAGGCCTTGTACATTCTAGGTGAGCATTACACTGCTAAGCTAAACCCCCCAGCCCCTGTATTGTTTTATTTTAAGGTAAACTAAATATTGGTTTTATTGATTTTAAAGTTTTTTTAATATTTTATTTTTATTTGTTTGTTTGTTAGAGAGAGATAAGGAAAGAATGGGCACACCTGGGCGTCTAGTAACTGCAAACAAATTCCAGACTCATGAACCACCTTGTACATCTGGCTCACGTGGATTCTGGGGAGTGGAGCCTAGGTCCTTAGGTTTCGCAGGCAGGCACCTTAACTGCTAAGCCACCTCTCCAGCTCTTGATACATTTTAAAGATAGAACTTACATAGGAAGTATTCTTGTTTGTTTGTTTTGTTTTGCGAGGTAGGGTTTCACTCTGGTCCAGGCTAACCTGGAATTAACTATGTAGTCTCAGGGTGGCCTCGAACTCTCGGCGATCCTCCTACCTCTGCCTCCCAAGTGCTGGGATTAAAGGCATGCGCCACCACGCCCGGCTAGGAAGTATTCTTTGGCCACATAGATTTTAAGTTATAGATCAATAACAAAATTATCAAGAAAATCAACAAATATTTGACAAACTTGTAACTTGCATAAGAATGGCAAGGGCAGGGACAGGGTTATAATTTTGTGCTATAACAGGGGCACACATAAAGCCCCAGTTTAAATCTACAGGACAAAGAAAATCACAAGGAAAATTAGAAGATATTTAAACTAAACAAAAATTAAATCAAATGAAATTTATTGCTTCAAGAGTTCATATTAGGTACCATCATGGTGCACACCTATGTTGTCAGCACTTGGGAAGCTGAGGCAGAAAGGTCACAAGTTCAAGACCAGCCTAAACTACATGGTAAAATCCTGGCCAAAAAAAAAAAAAAAAATCACCCATCTTAGATTAGATTAGAAAAAGTATCCAAATCCAATAAACTAAAATTCTACTTTAAGGTACTACAAAAAAAAAACCTTTAACCACTGAGCCACCTATCCAGACCCTGGCCAACCTTTTAAAGAAAGGAAAATGACAAGTGTTGGCAATGATAGAGTGAGACTGGAATGCACACACATTGCTGATGAAAAAGTAAAAAGGTGAAGTGTCATGGTTTCAGTGGGTCCTATGAACATTCATGTTTTGGAAACTGAGTTCCTAAAGCAATGATGTTTGGAAAGTCTTTTTGGAAATACTTAGATCATGAGAACTTCACCGTATGTATAAATACCACTACTGAAAGGACTTAGGGGTTTAAGCTGGATCTCTACTGCCTTCCTGTCTTTTATGTTGTAACATGTGATGACACTGTGTGGCTCCCCTCTGGAGTATGCAGCACGCTAGAATCTTGACCTCGGACTTCTTAGCCTCTGAAACTGTGTCAAAATTAATATTTTTTTCTTTGTAAGTTTCCTAGTTTCTGGTATTGTGTTACAGAAGCACAAACTAAGACAATGAACCACAAAAATAAAGCAGGTCACTGGAGGGCAGGCCTTGGAGGATTACAGCCTGGTCCTGCTTCCTGTCCCATCTGCTTCATGTTCCGCTGAAATGTGAGCCAGCAGTTTCATGATCTTGCTACCAAATCTAAGAGCCATTCCCACCACCATGCTTTTCCTGCAATGATAGAATGTACCCTCAAACCATGAGAAAAACACTCCCTTAAATTGCTTCTAAATTCAAAAGGAGTTCTTAAACAACAGGTCTGATAGCTGATACATTCCCAAAAGGACGATGGGAACACAACTTTTAGACTTGTGGAAGCAATCATGGATGCCAGGCAGACCTCTTGGGGCCAAGTGAAAGGAACATCACAGGAATACATCCGTCACACCACCATTCTGAGTCAGATCAGACTATAGTGAGACAACTGCTTTCTCTTGGCTTCTGATTCAGCATCACTTGGCACTGGTCCCAAAACTATGCAAGTGTACTTCCCCTCTCTCTGCCTATCATTCCACATATCAAAATGAAAATTCTGTAGCTAGTTATTCATTGGTTCTCATCTTTCTGCTGGTCATGCTTCATTTATTATAAGCAAATATTTGTCAGCCAATAAAGCATGATCTTCTGCCTCTCAAGATTTTGGGATTCTGGGGAAGAGAGTCCTTTATTTTGACCATGGTATATAGAGCTGTTGCAGCCAAGGTCTGGGCCTCAGATAGCCCCAGACCAATAATCACTTTTGCTATCAATCCAGGTCATTTGAGACAACTCGTACAGAAGAATTCGTGAGAATATGGGCAAAGGACTGGGAACAGGTGGCAAGCCTGGCCAACAGACTGAGGGTAAAAACTCACCTCATTCTAGCACTGAACAGAATCTTGGAAAAATTTTATCACCTCTCTCACACGCTGTGTTCTTCCTGCCTACAAATCTCTTTAGTTCTGTTTACAAAACTGATTCAGAATCTAACTGTTTTCACCATCTCCACTGCTACCATCCTGGTCTGAGCCTCCACATCTTTAGCCTCAGTTAGCATGGTGATCTCCAAGAAGATCTCCCCCTTTCACCTGACTCCCCTCTCTGGCTATTCTCCAAAACATGCTGAGGGAGCCATCTGCAACCTTACCAGGAGCCATCACTTCCCATCTGGCCTGTCATTGCAGTACACCAAATGGCCCTAAGCAGTCTGAGCCTTTGGGACCTGTCTGCCCTCAGCTCACACTATCTTCCCCTTGCTCCTCCTCTACTGGCCTCCTTGCTGAACCTTGAACACAAGGACAGCTCTTCCAGGGCCTCTGTACCTGCTGCTTCTCCTACTTGGAATATCCGTTCCCAAATACCCACATAGTTCATTCAGACTTCCATCAGGTCTGAGCTCAAATGTTACCTGACCAAGGAGGCTTTTTCTGACCACCACGTTTAACAGACAAACACAGCCCACTCCCTCCTAGGCAGTCCATACCACTTGCTCCTTCATTTGCTCTCTAGCACTTACCGTCATCTGACACTTTTTTGCTTTTCTCCTTTCTCCCACACTAAAGGGTCAAGTTCCAGAGTGGAGGACCTCTGTCTGGAACATAATTGATATTCCACAGTTATGTGTGGCATGAACAGTTACCAGCACCCTTGAGCAGAACTGATGAGAAGCTGGAGGGAGGGCAGGGGAAGAAGTTGTCCTCAGCTACAAAACCATGCCTAGTTCCCATGGCCCTCCAGATTTCAAGTAACATGGCTAGTGGTGGTAATGTGCTCTGAGAAAGCTCCTCTGAAGGCAGAGGAGGAGATTGGGGAAGGACTAGGAAACCCAGCTGTAACTGCACATAGGCGAAAGGCCACCTGCATGTCAGAGGCAGGTGGGATGAGACAGTTCTATGTCCCTGACCTCTTCTCATTCCTTTTCCTGATGGCTTCACTTTACCTCAAAGCTTCCTCATCAAGGTACTGACTGAACTGATACAGAACCAAGTGGCAAGTTATTAACTGTCTAGGCTCTCAGGGCCTGGGGCAGACACAGAGAGCCTTGTTCATGATCACTGAGTCAAATAATAATACCATGGACCCTTGTATAACATAAGGCTTCGTCCTACCTCCAAACAGCCTTTTCTCCCATTCCTTCTACTATATTCTTTCATTGTCTCCTTTCTGCTTATTTTCCTCCATTTCAATTCCTGCAGCTATGGAATCCTGCCTGCTGTTGCAATATCAGTGGGTGAGCCACGGCCTTCCTGACAGAAGTTATGCCCACAAATGACAGCACATTGAGAACTCCAGGCACATGCCATATTAAGACCCAAAATGCCCTTCCTTAGATGGAAAAACCTGCACAATAAAAGACAGATGTTGGCAGCATTTCAGTGGCCACTGTCCCTCTGCAAGTGCTATTCTGGAATAAAATTGAATTTTTCTTTCAGAAGCATGAACATGAATGTTGCAAATGGTGTTCTTTGAGCGGAAATGCCAGTTAGCGGACTGTCTGATATAGAGGTTCTTTATCAATATTACTTATCCAGTCTTCTTCATCTTGTCCCATTACTAGCCAGAACAGGTATAGAATCATTTGTCAACTTTTTAAAGCACTCTTAGCTACTCAGCTCCTTGAACAAGTTGATTTTCATCCTTTTATTCCATTTTATTGCAACAATGATAGTCTCAAATTTCCTTTTATAAAATTCTAAATGAAACTAGAAAATAGTTGCTAAAATATATATAAATCAATAATTTTCTTACAATGTAATGCACATGACCTTCTAATGTGTCTCATGAAATGCTAATAGATTTATTAAGTCACTTACTTTCTCAGGAATGCCCAACCTTAGAAATGATCCCCATAGGTTTTCCTCAGAAGGAGGAATATTTTTGATGGAGGATATTCATTGGCTATATGTGTCACATGGCTGTTTTTTTTTTCCCTTCCTAGCCCTGCAGAGCTAGCACCATGTGGATGCTGCTGGCTGGTTTTTGTTCTTAGAAGTCAGGAACCTAAAAGTATGGTTCTGGCACCTGCTTGGCTCCTGGTGAAGGCCTTCCTGCTGTACCAAAATGTGGCAGAGGCTGAGGCAGGACAAGAATGCTAGCTCAGGTCTCTCTTCCTTCCCTTATAAAACCACTTATCCCATCATAGAAACCTAGAACTCTAGGAAGGCAGAATGGTTTCAGGGAACAAGCTGCTGCCTAGGGACACTTCAGATCTCTGTTCCCAGTATTCTAGCAAAAAAAAAAAAAAAAAAAAAAAAAACTCATTAGCAGGCCCGGTGTAGCAAAGGCCACTATTCAAGAGCATAGGTAATAAACTTTGGTAGTATTCACATGGTATTTTCATAGACATGCACTAGACAAGAGCTGTGGATTCGTGGCATCCTCCACTCGGATTTCAAATATTGTTCTCTCTCTCTCTCTCTCTCTCTCTCTCTCTCTCTTTCGTGTGTGTGTGTGTGTGTGTGTGTGTGTGTGTGTGTGTGTGTACATGCACAAGTGTCTCTGGCCACGGCAAATGGAACCCCAGATGCTTGCACTACTTTTTGTGTCATGTTTTAGGTGGGTGATTGGGGAACTGAACCCCAGGTGAGCAGGCTTTGCATACATGCCTTTAACGCTTTAACTGCTGAGCCATCTCCTCAGTTTCCCCTCCATTCACATTTCAAAAGAGGCATCAAATAGCTCAGAATTTTAGGAATGACTTGTTACAGAAGTCCCTACTAGGGCAAAGGCAAGCACAAAAGTGGAGCCAGACAGGCTGCAGAGCCCCACCAAGGCAAACTTAAGCAGAATTAAGGGCATGGGATTCATCCCAAGACTGTAGAATTTAAGAAATAAACTTCTTTCCTTCATAAGCGATCCAATCTTGGGCATTCAATGATAGCAACAGACAACTGCATGGGATATTACAGTAATGTTTATGCTGTAACTTATCTAGTTTCACAGGCTCATGACTGAAGGACAATCTGCTTTAGGAATAACCATACTTTGAGTCTCACTCATAGCTGATGCAGGTAAGACTCTGGACTTTAGAGTTTTTATTGGTATTGGAATGAATTAAGACCTTGGGGGCTGTTGGGGTGAAATGAATATATTTTACATGTGAAAAAAAAATCATGAAGTTTGGCAGTCAAGAGCAGAATGCTATAATCTGCATGTGCCCCCCAAAAGTTGTGTGGGCTGGAGAGATGGCTTAGCAATTCAGGTGCTTGCTTGCAAAGCCAAGGGACTCAGGTTCGATTTCCCATACCCACATAAGGCCAGATACACAGGGTGGAGCATGTGTCTGGAGTTCGTTTGCAATGGCTGGTGCACCCATTCTCTCTCTCTCTCTCCCCCCCCCTCTCTCTCTCTCATAAATAAATAAATAAATAAATAAATAAATAAATAAAATATTTTTTTAAATTAAAAAAGAAAAGAAAAGAAACTTAATCCCAAATGCAACACTTTGCAGAGGTACAGCCTTTGGGGAGGCTCCTCCCTCCCTCATGAACAGATTAATGCTGTTATGAAAAGGCTTTACAAGGTGAGGTTGGTCCCTTTTCGCCCCTTATGTCCCTTTCACCATGTAAGGACACAGCCTCCTGTCTCTGCAGGATGTCGTACCAGATGCCATTTTCTAAGTACAGAACAACCCTCACCAGACAGCCCAACCTGATGGTGCTTTGATCTTGGGCTTTACAATCTTACTGAACTATAAGAAATAAATTTCTGATGTTTATAAATTTCCCAGTCTTGGGCATTTTGCTATAGCAGCATAGATAGACTAACACACTAAGTGGCTCACTCCAAAGGACACACTTAATTCCGGATCATGAAAGTGACTATGTCAAGAGTGTGGAAACTGGAGCCAGATAACACCAATTCAGAGAATGTTCACCTGGTGTAGCAGGGACGGGCCCCGAAGTAGACTGCTTGAAAGACAAGAGCTCTAGGCTGTAGTTCTTATAGCCCTTGCTAGATTTCATCACATCTAAGATACCACCAATTACACAGAACACCATCACTTTTTCTATAACTAAGGAAAAAATTGTTGCATATTAAACAGTTTTACAATTTGAACAAATTTAATGGCCTATGGACAGTTCTACAAAATTGATCTCACTATTTGATTTTTTTTTTTACCTATAACAAAGGATGAGGCAATTTTTTATGCCTTCAGTTCAGTTACTTGACATTTAACAGATAATCCTGTGGTACACATTTCAATAATAAAACATAAATCTAGCCTTATGTACTTGGGGGTATATTTTCTTTCTTAAAAGCCCTTGGCTTTTACCTTGCAAAATAGACAAACAAAACTGAAATTGCGCCATTCCATCAATGACAGATGTTTCCTTCATCAATATAGAATTTGTACCCCATGCTCAATTTTCTTGACTCTCCATGTAAACAATTTTTTGTTTCAATGCCAAGTCACATTGTAACCTTTTGAGATCATCTTAATTGTCAGTTAACAATGTATTCCCCTTGAATGAAATCTTGAAGAAAAAAAAAAACCTAGGGCTGGAGAGATGGCTTAGTGGTTAAGGCATTTGCCTGCAAAGCCAAAGGACCCAGGTTTGATTACCCAGGACCTACATAAGCCAGATGCACAAGGAGGCACATGTGTCTGGAGTTCATTTACAGCAGCTAAAGGCCCTGGTGTTCCCATTCTCTCTCTCTCTCTCTCTCTCTCTCTCTCTCTCTCTCTAAATAAATTAAATTAATTTTAAAAATTAAAAAATCCTAAAACTATACACACATTCACAGATAGTGACAGATCCATTATAGCCACTGAGTGGCTAACTGCAATTTATCAGATACTATCCAACCAGCAGCATGTTTACAGATTCAGGTTGGCATTCAATGCAAGACACCATAGGTTTTCATCCATCATTCCCCTACTTAGCTCTAAAGTAGGGGCCAGGTCAGGAAATATCTTATGCATACTATCTGTGGTCTCACAGGAAGGCTCAGCAACCACACAATTTTGGTCTTTGTCTCCCTTTACCTGTATGGGAATGCATGCAATTGCCAATAATATTAATAAAAATGTACTTGATGCACATAATCACATCACAATCCCTTTTAAACAACAGCCAAAGGATTGGGAAAATATGCCTCTCCCTACAAAATGTAAGGACAGGGGTTCAGGGAGAAGAACATGATATAACGTGAAAAATGACTCCATAATGTAGTTTCAGAAATTTGCAGGATTTTTCACATAAAAATGAAGTGACTATACATCATTATGTGTTATGAAATGAAAATAATACGTGATGGCCTGAAACTTGAGCCCCAAAATTCAATATTGAATTCAACATTGAAGTCCTCACCCCCATATCTCAGAATGTGACTATACTTGGAAGGAGAGTCTAAAAAGGAATTAGTATTAAATGAGGTCACTAGCATAGGCCTTAATCCAATGTGACTGATGTCTTTATGAGATTAGGACACAGACACACAGAGGAGAGACTGTCTAAAGACTCAGGGAGAAAATAAACGTTTGTAAGCCAGGAAGTGAGCTAGAGAAGCAATCTTGCTGGTAACCTCAGTCTTTGAGCTTCTAACTTCCTATGAGGGGCTCAATTTCTATGAGGGACTAAATTTTTTCTATGCAAGCCAGCAACCTTTGGTTCTTTGTTATAGTAGCCTTCAATTGCCATTTCTCCTTTCTGAACATATAGAAAAACAACATTTTCCTGTGTCCATGATTAAGGGTGAGGTCCATATGACTAGTTCTGAGCAAAAGATAGGAAGTAAAAGAAATATGCTTCATTCCTGGGCTGAGGCATTTAAAGGCAGATGTTGATTCTCCATGGTGACTGTTTCCTCTCATAGCATGGGACAACCAAGACTGTATGTAGTAGGTGATGGAGTTATCTACATGTTCTAGGTAGATGGCAGAACTTCTATCACCCTGGTTCTCTAAGATTATGTGGAGCAGGCACTCTGCTAACCCACTTTGGACACAAAAGGTAAGTAGAAGTAAACCATTTATTTACTCCATTGAAATTTCAGGGGTGATTTATGACTTCAGCATAGCCACTTCTCATACACACATCTACTATACAAAAGTCAGTGTACCAGAATTATACTCCTGGAAATCATGTGGTATTAAGTAAACCCATGTTGAATAATTGTTTCTGTAAGTAAAATGTAGTCAAAAAATACAATTTAACTGGTTCAACCTCTAATTGTATAATCTCAAAGTTGAAAAAGACCTTGGCAACCAGCAATCCCCACCATGCCATATGTTCATGGACAATACACCTGAGATTAAATGGACTGTGAAAGCCCAATAATATGTCACTGGAAGAACTGGGCTCAAATTCAGAAATCATACTTTTTTGTAAAGGAAAGTTGACAGTATATAGCAAAAAAAAAAAAAATTACATATCTAATAGTGCCATGCTTTTTCACATAGTAGTGCCACCCTTGCGAATTCATTTACCGACAATATCTGAATAGATATAAAGATATATATAAACATATAGAAATACACACATGTATAGGTCCACTATTTTAGTAATATATGTGATGATGGAAATTTAGAAGTCATCCAAATGCCCATTCACAGGGAATTATTTAAGTAAATTATGGTTTACACCCTAACTCAAATACAGACAGTTACAAAGAAAGAGATCAGTGCCTTTGCTGATATAAAAGTACACATACATCATATAGCTAAAAACAAGAAACACTAAGAAAGAAAACTCCCACTCATTAAAGATTGTTCATGTAGGGCTAGAGAGATGGCTTAGCAGTTAAGGCACTTGCCTGCAAAGCCAAAGGACCCAGATTCAATTCCCCAGGGCCCAAGTAAGCCAGATGCACAAGGTAGCTCATGCGTCTGGAGTTCGACTACAGTAGCTAGAGGCCCTGGTACACCCATTCACTCCCTCACTCCCTCCCCCTCCCATCTGTCTACCTATCTCCCTCTCCCTCTCTCTCTCTCTAATGAATAAATAATGTTTTTAAAAAGATTGTTCATTTAAATGAACTGAAGTGTATAAAGTACACTTTTTGCCCTCCAAACTTATTCCCACTTTCATTGTGCATAGATCTTTGTAAATAAACCCAGCTAGTTAGCCCAGCTCCACCACCTACTAGCTGTGTGATCTCAGGCAAGAAACTTCAAGTCTCTCATCTGGAAAATTAAAAGAAACAACCACAGCTCTTCCTTCAGAAGGTGCTGATATTACATGAGACTGCCTGGAGCACCCAGTACAATGGCCAGTGCATAGCAGTTCCTTAATGAATATTCACCATATGCTGATACTCATCTCTGAAAACCTGAAGGAACTGATTTCTTGTGACTCAGGTTGTATTTGCTTCTGCTCTCTTACCGCTTGAAAAATTAATAAAAAAAATATAAATCATCTTGCTTGTTTCCCATCCTGAAGCTAATTTTTAAAAGTACAGTTGTGCTTTATTTTTTGAGGCAGTGCTTATCCCCGCTAGACTGTGGTAATATTAGACATTCCAATATTTAATGTAGCTTCTAAAGAGAATTTCATTATTTCATTACTGAACTGACAAATTCCTTTTTTTCTGAGAAGTTAATATTAACGGAGTCATTCCCAGGCAAGTTAATTGTATTTATCAAGTATAACTTCAGGGGCCTCTATGAGATAGGCAGCACCAGGGGCCTTCTATGGACAGAACAAGTGTAGGCCTCTCTCCTCATGCCTGAAGCAGGATAGTCAGGTGTTAGGTTAGGGTCTTACAAAAGCACTATGTGGGTGACTTCCTTGCAGGGTTATGTAACCAGCCTCAAGCTCCTGCAGGACTATCTAAACAAGGTCCTTCCCCGAACATTCTAAGAATTAACTAAACGGCCCAGTGGTAGCTAAACTTCCACAGACTCTAAGCCTGAAAGACTTGTGGAACTCTACAAACAAGACTTAAAATTCACTTCACCACAGTTCTGACTCTGTCTCCGTGGCCCATGAATGCTTTTAGGAACTCAGCATAACCTCTATCAAGATTGCAAAGAAGAATGGACATGGGCTTCAGAACTGAGGACACCTTGCGAGCCTTTGTGGCAGTAGATAGCAGGGCAGGGCATGTGGCCTGCAGTGTCACAGCTGGTTAGTTCTATGACAAGGGCTGGAACCAACTCCTGTTTCCCCAGGACCTTCCCTCTCTTGCCACCACCAGTGAATATCATTCTTCAGTTTCTACTTCTTGGAAAACAGGAGTCTCTGCAAAGTTAAAATAGCCCATTCAAGGTTAGAAGGGCAGTCAGGCAAGAACTGGCAAAGCGTAAGGGCAGATTATAAAATCCTAGAGGGCGGATCCTCTGGCTCTCACCCCCTCCAGGCGCCCAGTGTACATGTTTTTGTTGATTTTCTCCCAACAAACCAAGCAGAGGAGGCTCTCTCCTAGATTAGCATTGCACACTGCAACTTCAGGTCTTGACAGTGGCTCCAGAGCAAGCACTTCCGCACCCAGCCTCCCACCGCCACCCCTGCCCTGTTGGAAGTCTTCGAAGGACGCTGGGGGCCGTTCCCCAGTGCTCAAACTACCACTGTTTTAAGGTCTTGGATTCCAGCAACTAGAAGCGCTCCCTTCCGCCTTGTTTCCTTGGGGGTCCTCAACCTGGTACTGGCAAAGGCAGCTTGTTGAGCCTCAAGATCTCTAGCAAGACTTTGTACAGGCTAATGCAAGCCTCACTTCTCACAACAGCCCAAGGGACTATTTACAGGATCTTGGTAACTCAAAGCTGGCTGGCAAAACACCAACTTCAGAATGGCTTCTCCTTGGAGGAAGCCCCCTCCCTGCGCCGCGGGTCCTCCTCGCGGTCTCTCCCAAGACCCTCCCGGCGCGAGCGCCTCCTTTGCCGCAGGCTCCCTGTCTCCCAGGTGCTCCCGGCGCCCCCGATGCCCGACTCTTCCCAACCGGGTTGAATCGAGGCGCCTAGGCGGGCACGGAACGCAAAGGTGCGGGGTCTGGGACACCGGGGCGCGCACGCACCCACGCCCGCGCCCGCACCCACGCCCGCGCCGCGGCCCGCTTCCCTGGAGAGCACGTGCGGCGACCTGAGCGCGGGAACGCGGCGCGCGACTGGAGGCGACGGGCGCCGCGGGCCACGGCCGAGAGCCTCGGTGGTGCGGGAGATCCGAACGAGCCCGCACGCCAGCGCTCCAGGGCTTTCCTGGGACGGAGGAAGGGAGCCGCCGGCCGCCGCGCAGGCAGACATCCGAAGAACGGAAAAGAGCCTCCCTCCAGCACGAGGGGTTCGAAACCCGGTCCCGGAGCTTGCAGCGCGCAGCCCCGCCGCCCCGCGCCCGTGCCGGGGGCCCTCGGTCCGGGTGCGCAGCTCACCTGGCGCAGCTCACCTGGCTGGTCCATGCCCGCGGCCGCCCGCTGCTGTGGCCCCGACGGGACGGGTGTCTGTGCCCTGCGCTGCTGCCCTGCGTGGAGCCCCAGGGGCCGACGCGCCTCTACCCGGCGCACCTTGCGCTCACGTAAGGGGTCTAGTCGCTCCGAGGGACTCTGGCGGCGAGTCAGAGGCACCTCTCGCCTTCACTCTCCAGACACGTCCAGAGACGGGCGGGTGCCTGGGTCCTAGCGCCCTTCCACAGATGTACATCCCCGACTTTGAGCCTCCCACCCCCAGTTACTCAGCTCTGGCAACGGCCCCGGGCTGCACTATGGAAATCCAGTCTCTTTGGAACTAACTGCTGGATCTAGTATCTTTTGGGGTGGACTTGAGACTCAGGTTCAGTTACCTTGACCAAGGGTCTCTCTGCTCTAGGGCCTCAACTCCCCCAAGAAAACGCTGAAGGATCAGGTTTGCCTGCATCTCTCAAATTCATATGCTTGTTTATTTGCAATTTATTTATTTTTATTTATGCTTGCAGTACTGGAGATTGAACGCAGAGTCCCACACACACTAAGCAAGTGATCTACCACAGAACGATAGCTGCAGCCTTGCATGCACTATTTTCAAGAAACTTTATGAGAGATAATATTAGCCAAAAACGTGTACACACACATATATAATGTCATGTACACTAAAGATGGTTCTAGAGCCGGGCGTGGTGGCGCACGCCTTTAATCCCAGCACTGGGGAGGCAGAGGTAGGAGGATTGCCGTGAGTTCAAGGCCACCCTGAGACTACATAGTTAATTCCAGGTCAGCCTGGGCCAGAGTGAGACTCTACCTCGAAAAACCAAAAAAAAAAAGATGGTTCTTTTTCAGACTTATATTCAACGGAATGTGTAAACAATACACTATTATGTGTTGGAGGTGGTATTCCTCAGTCTTAATTCGGCAAAAAATTTGCAAACATGAGTCACACACACACATCAAACCAAAAGCACAGCTATGCTTCACGAGCACTCCCGCTTCCACGCACCTGCCCCCACCCATCTGTTTAGGATCCAGAATCCTAAAAGGTCTCAGCAGACACTGTGGAGCTTTCAGACACTTTTCAGAAGTAACCTGTTGGATCTAATTAAATGCTTCAGATGTAAACAGGCCTGGCATCTTGCTTGTGATTATTCCCCGAGTACCCATACCTGGCTGCTCTAAGATGGAGAGATTTCTAACAATGACCTAGAGAGCAAGGCCAAGGCCTTTCTTTTCTCAACTACCCACAGAGCTGAGTCAGTCCAGCCAAAACCAAGCCCAGACAATCTGTTCCCACTGACTTCTCACCCAGAGAAGCTGAAGAGATTTCTAATGACAAAATAGGAAAATAAGTTATTTTTAGAAGTGACACCTACTTCATAGGACATGGAGAAAAAGAGAAAAATTATTTTGGTATTATCCACAATCCATAAAGTCCACCCAGAAGGCATGACAGCTGTACGAATACAGCCTTTATATCAGTCTTATTGCAGGTATTCACAAAGTTTATATGTATATCATATATCAAAGACTCAAGGTGTTTTCCATAAAAGTATACAAGTTCCCTCTAGTGAGAATAGATTATAAGATGGCCTCTAATTGTTCCTGTCTCCTGTGCTCATGCTCTGTGTCCCTGGGGTGTGGGTGGAATCTATGACATGCTGCCTACCAGTGGAACACAGAATGTGGGGAGATATCACCGCCAAGTGTGGGTTAGACAGTCTTCCTTGGAGATTGTGGCACTTGCTAACTTTGAAAAAGTAGGAAGCCACCATGAGAGGTCCATGTGCCATACATACTAGCAGGCGGCCTGGCTAGGGCCCAACCTTCACTGTGCCATACATAAACTTGAGTGTCTTTGGCATCATATAAATATTGGAGTTATGAAGTAGGTGCTGAAGTTTGTGGTTCCATATCTGATTGCTGCTCAAGATTAGCTCTCTAGGCCCTCGGAAATTGACCTGTAGACAATTCATCAAAGGAATCCTTGCCCTACGGATTCTAGCCAGACAGGTTCAGTCATGCTCAGGTTTTACCAACTGGAAACCTTATCCCAGGATCCAGAACTTGAGCAGGAACTGTATTGTTCAGTGGTAGTCCAGAGCTCCTTCCAAGCTCCAATGTCTGCTTCTTCCCCTGCCTATGACCTGCCCACACATGGGAAAATGTTCCCAGCTCTCTCTGTCCCACAGGTACTATGCCATCTCTTAACCTTGCCCACCTCTGCTCATTAAATAACCATCTGTCCCTTTCCAGAATGGGTTCAAATCCCATGTCTTTCAACTACAGATTCAAAAATGTAAGTGCCATGGGGTTGAGGATTTAGCTCAGTGTAGCAAGTGCAAGGCCCTGGGTTCAGTCCTCAGCGCAAAAAAAAAAAAAAAAAAAAAAAAAGTAAGTGCCTGAAGAAAAGAGTGTTTTAGTCTGTGGCCTTGAAATCTATTTGGAAGTATAATGTGTTTTTATTACTGCTAGCATAATAGATGGATTTTTTTTGACACTTAGTATGGATTGGATAATATTAGGCCAAGATGACGGTCAAGCCCAAATTGCAAAGTGAAATAAGTACACAAGGAAACAAGTGACAAGTGTGTGGCGTTTCAAATTCCATGAATTCACAGCCAGGGAAATCCTGTTGTTGGAACTTTCCTATGAGGCCTGCATCTACCTGTGCTAGCTCTTTCCCCAAGTCATACCCCCTAAACAGCGCAAAGCACCATTTGCATGTGACCTCAGGTTTTCGATATATTTTATTCCGTCAGCCTTCCTTCCAGATTGCATACCCCTGCCCACAGAGCCTATGCAAATGGCCTCTTCTCCATAAACAGTCACACTTCCTACAGTAATCCCAATCAGACAATAGCTTTTTTCCCTCTAGAGCCTTGTGACACTTCATATGTACTTACTCATGTCACCACCCACTTGTGCTAGAATTATTTATGCTCAGTTCTTTTTTTCTCATTCCTAGGCTTTGAAGGATCCAAGGGCAGGACAATGTCTTACATAGTTTTATTGCCCCTGACTGACCTGTGGCAGTATTTTAAATGTTGTCATTTCAAACTAAGTGTTTGTTGACTAACTGATGAAATTAAAGAATGGGTGAATGAGCAACCAAAATTATTTGTGCTTGGAGTGGTGATAAAATTTCTTCTGAGTTTCAGAAGACCAAACCATATTTCACATATTCATCCAGAAATAGAAAATTCACAAAAGCAAATGGCACTATATTTGAGAAGAAACATTTTCAGATTGTTTCCATATGTGTTTCTATATATAAAGGTTATGTAATATTTTAAATCAAATTCAACACCATGTGGTCATGTATCTTCCAGAAGCTCATAATGATGATTTAGGTCAGAGCTTAAAACAATAACAAGAATGTCTTAAAGGAGATTTGTATATTTATTCTGCAGTTCAGCTCATTCTCTCCAAGTTTCATTTCTAGGCTTGGCTCCGAAGTCACTAGCCATGAGTGACCTTCAGAAAAGGTCAGTCAAAACTGCTCTCTCCCTTGAGTCTTTTTGCCCTTTGTACAGAGCTTAGTGATGGCTGTTGTTTCACTGCTCTACACCATCTCCTGGTGAGACTGTGTCCTGTTCATGAACAGAAGTCAGGCTTCTTTACCTCAGCCTCCCCAAAAGCCTGGAATCACACGTGGTACAGGGTAGGTAGGCACTCAGTAAATGTGCTCTGGATTAAATTGGCTTCATGGGACTAGAAAGATGGCTTAGCAGTTAAGGTGCTTGCTTGCAAAGCCAAAGGACCCAGGTTCGATTCTCCAGGACCCATGTAAACCAGATACACAAGGTAGCGCATGTGTCTGGAGTTCACTTGCAGTGGCTAGAGACCCTGGCATGCCCATTCTCTCTGTCTATCTCTCCCTCTCTCTCTCTCTCTTCCTCTTTCTGTCTCTCTCACTCTCTCAAATAAATAAAGAAAATAAAAGGATTTTAAATTTGCTTCATGCCAATTATGCACTTTGGGTCCAAAAACCTAACCAATACTATCTTTGGTTTAAAATCCTCTGATATTTTGGGGCTAGAGAGATGGCTTAGTGGGTAAGGTGTTTGCCTGCAAAGCCAAAGGACTCTGGTTTGATTCTCCAGGACCCATTTAAGCCAGATGCCACAAGGGGGCGCATATATCTGGAGTTCATTTGCAGTGGCTGGATGCCCTGGCACACCCATTCACTCGCTCTCTTTCTCTCTCTCCCTCCCTCTCTCCCCCTTGCTCTCTCGTAAATAAATAAATAAATTATATATTTTTTAAAATCCTCTGATATTTGTAAATCCTGTGACATTGTATATAACGGAAACACACACCATATATATTACTGTTAGGAATTGATACATAGATTTCTTACCTATAGTCATGCACTTGACCAGATTGCAGTTTAGGAGTGGTGAGTTATCCAACATTAACAATTTTTGCTGGGCAGTGTAGGGTAGCATTTCACTCATATGTTCAGGAACATGTCTTCTTAGAATTAAAATAGGGAGCTTGAGAGAAAGTCTGAAGAAGAGAGCAGGGGCCAGCTGGGCAGCTGAGCAGCTGCTGAAGGAGAATCCAAACGGGCCCAGCCAAGCATCTCCAGTATGACTCCAGGAACCCTGGAGCCTCCCATCCTCCAACCGTCAGGGCCATGAGCCTCCAGAGAACTCATTCACCCCTGGCCCCCAGCACCCAGAGGGATCAAGGTGGGCACTCAGCATTGGTGAGATTGGAAGCAATCCCAAAAGGTAATGATCTACTTACACAAAGCCAGATACATAGGCCTGCAATGGAAGTGCTGATCTCTCTTTCCATGTCAGAAAACATTATGTGTTACATTTGAATAATATATTGTTAGTTGGCTTTACCATTCTCAAATAAGCTATATTTTGGTGTTGACTATTGTTGCCTTTGATGTTTCCTGATTGTTAAGGCCCTTGTCATTTTCTTCTGTCATTACTGGGGGCAGGGTCTGATTGGCCCCAATGCTGACTTGAAACCCATTACAGACCAGAAAATCTCAACCTCATAGGTGACAGGATTAAGGGTGTGAACAGCACACACCCTTAGGGACTTTGGCTTTATTATATTATCTGTTTGTTTTAATCCCCACGCTTATATAAATACTCTGCTAGTTTTGATTGAATACATATATTGCTCAGATGAATTTTAGAATTTGCTAGTAATTTGCCCCACCAAGTCTACTACAATACTTGAATGACAGGCAAACTCAACACCTGGTCACTTGTGCTGTTTCACTTGGAGTATAAAAGCTACACCTGGCACCTTGAACTCCTACACTGAAGATATATAAAGTCAGATTACACAACTAAGAACATTGCAGATAATTAGAAAACCCAAGCATCAAATTAACTCAAGATGCAAAAATCTCTATATTATAATACAAGAAATACAAAAAATCAAGACATTACAATCCCACCAGAAATTATAAATCCATCAGAAATGACCTCCAGTGAGAATAGTTTAGATGAAATGCCTGTCAAAGATTTCAAAAAAATGGTTATATGTTTGTTCAAATAAATCAAAGAAGAAAACCAACTCCGAAAGGAGAACATAGGAACCAACTTAATGAAATATGGAGTTCACTACAAGACACGAGTAAGGAAATAGAAATAACAAAAAAACTACCAGTCAGAAATACTAGAAATAAAAAACAGAGTAAGTCAAATAGAAAACTGTAGAAAGTCCCACTAGTAGAATGGATCAAGGAGAGACAGAATATCTAAACTAGAAGATCAGGTGGCAGATATACAGTCCAACAAAAGGAAACTAATAGGAAGGCATGAATAGAAATTTCAAGACATTCAGGACACTATGAAAAGATCAAGCATAAGAATTCAGAGCATAGAGGAAGGAGAAGAATTTCACTCCAAAGGCACAAAAGGTATTTTCAACAAAATCATAGAAGAAAACTTCCCCCAAGTATGGAAAGTGATGCCAGTACAGACACAGGAAGCCTATAGAATACCAAACAGACAGAATCAGGAAAGAACCTCTCACCATCATATTATAATTAAACTACAAAACCACAAACCAAAGAAAATACTGAAAGCAGAGAGAAAAATAAAGTCACATACAAAGGCAAGCCCATCAGAATAATAGCAGTTTACTAAAATAGGGAGCTTGAGATGGGTCTATGTGTGAAGTCATAGAGTGAGGGAGAAGAGTAAACTAGAATGCCTTGAATGTTTCCTCATTACTTTACTCTCCAACATCTTCAGGGCTAGCAAGTCTCACACCATGTTGCAGCAGGACATTCCCAGGGGTCAATGGAACCATTCTTAGACATACTACATCTAGAGATGGCTATTCTAAGGTTTATCTTAACTGTCTCACCCAGGGCCTTTGGTGACCTCACCTCCCCAATGTGTATTAGATCCTCTTTCATAATAGCAATCATTTGTCACAATCTGTAAACTATATGAATGTCAGTGGGTTTGTTTAAAGTGTGTCTTCTTTTTTTTTAAGCTTTTTAAAAAGTTTTTTTTTAATATTTTATTTTTATTTTTATTTATTTATTTGAGAGAGGGAAAGAGGCAGAGAAAGAGAGAGAAAGAATGGGTGGGCCACAGCTTCCAGCCACTGCAAATGAACTCCAGATGCATGCACCACCTTGTGCATCTGGCTTACATGAATACTGGGGAATCAAACAGAGGTCCTTTGGCTTTGCAGGCAAGTGCTTTAACCACTAAGCCATATCTCCAGCCTCTAAAGTGTGTCTTCTTTAGAAGATTATGAGTTCTATGAAGCAAAGACCATGTGTGCCTAGAAGTCTTTACACAGTATCTGGCACCTAGTAGGTACTCAATAAATGCTCATCTTTTTGTCAGTTTCTCCCAGTCATAGTCTGCTTATAAGTCAACCTGCTATGAAACCCTGAAGTGCTTCTTAAGACCACTGTGTCAGAGAGCATGAAGAGAACCCAGTCTGGCTGTTCCACCATCCTGGCAAGGTGGAGAAATACCATCCATGACCCCATAGTCTCAGCTTCCCTTTCCTTCCCATTTGCCGAGAAACCACACATGGAAGTTAAGGGTAGAAAAAGTCAGAAGATTTAAGTAATTTATTTATCAAAAGATTTATGATAAAATTCCATGAAATCAGATAGCAATGTTCTTGACTATATGAGAGTTTCAGATTTTCAGTGGACCTTGGCCATTCTTGCTTTTCATGAGTGAAAACATGGATTTGGCCACTTTGAAGTCAGGCTGCACTGCCACAGTCTCTGGTAACCCAGTGGCTCATTCTTCTCTTCAGGCAGCTAGCTGTGTGATGTAGAATCAAGACTCACTTTTTTTTTTGGTTTTGTTTTTTTCAAGGTATGGTTTCACTCTAGTCCAGAATGACCTGGAACTCAGTCTCAGGGTGGCCTTGAATTCATGGCAATCCTCCTACACCTGCCTCCCAAGTGCTGGGATTAAAGGCATGTGCCACCACTCCCGGCTCTCAACACTCACTTTCCATCTTGGCCTGGCTACATAGGTAAGATGTTTGAATTTCAGTTTACTCAAAAAAAAAAATGCCTTTTCAAGCCGGGCGTGGTGGCACGCACCTTTAACCCCAGCACTCAGGAGGCAGAGGTAGGAGGATCTCCATGAGTTTGAGACCACCCTGAGAAATAAAGAGTGAATTCAAGGTCAGCCTGGGCTACAGTGAAACCCTACCTCGACAAACCAAATAAAAAGCCTTTTCATAGACATAGCTTTTCCATGGCCAAGGAACCATACTATAAAATGCTCCTTCAACAACAGTGTCACTCGTTGCTTATCTACTGGAGTCTGCATACTCCACATAAATGCCTTGAACCATAACCAGAAGGACTGTGGGTAACTGGCAGCTGGGTATGGAAGATGAGGCTAGGCCTTGCTGTAGGGGTTCTAGCTAAAGGTAAAGTATGCAGTGTACCCTGTTCCATACTTCAGTGTTTTCTCCCAAGAGAAATCCCAAAAATCTCCCCCAAATCAGGTTCACTTCATATGAACTTCCAAGGCAGCCTTAGGGTACAAACAGACCTGCCAGAGGCAGTCCCAACTCCACGCTGTGGGGGTACAGTCCCTTTTTCCCTCAACTTAAGCAATTCCTTCTTCTCACACTGCCTCTGACTCTTGGGACTTTACCCCGCACCACCAATTTTAACTCAGAACAGTCATTTGTGCCCATGCAGCATTCAGATTCCCAAACTTAGGAGTCTGTCACTAAGGTAACATATCAGCAGGAGACTCCAAAGCAACCCCTATGTTTAGTTCTCTAACCACCCAGTTCAGGGGAGGAAGATGAGGGAACCCCTACTATGTGTTCTTGTGACCAATATGCCTTATCTTCTTAATCTCATTTAACTTTACAACTCCAGACAATAAACTCTATGTCTCCCTTTCCCCCATATAGAAACTGAGGCTGAGAGCTTAAGTACTTTCCTAAGATCACAGGCAGTGCCCGATTCCAGGACTGTCTGACTTTAATATCCACATACTTGTTCCAAACAAGTAACCCTTTGGAAAGGGATTTCTAAGGACTCCAGTACCCAGCAGGGAGCCTAGAGCTTGCCACTTATAGGCCAGCTACACTCAATGTTTCCTCCTCATTGCTTTGGCTTCCTGAGGCCTCATGTCACTTTTGTACTTTTAGCTGATGGGAATGCTATGTTTCATTCCCACCTCCTCACCCTTGGCCCTCAACTCTACCCAGCTTCTAGGAAGCATGAGGCAGGCAGGCCTGCCTGTCAGAAGCATTTGACACAGGTTGATAGAATAACAGAGGCTTTCAGAAGTAGGTGGGTATGTCAGCTGTGGACCATAGAATTCCAGAAACTTTGTTCTGAGCTGTTTCTCTTGAAGACAGTCCCTCCCCAGCAATCCTACACATGCAGGTCAGTGAACAACTGGGGCACCAGTCAGATTTGAGAACATCTGTTTCAGCTTTATTGCTAGATATGTGACTATTTTGTGCCATTTGGGGCTTCTTTGTCTTGAGACAGGGTCTCACTATGTCGTCCTGACTAGCCTGGAAGTCACTGTGTGGCCTACACTGGCCTTGAACTTGTGATCCTCCCACCTTATCTTCCTGAGTGTAGGAATACAGGTGTGTACCACCATACCTAGCTGTTCTATTCCATTTTTACCTCAGTTTCTAGAGAAAGGTGAAGACAGAAAGGTAGGAGGTAACCCTGGAGTCAAGCATATGAACTATAATAGTCTCAATAAAGCCCACATGTCCTTTTGTTGGTGCTACTAGAAACCTTTTAACACAAGCACAAAACAAGCAGGACAACCAAGGTCAGAGCAGTGAAAACCCACTGACACCCATTTCTAAATATCCAGGATGATTTCAGGTGACAGGAGCTGGCACTGTGCCACCTTACAGGTTTCTTGGTTTAAATCCTCAGACTTTGTTGGCTCACTGACTGGAAAGGCCTGAGGCCTCTCTTATCAGGTCTTTGCATCAGAATTCTGAATAACAAATGTCTTCCCAACTAGGTACAAGGAAGTCCAATTTCCCTGGGGTCAGAGGCTACAAACACCGTTCCAAGTTGGCCTGGAAGGACTTTCTGAGAGTAGCAGGAATTAGGAGAGCAAGCTGGGGCTTTTACTTCAGGGTGGGAAGAGGAACACATGGGAGAGAGCTGCATCTGGGTTTGAGGCCCCAGCAGGTCCTAGATGGACACCATGGGGCAGATGGCCAGCAACAGAGCAAGGATTTGGGGAAAGCCTGCTCTGTCCACTCCAGAATATATGTGCCATTCTTTTCACCATACAGATGTCTCCAGGAGCTATTTCTATACATGGGACATAAGCTGCCTTTGCCCCAGCATCCTGTCATCCCTTCCACGTCCATATCTGTTTGTGGATCTGCGACTTTGCAGAGGGACAGAAGCCCTGGAGCCCAGCAGGGTACAGGGGAGTGAGGTGGTCCCTGGACACAGCAGTTCTGGGTCAGGGAGCTGGAACCAAAGCCCTATTGCATGGCTGGGGCTCCATGTCAAGGCTGCTGTGTGGCCTCGTTGCTCCCTGGCCTTCCTCAAGCACCTGTGTCAGAAAGGAACTGCTGATACAAGTGGGAACTGGGCAACTGGATGCTTGAACCTCTGGCTTCCCGGGTAGCCATGCCCACAGGAGTGTGAGTCCTTGGTCCTTTGGACAATTGGCTTAGCAGTTCAAGGGAAAATAGGGGTAGTAGAATGTTAGAGAGACACAGAATCCTGTACAGTCTCTAGCTTCAAATATGTAATGTTTTTTCCAGGCTCAGACACAAATTTACTTGTCATCACTTAGTTCCTAACAGAAAGAAAAAAAATACAATGGAAAATTAGATCCTGTGTCACAATGTCTTTGGTATAAATAAAATGAAAAACAGGCTTGACGTCAACAATGAAGATTCTCACATTCCACTCTGCTTCCTCATCACCAAATATTCAGCCCAGTTCACCCTGGGGGGCAAGGGAAGATGTTGGTGTAAATAGGTGGGGCACTGACCATGGAGCTACATCTCTCTCTTACAGTCCCTTGAGGTGCATCATACTCACTGGGCTAGATGCTTCCTGGATTGGAGGTAACATTCCTAGCTGATGTCATAATTCTTTCTTCTCTTCAGCTTCCCCCAGTCCCTGTTCTACCACTCAAATGCCCCTTCTCCCTAAGCATAGTGGCAAACATCTGTAAACTCAGTACTCATGAGTATGAGGCAGGAGAATTGCAAGTTCAAAGCTAGCCTGAGCTACTTAGCAAGACCCAGACTCAAAACAAAACACAACAAAACATCTCCTATTTCAGGGGCAGTCAGCTTGTCTCTTTACCCGACTTCATGGAAATACTTTGAGAAGACATTTCTATATTTAGAGAAGAGAAAGGAGTGTCTCCCCTGTACAAAGAGACACATGTAGCTGGTGGTGTCCACTGTTTGCTCAGATTCAATGTGTTGCTGAAGGGTGGTGTGAAAATCTGAGAGTCTGAGAGTGCTGGTTGATAGTTTATACATATTCTGGGGTTATAACCATCTGAAGGAAGCCATGACAAATAATTTGTAGTACAAGTAGCCCATACATGGTCTGTATTATAATACAGCTGTTCCTTTATTATCTTTGTTCTAAAGTATTAAGCACTGCTGTACTATGAAGCCAAAAATAAACATGGTATGAAGTACAACTTAACATGCCTTTATCATCAAATGGCACTTGATCTCCAAGCCTGCTAAGTATTGATAAATAGCCCCACACATATGAACAAACCAGTAGCTGTTAATTTAAGTCTCAGGAATAGGGTCTGTCATTATCTAGTTTAAAGCCTTGACTCTTGGGTCCATATCACTGCATGTATTGCAGAAAAATATTCAGATGTTAAATTTAAATCACTGCATTCAACAGGTATTTGTGAGCTCGGCTGTAAGCTATGGACAGTTTTGGTGCTGATAGATCAAGACAAGGATAACCCCACTTCTCCTATCAAGGAGGAATGCATGTAAAGGCAGTACATGCCTTTGATGTCCTGTAGATAAGTTTAGACCACAGACCTATCTCTTCTTGGCTATTTGGTTTTGTGCTTATACTCAGTCTCTCTAAGTGATAAAGTCAAAGTCTGTATACAAGATAATTAATGGAAGGTGCTGTGCAGTGCATAGTACTCAGTCTTGATAGGTCTTAATAGGACCTTGATAGGTCCTGATAGATCCTCATGGATGCCTTTCCTCCCTCCAGATGTGCATCTGCTGCCTAGAAACAAAATATAAAAATAGACGAGAAAATTACTATTACAAATATATACCAGATAGTATGGGTGTTCTCCTTCTACCCTTCCCGTGTACACACATGCAAACTTTAACCTGGCTTTGCATGTGTGCAATTATTCCAGGACACATATTTCAGTGTTATTTTTAGAACTAGATTTTTTTTAAAACTCTGCTCTCACTCAAGAAAAAGTAGATTGGATTGATAATGGACTGAAATGGTATTTGGTCATTTTCCTCTCTGTGTGAACTCAGTGAAACAGGATTTAGTAGCAACTAAACCTCAGGTCATTCTTATTTTGTTTCCCATTAGGGTGTTTTTGATGACTTGGTGGCCTGAATTCTGAGATACCTATTCTATTATATAAGATGTGTTTCTATGAGGATTCTTTTTCTCCTCCTCCTCCTCTTGTTCTTTTGTTTGTTTTTCCGAGGTAGGGTCTCACTCTGGCTCAGGCTGACCTGGAATTCACTATGTAGCCTCAGGGTGGCCTTGAACTCATGGTGATCCTCCCATCTCTGCCTCCAGAGTGCTGGGATTACAGGCGTGCGTCACCACACCCGGCTTCTGTGTGTGTGTGTGTGTGTGTGTGTGTGTGTGTGTGTGTGTATACATGCATGTGTGTATGTGTGAACATGCATGTAAGGGCCAGAGAACAACCTCAGGTATCATTCCTCAGGTGCTGTCCACTCTTTCACAGACAGGTTTTCTCATTGGCATAGAGCTTACCAACTAGGCTAGATTTGCTGGCCAGTGAGCCCAGAAATCTGCCTGTTTCTTTCTCCCAAGCACTGGGATTACAAGCACATGCCACTATGCCCCAATTTTTTTTAAACATGGGGTTTTAGGTCCTCATGCCTGTAAGGCAAACACTTTATGACTGAATTATCTTCCCAGTCTGACTTATTCTTATGAGATTCTTCAAGATCTAAACCAGGACTGGCCTAGGCCAGAACTGTGAAGGGCAGTATTTTGTCTAACTTGACTCCTTTTAAGCTCTTTTGTTTCTTACATCTCAAAACTCACTCTTCTTTTTTTTTTTAAATTAAATTATTATATTTATTGAAGGAAGTACAGAGCCAAAGAAAGGCACCCACGTGCTAGAGATCCCACATGGAAGGCCTAGAAAAACAACATAAAGAAAAGAGAGAAAAGAAAATTCTAGGAGGCCAGGCATGGTGCCACACATCTTTAATCCCAACACTTGGGAGGCAGAGGTAGGAGGATCGCCATGAGTTCAAGGCCACCCTGAGACTACATAGTTAATTCCAGGTCAGCCTGGGCTAGAGTGAAACCCTACCTCGAAAACCAAAAAAGAAAAAGAAAGAAAGAAAATTTAAGAAGCTCCTGCCATGTGGAGATTTGGGAGGGGGTAAGAACCCATGTGGAGAGTAAGGACTAGGGGGCTGGCCTGGGCCTTGGCTGGCTCAGCCCAGGCCCAGAAGAGGAAAAACTCACCCACAATTGGAAGTTTCCAAGTGGTCATAGAGCCTGCCCTCCCCTTGCAAAGGTATTTATAACCTTATAGTGGTGGGCTGTCTTCAGGCTCAGGTGAACCATAGGGACAGCTGGTTGGTTAGGGCTAGGGGCTGTCTCAGGAACAGGTTAACCCTGACATCAAGTTCTGGGGACTGAACTTGATCAACTACAATGTTTAAATCCTATGAAAGACCTCCCTCTCAGATACAGGTCTAGAGAACTAGGCATGTGTTACAGTCAGGTTCGCATTGCTGGCAGAAATCACCCGACTAAGAGCAGCTTGTGGGAAAAAAGAGGTTTATTTTGGCTTACAGGCTCGAGGGGGAAGCTCCATGATGGCAGGAAAAACGATGGCATGAGCAGAGGGTGGACATCACTCTCTGGTCAACATAAGGTGGACAACAGCAACAGGAGAGTGTGCCAAACACTGGCAAGGGGAAGCTGGCTATAATACCCATAAGCCCGCCCCCAACAATACTCTGCCTCCAGGAGGCTTTAATTTCCAAGTTGCCATCAGCTGGGAACCTAGCATTCAGAACACTTGAAGTTTATGGGGGACACCTGAATCAAACCACCACATTCCGCCCCTGGCCCCCATAAACTGATAACCGTACATGATGTAAAATGTAATGCATTCATGCAAATTTAGAAGTCCCCATAGTTTTTATCAATTCCAATGATGTTCATACGTCCCCAAAATCCAAGGTCTTTTAACTGAGCCATAATACCAAAAATATCCCAAAAAAAACCCATAATGGCACAGAATAAAACATTCACACTGCAAAGGATGGCATTGGGCAAAACAAAGAAGTACTTAACCAATACAAGATTTTAAACAACCAGGGCAAACGTCAAACTCTGTAATTCCAATCCAACAACTAATCAGTGACAAATCTCCAAGTCTGATAATTCTAACCAGCAACAAGTCTCTGGAATTCCAATTCCGCCCCTCCAGCTAGGCTACTCACAGTCCTGGAAAACTTCATCCAGGGCCAGCAGCTCTCCTTGGCAGCCATCTCATAGTCCCGGCATCTCCACTGGGTCTCCACTACAACCCACGGTCCATCCTCATGGCCCCATGGGATCTCCATGCAGGCATCCAGCAACACCTGCTTCACACTGCCCATGGCCATTTCCAAAACACAAGACCGTGTTAAAAAGTCAATGACCCTCTCTTTCCTGCATTTGTTATACTCCACGATACCAGGTAGAGTGCCAATTTGTTAATCCAGGGGGGAATAAATCAGACTTTGAAGAACAGGACACTCCTTCAGCATTCAGGTCCCTTCAAAAGAGTCTGCATTCTTCCTGTTGCCCCATTGCAGGTCAGCTGGCCCAATCTCAAAGGTTGTAATCTCTCAACTGCAGCTGAATGGGTAGAGTTCACCCAAAGATTTCATTTTTTCTGTGCCATATCCCTCTGCTCACACCAGTTCATTTCTACGCAAAGCAGCCCTGCACAACTTCTCAGGAAACGGGCATAACAGCAAACTTCTCACACAAACTGCTAGCCCAGTCCAAGAAAAGCTCTTTCTCACCCTCATAAGCTAAACCGCACAGTTCATAGTTCTTATTGCATTCAGGTCTTTCAGCTCTGACCAGAATAGTCCATCAAGCTGTACTTACAGCACTGCAAGGCATCTCTTAGGCCAAGATTTTAAGTCCTTCCACATTCCTCTTGAAAATCAGCTCCAAAAGGCCAAAGCCACACAGTCAGGTGTCTAGCAGCAACCCCACTGCTCGGTACCACTTTACTGCTGCAGTCAGGTTCACATTGCTGGCAGAAATCACCCGACTAAGAGCAGCTTGTGGGAAAAAAGAGGTTTATTTTGGCTTACAGGCTCGAGGGGGAAGCTCCATGATGGCAGGAAAAATGATGGCATGAGCAGAGGGTGGACATCACTCTCTGGTCAACATAAGGTAGACAACAGCAACAGGAGAGTGTGCCAAACACTGGCAAGGGGAAGCTGGCTATAATACCCATAAGCCCGCCCCCAACAATACTCTGCCTCCAGGAGGCTTTAATTTCCAAGTTGCCATCAGCTGGGAACCTAGCATTCAGAACACTTGAAGTTTATGGGGGACACCTGAATCAAACCACCACAGCATGAAATAAGAAGTCAGATCATCTTTGATTTCTAGCAAATGAATAGTTTCCTGCCTTTTTTCCAGTCACCCTAACTGTACTCCCTCTCATTCCCCCCTCTCATGAGAAGGCACTCTAATTGCTGCCAGAGGACAGGGGCCCACGACATCAGATCCTGAACTACTTCCGGCTGAAGGAGTTTGTATAAATATGGCAGTTAGAGATAATGTCTGACATGGTCTGAATCTGTTTCTGTATGGCTTATAAAACAGAAAAGATATTAGCAGAGTTATCAGGAATATACCATATTTTGTATAATAGCCTCCCAGAGTGTACCTTTTTAAATTTGTCCTGGGGGTAGTCAGGACCAAAGGTTGGTACTATGGACCCATTGGGTGCCACTAAAGGCTATACACATATATTTCTGGCCTCAGAACTTATTTAATGATGTCCTCACACAAGATAGAAGATATTCACCATTGTTCCCTGTATAAGGAAGTCTTTGGAATTAAGCAACCCTTGGTCAGAGCCATCCATATATATTTTAGATTTGAAAGAACCATTCTGACATCTACTATATTGTATACTATAGAATTAGAACTATCAGAGATATGGACAACATGTATTAAGACCTTGTTTGTTTTTCCTCTTGGAAAGCTCTTACTGTGTTACTTAATAGGCCATTCATATATTTGAGGTGTCCCTTTATCTTCGGTTATACATTTCTCTGTGAGTGTTTAAGACCAAGCAGATAGCCAAATTTAATCAAGGGTTAATTTTGGAGATCACTAACAGCTCTCCAAAGGAGATTTGGGGACCCAGGAGTAGCCCTGTAGCTTCTCCAATACTGGTGTTGTCTGTTAGGATGAGTCAGGTCCATGCTGGCCAAGTCAAGTAGTTTTCCCTTCTTTGGGAAGCCAGGACGACTGATTTTTCCTCAGTTGTTGCTTTCCTGTTTCAGACTGTACACCAATTTTTTTTGTTGTTGTTTCTGGGGCTCCATATCCTCCCTGATCATGGAAACAGGTGACTTACCGGGGGACCAATGTAGAAGTGTCCCATCATCTCCAGCAGCCTCATGACGTGGGAACAGGAACTAAAATATTGGCCTTTTTAGCTCCATTGAATCCAGTTGGCTTTGGCTTCTACATAAGTTATTAGAACACTTAGAAAGGAAATTACACCAATCTGGATGGGTGTACATATACCGCACATTTGATTATTGAAACAGATCTAGTTAAAGAATGGCACAAGAGACGGGGCATGGTGGCGCACGCCTTTAATCCCAGCACTCGGGAAGCAGACGTAGGAGGATCACCATGAGTTCGAGGCCACCTTGCGACTACACAATGAATTCCAGGTCATCCTGGGCTAGAGCGAGACCCTACCTCATAAACCCACCAAAAAAAAAAATGGCACAAGAGCTTAAAGTCATTTTGTCTAATCCTTTTAAGTTTTGTTGTCCTGTGGCAGCATAGGTCATATCTGAAGCATAGAAAGTAGGCACTTCTTACCCTTTTTTAAAAAAGATTTTATTTTTATTTATTTGAGACAGAGAGAGGGATAGTGAGAATGGGCATGCCAGGGCCTCTAGCCACTGCAAACGAACTCCAGACATGTTCCCCCACTTATGCATCTGGCTTACATGGGACCTGGAGAATTGAACCGGGGTCCTTAGGCTTTGCAGGCATGTGCCTTAACCACTAAGCCATCTCTCCAGCCCTCTTACCATTTAAATATCTAATAGCTATAAATACAGGCAGAACCTGACACCAGTCTTGAAAATAATATACATCTAAACCAATTAATTTCACTTAGAAATTGTCATCAAAAAGACAAGTAATACAGTATAAAGTCTTGAGACCTGTGTTTGAAAACATCTCTGATTAGTTTAGATACTTGTGTGGGCACCAATTACACATAGAACATTGGAAACAGAACCACAGAGCTTGAAATTATTTCTCTCAGATGAGGACCATTGTTTGAGCATGAGGCTGTACTGTAAAGCAGGGAGTATGTCTTAAGAGTTAATTTTGTTATAAGCACTGGACTTGAGATACCAGAAATGAGATAGTAACTTTACATATAATAGAGCAGAATCTGGTCATTGTCAAGCCAAAACAGATAAGCTACAATACAACCCTTGACAAATCTGTTTTGAAAGAGAAAACACTATTTGACAACCAATGTTTTTAGCTTAATCTTGGATAGCAATTGATCTTATGTATAGCAGGAATTTTTACTAACATAAAACAATTTTGTCTCACCCATGACTTAAAACTGATAAAGCTTAGACAAGCTATCCCAACACATATTAACTTACAGAAGGATAAAGGTTACAGTGACTGAAATTAAATCACCTAACCTAAGTGAGTAAAGCTAGTGATGACCACTTGATAGCATTCGGACAAATAAGACAAGAGCTACCTTTAAAGTCACAATGTCTTTATGTATGAGTACCTCATCTTTGGAAATTAAACACTTATACATGAACCTTTATCTTAAGACTCAGTTTCTCCAATTGTTAAAGCCTTGACAAATAAAGGAACCAAATTTACTTTATTGAGAGTCTTAAAGCCAAAAAACTCACTCTTCTTAAGTCTTGCTGTCATACCAGACAGATGGATGTTTAAAGCCATGAGGCAAGTTGATGTGGTGTTTTGAATCAGATGTCCCCCATAACTCATGCATTCTGAATATTTGGTCCCAGCAGATAGCAATTTTGGAGGTGGGGCCTTGCTGGAGGAGGTGCTTTGCTGGAAGTAGGCTCAGGAGTATTATAACCAGTTCTCCCTTGCCAGAGTTTAACTCACTCTCCTGCTGCTGTTTCCCCTTGCAATGGCAGAGGTGATGTCCAGCCTCTGCTCATGCCATGTTTTCCCTTGCCATCATGGAATTTCCCTGGGGGACTATAAACCAGAATAATACCTTTCCTCACATCAGCTGCTTTTGTTCTAGTGCTTTGTCCCAGCAAAGGTGTTGTAGTCAGCTTCTCATTGGTGGTAAAAAGCTTCTATCCCAGTCCAGGTAAAGCTGTTTCTCACCCTGATAAGCCAAACCTCACAGTTCATAGTTCTTACTGCATTAAGTTCTTTAAACTCTGACCAGAATAGCACATCAAGCTATACTTACAGCACTGGAAATCATCTCTTAGGCCGGGGTTTCAAATTCATCCACATTCTTCCATAAAGCAGTTCTAAAAGGCAGTTCCAGATTTCTAGCAGCAATAATCCTACCCCACTTCAGGTACCAATTTTACTGTTGCAGTCAGCTTCTCACTGCTGGTAAAAAGCATCCAGCCAAGAGTAGTTTATGAGAGGAAAGAGTTAATTTTGGCTTATAGACTCAAGGGGGAGCTCCATGATGCAGGGGGAAATGATGGCATGAGAACAGAATAGACATCACCTCCTGACCAAGATCAGGTGGACAGCAGCACAGGAGAAGGTGCCAAACACTGGCAAGAGGAAGCTGGTTATAACACCCATAAGCCCGCCCCCAACAATACACCACCTCCAGGAAGTTTCAATTGTCAAATTGCCACCATTTTGGGACCTAAGCATTCAGAACACATAAGTTTACTGGGGACACCTGAATCAAACTACAACCAAGAGTAACTTCACCAGATGAAACATTTATGCCAATAAGGGATAACTTTTCATTAAAGAAGCCCTGTTATCATAAACTCATTTAAGAGTTGCTCTCCTGTCAGGGGAGGGGATGTAAAAGAAGGCAGGACTCTTGTGGTCTCTGTAGGAGTCAGATGCTCCGCTCCAAAACATGCTCCATGTTTTGTCTGTCTTTGCATAGGGTATCATGCTTGAGCTTACTGTAATGGAGCTTGGGGACCCTATGTCAAAATTTCAGGAATTTTGCAAGATGGTTGTTAGCCACTGTCATTATTAAATAAATAAATGTAACTATATTAAATAATCCAGGTAGGCATACAATTAAACAAGTTATGTTAAAGATAAAAATAATCAATACCTAAGCCTCATCAAATCCCAATAATTTTCATCATACTTCTTCATATCCATGCATGTAAAGCTGTTTATGTTCAGTGGATCCGTATGGCAGGTTACCACTCAGACATGGTGAAATATTCACACTAAAGACTCTGAGAAATTTTCAAAACATGGCTTTACTTACTCCATCAAGCCAATTGCTAAGCATTCATCACCACACCACTATGTTAATCCCCAGTGGGCTCAAGAGCTACATTTGTAATCAGTTACAAGCAATGATGTCCACATTTATAGAAGTGGGAAGGATATACAACAGCTCAGTCTGTGCCTCCCCAAAGTCATTTTGCCTTGGGGATTTCTGACACCCTCATGCCATTCCTGTTGACAGATAATTCCTGTCAACACCAGTGCAACTTTGGGTAATCTAGGGGTGAGGAGGCAGGGACTGGGTTGGTTCTGAAGAGTGAGAGCAGAGGAGCAGCACAAATTGAATGCTTTGAATGCAAGTTTCCTGGTGATGCCATCTTTGTCACCATTTGGTCCTATGGGCTGAGTCACAAATAGTTCTCACTTGTCTATGTTAGTCATTTTTTTTGACAGATACATAATGGAAGGTGTTAAGTAAAGGTCTTATAAAATAGAAGTAAACCTATGGGTTTGACCTCTAGTTTTCCAAACACTTCGGTTCTGTTTTTTTCTTTAGAATAAGTCATTCTTAAACAAACTGTATTTTGCACTTAATAGAGCTCAGCCACATTTATTACTACATACAATTTTATTTATTTATTTATTTATTTATTTATTTATTTATTTATTTATTCGAGACAGAGAGAGGGAAAGAGGGAGAATGAGAATGTGTGCACCAGGGCTTCTAGCCACTGCAAATGAACTCCAGACATGTGCACCCCCTTGTGCATCTGGCTTACGTGAGACCTGGAGAATTGAACCAGGATCCTTAGGCTTCACAGGCAAACACCTTAAACACTAAGCCATTTCTCCAGCCCCCACATACAATTTTTAGGACAGTACCATGAGATAGGAAGAAAACACAGTGCTAACCTCACTGTGATCAAAAGCATCCCCAAGTCCAGAAGCTATTTGGTCAACCTTTGTCCATTTGGCTAGTTTATTAAAAGCTGGTCTTTCGTCCCCAGGTGCTATATGTGTCACAGTAACTATTTTATTCTGAAATCACCAATGAACTCATCTTCTTCCTCTAGGGCTCTTATCTAGCTTGCTACCTGGCTCCCTAGCACTGGGCTATTTAGAGTTCCAGCCTGCCAATGTTCACTGTGTGTTTACTAGAAAATAAGATTGGAGACTGGCCTTCAATATCCTGAACAGATGATACAAGAGAACCAAGAAGATAACAAGGCCATGGGGGTCACAAGGCCACATTTAGCTGACTAATGAGTAAAGCTTTCTTAGAAATTTGAGGGATCCCTGCTTATAAATGACATGGAGTTCTTAAAATACAAAGCCATACCCTAAACTCCTAACAAAGTTTGTAGGGCTAGGGTGTATTAACTGTGGAGTAAAGGACTGGATGACATTAAGCCTTATTAATCTGCTGGCCAGTTGTGCAGAAGTGGCAACAGGGAGTAAAATGGCCAGCTTTGGCAAGACAACTGCTTAGCTGTCCTTGGGCCAAACCCAAGAAACTGGAAGATATTACATCTTATATCCTTGTGGCAGAAGGCTTTGCTTTATAAGATATGAGTAGAAAATGTTTACCAAACTGTTAATAGTGATTATTTAAGGCAAAGTAAAACATTTCAAAGCTTCTCACTACCAGAAAGCAGTTTTTAGTAAGGTAAATAACTTTTGTAAGTCTTTCTTATATTTTCAGAAGCACAATAATATTGAGTTTATATGTCCCATTAACCTTTGCACAATATTCTTGTCCATTACTTCAACTGAGTCACATGAACAACAAACAGAAGAGTCCTACCTCTAAATAAATGGGACAAATTCTCTCCAAAAGTCAAGATATGCAAACTAACTTCCCAGCTTCTGCTCATCCAAGTTCCCCTAAGGTTCTCAGAATTCTATCTGTGCCCTTCAGTCCTACCCAAAACTGAGCTGAGCCGGGCGTGGTGGCTCACGCCTTTAATCCCAGCACTCGGGAGGCAGAGGTAGGAGGATCGCCATGAGTTCAAGGCCACCCTGAGACTACATAGTTAATTAATTCCAGGTCAGCCTGGGCCAGAGTGAGACCCTACCTCGAAAAACTAAAAAAAAAAAAAAAAAAAAAAAAAAAAAAAAAAAACTGAGCTGAGGAGAAACTCTGTTCTTTCTCTGGGTATTTGTTTTCATGCCTGCCTCATGGATAAAATAAGTGCCAAAATGCTACTTTAGAATGTAAGGTGGAAATCACTTTAATGTAACTTTCCCGTAGGTAAAATTAATGCTCCCAATTAACATGATCTTTTAAATTCTCTCTTCATTTGGCATCAGGTTTGGTTGGTCTTTAGACCTGGTTAGGACAAATATGAAAAACCAGTCTTTGGCATATTAGTTATATTCTCATTGCTATGAACAAATAACCTGACAAGAGGTGACATAAATAAGGAGCTAGACTGAGGAGGTGGCTCAATGGATAATGTGCTTGATAGACACCATAGCACTAGTATCAGTAATCCCAGCACTCCTACAGCAAGAAAGGAGATGGAAACAGAAGACTCACCCAGAAGTTCATGGGCCACCTAGCTTGAAGAAGACAGTGGTGAACAAGAAACCCAGTCTCAAACAAGCTGGAAAGCGAAGACCAGCATCCAAAATTTTCCTCTGACCTCCACATGTGCACCATGGCATATGCATGCCAACACACACACGGGCATGCATACACACATGCACACACATACATACAAAGAAGGATTCATTTTGGCCTCACTTCAAGGTTACAGTCCAACATAGCAGGTAAGGCATAATAGCAGGAACTTACAACTGGTTATATTCAGCACAGTCAGGAATCAGAAGAATGAATACTGCTACTCAGCTTGTTTTCTCAGTTAGGGTTGGTCCTCTCACTACAATTAACCTAAACTAGAAAATCCTTCACAGACATTGCTAGAGATTTTTTTCCCATAGTTTTTCTAAATCCTGTCAAATTGACAACCAGACATTATCACGACAAATGACTACCAATAACTATTGTGATTTGTTAATAATTCTTTGTGCCACCAATAGACTTGTACCTTGGGAAAGGCCATTTGTACATTAG
Organism: Orientallactaga sibirica; assembly: GCA_036365145.1. Taxonomy (NCBI): domain Eukaryota; kingdom Metazoa; phylum Chordata; class Mammalia; order Rodentia; family Dipodidae; genus Orientallactaga; species Orientallactaga sibirica. Next base: position 229,966 of record JAEOAD010000007.1, on the reverse strand, counting down.
ACCCCTGTGATTTGAAAATGTGGTTCACATTTCTCCTTACCTGTTGGATTCAGGGTCACAGAATACTTGAGTATTAATAGCCAAGCTGGCCACTAGGCCTCATTTTGGTATTCTATCATGAAGTAAACATGACTTAGGTATTAAAGTCAAGAAAAGTCATTTTTGGGTGAGTATATGTATGTATATGGTGTGCAGGCATGTATGTTGGCACATATGTGTGTGGAGGCCAGAGGTTGATGTTACTTTCCTCCTAGGCACTCTCCACTTTAAACATATTTTCTGAGACAATGTCTCTAGCAACCCCCCTCCCCCCAAAAAACTTGGCTAGACTAACGGACCAGTAAGCCCCAGGGAATCACTTTCTCAGCTTTCTCAGCTCTGGAATTACAAGTAAGCATCACTATACTTGGTATTTTACATGAGTACTGGAAATCTGAATTTGGGTCCTCACTTTACCCATTGTTTGAGCCCCAAACAATGTCAAGATAACTGGGTTAAGCAAGATGGCTGGCATGGAGAACAATTAGTATTCAAGATATCTTTGGGAAAGGATGAAGAAAAAAGGATAAGTGGAAGGAGGGAGGTTTTAAAGGGAGGGAGGAAAAGGAGGGAGGGAGGAGAGGAAGAGAGAAATATCTGGGTTCCAAACAGAAAAAAATAATATTTAAAAAAAGCATCCTAACTGTTCCCATGGTTAGAAAACAGAATAAAGGCTACAGAGCAGGTCCAGATGTCTGGAAATATTTAATTGTAAAGAAATAGGACATGTGTTGGTTTGGATGTAAAATGCCCCCCATAACCTAACATGTTTGTGATTACACTCCCTAGTTGGTGGAACATTTGGAAGGTGGAGTCTTGCTGGAAGAGGTGAGTCACTGGAGCAGACCTGTGGATTTTATAATCTAGCCCCGCTTACCAGTGCTAGCTCACCTCATTCTTACTGCTTCCTCCCTGATGATATGTGATGATATGAGCCAGCTTTCTGCGCTACCATGCTTTTCCCCACCATGATGAAGCTTCCCCTTGAGACTTTAAGCTGAACTAACCCCTTTCCTTTCTTTTGGTCAGTTGTTTTGTCCCAGCAATGAGAATATAACTGCTACAGTACATTTTAAGTTGAGGGAGAGATGGAATATCAATAAGCAGGATTAAAATATCCTGTGTGTGTGTGCGTGTGCGCACTGAGGATGCTAAGAAAGTGCTTACCACTGAGCTCTAGCATCAACCCCATGTACCAGCATTTTTGAAAGTTAATTAGGAAAAATTAAAATTTTAGTGTTTTCCTTTTAGATTTAATTTTAATATTACAGTATAATTTAAACATTATAAAAGTCATGAAACTATAAATGATCATTTTCATATGGTTGAGATGAATGGAATTTTTCTAATAATACCAAAAGTATATCATAGAGAAAAGACTGATACATTTGGCTTTATAAAAATGTTAAACTTTCCACCACCTGTATTCTGTCCCTCCATTTGCCTGTCTACTTTCCCCTCCCCTAACCTAACCTCTCTCTCCTTCTTCTTCTTCCAAGACTCATTCTAGCTTCCTGGACTCTGCTACTAACTCTTACTCCAACTTACAAACAAATATAAATAGTCAATTTAGGATCCTCATATGAAAGAGCACATGTGGTATTTGTCTTTCAATTTTGAGTTACCTTACTTAACATAATTTTTTTTCTAGATCTATCCACTTTCCTGAAATACTCATAATTTCATTTTTATTTTCTGCTGAATAAAACTTCATTGTGTATATGAACCACATTTTTCACAATGCATTCAGTTGGTAGGCATCTTAGCTCTCTGCTGACTGACTGCCATAGTGCTAGAAAGTGCTATGCAAGATTCTGGGGGAAGAAAAGTCATCAATAGTCTTAACAATGTGTGGAACTTGCAAGCTGCACAATCAACCAGACAGGCAAGATGTGCCCACAGGTGAAATAATTTATGGGGATAAACAACTGCTCTCTGATTGGATCTGAGGCCTGCTCAGTGGGAAAGAATTCATGCCTGGGTACTGAAAACTGAGTCACCATCATTTTGACATAGAGGATGGGGGAGGACAAAAAGAATGTGACATCACAATAAAAGAAAGACTACTGGGAAAGAGAAGGGTGCTTGTTGGAATGGGGTTGGGAAGAGAGGCAAAATAGAATACAGGATGGGAATATGATTACAGTATATTAATATATTAAAATTCTCAATAATATTTTTAGATTGAAAAAATTATATATATATATAACTTTTTGTAATTTTTTTTTTGGAGAGAGACACAGAGAGAGACAGACAGAGAGAGAGGGAGAGGGAGACAGATAGAGATGGGCGTGCCAGCAGTCTCTCAGCTGCTGTGAACGAAATCCAGATGCGTGCGCCCCCTTGTGGTCAAGTGCAGCATTGCGCCCTTGCGTTACTTTGCATCTGGCTAAACGTGGGACCTGGAGATTGGAACCAGGTTCTAAGGCTTAGCAGGCAGGCGCCTTAACCGCTAAGCCATCTCTCCAGCCCTGTAATTTTTTTATGAGAGAGAATTGGTGTACCAGGGCCTCCAGCCACTGCAATAGAACTCAAGACACTTGCACCACCTTGTGCACATGTGTGACCTTGTGCTCTTGCATCACCTTGTGCATCTGGCTTACTTGGGACCTGGATAGTCAAACATGGGTCCTTAGGCTTTGCAGGCAAGTGCCTTAACCACTAAACCATCTCTCCAGCCTTAAAATGTTTTTAAGTATATGTATTTAAATGTTCTCCCAATCTATAATTTGCCTTTTTTATTTTCTTAATTATTTTGTTCTTCTATATTTAGTAATTTTTGTGTCCTGAAAAGCTTTGTTAAGCCCCAAGGACACAGATATATTTCCCTCATGGTTTCTTCCAGCACTGACAGCTCTAGCTTTCACGTGAAGCCTCTGATTCCTCTGTATAATCTTTGTCAGTGTCTAGAAACTCAGACTGGAAACATTTTTCCTCATGTAGATATTCAAGTGTTGTCACCTTTTGTCAAAATGATTATTTCTACCTCATTAAAATATTTTGACATTTTGGTTTTAAAAAATCAACTGGGTATATGTGTGTGGCTTTATCCTGGGCTTTTTGCTATTTTCTTTTTTTCACTTGTACCATGATGTCTATGTTACAATAGCCTTATTTTGTCTTAAAGTCAAGATGAATCCTCCCACTTTGTTCTTTTTCAGCAATTCTAAGTGCTTTTTGCTTCAGTATAAATTTTACAGTTAAAAAAAATTTAGAGTTGGCCTGTTAACCTCTACAAAATAGCCTAAGGGGTATTTTAGTCAAATTTATAGATGAATTTAGGAGAAATTGCTACCTTATCAATATTAGATCTAATATGCAAACAGGTAGGCTCCTCCATTGATTTTTCTCTTTTAAGTTATTTAGCAGGTTTTATGGTTTTTCTGAACATAAGATTTAGGTATATTTTATTTAAGTTTAGCTTGAAAGGGCTATACCAGTTATGTTACTCCCAGGTATATACCCAAAGGCATCTAAGTTAAATATTTATTGATGCACTGTTCTTAATAGCTAAGAAATGAAACCAGTCTAGATGTCCATCAACAGATGACTGGATAAAGAAAATGTGGTCTGTATATACAATGAAATTTTATTCAGCCATAAAGGAAAATGAAATCATATTTACAGAAAATGCATGAAATTGAACATTATTATGTTAAGCAAAAATAAACCACTCAGAACAACAAATATTTCATGTTTTCTCTCAGATGTGGATACTAGACTTTACTATTTATTTATTTATTTATTTATTTGGTATTTTGAGGTAGGGTCTCACTCTAGCCCAGGCTGACCTGGAATTTACTATGTAGTCTCAGGCTGGCCTCAAACTCACAGCGATCCTCCTACCTCTGCCTCCCAAGTGCTGGGATTAAAGGTGTGTGCCACCATGCCCAGCTTACTTTTTATATTTTTGAAAATGCATGTGTGGATAAAGGATGTGTGACAGCTATAAAACAAGAAAATGGATCACGAGTGGATAAAAACTATCTTAAGGGAAGGGAGAGGAAAAAAGAGGGTAGTAGAATACATAGAACATGAGAGCAGAAGGGACCATTGTGGGGAAGAAGAGAATCAACAGGAGGTGAGAAGTGGAACATGGTAAAGGAACAGGGGAGGATAGCCAACAAGAACAAATTATTGTCTAGTTCATTAATGAAACCCATGCCTTTTATGCCAATTTAAAAAACTAGAACTTAGGGTGAGAGGGAATGAGGACAGAGGTTGACCTTGGATGTCTTCTTCACTCTCAACTTTATCAAATGAGGTAAGGTCTCTCACTTAAATGCCAAGCTTGCAAATTCACCTGGTCTTCTTAGGCAGCTCATCTTGGGATCCCTTGTCTCCACTGGGATTACAGGTGAATTGACACGCCACCTGGCATTTATGTTGGTGCTGGGGGATCCAAATGTTGGTCCTCACTCTTGCATGGTAAGCACTTTATTTAATGAATTATTTCCTAAGACCCTCAAATTGATTTTTCAAATTTAAATACCTAGGTTTGCTAAAAGCAAAGTGGGGAATACACTTTCAGATCTCTAGTGGGAGTGTAAGATAATACAATCTTTCTGGAAGAAAAGTTTTCAGTATTTTTGCAAAGTGCTACTGTTTTACAGAATGCCTAGGTGTCAGACCTATGAGCAGGTATGCCTGTCTCTCTTCTTCGAATCACCTCTGTTGCCAAGATGCTGTCTGTGTTTCTATTGCAGGAAGTAAAAATTAACCTTCATTGAGACAAACCATTCTAGCATTGGGAAGGTGCCTAATCTCCAAAACAGCCACCACCTGATAGTCTCTGCCTGGGTCCCCATAAAAAGACCAGAGGTGGGACTAGGGACATAGCCTAGCATGTGCAAGGCCCTAGGTTCAATCCCTAGTTCTGGGGAAGAGGGAGAAGAAAAAAGAGAGAAGTCAGAGGGGGAATGACCCTTTGTATTCTAGGTTCCACCAGGCTAAAGCCAATAAGACTGCAGACCTTCCAGTGGTGTCTCATAGGGACCCTGCCACATGGTGCTGTCTTGCAGGATGGTCCAGGATGGTCAGTAGTGGAATAAGGTATGCCTGCTCACCAGGCTTGGCTTAGTCAATACTATGCCCAGGAGATGAAGCATAGAAGAGTCTGATTGGCCAGATGAGTTATGTGCTGTCCCATACGGTGAGAGACAGTATATTTGATCAAGTTCCCTTTAAGCCTTATAGAGAAAGGAAGGGATCCCCCAAGAGCAGAATGAATGAGCAAATTAAAGGATATAAACATTACTACAAGGGACTTTGTCAGGACATAGCAGGCATTGTCCTCCCTCTACTCTTAGACCCTCCAACTCTCCCCTGGAGGAGTTCTTGGAACTATTTTCCTGTTGCCCAAGAAGCATACCATCAAGTTTATAAATAAATTGTTTCATTTCAACACATCACCCCACTGACTACAGGATATGTTGCCATTTTCTGAGATATAGTGGGATCTATATTCTTTGCTATGGTTACAGGTAATACATGATATGGGGACAGGTCACACCAAAAGGTAAAGCTGTCTCCCTGCCCCACCAAAGCCCATGTGCACATATGAAATGTATAAAGTGAGTCTGCTACAGGTGGTCATAGTATTCCACCTACAGGCCACCCATTCAGGCTTCAACCATAGCCCAAAACTAGAGAATCAAGCAGATGTCCTTGTCCCACTCACACTAATGTCTTCCGTCTTTAATTTCCCACTGCAATTTGCATCAGCCCACTAGTGACCTCCTAATTGTCCTTGCATTGTTCAAATCTTCTTAACTAGCAGAAAGGCTACAGATTAAACCCTAGCTCATTCTCTAAGCACCCTTGAGTACTCCAGCCTCAGCTCATCTCTCTCCCTCATTATCCCTGCCACTCCTGTTGCCAGGAATTCACTCTGGATTCTGGATCTTTCCTTCTGGTGCCTTGATTTACTATATATATATATTTTTAGCACCTACATTTACTCTGTGTATTCATACCTTTGCCCCCATCTGATGTGCTTTACATTTCTTTATATCCCTAACTACATATAACCCATGGTGTCATGCAGTGCAGCCTCATAGCTTGGAACCAGAGCCTTCAAGTCAGATATTTGGGTATGAATTGCAGCTCTTACTACCTACATTATCTATAGCACAGACCTTGACTGACAGGTCTTCTTTATCTGCAAAATAAGGATAAGGCAGCACTACTTCCCTGGCTGTTGGAGGGAACAGGAGGGTTGGAACAAATGCAAGGCCTGTGTTTAGCCTGTGCTGGCCATATTGTAAGTGTTCAGGAAATGTCAGCTATGAGTATATAAGCCCAGATTAAATAGCTATAATAGAAGGGGGAGACATTAAGTAAATAGAGAGGTTCTGGGAAAAGATGCCAGTAAAGTGAATTCCATGATGTCTTGAAAGGAGATGCAGAAACCTGTAGATGGTATGTCATAGGCTCCAGAGAACAGGCATTGTCACAGTCCCCACAGTTCTGACTAAGGGGAAGAAATATGAGGTAGAACACAATTCAAAAATTACTACTTATTCATATATTATAGATTACATGTAACTACATATCATAATTAATTAACTCACTCAAACATTTACTGAACACCCAAAATATGCTAAGAAAACAAGAAATTTCTTAGAGAATAACAGCTAGGATATGTAGTTCCAGTGACTTCTAGTCTGGATTATGGTAATAATCTCTTCCCCAGTCTAATCTACACTGAGTGGAGCTGGCCAAAGTGAGTGCTAAAATACCTGGAAACTTCGTTCTCTGTCTGAAAAAATTTTAGTAGCTTTCCTCTTCTGGGTTTTCTGCCCCTTGATCCCCACTCTTTCAAGTATGTTTAGAACAACATCTCTGTGGTATATACCTAGAGAATTCTTTAAGAACCAGCTCAAGTATCAGCTCCTCTGGAAAGTCCCCCCACCCCAAGTTCCATCCAGGAAAAATAGAAACCACCCATATCTGTATAGAGAGCTTTGCATGTATGGATTGGCTTTGCAAATGATGGCAAAACTGAGCCACCAACTAGGAGACAGTGAAACAAACCAAAGATTAGTACCAACAAAGAGCTGGTGTCATCCTGAGGCTAAAGGGGCAACTGAAGGCAATGACAAGAGCCTTGGTCACCCTGCTGAGCTGTACTTCAGTGGGCCTGTGTAGCAGGAGGCAGAGCCATGGGGGTCCACCCAGCAACTCTGAAGATTCTGAAGATGCCACAAAAGGCACAGGAACAAAAGAACCACCTTGATTCCCTTTTCTGTCACTCTGACTTAGATTGGTCCCCAGTGTCTCCTCATGGCTAAGACAACTGGAGTCTGGAAGATCCTGAGTCTGAAGGGGTTCCTAGCACCCCACTCTCCACTTCTCCACCCTAGACAGTGGGTGCTCCAGGATAGTGAGGGGAGAAGCTGCCCCGCTTCTACCTTCCTAAAGCTCCAGCCTCCTTTCTTCTCTGCTTCCTCAGTTCTAGTCCTGTCTTTGTTAGAGTACTGCTTCTTCTGCCTATGACCTCTCTGTTTTCAAGTCTGCTTTCTTGGCTAGATTGTGGAGTTCCACAGCAGCAGACAATAGCCTTACTCATCTTGGTTTCTCAGCAACTGGCATAATTCACAGTCTGCAACAGGCATTTAATTGTCCTTGGAAAGTGACTGGAAGTCCTAGGGTCACCTTCAGCTCTCACTCATTCTCTCTGGTACTGGAGAACAGCAAGTGTCCTACTACTGAAGCATATCCCAACACCCCAGTCTTCCTTTTCCTTTTGTCAAAATAGGGGGAGGTGCATGCACATACATGTTTATATGTCTGTGGGCGCATGTGTGTATGCATGTGCATGTGGAGACCAGGAGAATGTTGTGGATGTTGTGGAACACTTTTTCTTTGTTTTGTGTTTCAGGGTAGGGTCTCCCTCTAGCCCAGGCTGACCTGGAATTCACTATGTAGTCTCAAACCCACAGCGATCCTCCTATCTCTACCTCCCAAGTGCTGGGATTAAAGGCGTGCGCCACCACATCCACTTTACTTTTGGAGACAAGGTCTGTCACTGAACCTGATTTAGCTAGACTAGCTGGTCAGCAAGCCCCAGAGATCCTCCTGTCTCTGCCTCCCCAGCCTAAGATCACAGGTGTGTACTATCATACCCAGATTTATTTGGGTGCTGGGGATCCAATGTCATGTTTTATGTTTTCATGGCAAGCACTTTACCCAGTGAGTCATCACCACTTTTCTCTTTATGATGATATAACTCCCTTCACTGTTTGAACTCTTCTTAGCACTAAAGAATAAACAAGAAACATGGGTCCATCACCTCCTCTGGGTCTAAAATCTGTGACTTTGTATTTAAATACACCCAACATCAAATAGCAATAGTGTTTATGCTCAGAACACTACCAACATAACGGCTTTCTACCTTCCCACCCACAGCTATGTGAAAATTGTCCATGCAAATTGCTTCAGATATCAAAATATCATCCCTCTACCACCCAAGATGCTTTTAGGCCACCTCTTCCTGCTGTTAATCAGTATGTGCTCAGGATAAACAAACTCATTTTAAAATCAGCTTAAGCAAAACATAATTACAAAGATAAATTAGCTGTCCCCAGAATTGCATAATGAATACTCAAGCAAAAACAAACATTTTTTATTATCTACCTTTTTAATGATCTATGTAGCATTTTCCTCTCCATCATCTCGGATGATGCTCAGCTCACAGCAAAAGGAAATCTCACTGAACTTGACAACTGGAGTTGATTGTCTTTACAATGTTCATTGTGGGATTGAAAACAGATTAAAAAATCTTTTTTCGTAGGTTGAATTTTTAACACCACCCTAATGCTTAAATCACAGAGACAGCGGCTCCCGAAATGAGAGCCATAAAACCAGTATTGAACTCTTGATTGTGGTTTATGGCTGTACACTCTTGGGCCAATTAGAGAACCTGTGAGAAATCAGTTTCTTCATGGGTAAAGAACGACAATACCTACCTCAGTGAAGCTGACAGCTGACACAGACAGGCTTACTCTTTAGTTCTAAGCACTTGATACAAATTAATTCCTTTAATCTTTATCATGACCTCATGAATTATCTACTAGTATTATTTGCCACACGGATGCAGGCAGAGAGATTAACTTGCTGACAAAGATATTAATAAATATGATTGTATACATTGAAATCAGGAAGCAATTGCCTAAAACATAGTAAGGGCTCAGTTCATTGTTTTCTTTACAATCTTCCCTCCCCTCACCAAACAAACAAGCAACAACAATAAAAACTTACCAGCACTTATAAAAAATACTTTTTAAATTGGCACTCTATGATAAAGAGGCCTAGGTCCTTACTTCTAGTTGTGTACTCACTGCACTTTGTGTTTCAGTTTTCTCCATATGCAAAATCTCAAGCCATCAGTAGCTGTCAATCAGTGGCCAATGGGCAGGATTTGCCCACAGTTATATTTTGTTGTACTGTATAATGTTTAAATTTATAAAAAGTTATTGCCAATGCTAAAAATCAGTTCTTAGCCTGGAGGAATGGCTCAGCAGTTAAGGAGCTTGCTTACAAAGCCTGTCAGTTTGGGTTTAATTCCCCAGTATTCATGTAAAGCCAGATATACAAACTAGCACATACATCTGGAGTTCATTTGTAGTGGCAAAAGGCCCTGGTATGTGTCCACTTTCTCTCTCTCTCTCTCTCTACTTGAAAATAAATAAAAAGTTTTTTTTTTCTTTTTTAGCTAAGTTCTCTCTCTAGCTTAGGCTGACCTGGAATTTACTATATATTCTCAGGGTGGCCTCACTCTCTCAGCAATCCTCCTACCTCTGCCTCCCAAGTACTGGGACTAAAGGCATGCGCCACCACGCTTTATCAGTTCGTTGACTCTCTCTCTCTCTCTCTCTGTGTCTCTTTCACATGAACACACACACACACACACACACACACACACACATACAAACAAACACATACTTCAGGCTTGAAAGTGAAGTCTTCTGGTCACAGACTATTGCTCTCACAAGATAACATTGACTTTAAGATGTGGCTGCCTTTGTTTACAAGGGGCAAATATACACCAATTTCTTTACCCCTATTCCTTTGCTGACATATGGGTCTGTCTCCTCTAGACTCACTGATTATTAAGATGTCTCCTGTTTACCTGACAACTGGACAGAATTCCCTTGAAGAATCCACTGCAGGGCACCATACTTTCCACTGGTTCTTGCTGTGACCAATTCATCAGACTAGAAGTCCTATAACCTAGGAAATTCCACTGTCCCAAGCAAACCAGGTTGGTCTCCCTGTGTGCTATGTCACAAGTTCACCCTTACAGGGACCCTTCCAACCTTGGAAATGACAGTGCCATGTTGTATCCTCATAGTCCTGCATCTCATTGATGACTTCTGGGGTGCAAAGATGTGAAGCTGAGCCCTCTCGGTGGGTTATAAGACTTATACAGAGAGCCTAGATCTGGTCAATGGTTATGTGACCATTTTTTTCCTGATGGAGCTAGCTCTGCATGAACTTGTGATGGACCCTTATGCCTTACCACTCATGAATTCAGCAAATCTTTAGTAGAAGGCTTCCACATGCCAGGCACCATTCGAGGCACTGAGAAGATAGCAATAGAGGGGTGAGAGAAACTCCCTGCCCTTAGAGAATTCACATCTCAAAGAGGAAACAAACAGAAAACATGCTTACAATATCTGAGAGAGGGACTGGGATATAAGACAGTTGTAGAGTATCTGCTTAGTTTGTGCAAAGACTTGGGTTCAATTCCTAGCACTGAAAAAAAATCTGGCAGAAATTCAGGTATTGACAGTGCTATTTGCCATTTGAGGAAAACAGCCTATTAGAGACACAGGGCCATGAGTAACTTGGAAGGGTGCCAAAGAGAACCAGAAATGAGACCCAATTTCACCTAACCTCCTTAGCCAAAACTATGAAATGTATAGCTTTGGAGTTTTGTGTGTCAAGGGGTATATTTAACAGTTTAATTGTGAAATATTTTTATCTCAGTGAAAAACAACTTTGTAACTGCCATCCATATCAATAACAAATATTGTTCTCACACAGATGGATTGGAAATTTATCATGTCCAATTCACCCAAACAATAGCACAAGGTTTGAAAAAAGGGAGAGGCCAAATTTATTAGCAAATATGACATTTTTATTAAACAAAGTGTGGTTAGAGTCTGGGCCTCACATGCTAAAGCAATGTGTGTGTGTGTGTGTGTGTGTGTGTGTGTGTGTGTGTGTGTGTACAGAGAGAGAGACTGTGCAATACTCACTCACCATCCCCCAAATGCTAAAGAGTGCCTCTGACAAGGAAATAACCACACTATGAAGTAAATGACATTATTACAGTATACAATTCATTCATTCACTCATTCATTCATTCACTCACTCATCCATTGCACAAATAGCTATTGAGTATCCATTGTGTGCCAAGCTGCCTTCTGCACATGATGAAAAATGATGCTCTGGAATTCCAGCACATTTATCTATATTTTAAATAACCCTTATTTTATTCCTCTGATTAAAATGAAGCACTGTATTTTTTGTTGTTGGCCCATTTTCTGGCAGTTCTGGAGATGGAACTGGTGCCTCCTAGACAGGTGTTCTGTCACATTCCCAGCCCTGATGATTTTTAAGTTTAAAAAAGTAATTAAAACTAGTAGGTGTGGCAGCACATTTCTGTAATCCTAGCACTTGGGGGGCTGAGACGAGAGGTTCACCTCAAGTTCAAGGCTATTCTGGGCTACACAGTGAGCTCCATACCAACTTGGAATGAAGAGTGAGACTCAGTCTCCAAACAATCAAACACACAAACGACAATTAATAAGAATAAAATTCTACTTTTCTGGAACAGGCCTGTAATCCCAGCACTTGGGAGGCAGAGGCAGCAGGATCAAAGACAACATGAGCTACAACATAGTGAGTTCCATGAGACCTTCTCAAAACCCCACCTTCCTTTAAGCCATTATTTCTTGACTTCAGGCATTACTGGCATGTGGCATTATGTATGCTTTATGGGTCCATCAGCATCCCTAGTGTCTCAGTACCATGTGAGGTAGGCAGTTCCTCATTCCTCTTCACTTCTCAACTCCTGACCATCAAAAATCCCAGCACTGGGCAGGTGGCGGCATGAGAACAAAACTCTCTGGGGATTGCAAACTTCCCTGAGGGGAAATCACTGGCCACTGAGAGCCCATAGCTTTGAGTAATCCACTTTTCTTTCACAGCTGGGACTCCTAAGTGTGGCCACATGGCTCCCTCTTTTCCATGCACAGAAGCTACGAACCCCTCCATCCCCAACATCCCTTCCCCTTGTGGATGCTCAGGAAAAAGGCAGGTTGCCAGGTCCCAGGGAGGGGCGGGGCAGGCTTGGACTCTGCAGGGGATCAGCGGCTCTGGGCTTAGGTTTGTGCGTCATACTGCCACCCAGGTGGTGCCCCAGACCTGCCCTCACCCCCTCACCTTGTGAGCTTTGCTAAGGTCACTGTAGAAAAGTCCCCTCTGTAGGACTCACACACCCAAGTGGGAGGCCAGATGAGGGTGGCTCCTCCTTATCCAAGCCGTCTGGAGCATGGGCAGAGCCTTTCTCTGAAGCTTGGGCCAGGGACGCCTGCCTGGCGACGACCTGCCACAGAGACTTTAGAGACTAAGAGCCTATTGTGCATAATTGATCTAAGAGCAAAGCAACACACCTGGCTGGGAACAGTTATTTAGAAACAAACACTGGTTGTAAAAAAGCAAATCTTTTCAGTTGATAAAAATGCCAATTCCAGGTCAGGCACAATATTTATAAAACAGTGGTCATCTGAATCCTTCTTTGTACAAAAAGGAAAGAATTCTGGTGTGTTATATCTTAGTCACTCAGATTCAGAAACTCCCCGTCACACAGTGTTAAAGAGGATGAGAGGATCCAGATTCTGTTTTCATTTATGTATTTGATAACCATTTATTGAGCCCCTAAGTGGGCCCAGCCAAGCCCTGTGTTCTGTAAAGGAGTACGTGGCTTTAGTTGGAACTTTACCCACAAATTCAAAACCTTCCAAAACTAGACAGTAACCTTGGAGGTTGGTGCCTAAAGCAGGACTTGGGCCCATCTGCAGGAAGCCACTCTTCAGCTCCACCTACCTGTTACCATCAAGGTTTGCTAGACCAGTTTCGCCAGGTTTTCTCAATTTTCAAGAGAAATTGGAAAGCAGAATTTTTGTTCTTGTGAAATCTTTTCATTTTTTAAAAATATTTTTTATTTTTATTCATTAGAAAGAGAGAGAAAGAGAGAGAGAGAGAGAGAGAAGGAGAGAGAAAGAGGTAGATATAAAATGGGCACTCAGGGCCTCCAGCCACTGCAAATGAACTCCAGATGCATGTGCCCCCTTGTGCATCTGACTTACATGGGTCCTGGGGAGTTTAACCTGGGTCCTTTGGCTTTGTAGGCAAATGCCTTAAAGGCTAAGCCATCTCTCCAGCCCTGAAATCTTTTCATTTTTAAGCCTAGCCTACCATCTTTAAAACAAAATTTCAAACAAGAGCTTCAAACTATAACTTCTGCTTTAGAGGCTATGAGGAGTAAGAGGTGGTTGAGAATAAGATACCTGCAAGGGTAGACCTCTTGCTGGCTATGAGTATTTATGAGCTATCTAACCTGTGTTCTTTCCTTCTTTGTGTATAAAATGAGCATGATAAAGCATGTTATAGTCAATAAAAGAATGTGTATAGGTGCCTGACCCATGATAGCTCCAGAAATGCTTGTTATTATTGTTACAGGCCATTTGGTCCAAGCTCCAGGAATCTTCTTGACAGCATCTTTGACAGTTGAACACAGGCTCATAGCTTGTGCACTTCCTGATACAGAAAGTTTATAGTTTCTTAAAGATTCCAGCTATGCCAGCTGCATAGCAAACCTCAAATCTCAGTAGATCAGTCCATGCTATGTTGATTTATTGCTCATGTCCAAATCCAAGATAGTGAATAGGCACTTTCCCAGAATCCTCTGCTGGGCTCTCTGCTTTCAGCTAGGGGAGAGAGAATATGAAGTCATCACATATATAATTCTCATTGAGCAGACCCCTTCCTGCCCAGATGGCTGTCCATGGGTGCATCTCACTTCATATGACATCTCTGAGGTGGCTAAAGAGATGCCTCAGTTGGTAAAGTATCTCACAAACATGAAGACTTAAGTTCAGATCCCTAGCACCACTGGGCACAGCAGTGCTAACCTGTAATCCCAGTCCTAGGAAGATAGAGACGGGATCTTTGGGGTTTGCTGGCCAGCCAGTCTCACTGCACCAGTGAACTCTAGGTCCAGTGAGTGACCCTGTCTCAAAAAATAAGATGGAAACTGGGCATGGTGGCAGACGTCTTTAATCCCAGCACTCGGGAGGCTGAGGTAGGAGGACTAAGTGAGTTCAAGGCTAACCTAGGCTACAGAATTCCAGGTCAGCCAGGGCTAGAATGAAACTCTACCTTGAAACAAAAACATTAAAAGCTGGGCGTGGTGGCGCACACCTTTAATCCCAGCACTCGGGAGGCTGAGGTAGGACAATCACCGTGAGTTCAAGGACACCCTGAGACTACATAGTTAATTCCAGGTCAGCCTGGGCCAGAGCAAGACCCTACCTCAAAAAAAAAAACATTAAAAAAAAAATAAAAGATGGAGAGTGATTGAGACAAACACCACACCCAGTGTTGACCTCTGGCCTCCACATATACTTGGGGCCACATATGAACACACATGTATATACATGCACACACAAAAGAAGTTATCTGAAAGGAGGACTTGGTGCATGTAATTTTGGGGGAAGTGATTTGAGGAAACAGAAGTGAAGGAAGAGGGAAAGAGAAAAGTCAATGAATACACAGGTTACAGCTAGAAGCAGGTGAGGGTCACATACTGTTGGCAGAGATATAAAACTGTAGTAAAACTAGTTTGCCAGTTTCTTTCAAATTAAGCATGTACTTACCATACAGTCAAGTGATTCATGCCTAGAAATCTACCCTAGAGGAATAAAAGCATGTCTACCAAAGATGTACATGTGGATATTTACAGCAACTTATTCATAACAGTCAACTGGAAACAAGCCAAACCCACATAAACCAGCAGAGGGAGACACACAATGTGGTAAATATGCAAGGGAAAGGCTCTTCACAGCAGACATGTGAACTATGGAAAGTGGAGATTTGACTTGTGATGCTAAAATTAGGGTGAATAAGATAAGATAATCATAACCAAATGCATTAACAGTTTTAAGACAGTTGACTATTTACATTTATATCATGCTGCTTTTAGGTACCGGGACTCACCATTTTGGAGTTCCTATGCATTGTTCCTGGCATCTGGGCTGGTGGGCACTCTACTTCCCTGGATTCTTTCAGTTTGTCTTATTCCTGGGCCAGGTATGTGTGCTTAGTGCCATCACGAAGGACCCCAGCTTTTGTGGTATACTCTGCCCAATGAGGTTAAGGCAATAAGAATGAACCCAGGTTTCCATCTGTCCTCATGTAGGTCACATTCAAATCCCCAGCACCCATGTAAAAGACAGGCATGACAGTCCATGCCTGTAATCCCAGCACTGGGGAAAGGGTCCCTAGGGCTTACTGGCCAGATAATCTGTCCAAATCAGTGAGCTACAGGTTCAGTAAAAAGCCTTGTCTCAAAAAAGATGCAGAGGGGCTGGAGAGATGGCTCAGCAGTTAGGGCGCTTACCTGCAAAGCCTAATGACTAGAGCTTGATTCCCCAGTACCCACATAAAGCCAGATGCACAAAGTGGCACATGCATCTGGAGTTCATTTGCTGTGGCTAGAGGCCCTGACATGTGCATTCTCTCCCTTTCCCTTCCCCCTCCCTCTCAGCTGGTGTGATTGCACCCCAGCTGGTGGCAATTTGAGAGGTGGAGCCTTGCTGGAAGAGGTGTGTTGCTGGGGGTGGACCTTGAGATTTATTAGACCCTTGTTGCTCTTACTTCTTATTGCTGGGGAAAACACCTAACCAGAAGGAGCTTATGGGAGGAAAGGTTTTATTTCAGGCTTATAGATTCCAGAGAAGCTCAATCATTGTGGAAGAATCTGGCTCACTTCCAGACATCTGTAGCAGAGACACAAAAGCCAGCACCTATAAATACAAACAGCCAGAGCCAAACTGGCTCTCTATACACTTAGTAGGGCTGGACTCAGACCCACTCCCAGTGACATACCTCCTCCAGCAGAACTCCACCTGCTGAAGACTAAGAAGAAAGCTTAATCAACAATACCTGCATCTATTGGGGATGCTACATTTGCATTCAAACCACCACATTCTGCCCCTGGCCCTCACAGAATCATGACTATGCAAATTGCACTCAGTCCACTTCAAAGGTCCCCATGCTCTTTACCAACTTTTACGTTGTTCAAAAGTCCAAAGTCTCATATGAACCCTGTAAAATCAAAACACAAGTTATATACTTCCAACACATAATAGCACAGAGTAGACATTTCATTGCATAAAGGCATAACGAGGAGAAATGGCACTAATGAAAAATCAATAATCAGCAGGCAAACATCTTTAACAACATCTATAACAAGAGAGAAAGTCTCTGGATTCCAGTTCCACCCCTCCAATTGGCTCTGAGCAGCCTGGGAAAAATTCTATCTCAAGCCAACAGCTCTCCATGGCAGCTGTTCTACAGTCCTAGTATACCCAAAACACCCTCAGGTCTATACTACAAACTACAATTCTTTACAGCTCCACACAATGGCCTTAGTTGGTTTCCATAGAGGGGTTTATACCCTGCTTCACAGTGCCACATTTCAGCAGCTCCTGGAACTGTGAGTACTTCATGACCCTCTTTATTGCATTTCTCATGCTTGCAAAACCAGTACTGGAAGGGTGACAGCCAAATTTGTAAATTCAGGGGGGAATAAAGTTTGACGTTGAAAAGCAGGATACTCTTTCACCAGTTTTCCTTCAATCCATGCACCTCTTTTCTTTTTTCTTTCTTTTTTTTTTATTGTTTGTTTGTTTTGTTTTTTCAAGGTAGGCTCTCAGGCAGACTTGGAATTCACTATGTAGTCTCAGGCTGGCCTCCAATTCACAATGATCTTCCAACCTGATTCCTGAGTGCTAGGATTAAAGGTGTGGCACTACCATACCTGGATAGCCATCTCTTTTAAAAGGAATTTACATTCTTACTAGCTTGAGCCTTCTATGGATGGGTTTCACCCTCTGTCTTTTCTGTTGTCCCACTGAAAAGCAGTTGGCCCACCCTTAATGGTGGTAATCTCCCTTAACAATTGCAGCTTAAGGGCTGGAGGAATGGCTTCTCAGTTAAGGCACTAGCCTGCAAAGCCAAAGGACCCAGGTTCAATTCCCCAGAACCCATGTAAACCAGATGCACAGGGTGGTGCATGTGTCTGGAGTTCATCTGCAATGGCTGGAGGTCCTGGTGCACCCATTATCTTTCTTGCTCTCTCTCTCTGCCTCTTTCTCTCTGCGAAATAAATAAATAAATATGAAATATTTTTAAAAATTACAGCTTAAGTAAGCTAAAACCAGTCTCTGCCAGTATCTTAAAACTTGCCTGAATTTTTCCTATGGTGAACTGTGTAACTTTCATATCTTTCTATACTATATTTCCTCAAAGCACACAAATTCCTCAGGGTAAGGGTGGTACAAAACCAATCTATTTGCCAGTAGCCCAGTTCCAACAAAGTTTTTTTCCTTCCCCTTTGAAAGTTCATAAACCAAGCCTTCATAGTCCACAATTCTCTCCTCATTTAGAATTTTCACACAAGAATATTCCATCAAGCCAGGCATGGTGGCACATGCCTTTGATCCCAGCACTCGGGAGACAGAGGTAGGAGGATCACCATGAGTTCAAGGCCAGCCTGAGACTACATAGTGAAATCCAGGTCAGCCTGGACTAGAGCAATACACTACCTCAAAAAAAAAAAAATCCATCAGACTCTGCTTATAGCACAGCAAGGCTTCTTTAGTACAAATTACCAAATTCTCCACATTCCTCCTATATGGCACAATGCAGGTCGAGCCCTAGCCAGGCCGCCTGCTAGGGGGAATGAACCAGGAAGTGGCTTCTGTGGGTGTGGCATTCTGCACAGGCCTGGCTTGACAACAGCTACAGCCCCATGCCCATGAGCAAATTGCTGCCAGATTATCTGCCCGGAGACAAGCTGTCATTGGTCACAAGAAGGGAACCACCCTGCCCAGAGATAGGCTGTCATTGATAACAAAAGGGAACCACCTCATACAACAATTGGCCAGCCAAACCCTTAAAAACCCCTACACTTCCCTGAATAAATAAGCCTGCAGCAGCTCACCCTCTGCCTGCTTTCACCTGACTCCCAGTGTCTGTGTTTTGACTCTGCACCTCTCACCCCCTGCCTGGCAGATACCCTGCATCCCCTCCTGGGCTGGCCCTAGGAGGGATGCCAACGCTCCTACAAACACCTTCCAAAAGCCCAAAATCCACATGGTCAGATTCATCACAATAATGAACCCACTTCTCTGGTATGAATTTTCTGTTGGAGTTATCTTCTTGTTACTGGGACAAACACCCAACCAGAAGCAGCTTATGGTAGGAAAGGGTTTATTTCAGGCTTACAAATTCTAGGGAAAGCTCCATCATGGTGGAAGAAGCTGGCTAACTTCTGGACATCCATAGCAGAAAAACAAAAGCCAGCATCTGCAAACACAAACAACCAGAGCTCAAACTGGCTCTCTACACACATAATAAGGCTGGACTCAAGACCTTCCCTCCAGTGACATACCTCCTCTAGCTCCACCTGCTAAAGGCTAGGTAGGAAGCTTAATAAAAAATACCTGAGTTTATGGGGGCTGTACATTTACATTCAAAACACTACATCCCTAGCTTGGCAGTGTTGGTTAGCTCACTCTCCTGCTACTATTGTCCACCTGCTATGGCAAGGAAATGATGTCCAATCTCTGCTTATGCCATGCTTTCCCCTGCCATCATGCATCTTGCCCTCAAGACTGTAAGCCAAAGTAGAAAATTTTTCTCCCATCAGCTGTTTTTGGTCCCAGCAATGAGAAAGTAACTGTAATACCCTGCCATCATGAAGTTTCCCCTCAAGTATATAAGTCAATGCCTTACCTTCTAATAGCTACTTTGGGCTGGGTATTTTATTCCAGCAATGAGAAGGTAAACACAACAGAAGCCAGTCACAGATCTAAGCCACACTCAAGGGGAGACCACCCAAGGGTAAAACCAGGAGGTTGGGATCCAAGAGAATCCCTATAGTCTGTACATCAGGGCTTATCCTCTAGCCTCCAATGACTGGCATCCCTCCCAAAGTCTACAAGCCTGGAATAATTTCATCACTGTCATTTCCACCCTCTGAGACTTCTTTTCTTTTTCCATGAGGGGAACACATATTTAGAGCTTGAAAATTTTATAATCCTGCTTCCTGCCAGTAGAATTTGAAGATCCATCAGGTGCCCTTCATTTTGTGCCCTTTCTGCCCCTTTCAGTCTAAGTTGATAGTGCTTTTGAGAAAACAATTTTCTCAAATACCTTGTGGGTACAAGGGATTTTTTCAATATTCCTATATTTTTTAATTTTTGCTTTGTGTCCTAATATATGGTCTATTTTGGAGAATGTTCCATGTTCTGCTGAGAAAAATGTATATTCTGCAGTGTTTGGATGAAATGTTTTGTGGATATCTGTTAGGTCCATTTATTCCATGACATCATTTAATCCAGATGTCTCTGTTAATTTTTTGCCGGGATGACTTGTGAATTGATGAGAGTGGGGTACTGAAGTCACCCACTACAATTGTGTTTGATATTATCTGTGACCTTAGGTCTAATAGTTTTTGTTTGATGAAATTGGGAGACCCTATGTTAGGTGCATATACATTTAGGATTGCAATGACCTGCTGTTGGAGTGTTCCTATAATCAGTATAAAGTGACCTTCTTTATCTTTCTTCACTAATATCAATTTGAACTCTATCCTGTCAGATATTAGGATAGCAACCCCTGATTGTTTTCTAGGCCTGTTTGCTTGAAATACCATTTTCCATCCTTTCACCCTAAGACAGTGTCCATCTTTTATTGAGAAATGAGTTTCCTGGAGGCAACAAACAGCAGGATCCTGCCTTTTAATCCAGTCTGCAAGCCTGTGTCTTTCGGTTGGGACATTGAGGCCATTTGATATTAAGAGTTATTATTGTAGCTGGGCATGGTGGTGCACACCTCTAATCCCAGCACTTGGGAAGCAGAGGTAGGAGGAACACAGTGAGTTCGAGGCCACCCTGAGACTACATAGTGAGTTCCAGGTCAGCCTGAGCTAGAGTGAGGCACTACCTCAAAAACAAAACAAAATTATTGAAGCGTATGTGTTTATTATCACCATTCTTATTTTTAGTGCTTCCTGTTTCCCCTTTACTCTCTTGTCTTTCTCTTTGTTGGACTGTGTCAAATCTGTCACCTGGTCTTCTACTTTAGACATTCTGTTCTCTCCTTCATCCATTCTACTGGTGAGACTTTCCACAGAGTTTTTTATTTGACTTACTGTGTTTTTCAGTGCTAGTATTTCTGCCTGGTTTTTCTTCAGTATTTCTATTTCCTTACTCATGTCTTGAAATGGTCTCCTTATTTCATTAACCTGGTTTCCTGTGTTATCTTGGAATTCCCTTAGGAGTTTGTTTTCTTTTTTAATTCCTTTGCTTTCTTCTTTGATTTCTTTGAGAATAGATAAAATCTTTTTTTTTTTTTTTTAATCTTTGCCAGGTCATTTCTGATGGCTCATAATTTTTGGTGGGATTATATTGTCTTTATTATTTGTATTTCTTATATTATAATGTAGCAATTTTTGCATCCTGAGTTGATTTTGTGTTTGGGTTTTCTAATTATCTGCAGGGTTCTTAGACTTGGAAATCCAACTTTATGTACCTTCATCATAGGAGTTTAAAGTGCCAAGTGTAGCTCTTGTACTCCAATCCAACCGCAGAAGTCATCCTAGGTGTTGTGTTTGCCTGCTATTCAAGTATTCTAGTGAGCTGGGTGGAGCAATTTACTGGCAAGATTCTAAAATTCAACTGAGCATTATATACATTCAATAAAAACCAGCACAGAATATGCAAGTGTGGGGATTGAAACAAACAGCCTTATAAAGCCAAAATCCCCAAGGGTGTGCGTTGCTCTATAACCTTAATCCTGTCAGCTGGGAGGTTGAGATTCCTATTCTGAAATGGGTTCCATGTCAACCTGGGTCTGAATCAGACCCTGCCACCAATAATGATAGAAGAAAAAGACAAAGGCCCTATGAATCTGAAAGCATCAAAGGCAACAACAGTCAGCCCCCAAATACAGCTTTATTGAGAATGGTAAAGCCAACCATGAATATGTAACCCATAACCTTTCCTCCCATGGAAAGAGATTAACATTTCCAGTGCAGACATATGTACCTGCTTTTTTGTCAGTTGGCCTCATTACCTTTTGGGGTGGCTTCCAGTCTCACCAATGCTGAGTGCCCACCTCAATCCCTCCAAGTTGTGCTGTGGATCTGGTGCTCTGATCAGCTGTGCTGGATGCCCTGCTGCTGGGAGCTGACTGCATTCTCCAGAGGTTCATGGTTCTGATGGTTGGGGGATGGGAAAGTGCAGGAAGCCTGGAGTTGTATTGGAACTGCTCAGCTGGTCCCACCTGTATCCCCTCTAGCTTGTCTCTGCAGTATCCCCTTCAAGTTTCTTGACTTTGCAAGGAGGCTGATGAGGTTGGAAGCCCCTTGTCTGGTCTCTGCTCCTGCAGCTCGGTGCCATGCAAATCTGTGCAGATCGGAGCTGCAAGTGCCTCAGCAGGGTTCTGGCTGGTTTCCTCCTTTTTGGTGGATCTTGGTCTGTCTTGCTTCTCCTCTGTGGCCAATAAAAACCTATACACCTTCACTTTTCAGAAGAAAAGTGAATTTTGCTGTGGTTTTGCTGTGGCATGTGTCCTATGCAGCCATCTTACCCAGAAGTCCCAAAAGTAATTTCTTAATTTTAGCATTTTTTACCTCCTGCAAAGATTGAAATTTTTCAAAATTGTCAAGTCCTGGTGCCTTTTTTGTTTTTTGAGAGAGAGGCAGAGAGAGAATGGGTGCACCAGCGGCCTCTCAGCTGCTGTGAAGGAACTCCAGACACATGAGCCCCCTTATGCAGCATTGCGCCCTTGCATCACTTTACATCTGGCTAAACATGGGACCTGGAGAATCAAATGGGTGTTCTTAGGCTTGGCAGGCACCTGGTGCCTTTATGATTAACAGTTCTCCTTTCTCTCAGTGTTTCTCATCTTCCATTTTACTAAAAGCCCCAAGAAGAAACCAGGTGGCATCTTCAATATTTTGCTTAGAAGTCTTCTCAGCTACATAACCAAATTTATCACTACATCATATTTGTTCCATGGTCATGATTCGTGTGTGTGTGTGTGTGTGTGTGTGTGTGCGTGTGTTGCATTTATAGCTTTTAAGACATTCAGGGGCCTGAAGAGTTTGCTTAGTAGTTAAGGCACTTGCTTGTGAAGCCTAAGGACCCAGGTTCTATTCCCCAGGACCCACATAAGCTAGATACACAGGTGGCATATGCATCTGGAATTTGTTTGCAGTGGCTAGAGGCCCTGGGGTACCTATTCTTTCTCCCTCTCTCTCTCTCTCTTTCTGCCTCTTTCTCTCTCTCTCTCACAAATAAATAATTAAAATATTTTAAAAGATAGTCAGCTATAGTTGTAATTTTAGAAGAATGTACATGTATATTCTTCTTGAATATAGAAGAATATATGTATATTCTTGCATATAGAAGAATATGCAACACATGTATAATGAAGAATTTAGGGCTGGAAAGATTGCTTAGTGGTTAAAGTGCTTGCCTGTGAAGCCTAAGGACACAGTACCCACAATTCAATTCCCCAGTACCCACATAAACCATATGCACAAGGGGGCATAGGCATCTGGAGTTCATTTGCAGTGGCTGCATGTTCTTGTGTGTCCACTCTGTCTGCTTTTCTCTCTCTCTCTCTCACTCACTTTCTCTCTCAACAAGGATAAATAAAAAGAAAAAAAAATTTAAAAAGAAATTGATGTCTCTGCACTTTAAAAATTCAATTATTTAAGTGTTTGGAAAGTTTTATATTTGTTATTTTTTATTGTCATTTTTTAGTTATTTAGGGAGTGCTTGAATTTTTAGAACACTGTGTGTAAGTGGAAAATTATACAGACAACTGATGGCAGTGACTATGCCTCTCTATGTACG
Organism: Orientallactaga sibirica; assembly: GCA_036365145.1. Taxonomy (NCBI): domain Eukaryota; kingdom Metazoa; phylum Chordata; class Mammalia; order Rodentia; family Dipodidae; genus Orientallactaga; species Orientallactaga sibirica. The sequence continues at coordinate 206,702 of JAEOAD010000007.1, read as the reverse complement.
AGTGCTCCTGAGACATTTGATGAGTTTAATAAAATCTAAGCACAAGAAAGATTCATGGGGCAGGTACAGGAAGCCACAGAACTAAAGGGACAACATCAGAGCTGAGTGTCCATTGCTATTTAGCAAAAGAGAATAGTAAAAGAGACTGGCCCTGAAAAGCTGCTGTCCTGAGTCCCTCTAGTGGTTAAGACTGTAAGTCTTGCCTCTCCAGAGCACCAAGGAAAATTACTTTTGCTGGATAATTATATTTCAAAAGTTACAACTGGGCCCAGTGTGGTGGTCCATACCTGCAATTCCAGTACATAGAAGACTGAGGCAGGGGTTACGATTTTTAGGCTACCCTGGGTTGCAAAATGAGATATAGTCTCAAAAAATAAAATAAAGGCCGGGCGTGGTGGCGCATGCCTTTAATCCCAGCACTTGGGAGGCAGAGGTAGGAGGATCGCAGGGAGTTTGAGGCCACCCTGAGACTACATAGTGACATAGGTCAGCCTGAGCCAAAGTGAGACCCTACCTCGAAAAACAAAACAAAACAAAAATAAATAAATAAAAATAAAATGAGTTTCATCTGATTAGCAAGAGAAAAAAAAAGTTCAGATGTTCTTCTTCCAATGTTCTTATATTGAGCATTTACCCAAACACTTCGTACATCACTAGGCTTCCCAATCTCCTTTGTGAATCTTTAATAATGACTATGCGCTTCCTTTTCAGCTGACATTCCATCCCTGTAACCTGTGGGCCTTGACCCTGCATTTGCCCTATGCAGATGCTCAGCACAGTTCTAATCTCTCCTCCAGAGACTTAACAGCACTTGAAAATATTTACCAACAACTTCTTGCTCCTCCTTGGAGGAATATCTTGTCCAGGCCAACATGCACAGTTTCTTCAACTGTTCCAGATTCTTCTCTCTCAGCTGTCCTAATCTGATTTGTCCATAGCCCCTGAAGACACACTTACTTCAAAGACCTTCCCCCAGTCACTGAGTCCCAGTAGTCCCATAGTGTTGGAGAATTGCTATTACCCTCTTGCCAACCACTCTATTCCCAGAACCTGTGCTCTTCTGGGCATCTGTGTTAAATTATGGGATGAAGGCTGAGATTATCCCCCTTGTTTCTCATACTACCAAGAGAGTCACATTTGCAACTACCAAGACAACTCACGCTTGCCTTATTTTACCTTCCTTTTAGCCCTGAAACATTTTATGTTCTTGGATCCAACATATCACTTTACAAATATAACGTCTGCAAACAGCCACAAGCAGATTATCAGGGGGACTATATGAAGCTGACCAGCTACTGATCAGAGAGATCAAAAGAGCAAGAGCCCACTTCCTGGTAAGGTAGAAGCACGGAAATTTAAGAATAGGTCTCTGTTGAGCATGGTGGCACACGCCTTTAATCCCAGCACTCGGGAGGCCAAGGTAGGAGGATCACTGTGAGTTCAAGGCCAATCTGTGACTATAGAGTGAATTCCAATTCCAGGTCAGCCAGGGCTAGAGCAAGACTCTACCTCAGGGGGAAAAAAAGATTAAGTCTCTAATCTTTGGACTGGCAGATGAACAGCCTAAATCCCTTCTGTTCTACTTGAAACTTATTTCCTTCAATATTGCCCTCTGAGGACACAGGGGGGAAAAGGACTCCATGTCAATAATGTAACATCCATGTATAGTTTGAAGACTGATATTCAGTCTACTCACACCTCTCTCCTCTGAACTAATGGAGACTTTTCCCTGAAGAGCTGTTTTTCAAAACCTTTCATCATTTACTTTGTCTCCCCTGGCTCTATTCCAAACTCTCCATAACATCCTCCACTTATGGGCCTCAAGACTGAATAGCATGTTTTAATGACTGATATTGGCTATAGATTAAGAGTTATATCTGTGAAAATGTTTCCTTTATAACAATTCATTCTCACAAAGATTTACATACATAGGAGTCCCTGAAGTATGCTAGGTAATGTGTCAAAACTTTCTTTGTAGATCAGACAGTTTGGTATTAGGGCACATTTTTCTACAGAAACAAGGTTATATCTGATACTTAGTCTCCCAGCCCAGCCAGCAAGAGCCAGTTTAATCCACAGGATTGACTGTATTTAAGGAATTAGAATTCTATATATGCAAGTTCAGGTGTCTTCCCACACTCTTCTCTGGCTCTCTTCCACCCCTTTGGGTGCTTATCATATTGTCCTACTTTCCTAATCCAACGATGTCCAAGTCTCTAGGGATGCTGGTCACTGGGACTTCCCTACACAATCCAGCTCACATCACGGTACCTCTCTTCCTGGAGCCAAACTCTATTGCAGCAAACTTCAGATGAGTGTTAGGATAGAGGCATCCCACTGAACTATCTTAACGAGTTCTCAGTGACACTTCTGACTTCAGTTGAAAACCTTAGTTGTACAAAAGGCTGTCATCAGTGCAACTTCAGGCAGTGTTATAAAATGGACAAACATGGATTACATGAGGAAACTATAAAAATCTCAGAACTCTTTCCTCCCATCTCCCTCACCCACTCCCAATCAGCCATGTTCTATGCTCTAGAGCTACCTCATGTGATAGTAATTCAGATTCAACGCTCTAGAACTACCTCCTGCTATAGTAATTAAGACTTTGAAAGTCTCACTTCCCTAAAAGAATGCAGGCTTTAATGGAATGCTCCCACTATGATTACAGAATCCACCCTCCTTTCTCCAAAAGGCTTTCTTTCTCCTGCTCTAAGATTAAGGTGCATGTATATCTCTCTCTTACTCTCCCTCCTTCCCTCTCTCTCACTCTGTCCTTTTCCTTTTGGTTCAGAATGCCTTCTCTCTCCACTCAAAGTTCAGCCCTCTCCTGCCCCTTGTTCCTCTGTCCTAGGCTTTGGGTTTCTGGAGTTTCCTCCTACCTGTTTCTTTTGTCTCAGCTCTGACCAAGAGTTCCCTTCTCTCCCTTCCGCTCCATTCTCAGCCCAGCGTTCAGAGTGCCCTCCTGCTCCCAACCATGTCAATGGCATTAAATAAAACCTCTTTGCCCCAAAGAAAACCCTCTGAGTCCTCTGTTGCAAACCTGACAGAAGCACCCTTAGGAACGGAAATGACCAAAGTAGACCTGCTTGCTTTGCATCATCTGCTCAGTGCATGGCAGCCAGGAAACAGAAACAGAATCATAGATTATGTTCCCATTTGTTTCTCAGTATGGCCAAAATGTTCAAAACTGTCTTTATTTTGAGAAATGTCTGACTGAAAGTAGTCATACAATCCTTTACCCCAAGAGTATGCACCATAGGGTTCCACTTCTATAAAATTCTACAGACAGGAAATCCATTCATTCGATGTGAAGCAGATTAGTGGTTGTCCATGGTCAGAGAGGAAGAAGAAGCAGATTGCCAAGAAGCCTTGAGTGCTAATAAGGTTTCATCCAGGTAGACCTGTGATGGTTGGGGTATTACCTATTCATGGGTTAGAAGGTTCCTTTCCAGCCTGTGGTGCTGTTTAGGATGGGTGGAATCTTTAAGATGTGGGTCCCAGTGGGTGATCTTCTCATATGACAATGTGTCCCTGAAGAGGATATAGAGAGCATGACTCTTCCTCTTTATCTCTTTTTTCCACTAATTGAACACTTTTTCTGCTATGCAGTCAGGGATGTGATGTAGTGACTCACTACAGACCCAAAAGCAATGGGACTGACCAAAGATGCATGAGCCAAAAATAAACCTGTCCTCTTTTTAAGTTAATTGTTTCACTTACTTTGTTACAGTTAATAAAAAATTAATGAAATACATCAGTCAAAATTTATCACACTGTACATTTTAAATATATGTGGCTTATTGTGCATCAATTACACTTCAATGAAATGAGAAATGCAAAACATTAATAACAAAGAAACATATATTAGTCTCTTTGTTTACCTCAGTATCGTAGAATCCTTAGCCATAAAAGAAACTAAATCAAACAGAAAAAAATGAAGCCCCCAGCCACCATTCAATTTCCTTTCCTTTATTCCCAGAACCAATTATCATGAATTTAGTGTATAATGCAATTCTCCTATTGCTAATGATTATATATATATATATATATATATATATATATATATATCCTTAAATAATATATATTATTTTTCTGTATTTTAAAATTTTACATAGGGAAAGATATGCAACTTAGCTGTAGAGTACTTACTTAGCATGAGTTTCATTCCACCACAAAAAAAAGGAAAAAATATATGAAGGATGTGTATTTTATTCCATGAATTTATTTTTTCCTACATGATGCTGTATGTTCACATCATACAGATATTTTATATAGGATTCATTTTTTAAAAGATTTTTCATTTTTATTTATTTATTAGAGACAGAGGGAGAGAGAGAGAGAGTGAGAATGTGTGTGCCAGGGCCTCCAGCCACTGCAAACGAACTCCAGATGCATGTGTCACCTTGTGCATCTGGCTTACGTGGGACCTAGAGAATCAAACCCAGGTCCTTAGGCTTTGCAGGCATGCACCATAACTGCTAAGCCATCTCTCCAGCCCCAGGATTCATTTTCTTATATCTGGATTATTTTGTTTTGTTTGTTTTAAGGCAGGGTCTCCAGTAGCTCAGGCGGCCTCAAAGTAGCTGTATGTAGTTGAGGAAGATTTTGAACACTTTATCCTCCTGCCACTATCTCCTGAGTGCTGAGATTACAGACACACACTACCACACTGGGTTTATGAATATATTATTTTATGTAGGTACAATGTGCTCATTGTAAAGTCTGTTATAACAATTCATCTAATGGGATACTATGATAATTCATATGACAAGATAATGTGAATATACTACATTTTAATCCATTCTGTCTTTGATAGGCATTTCTGTGTTTCCAGGTCTTCATAATTATAGACAATCTTACAATAAACTGCAAGGGTTTTAAAACAAATCTCATGGTATGGGCAATAGGAGTTACTGGGGAGAAAGCACTAGATATGTATATAGATGAGACTTCTATGAGTCAGCTGCTGGAATATCTTGTTTAAAAGATCTATGGACCACTAACGCAGTGAAAGCTGAATATGACCCTCTCCCCAAATCAGCTTTATTGTATATCCTGCAGAATTGGAGGTGATTTAGACAATGACTCTGGTGACCATGACAATTCATGCTAAAAATAAACTCATAATAAAAGCTCCAAACCATAAGAGTAAACCATCTTGGGCGTCAGATCGTAAAATTAAATGGAAAATTAATGAATGCACCAATAAGCAAGCAAATGTGTCAATCTATAGTTGACTACAAAATAAGAGTATTTTAGCTGGGCATGGTGATGCTTGCCTTTAATTCCAGCACTTGGGAAGCAGAGGTAGGAGAACTGCCATGACTTTGAGGCCATTCTGGGACTACAGAGTGAGTGCCAGGTCTAGAATGAGACCCTACCTTGACAAAAATAAATAAATAAATAAAAATAAAAATAACAGTATTTTAAATGGTCTTCAAGAATAAAAGATATATGTGTGTGTGTGTGTGTGTGTGTGTGTGTGTGTGTGTGTATGTATGTATGTATATGGTGGAGAAAGCAAATGGAAAGGAGGCAGCTGGGTCTGTTAGCATGGGGAGACTGAAGCAGAATGATTGCTTGAGCCCAGGAATTCAAGACCAGCCTGGCCAGCATAGTGAGACCTATGTCTAAAACAAAGAAAAAGAAGAAAAAAGAATAAAAGGCTGAGGAGATGGCTCAGCATTTAAATGTGCTTACTTGCAAAGCCTGCAGGCCTGAGTTCAATTCCTAAGCACCCATGTAAAGCCAGATGCACAACATGGTGCACGTAGCCGGAGCTCATTTGCAGCAGCAAGAGGCCCTGGTGTGCCTGTGTTCTCTCCTCTCTCTTTTGCTCTTTCTGCCTGTCTCTAAATAAATAAATAAATAAATAAATAAATAAATAAATAAATAAATAAATAGTTTTTTAAAAAAAGAAAACCAAACCAAATAGTTTTTTTGTAAAAAACTACTTTTAGTCATTAAAACTTTAAACCAGGAGACTTCCAGATAAGATGGTGAAATAGGAGCCACCCTAAAGAAACATAGTGGGAGAAAGGGGGCAAGATAACACACAATATACTCTTCTACCAAAAAGTGAAGTTCAGAACCAGAAAGTCAAATGCTGCGTATTGTCTCTCACATGTGGATCCTAGCTTCAGATACTCAGATCAGTATTGGAGTTGGAGTAAAAGTCAGAAGCAGAAGCCAGGAAACTAGAAAGGACTATGAAGAAGGGGGAGAGGACAGGTCTTAAGGGGAAGACAGAGTAGATATGTAAGTAGAAGGGCAGAATACTGGGAGTGGGATAGTCTAAGTGGGATCAAGGGATGGGATGAAGGAAAAGAGGGGGTGTAAAGAAGGTTAATCAAAATTTAAGATCTATGAATAAGCCATATGGAAATACATAAGCTTCTTCACTAGCAAATTTATATGAATACATACACAAACACACACATATGAGAGGGTTTGGGAAGAATTATCTTGTATAGATAATGTTGTACTCGGAAGCCATAGATTGTTGTTAAAAAATTTCAGTGCCAGGAGTGGGATACCTTCCGGTCAGTTGTTGGCCACAAAAGCTCCTGATGTCCCCAAAACATTACAGGCTATTACAAAGGATCTTGGTTGCCCATAACAGCTAGATGGTATGACCCTATTGTTAAAGAGTCCACATGCTTGGGCTGCGGGTCACTGAAAAATCAAGTTGGAACTGAGCTGGAAAATTCCTCCTTGTTGACTAGCTGTCAGGATGCTGGGAAGTGTAACACAGCACACAGTCTTTGAGAGGAGAAAAGTCATCAATGGTTTTAACCATGTGGTAATGGACCCTACAAGCTTAACAGCAACACAGCCAGGCCAAATGTACCAACTGGTGCACTGGTGGCATGTCTGTTTTGGGGGAAACCAATTGCTCTCAGATTGGATTTAAGGCCCACTCCACAGGAGGGAATTCAAGCAGGTACTGAAAACCTAGTTAAAAGCATATGGCTGGGCTGGAGAGATGGCTTAGGGGTTACGGTGCCTGCTTCCTAAGCCTAAGAACACTGGTTCCAATCTCCAGCGGTTCCAATCTCCAGGTCCCACGTTTAGCCAGATGCAAAGTGACGCAAGGGCACAATGCCGCACTTGGCCACAAGGGAGCGCACACATCTGAATTTCGTTCGCAGCAGCTGAGACACTGCTGGCGCACCCATCTCTGTCTTCCTCCCTCTCCCCCTTAAAAAAAAAAAAAAAAAAAATCAGAGAAATATCTGACATTCTACAACAAAGGGACTTAATAGACATCAATAGAACATTCAATCCAAATGCTACAAATGCACATTATTTTCAGTAGCACATGGGACATTCTCTAAAATTGGTCATATACTAAAACACAAGCCAAATCTTAACACATACAGGAAAACTGAAATAATTCCTTGTATTCTATCTGATCACAATGGGAGTAAACTATAGAACAACAGCAAGAAAGACTATAGAACATGCACAAATTCATTAAAATTAAACAATATGCTACTGAAGGATAAATGGGTCATTATGAGATAAAGAAGAAAAAATGTTAAAGCTAGAATCAAATGATAATGAAAACACAACATATCAAAACCTATAGAATACAATGAAGGCAGTCAGTCCTCAAAGGGAAATTTATAGCTTAAAGTGCCTATATTTAAAAATTAGAGGGCTGGAGAGATGGCTTAGGGGTTACGGTGCCTGCTTCCTAAGCCTAAGAACACTGGTTCCAATCTCCAGGTCCCACGTTTAGCCAGATGCAAAGTGACGCAAGCATGCAAGGCCGCACATGTGCAGAAGATGGCATATGCATCTGGAATTCTATTGCACTGGTTGGAGGCCCTGGCATGCCACTTCTCTTTCTCGCTCATAAAAATAAAAAAATTTAAAAATAAATTAGGTTACAAATAAATAACTTAACACTTTAAGACCTTAGGGAAAAAGAATACTCCAAACCTAAAATCACCAAATAAAAGACATAACAAAAATCAGGCAGAAATTAATGAAATGGAAACCAAAAAAACAATCAAAAATCAATGAAACAAAGAGTTGGTTCTTTTGAAAGGATTAACAAGATTGACAAACCTCTAGCAAATCTGGAACAAAAGAAAGAGAGAAGAGACAAAAAATTAATAAAATTAGAGATGAAAGGCAACATCACAAAACAGATACCAAAGAAATTCAGAAAATCATACGATGATACTTTAAGAATATCTAGAAAGGACTATGAGAGAGAGAACAGAGGGAGGACTTAAAGGAAGGTCTAGTAGATATATAAGTAGAAGGCTGGCAGAATACTGGGAGAGGAGGAAATGATCTAGGGAAGGGTTGCAAGACATGAGGGGTGTAAGAGGGTTAATCAAAAATTTAAGATTTATGAATAAACCATATAGAAACGTACTTCTTCAGTAACAAAATTTCATAATATGTATATTAAAGAAGAAGGACTTTGGGCAGAAGTATCTTATGGAGGGGGATAAGATGTAAGCCATAGATTGTTATTAAAAATTTCAGTGCCAGGGGTTGGATACAACTCCAGTCAGTTGTTGGCCATGGAGGCCCCTGATGCCCCCAAACATTACAAGATATTGACAAGTCTTTTGTTTTCCCACCAAAACTAGATGGTAAGATCTTATTGCTGAAGACTCCACATGCTCTGGCTGCAGGTCACTGAAAAACAAGCTGGAGGTGAGCTGGAAGCCCTCCTTCCTGTTGACTAGCTGTCAGGATGCTGGAAAGTGTAACTTATCCATACTCTTGGAGGAGAAAAGTCATCAATGGTTTAACCATGCAGTGGACCTGTAAGCTTTACAAGCTGCCAGCCAGGGCCAAATGTACTAACTGATGCAATGGTAGCATGTCTGTTATGAGCAAAACTGACTGCTCTCTGATTGGACTTGAGGCCTGTTCCACAGGAGGGAATTCCTGCCTATTACTGAAAACCTAACCAAAAACCTAACCAAAAATCTATGGCTTGGGAGCTTATAAACCCTAGGGAGGAAATCACCATTGTTGTCTGGCCAAGTGAATATATTATGCCCACCAAAATGCCCTCAAACACTTATGTTTATGCACATTGTTAATTTAAGTGGCACCATCAGTTTTAGATGCCGCGCGGCCTGAAATGGCAATGACCACTGGGGTGACTCAAACTGAGACACTGCTGGCGCAGAAGAAGGACAGTCCCTCTCCCCCCCTAAGTGAGATCTCTCTCTCTCTCCAAAAAAGCAATAAAGAAAATAAAATAAGTTTTTAAAGCATATGGCTGAGAAGTCATAAACTAGGAAAACTACTACTATTACCTGGCTAAATGCATAATGTTATACCATAAACTGCCCTCTAAACATACATGTTTTATGCTCATATATGTCTTCTCTCACTTTTACAGTTTGAAGAAGCTTCTCTTTCAGATGGCAGTGACCACTGGGGGTGACTCAAAACTTTCCAAAAGTGCTGAGAGGTGACAATGGAGTGTTTAGCACTAAATGAGACTATCTCTATCACTGTAGGCTCAGGATTCATTGTGGAAGAGGTGGAGGACAGACTATGAAACCAAAGGAAAGAGAGGATTGGTTGTGCTGTCACCTAGACACAAAGTGGCTTTGGTATTCATGACCTCTCAGCTGGCTGCTGATACTACCTACAAAGACGCCCAACAGATAATACGAAGGGAAAAAAATGAGGACATCAAAATAGAAAAGTCTACTAAAAGACAAGAGACTCAATGGAGGAGGAATTTGGGACGTGGAAAAGAGGGGAGAGAGGTGTGGGGATTATGAGCATGATATATTGTCTCCTGTTTGTATGGAAGTTGGAAATAAAAAAGTTTTTAAAAGGAGAAAAGTCATCATGAATTACAAACATCAGGTAAGTCATGTAATCAGCTGGCTGAAGCCAGCCAAATGCCAACTGGGCAGTGCTGGCATGACTGCTATGCCAACTGCTCTCTGAAAGGAAAAGGCCCACTACAGGAGGGAATTCACTCACTGCCTTACAAGAGTAAAAACAGCAACAACAAAAAAAAAAAAAAACTGAAGGAAAAGACAACAGGCTCAATCGGTGCAGTTCCAGGATAACCTCTTCTCCACATACATGATAGCACCAGGAACGGTTAGAGAAGCTTCTCTTTTCAGATGGCAGTGACCACTGGGGTGACTCAAAACTTTCCAAAAGTGCTGAGAGGTGACAATGGAGTGTTTAGCACTAAATGAGATATCTCTATCACACTGTAGGCTCAGGGACCATTGTGGAAGAGGTGGAGGACAGACTATAAGAGCCAAAGGAAAGAGAGGATTGGTTACAATACTGTCACCTAGACACAAAGTGGCTTTGGTATTCATGACCTCTCAATAGCTGCTGATACTACCTACAAAAGACATGAATAATACGAAGGGAAAAAATGAGGACATCAAAATAGAAAAGAGTCTACTAAAAGACAAGAGACTCAATGGAGGAGGAATTTGGGACGTGGAAAAGGGGAGAGGTGTGAGGGGATTATGAGCATGATATATTGTCTCTATTTATGGAAGTTGGAAATAAAAAAAGTTTTTAAAAAGTGAAGGTGTATAAGGAATTACAAACTCAGGTAAGTCATGTAATCAGAAAACATTGGGCTCCAGCCAAAGGCCTCTGGGCAGTGCTTTCATTCCCAGCCCTGCCTGAGCCAGAAAGAGAAAAACTACAGAGAAAGGATTCTCCCACTCACACTAGCCTTACAAAATCAAAAACAACAACAACAAAAAAAAAAAAAAAAAAACAGCACAGAGGAATACATGACCACTAAACCAGCACCTCAGAAAATTCTTGAAGGAGTCCTTTGACCTAGGAGAAAGAAAAGCAGATACATGAGAGCACAGGAAAGAATAAACCATGTTCAAATAATACTTAATAGAGGAGAGTAACAGAAAACAAGCACTACAAAATCAATAAAAATAAAATAAAAAGTTTTTAAAAGTGAAGGTGTATAAGGAATTACAAACTCAGGTAAGTCATGTAATCAGAAAACATTGGGCTCCAGCCAAAGGCCTCTGGGCAGTGCTTTCATTCCCAGCCCTGCCTGAGCCAGAAAGAGAAAAACTACAGAGAAAGGATTCTCCCACTCACACTAGCCTTACAAAATCAAAAACAACAACAACAAAAAAAAAAAAAAAAAAAAAAAAAAAAAAAAAAAAAAAAAAATCAGAGAAATATCTGACATTCTACAACAAAGGGACTTAATAGACATCAATAGAACATTCAATCCAAATGCTACAAATGCACATTATTTTCAGTAGCACATGGGACATTCTCTAAAATTGGTCATATACTAAAACACAAGCCAAATCTTAACACATACAGGAAAACTGAAATAATTCCTTGTATTCTATCTGATCACAATGGGAGTAAACTATAGAACAACAGCAAGAAAGACTATAGAACATGCACAAATTCATTAAAATTAAACAATATGCTACTGAAGGATAAATGGGTCATTATGAGATAAAGAAGAAAAAAATGTTAAAGCTAGAATCAAATGATAATGAAAACACAACATATCAAAACCTATAGAATACAATGAAGGCAGTCAGTCCTCAAAGGGAAATTTATAGCTTAAAGTGCCTATATTTAAAAATTAGAGGGCTGGAGAGATGGCTTAGCAGTTAAAGTGCTTGCCCGTGAAACCTAAGAACTCATGCTCGAATCTCCACATAGCCAGATGAACAGTGATGCAAGCACACAATGTCACACATGCACACAAGGGAGTGCATATGTTGGGAGTTTATTTGAGCTGGCTAAGGCCCTGGCTCACCCATTCTCTCTCTCTCTCCCTCTTTCTCTGTCTCCCCATCTCTCTCTCTCTTTAAACATAAATTTTAAAAAAAACCAGAGCCAGGCATGGTGGCACATGCCTTTAATTCCAGCACTGGGGAAGAAAAGGTAGAGGGATTGCCATGAGTTTGAGGCCACCCTGAGACTACATAGTGAATTCTAGGTCAATACCAAACAATAACAAAAACAGGTCTGGAGAGATGGCGTAGCACTTAAGGCACTTACCTGCAAAGCCTAAGGATCCATGTTCAACTTTCCAGATCCCATGTAAAACTAGACACAAAGTGGCTTTGGTATTCATGACCTCTTCCGGTCAGTTGTTTGACAAAAGAATGGATGTCCCCAAAAACATTACAGGCTATTACAAAGGATCTTGGTTGCCCATAACAGCTAGATGGTATGACCCTATTGTTAAAGAGTCCACATGCTTGGGCTGTTAAGTCACTGAAAAATCAAGTTGGAACTGAGCTGGTTCAAATTCCTCCTTGTTGACTAGCTGTCAGGATGCTGGGAAGTGTAACACTTTCAGCACAGTCTTTGAGAGGAGAAAAGTCATCAATGGTTTTAAAAATGGTAATGGACCCTACAAGCTTAACAGCAACACAGCCAGGCCAAATGTACCAACTGGTGCACTGGTGGCATGTCTGTTTTGGGGGAAACCAATTGCTGCTCAGATTGGATTTAAGGCCCACTCCACAGGAGGGAATTCAAGCAGGTACTGAAAACCTAGTTAAAAGCATATGGCTGGGCTGGAGAGATGGCACTCTTTGCTCACACCTAAGCCTAAGAACACTGGTTCCAATCTCCAGCGGTTCCAATCTCCAGGTCCCACGTTTAGCCAGATGCAAAGTGACGCAAGGGCACAATGCAACGCCACAAGGGAGCGCACACATCTGAATTTCGTTCGCAGCAGCTGAGACACTGCTGGCGCACCCATCTCTGTCTTCCTCCCTCTCCCCCCCCTCTCTCTGTCTCTCTCTCTCTCTCTCCAAAAAAACAATAAAAAATAAAATAAAAAGTTTTTTAAAAAGCATATGGCTGAGGAAGTCATAAACCCTAGGGAGAAAACTACTACTATTACCTGGCTAAATGCATAATATTATACCACCCAAACTGCCCTCTAAACACTTATGTTTATGCTCATATATTAATGCTACTCTCACTTTTGGTTAGAGAAGCTTCTCTTTTCAGATGGCAGTGACCACTGGGGTGACTCAAAACTTTCCAAAAGTGCTGAGAGGTGACAATGGAGTGTTTAGCACTAAATGAGATATCTCTATCACACTGTAGGCTCAGGGACCATTGTGGAAGAGGTGGAGGACAGACTATAAGAGCCAAAGGAAAGAGAGGATTGGTTACAATACTGTCACCTAGACACAAAGTGGCTTTAGGTATTCATGACCTAATCAATAGCTGCTGATACTACCTACAAAAGACATGAATAATAATGAAGGGAAAAAATGAGGACATCAAAATAGAAAGAGTCTACTAAAAGACAAGAGACTCAATGGAGGAGGAATTTGGGACGTGGAAAAGGGGAGGTGTGAGGGGATTATGAGCATGATATATTGTCTCTCTATTTATGGAAGTTGGAAATAAAAAAGTTTTTAAAAAGTAAGGTGTATAAGGAATTACAAACTCAGGTAAGTCATGTAATCAGAAAAACATTAAAATCCAGCCAAAGGCCTCTGGGCAGTGCTTTCATTCCCAGCCCTGCCTGAGCCAGAAAGAGAAAAACTACAGAGAAAGGATTCTCCCACTCACACTAGCCTTACAAAATCAAAAACAACAACCTGGGTATAAGCCTGCTCATGTCTGACTAAATGTATATATTATTCCCAGGAATATGCCCTGGGGACACTACACTAAATGTTCATGTCCACATATTAACGCTATTCTCACTTCTGGCTAGAGAAGCTTCTCTTTTCAGATGGTGATGACCACTGGGATGACACAAAAGGCAACATAGTGCTGAGAAGAAGGGATGGAGGAGTGCCCAGCACTGAAACACCTCTGTCACATCCTCCAGTGGCTCAGGGACCACCTTTAAGGGGCATAGAATGGAAGAGCCAAAGGAAGGATATGACCTCTTACTATGCAGCTGCCCAGACAGAAATTGGCCTCGATATCCATGATCTTGCAGTGCCTAGCAATACCTTTGCAAGACCCTCAAAATAGAAGAGAAAGATGATGTCATCAAATTAGGAGAGAGACTAATGGAGAAAGGAGGGGATATGATGGAGAATGGAGTTCTAAAGTGGAATGGGGAGGAGGGGAAATATCAGGTGGGGTTTCTTTGGTATGTAAGATTAAAAATCAATAAAAATAAAAAATTAAAAAAAAAAAAAAAAATTAAAAGAAAAGAAAAAAAAAAAAAATGTCAAGAATAAATATATACTTTTCAATAATAATGCTTAACATCAGTGGTCTCGATGACCCAACAAAAAGACACAGACTTGCTGACCACAATCAAAGGTGGAATTCTTTGTTTGTTGCCTCTAAGAAACTCACCTCTCCATAAATAATAAACACTACCTTAGGGTGAAAGGATGGGAAATGCTATCTCAAGTAAATGGACCTAGGAAACAAGCAGGTGTTGCTATTTTAATATCTGACAGAATAGACTTCAAACCAACATTAGTTAGAAAAGATAAAGTCGCATTATAAGGGAACAATCCAATAATAAGATGACATTACAATTCTAAATATATATGTACCCAATTTTATTAAACAAACACTACTAGATGTAAAGTCACAGATCATGCCAAAAACAATTGTAGTAAGTGACTTCCCTACCCAACTTTCACCATAGCCTTCCAAAAAAGAAAAAAACTTTTTTTTGTCCTTCCAGCAAAAAAAAAAAAAAAAAAAATCAGAGAAATATCTGACATTCTACAACAAAGGGACTTAATAGACATCAATAGAACATTCAATCCAAATGCTACAAAATGCACATTATTTTCAGTAGCACATGGGACATTCTCTAAAATTGGTCATATACTAAAACACAAGCCAAATCTTAACACATACAGGAAAACTGAAATAATTCCTTGTATTCTATCTGATCACAATGGGAGTAAACTATAGAACAACAGCAAGAAAGACTATAGAACATGCACAAATTCATTAAAATTAAACAATATGCTACTGAAGGATAAATGGGTCATTATGAGATAAAGAAGAAAAAAATGTTAAAGCTAGAATCAAATGATAATGAAAACACAACATATCAAAACCTATAGAATACAATGAAGGCAGTCAGTCCTCAAAGGGAAATTTATAGCTTAAAGTGCCTATATTTAAAAATTAGAGGGCTGGAGAGATGGCTTAGCAGTTAAAGTGCTTGCCCGTGAAACCTAAGAACTCATGCTCGAATCTCCACATAGCCAGATGAACAGTGATGCAAGCACACAATGTCACACATGCACACAAGGGAGTGCATATGTTGGGAGTTTATTTGAGCTGGCTAAGGCCCTGGCTCACCCATTCTCTCTCTCTCTCCCTCTTTCTCTGTCTCCCCATCTCTCTCTCTCTTTAAACATAAATTTTAAAAAAAACCAGAGCCAGGCATGGTGGCACATGCCTTTAATTCCAGCACTGGGGAAGAAAAGGTAGAGGGATTGCCATGAGTTTGAGGCCACCCTGAGACTACATAGTGAATTCTAGGTCAATACCAAACAATAACAAAAATCCTACCAAAACAATAACAAAAACAGGTCTGGAGAGATGGCGTAGCACTTAAGGCACTTACCTGCAAAGCCTAAGGATCCATGTTCAACTTTCCAGATCCCATGTAAACCAGACACACAAAGTGACGCAAGCATGCAAGGCCGCACATGTGCAGAAGATGGCATATGCATCTGGAATTCTATTGCACTGGTTGGAGGCCCTGGCATGCCACTTCTCTTTCTCGCTCATAAAAATAAAAAAAATTTAAAAATAAATTAGGTTACAAATAAATAACTTAACACTTTAAGACCTTAGGGGAAAAAAAGAATACTCCAAACCTAAAATCACCAAATAAAAGACATAACAAAAATCAGGCAGAAATTAATGAAATAGAAACCAGAAAAACCACTACAATGAATTAATGAAAGAATAAGTTGGGATTTTTGGGGGGGAAATAATAAACAAGGTAGCTGTGAGCTCCAGCTGGGTAAAGGGCACTGTGTGTTTGGTGCCTGTGCATTCTGGTTGGTGAGGTGCATAGTGTCTTGGGGCCTGTGTGCTTCAGTGGGTAAGGGTAGGAGGCATGGCTTGTGTGGGGCCTGTGCACCGCAGGTGGGTGAAGGGCACAGCGTGTTTGGGGGCTGTGCATTCAGGGCCCCAGCTTGTTTGGGGCCTGTGCACTTCAGGCTGGTGAGGGGTGCACCTCATGCCTCCTTCCTCAGCAGATCATTTGGGCCTCAGCCACCTCCTCTAATGGTGCCAAGCCACACAACTAGACGCCTACACTCACCAATGCCCCTATACCACTAACTCCAAGGACCTGATCCTCCCTCCCCCACTCATATCCCCCTACTGTGGCATCCAAGTATCAGTGCCCCCTTGGGACATCACTATTGCTACAGACAGGGGCACAGGAATTTCTGGTAAACACTGGCCAGAGGATACCACTGATTCATCAACAACCTACTCAGCTTAGGTACAGTGGAGGATCAGGGACAAGTGCTGTGGCCCCTGAGCCCTGAAGCCAAGACACAGCTGTGATATCATGCTGAAGATATTCCAGACCTCCAACCACAGCTCTCATATCAGCCACCAGCCCAGAACTACAAGCTGCACGTTTGTGGATACAATACTATCCCATTCTAATCCAGTTCAAACCCAAAATAGAACACTCACTAAAGATCTTACAAGGGCAAATACTTGCTTCCACCTTAATAAAACAGACTTACCCAGAGATGGGTAGACTGCACCACAAAAACAAAACAAAACAAAACAAAAAAACATGAGACAGCAAAGTGAGAAAACTGAGCGATCTCCTACAAGGTTGCCTAGTCTCTAGAGAGACTATTGGAAGCCTCCAATAAAAACACAGAGGAGACAACAAAAATTGAATGCCAAAATGATAATACAATAAGCTTATTTACTCTGACCAAGTGAATGGCTGAATTGGAATCAAATCATCAAAATACAAATAATCACATAAATACAATTGAGCAGAATCATCTATTACAATATACAGCTCTTGTCATTAGGCTTAACTTAATTGAAGAAAACCAGAGATACAAAAGGGAAATAAATGAATTGAAGGTGAATCAACAAATAGAGGATTTCAGTAACTAGCTCATTAAGATTAATGAACACATTAATGAATTCCAAGAAGCATCAAGAAAATCAAACCACAACATGAAAATGGAACTTGACAAAGGGATGGATATGATACAAAAAAAAATGCAACAGAAAACAAAAATTAAATAGAGCTTGTAAAAGCCTCTCTAGAAACCCTCACTAACAGAGTTAATCATGTGGAGGAAAGAATCTCTGAGATGGAAGACATGACAGAAGAAATTGTTCAGAAGTCCAAATAATTTGAAAATCATGTAAACAGAATATGAGGGAATTATGAGATACCCTAAAACAACCAAACATCTGGATCATGGGTATGCCAAAAGGGAAAGAAATTCAGGCCAGCAGCATAGAGAATGTAATCAACAAAATTATTGAAGAAAATTTTCCCACTCTCTCAAAATAAAAACTCATCCAGGGTTAACTTCTGGTTAATTTTCTACCTCGTATGGAATCTAGCTTTTCCCCAAGACTGCTTGCAGCTGGGGGAGGGGAGACATGAAGCAACAATTACTGGAATTCCAGGTGAGGATCTTATGGTCCTCCCCTCCTTTATCTACTAGGGAGTTGTGAAAAGCTCCATTATCATTGCTACTGAGTTGACATAGCTATTGAGCTAAACCATTCTTTACCTCAAGATGACTTAATGGCATGGGGGTGGGGGAATCCACATAACACCATTTAAAAATATCATCCAGGTGGTGGTGGCACATGCCTCTAATCCCAGCACCCAAGAGGGAGAGAAATGAGAATCAGTGTGAGTTCAAGGCCAGCCTGGGCCTACAGAATGAGTTCCAGGTCAGCCTGGGCTAGAATGAGACCATACCTTGGGGGGAAAAAAAACACTTAAAAAATTTACTTGAAAGAGACTGCCTTAAAAAAAAAAATAGCCTCTAGGATGTACCTCTGGAAAACAGAAATGTACATAGAAATGTATTTTCCCTTTCTGTGAAGTCACACAGTGACCACTTCAGCTATGGTGCAGGATGTATCTAGAACTGGTAAAAGAACTTGGCATCATTCAAGTGTGCCTGTTTTGCAAATATGCAAGATGCAAGAGTGAGGCAGTCCTAGAAGCTTGCACCAAGGTTCTAGAAAGCCACAAAGGCCAGGCAATGTAGCAAGGTCAGATTCCCTATATGGAGCTTCTGAGTGGGCTGTCTATGAAGCTATGAGGATAAAACTTAAGTTGTGAGAAAGCCCCCAGGATATTGGAGATGCAAAGACATTGATGTTGCCAAGTAACTCTGATTCATCAGATGCGGCTGGCATGAAGGTCACATGTATTACTAGAAACAGAGTTGGAGCAGTGAAATGTATAGTTAAGCCTGTTGACGCCCAGATGATGCCAAGATGATCCCCAGATGCTAGATAGGGCTAGATAGGACGCTGCTGACTTCTTGCCTTGCTTTAGTGCAAACTTTCCTTGCTTTGCCCCCATTCCTCTCTTGAAATAGGAATGTTATCTATGCCACTACACACTAGAAGTGAAGTTAGTCAGGGAAAGAAGCCCAAAGAGGGAACAAGGAGCTGCCACTGAGTCCACGCTGGCAAAACTGAAACGCGGGTCTGATCCTGTCTCTCCAAAATGGCTGTCAGTGTCATGCCTACCAAGAACTTCCTGCTTCTTTAGCTTGGCCTTTCTGGATCAATCCC
Source organism: Orientallactaga sibirica (assembly GCA_036365145.1). NCBI lineage: Eukaryota > Metazoa > Chordata > Mammalia > Rodentia > Dipodidae > Orientallactaga > Orientallactaga sibirica. The sequence goes on along the minus strand of JAEOAD010000007.1, from coordinate 187,952 downwards.
CTGAGTCCACCCTTGGACCCTCCTTTCCTTGAGTCTGAACCAATCAGGTCTCTGCTTACACACCAGAGCTGACGAGAAGGCTCACCTTGACTGGATATTTGATCCACATAAAGGAGGTTACCCACCTGATCCAGTTCTCTTTTTCCTTTTGCCCTGTGACCTGGTTTGAACATTCATACCAGTCTATCCTCCTCCCAGTCTGGTTGGCACCAGCCTGGCTGGGGAAAGGAGAGTAATTTCTTGGCCTTGGTGTTTTTCTGCTTGCCTTCTATTTTTGTCATGCTTCAGGGTACCTTCTGACTTTGATTACATGTATGATTTATCTTTGATCTGTGAGTCCTTTATTTCTTAATCCTCTCTGGTCTGTTATTTGAAAGGGCTTCTATGTTGGATCTTCCACTAGTGGGTAGAACTGCCCCAACCTTTTCCTAGATATCAATTGCCCTTAAATAAACCTCATGAATTACTTCTCCCTAAATAAATTCAATAATTCATAATTTATCCATTTCAAGCATGTTTATCAATTCTTTACTAAAAATAGGAAAAGGGGGCTGAGAAATGGCTTAGCAGTTAAGGCATTCACCTGCAAACCCTAAGGATGTTGGTTTGATTCTCCAGGACCCACGTAAGCCATATGCACAAGGGGGTGCATGCATCTGGAGTTCGTTTGCAGTGGCTAGAGGCCCTGGCATGCCCATTCTCTCTCTCTATCTGCTTCTTTCTCTCTTAAATAAATAAATAAATAAATAAATAAATAAATAAATAAATAAATAATAGGAAAAGGATGCAAAAATTGGGGTTCACAAGTCTAGGAGACCCTCCAAACCTCAAAATCCTGACTCAGAAGTATATAATTTTTTTTTAATTTTATAGAGGCTCACAAGAGATTGTTTAGGTCTTCAGATGATATTTGGACTTTTGAACAAATATTCGTATTGTTAAAACTACAGGACTTGGGGCTGGAGGGATGGATTAGTGGTTAAGGTACTTGCTTGCAAAGCCAAAGGACCCTAGTTTGATTCCTCAGGGCCAACATAAGCCAGATGCATAAGGTGGCACGTATGTCTGAAGTTCATTTGCAGCAACTGGAGGCCCTGGCACACCCATTCTCTCTGCCTCTCTCTCTCAAACAAACTATGGGACTTTGGCTGTAGACATAGAAAGGCACTTGCTTGCAAAGCCTGATGGCCTGGGTTCAATTCTCCAGTACCCATGTAAAGCCAGATGCGCAAAGTAGTACATGTATCTGAAGTTCGTTCACAGTGGCAAGAGGCCCTAGTGCACCCATACTCAATTTTTCTATCTGTCTCTCAAATAAATAAACAAATAAAATTACAATTTAAAAAGCTACAGGACTATTGAAGTTGGGCTGAATGCATTTTGCTATTCTCACTTTTTTTGGGGGGGGTGTAGTTTGAGGTAGGGTCTCACTCTAGCCCAGGATGACTTGTAATTCACTATGTAAGAGTGGCCTTGAACTCTTGGTGATCCTCCTACCTCTGCCTCCTGCATGCTTGTGGAATGCATTTTACATTATGAGATTGCCATGAAACTATGGGGACCTGCAGTGAAGTGTTATGGTTTAAAGGGACAGGTTTGGATATCAAGTTGATAAAGGATGTAATTGTGATGATTAATTTTGATTGTCAATTTGATTGAACAAATAAATGTCAAGGGCATTAGTAAAACACACCTTAGAGTATGTCCTCCTGGATGCTTCCAAAGAGGATTAACTAAGAGTGGGGGGAAATCCACCCAGAATGTAAGCAGCACCACCTCATTGCCTGGGGTGGCAGACTGAAAAAAAGAATAGAAAGGAATAGAGCCCGGCATGATGGCTCACACCTTTAATCTCAGCAGTTGGGAGGCAGAGGTAGGAGGACTGCTGTAAGTTCAAGGCCACTCTGAGACTACAGAGTGAATTCCAGGTCAGCCTGGGCTAGAATAAGACCCTACCCTTGAAAAAAAAAAAAAAAGCCTAGTACCAACATTTTTCAGCCTCTGCTTCCTCACACTCCTGCTGACACAGGTACAAGACATCTCTGATAGCATGCCTTCCCAATTATGATGGGCTAAACCCTCAAACTATGAGCCAAAATATGTCTTTCCTCCCTCCAATTGCTTCTTGAAGTGACTAGAAAAATAACATATCTGGCTTCAGCTCTGTGGCTCCTATTTCGGAGGGCAAGGGCTACAGACAGAGCCAGGGAAGGTCAGAGCCAGGTGGGGACACTGCCTCAAGCAAGGGTTTGACCTTTTACATTGAACATATGCATATTCAATTTCAAAATTGAATATATTCAGTTCCCCACTGTAGAGAACAGGTCCATCTCCATACCTGAGACTGGTCTTGCAATAATGTGGAACTTCCACATACTGTCCTGTTGGAAATTTCTATATCTTTTCCCTATGATGGATTTCCTCTTAACTTATTTTCCTCATTTTTTGGTTTAGTCTTTCATTTTTAATGACTTTGTTCTCTAGTAGTTTCCTGAGGCAAGACAGCTGAGAAGTAAATTGCGATTTTGTATATTTCAAATGTCTGTATTCTGGTCCATAGTTGGTAGATGGCCGTGGTAGGTAGAATAGATGTCCCCCAATATATTCAGTGTTTTATTAGTTTATAGTTTGCATCTGCAGCCACCTTGCTGGAGGCAATGTCACTGGGCAGATCTTAAGGTGTGGTGATGGGTTTGAGAGTCCATTATAAAGATATGCAAAGTGTGCCTAATTGGAGTTCCTGAAGTGTGCTGTGCTGAGTGGCTGGTGGCTTTTCTCTCTCTTCCCTGGTCCTGTAAGAGCAGGCCACTTCTCCTGCCATTATGGAACTTCCCCTGGATCTGTAAGCTTCAATAAATAAATCCCTTCCTCCATAACTTTGCCTGGTCTGGAAGTTCATCTCAGCAAACCTGAAGCTGTCTGCTACAGTACAGTGGTACCAAAAGTGGGGGGAGATGAACCTGACCACGTGGATGTTTGTCTTTTGGAACCTTTGTTTTGGAGGAATGGACATGGACTTGGTGCTTGCAACTGAAGATGCCTTCTGGAGTGGTAAGCCAAGTTTTATGGACTTTTCTGATGAGAGTTTGAGAATGCTAAGTACAGACAGTATTGAACTTCGAGGCTTGGCTTATGAGCTTTCTAAGTGGAAGGAAAGACTGCAGAGGACTCTGTTGGAACTGTGCTACTGGCATAAGGGATGGCTGCATTCTGCTGCTCAGGCCCTGAGAGTTTGATCAAGGTTAAATTTGTAATAAACTGATGTGTTTGGCTAAGGATATTGGACTGAGAGACTTAAGATTTTAAGTTGGAAAACCTCAAGCAAGTTAAAATTAGAGGCATTGAGACTGGTTTTAGGTTACTGAAGCTGCTATTGTCAAGCACATTAGCAATCTTAAGGAAGGTGGCCTGACTGCTTTACATTAAAACAATGGAGAGAATGCCTGAAGAAAGAATGTTAGAAATACAAACTCTTTTGGAAAGAGTTGACTGGAGAAGGAATCTGCTTTTCAAGGCTATGATTTATTTTGTCCCTGGATTAATAATATGGCTGTGTCCTGCTCACCTGGTATTAGTTGTGGAAGCATGAAAAATACATGGAGTGGTCATGAATTGCACATGGTTCCAGGAGCTGCTGCTGAGATGTGGAATGAGGTAGGGTGTAAGGCCCTTATAGGCTGCAAGAGCCTTTGGAAGATGGACTGTGGTTTGCCTGGAGACCTGAAGATGTTTTGGATATACCAGGACTATGGCAAGGGCCACCATGGAGTGCAGTGTTGGCCTGAGATCGAAGTTTTCCCTGGCTACTCTGCCCAGCTGGAGGGGCAGAATTGGAAAACCTGGAGACTATCAATCTCTGGTTATATTGAACTTGAACTGCAGAAGTTTGATGATCGCTGATGGTGGTTGAGTTTGCATTGTTCTAGTCTCTCCTTGCTATGCCTTATACCAATTACAAATATTAACTCTGTGCCTTTACATGTTGAAAGTACTTAACTTGTTTGATTTTACAGGACTCACTATCTTAAGTTGGTCAAGACTATGAGAACCTTTGAAATTGGACTAAATACAATTTACAATGTGTGATAGTTATAAATCTATTGGGGGCCAGGGGCAGAATGTGGTAGTTTGAATAGATGCCCCCCAATATATTCAGTGTTTTATTAGTTTATAGTTTGCATCTGCAGCCACCTTGCTGGAGGCAATGTCACTGGGCAGATCTTAAGGTGTGGTGATGGGTTTGAGATTCTATTGTAAAGATATGCAAAGTGTGCCTAATTGGAGTTCCTGAAGTTCCTGTGTTGTGTGGCTGGTGGCTTTTCTCTCTCTTGCCTGGTCCTGTAAGAGCAGGCCACTTCTGCCATTATGGAACTTCCCCTGGATCTGTAAGCTTCAATAAATAAATCCCTTCCTCCATAACTTTGCCTGGTCTGGAAGTTCATCTCAGCGAACCTAAAGCTGCCTGCTACAATGTCTTAAATGGGCATAGAATTCTAAGTATAACATCATTTCTCTGAGAATTTGGAAGACATCCCATTATATCTAACTTCTGACATTGCTCATGAGAGGGTCTGCCATTCTCCTTCCCAATCCTTTACACATGATGATGACTTTTCCTCTCTGCAAGTGATCTAAAATTCCACAATAGTGTAAGTGATAAATTAGATTGTTATTCAAAAATATTTACTCTTCTCCTTCCCCCTTCCACTTAAGTTGCTGGAATGACTTCCCTGCTCCTGATTCCAGGTATGGCCACATAGATGACCTTGGCCAATGAGATGATAACAGATACATTGTAAGTAGACACTTGAATAGCACATGTGTGGTTGGGCTTGTTCTCTTCTCCTAGTGCCACCAGAATAACAGAGAATGCTGGTGGCAAGCTCACTTGTCCAAAGAGGAGAATGAATGACACATGCAATCAAGCCAGTCTGCCTTAGCCAAGCTCAACCTGATTCAGGAGCACTGCCCAGCTGAGTCCAGCCAGGAGCTGCCAGCCCTCCGCTGATTCACAAATCACTGAGAATACATCACTGTTGTTTTAAGCCACTGACATTTTGTAACAATAGCTTTTGGTATTTGACATTGGTATTGCATGAAACATTGATACAGTTATGGGATAGATATATACGCAAAAAAGGAAAAACAAAAAGTGGCATTGATTTGGAGATTGGCTAGGTGGATACAGAAAAACTGAAAGGAATTAGAAAGAAAATGGGACCCATAGCATACAAGGATGAAGGATTTTATAAAAGCGCCTAACTTGAAGTTAGACTATGTGTTAAAAATATTTTGATTTGTACTGAAAGATATCCAAAAATGAAGAAAATGAGCTCTAGCTGTTTTCAGCAGCATGTATATAATAGACCCTTCATGATAAGAAAAAGCCCTGGGAAGAAGTGGTAGCTTTATTTATGTTTTTTATTTATTTATTTGAGAGAGGGAGAGAAAGACAGAGAAAGAGAGGGAGAGAGAGAGAGAAAGCATGGGCATGCCAGGGCCTCCAACCACTGCAAACAAACTCCAGATGCATGTGCCACCTTGTGCAGCTGACTTACTTGGCTCCTGGGGAATCAAACCTAGGTCCTTTGGCTTTGCAAGCAAGTGCTTTAACCACTAAGCCATTTCTCCAGCCCCAGAAGTGGCAGTTTTGAAGGAAAATGTTAGACAGAATCCAGGAGTTTTGGTACTTGCTGAATTGAAAAATATAATTTCATCTCCAACTGGCTACTTTGTGCCAAGTCAACTACATTGGGCCCCTTCTATCCTGGAAGGTTCAACAATTCATCCTCACAGGGTTGGTTACTTGTTCTGGTTGTAGACTTGCCTTTTTGCCTCATAGACCTTTAGCAAATACCAGTTCTGGTGCTCAGGAATGCCTGATCTGTAGCAGCAGAAACACAAGAGTGTAATATCCATCAGGAGATCCACTTCACATCAAACAAGGTATGAGGAGAGCCCCATTACCAGAAATGCACTGTCACATCACATCTTGTGTGCTCAAGAGCAAGGTTGTTAATGTGCAGCTTAAGGTGGCACAATACAGTTAGGCACTATCTTTTAGGATGGACTCTACATTAAACAGGGTCCTTTGAATACAGTGCTATGTCCCCAGTTGAATCTCAACCATAGGTGTTGAATATTAGACCACCAGAAACAAGATTTTATCTTTTTCTTCCAATGTCTATATCCTTTTTTTTTTTTTGAGGTACGGTCTCACTTTAGCTCAGGCTGACCTGGAATTCACTGTATAGTCACATGGTGGCCTTGAACACACCACCACCCCTGGGTCCAATATCTATATCTTTATCTATCAAGTCTATTTTTAAAAATATGAAACACTTCATTAATTTGCATGTCATCCTTGCATGGTGTCATGCTAATCTTCTCTGTATTTAAATTTTTTTTTTTGGTTTATTTTTATTTATTTTATTTGAGAGTGACAGGCAGACAGAGAAAGAGGCAGAGAGACAGAGAGAGAGAATGGACGTGCCAGGGCCTCCAGCCACTGCAAACGAACTCCAGATGCATGCACCACCTTGTGCATCTGGCTTATGTGAGTCCTGCGGAATTGAGCCTCGAACTGGAGTCCTTACGCTTCACAGGCAAGCACTTACTAAGCATTTTCTCCAGGCCCCTTCTCTGTATCATTCTAATTTTAGTATATGTGCTGCTGAGGCAAGCACTCAATTCTATTTTTAAGGAAACTTTCTAAAATTTATCACTCAGCTTTTCCATTTACTGTTTACATTTTAATTCGTTCAATCTTAATTTATAAGAACTTCTGCTTGTTTTCTAATTATTTTCCTTAATATTACTGCTTTAGCTCACGAATGCACATGATTTTCCTATCTACTTAAGGATGTGTACTAGTAACTTTTCTGGTCACTGCAACTAAACACCTAACAAGGAGCAATTTAATGTATTTTGGCTCATAGTTTGAGGGCTTAGTCCATCATAATGGGGAAGGTATGGTATCAAAAGTGGCTTGTAACTGTGGTAGCAAGAGTGTGAGGCTGCTTGCTCACATCTAGGAAGATTGGGGAGCAGAGAGTGAACAATGTTGGCAATAGACTGGCTTTCTCTTTTCCCTTTTTGTACATGCACACACACACACATACACCCACACATAATGCTATTGTGAAGAGTGGAAAAACTTGAGTATAGGTATGGTTTTGGTATCAGGGTAACAGTGGCTTCATAAAAGGAGTTTGGTATTGCTTGGTATTGTCTCTTCCTCTTCTGTTTCATTGAATAGTTTGAGAAGCACTGGTGTTAGTTCTTCTGTGAAGGTTTGGTAGAATTCACCAGTGAATTCATCTGGGCCTGAACTATTTTCAATTGGAAGTTTCTTAGAAGCAAACAAACAGAAAGATCTGCCTTTTAATCCAGTCTGCAGGTCTGTGTCTCCTGTTGGGGTATTGAGACCATTGATAATTAAGAATTATTGTTAATCCCAGCACTTGGGAGGTAGAGGTAGGAGGACCATCGTGAGTTCAAGGCCACTCTGAGACTACATAGTGAATTCCAGATCAGCCTGGGCTAGAGTGAGACCCTACCTTGAACAAAAATAAGAATTATCATTGACAGGTGTGTGTTAATTCCTATTGTTCGTCTTGATTTTGTAGTGCTTTATGTTTTTCTATCCTCTCTTGCATTAACTATTATTTGAGCATGGTGTACTCTTTTGTGTGGTCTCATGTATGTGCTTTTTCTTTTCTTCAGTCTGAAGAATCCAGGTATTTTCTGTTGAACTGGATAAGTGGTCATTTATTCCTTTTGCCTGTTTTTAATCATGGAAAGTCCTTTCCCCCTCAATTATGACAGATAGATTTGCTGGATATAGTAGTTTGGGTCGGTGCTTGTTGCCTTTAAAACTTGAAATCATCCAAGCTCTTCTGGCTTTTAAAGTCTGTGTTGAGTAATCGGCTATTATCCTGATGGGCTTGTCTTTTTAGGTAGTAGGTGCTTCCCTCTTACTGCTTTCAATGTATCTCCTATGGTCTCTGTGTTTGGTTGTTTAATTACAATATACTGAGGAGAGGTTCTTTTCTGGTCTTGTCTGGTTTTCTCAATGCCTCCTGCATTTTGTATTGACATCTCTTTCCCTATTTGGGAAAATTTTCTTATATGATTTTATTGAAAATACTATGATTTTAGACTGAAATTATTCTTGTTCTTCTAGACTCAGAATTCTTCAGTTTGATCTCTCTATAGTGTACTAAATGTCCTGAAATTCCCACTCACAACCTTCTAACTGTCTGTCTTTGTTAGAATGTTGTAGATCTAGCCGGGCGTGGTGGCGCACGCCTTTAATCCCAGCACTCGGGAGGCAGAGGTAGAAGGATCGCCGAGAGTTCGAGGCCACCCTGAGACTACATAGTTAATTCCAGGTCAGCCTGGACCAGTGTGAGACCCTACCTTGCAAAACCAAAAAAAAAAAAAAAAATGTTGTAGATCTACCACCTTGTCTTCAAGCACAGATATTCTATCCTCTCTTTGACCCCTTCTATTGGTGAGGAATTCTACAGAGCTTTTTATATGAATTACTGTGTTTTTTTATTCCCAGTATTTCAAATTGGTATTTCTTCAGTATTTCTATTTCTTTACTCATATACCCTTATTTCATTAAGTTGATTTCCTGTGTTCTCCTTCAGTAGTTTGTGTTCTTCTTTGATTTGATTTCATCTTTGATTTCTTTTTAAAAATATTTTATTTATTTATTTAAGACAGAGATAGAGAGAGGGGCAGATAGAGAATTGGCATGCCAGGGCCTCTAGCCACTGCAAACGAACTCCAGACGCATACACCAACTTGTGCATCTGGCTTTACATGGAGTATTGGGGAATCAAACCTGGGTCTTTTGGCTTTACCAGCAAGCTCCTTAACCATTAAGCCATCTCTCCAGCCCTTATCTTTGATTGCTTTAAGCATATTGATAATCATTCTTTTGAATTCTCTGTCTCACATTTCATCTAATTCAGGGAGGAATTATGTTGTCCTGATTTTTTGTGTGTTTCTTATATTATTGGATAGAGATTTTTGCATATTGAGTTATTTCATTGCTTGATTTTCTGTTTATCATCTGTATTCTTAGACATATAGATCAGATGTTTTATCTTCAGAGTAGGAACTCTAGGTGCCAGATGTGGCTTCTATATTATTCCCAGAGAAACAGCAAGAGTGACCCAAGCTGGTGGAAATGCCTTCTATACAAATGTACTAGTGGCTAATTAACGTCAGTGTTACTTCTGATGTCAATAATTGCATGTGGGTTCATGAAGAGGTTCATATGAAATGTGCTAGGATTTGTTTACTTAGAAGTGGAGCAATGTATGTTACTGTGAAGACTAGTATTAACTTTACAAAGACGGAAGTGGCACAGTGTCTGGGAATGGAAGTTAGGGCACTTTTAGTTTCCACCAATTTTAGATATTGTTGAAGCTATGGAAGGTTGTAATTATAGATAATAAAGAGGAGGGGGTATGGAGGAGAAAATGTGGAAAATAGGTTGGAAAGAGAGGGAAAGTAAATGAGCTGTACATGTGAAAAGTAGTAGAAAGATTTCAGTAGTAAGTTGGATAGAGAAACATATAGAACAAATCTAAACTTCAACTAAGCAATATATAAACACAAAGAAAACTAACATGGAATATATGTGCATGAGTGAGGGTTAAGACAAACAGACAAACTAATAAACCAACATCCCTAAGCCTGGCTGTTGTGATGGTGCATGCCCTTAATCTAGTCAATTAGGAGGCTAAGTTCCTGGGCTGCAGTAAGTTCCTGGTCAGTCTGGGCCAGAGTAAGACTCTGCTCTAAAAAGGAAAAGCTCAGCTCTGCAAATTAAGAAACATCAAAAATGACAAAAGTTAACCTAGCACTCAACTTATTTAAGAATGGCAAAATAGACTAAATATACTTCAGATATAAAAGATCAGTATTTTGCATTAGCAGGCTAGGTTTTGAATTCTTTCCCCCATTGTGATTTTTTTTTTCTTTAGCAACCTGCCTAATAGGGAGGATGCAATTAGTACTTCCAGTGCAAACCTATACCTGGCTTTGGGGTATATATTGCCCTAGTGTAATATAGCCCAGTAACCTTTGTGAAAAAATATTTTATTTATTTATTTGAGAGAGAGAGGGAGAGAATGAGTGCACCAAGACCTTTAGCTATTGCAAATGAACTCTAGACACATGAACTACCTTGTGCATCTGGCTTTTCGTTGGTACTGGGAAATCAAACCCTGGTCCTTAGGCTTTTCAGGCAAGCATTTTAGTCACTGAGCCATCTCTCCAGCCCCTAGCCAGTTACCTTTTAGGGTGACTTTCTAGCTCACCTATGTTGGGGCACTGTGGGCTCTGCTCATCCGGTTACTTTGGTCTGCTTTTCAGATCAGCTGTGCTGGATGCTGTGGGGGGGAGGGGTGGTCTAAATAAATATCTTTTAAAACTCCATATGCCACACAAATATTAGTGAATTTCATTATAGTGTAGAGCTGTGTGGGGAGGTTTTCAAAAAAAAAGTTATATGTGTCATATATATTTTAAAAATCCAGAAAATTAATGATTTTTTGAGATAAGGTATTACTATATTGTCCAGGCTGGCTTCAAACTCATAGTTTTTCTGCCTTGGTCTCTTGGATGCTTGAATTATAGGCATGCACCACCTTGCCTGACTTAAATTCAGGATTTTGAATGTCTTGACCTAAAGTTGTTTTTTGTTGTTGTTGTTGTTTGGTTGTTGGGATTTTTTGTTTGTTTGTTTGTTTTTTGAGGTAAGGTCTCACTCTGGCCCAGGATAACCTGGAATTCACTATGTAGTGTCAGGGTAGCCTCAAACTCACGGTGGTCCTCCTACCTCTGCCTCCCAAGTGCTGTTGTCCTAAAGTTTTTTGAAGAAAAAAAAATCCATGGAGGGGGCTGGTGAGATGGCTCACATAGCCAGCTGCAAAAAAAAAAAAAAAGTGTCACAAATGTCTGGCATTCATCTGTAGAGGTAAGAGGCTCTGGCACAAGCATGCATGCTCTTGCTTGCACTCGCGTGCCCGCACACACACTCACACACAAATAAATATATTTTTTTTTTGGAGAGAGACAGAGAGAGAGAGAGGGAGAGGGAGAAAGATAGAGAATGGGTGCACAGCAGCCTCTCAGCTGCTGTAAATGAAATCCAGATGCGTGCACCCCCTTGTGGTCAAGTGTGGCATTGCACCCTTGCGTCACTTTGCATCTGGCTAAACGTGGGACCTGGAGATTGGAACCGGGTTCTTAGGCTTAGCAGGCAGGTGCCTTAACCACTAAGCCATCTCTCCAGTCCCAAATAAATAATTTTTAAAAATCTAATTCCAGCCGGGCGTGGTGGCGCACGCCTTTAATCCCAGCACTCGGGAGGCAGAGGGAGGAGGATCGCTGAGAGTTCGAGGCCACCCTGAGACTACATAGTGAATTCCAGGTCAGCCTGGACCAGAGTGAGACCCTACCTCGCAAACCAAAAAAAAAAAAAAAATCTAATTCCAGCACTTGGGAGGCAGAGGTAGGAGGATCACCAAAATTTCAAGACCACCCTGAGACTACATAGTGAATTCCAGGTCAGCCTGGGCTAGAGTGAGACCCTACCTTGAAAAAACAAAAACTATGGATCTGAAGTGCTTATCTCATAAGGCTGCTGTGAAGATTAAATTAGTAACAGGAAAGATGTTTAAAACAGTGCTTGTTACAAAAGTGCTATAGATGGGTCTGCTATTATGGAGAAGCCCCTCTAGCAGAGACAGTGTCTGGGATTCATCTGACTTCTAGAGAGAGAGAAATGTACTTCTGTATGAGTCAATCAATATTAAAAATGGTGGCTGTTTTGGCAGAGAGTGGGGTCTCATGCTAGCTCAGGATGGCCTTGGACTCATGGTGATCCTCCTACCTCAATTCTCTGAGAGTTGGGATTATAGGTGTGAGCCACCACACCTGGCTCAATGCTGTCTATTCTAATGAAACCTTATAATAAGCTGAGATGTGTACTCAACTCACTTCCTTAGACCAGTTAGACCTATATTTCAATATAGCCTTTAATTTTTTTAATTTTTCTTTATTTATTTTTGGAGAGAGAGACAGAGAGCGATAGAGAGGGAGAGGGAGACAGAGATGGGCACGCCAGCAGTCTCTCAGCTGCTGTGAACAAAATCCAGATGTGTATGCCCCCTTGTGGTCAAGTGCGGCATTGCGCCCTTGCATCACTTTGCATCTGGCTAAACGTGGGACCTGGAGATTGGAACCGCTGGACATTGGAACCAGCGTTCTTAGGCTTAGCAGGCAGGCGCCTTAGCTGCTAAGCCATCTCTCCAGCCCCAATATAGCCTTTACAGATAGCTGTCCTGTCTCCCTTGAGTCTTCTTTTCTCCATTGTTAATTAATCATCATGTATTGCTCAGACAAACCTGTTAGTTTCCCCAAGCTGGCCAATAGATCTTTCTAAATCAGTCCTCAAACAAGCCCAGAGGTCCATAGGGGTTCTGATATTGTAGAGTACACTCCATATTTTTTTTCTGTGCTCCAGACTATGAAAACAACTCTGTCTCAATGTGAAAACAGAAGAGAAATGGGAGGAGATTTGGAAAATACAGTTGAGACCATTGAGGAGTTTCATTAGAAAAACATACTAAACAAATTCAATTTCAAAGCAATATTTTTCTGTTTTCCATGAACTAAGATGGAAAACAGTGAGCTGACTGGACTAATGGAAATTCAAAAGTCAAACATGTGGAATGTCAGTGATGTTATGCCAATTCATTTACTGTGAAATACTGGTCAGTAATGTGGGAGAGAAAGTGAATGTCATGAACCATATTCCACAGTCAAGAAAAACCAATAATATCCCCACAGAAGGAGAACAGAATGATATAAAACTGACAAGTACCAGCACCAATTTACAGAAAATTAACTAGAAACAGGAGGACACTGCTTCCTCCAGTGGGCACAGCTAGACCTAGTTCATGCCTGGCCCTGATTCTGTCTCCCACTTTGATTAAACAGAACCTGAGCAAATAAACCTCTGGGGAGGAAAAATCCATTTCCAAGCTGGGTGATGCCATCACTCATTCAAGCTGTGATAAGAATGTGAGAAAAATGTTCCTCTCTTAAGTGGTGCATCTTGTCTACCTGCAAAGTATGCCAACAAATCTAGATTCCTTAGGTGTCTTGGTAAATATCCCCTAAGGTTTGTTCTGTTTGAAATCTTTCATAATAAAATGTTTGGGGAAAGCCTCACACAATTTTAACTTTAGAATAGTGAATACCCATGATAACAGTCTCATAACTGCACCTGTCCTCCCTTTCCATACTGAAGATAGGTGTGTGTGTGTGTGTGTGTATATATATATATATATATATATATATATATATATTCCTTTTAATTCTGTGAAGTTTCTGTGTATGTTTTTCCAATTGGAGATATATATATATAAATTATTTTGATCACAGTCCCCTGTCTCTTGTCTCTCCTCCCCCATATACCTTCCACTAAACCCCTTCCTCACTCCAAGCAGTACCTCTTATATTTTGAGGTTTTACTTGAGGTCTTTTGCCTTCCTTCATCATCCATGATGACATGTTGATGGACCCAGCATTATGTAGTAATGACAGCTGCTGTGAGGTCATGAATATAAAGACTACCTTGTGTCTGGGATACAATGTTCCAAAGCACTCCTATCCATCATGTGGTTCTACATTCTTTCTACCACTACCACCTCTTCCACAATGTTCTCTGAGACTTGTCAGGTCCAAGAGGGAGGTCTCATAAGTGTTTTGCTGTTACTTCTCTGCACTTTGATGAGTTTTGAATCTTCCTAATAGTCCACAATCGACCAAAAGAAGACTATCTGGTCAAAAGTGAGAACAGCACTCTCAGTGAGTCTAAATATAAGTATTTAGAGAGCATAATCAGCCCTATTCACCTGCCATTGATGCAGAAGAGAGCTCAGAGCAGAGTTAGACCCCCCGCCCACCAGTAGGCTTTCAAGTCTCAAATTCTTGTCCATATTAGCAAAAAATTTAAAAATGCAGACTCAGAGAAGGGTAAATTAGATTTGTTTTAGGGAGAATTGGGATATCAGGGAAAGCCAAAAGAAGGGAGAAGAGACCAGGAAAATTATTCTCTGAGGAAAAGGTCTCTGTGGGAAGGAAGAGGCTCACACACATGGCTCAGGTCCATTTATATATGCCCAACTAGGAACCCAACCAGGATAAGCCACATCACTGGGTTCATGTGTAGGGAGGAAACTGATTGGTTGTTGGGTCCAGGAAAAATATGGACTCAGGAAGGGCATAACCCACGAAATTGGGGAAGAAGCAGGAAGATGTTTAATATTTTTAATTTTTTATTTATTTATTTATTAGAGAGAGAGAGAGAGAGAGAGAGAGAATGGGCGTGCCAGGGCCTCCAGCCAGTGCAAACGAACTCCAGACGCTAATGTGGGTCTTGGGGAATCAAACCTGGGTCCTTTGGCTTTGTAAGCAAAAGTCCTTAACTGCTAAGCCATCTCTTCAGCCCCAGGAAGATGTTTATATTGCCAAGGTTACATTAGGAGGAGGATGCTTACAGCCATCTTGGATGTGAGTGGGTCAGACTCAGATTTCTAGCCCCATCATGTTTCTTAGAGCCAGTCCCTAGCTGTCTTGATCCTAATCTAAATCACCAGGAAACCCAGAAAATACCATACCTAGATGTTGCTCTGCAGGGTGATGCTTGTCTCCTCGAACTTTGCCCATCTCCACTCACAGGTACACAATTAAAGTCAGAGTTTGGCTCAAGCAGGTGGAGAATCAGATCTCTGTACCAGCAGAGAATGGTTTGTTAAGGGAACAGAAGGATGGGGGGGGGAGATATACAGGTAGGAACCTGGACATGCTTGTGGGAGTGGATCTTCAGGCTGTTGGACTAAAACAGAAACAGAAAAGCTGGATAACCGAAAATTTACTGACATGGAACACGCTTCCTTGACTTCAATGTCGTGGCAAGATTATTCGAACAACCAATGCAAAGATGGCTTCCTGAGATTTTGACAAAATAATGGTCTGGAATAAATCAAGTCCAGATGTTGGAAGTTGTCTGGCATAGCACTAATGAAAGAGACAGAAAGCTCAGAGACATGAAAATATGGGAATAAATGCATGTTTTTTTATCACTTCTTACTTATGACATGAATCTTTTAATTTAATTTATTTTATTATTTTATTTATTTTATTATTATTATCTTATTTTATTTTATATTTTATTTTATTTTGGGTTTTTCAAGGTAAAGTCTCACTCTAGCTCAGGCTTAGCTGGAATTCACTCCGTAGTCTCAGGGCAGCCTTGAACTCATGGTAATCCTCCTACCTCTGCCTCCCAAGTGCTGGGCTTAAAGGCATGGACCACCACACCTGGCTTTAAATTTTTAATTAGGAATTCATGGAAGTAAATATAATTTAAATTCCTTCAAGCCCTAATGTTTTTAAAAGTTGGTTGGAAAAACATAGAGAAACAACTTTACAAACCTGAATTCCATCAAATTCTTTGTGCCATCATCCATCATCACCAAATGACAAAAGTCTGGCAAACAGAACATAGTTTGTCATTGAACAATGGTGACAAACTTTTAAGAAATCTTTTTTTTTTTAGGTAAGCTCTCACTCAGGCCCAGGCTGACTTGGAACACACTCTATAGTCCTAGGCTGGCCTTGAACTCATGGCAATCCTCCTACCTCTGGCTCCAGAGTTTGAAGATTAAAGACATGCACCACCACCCCCAGCAATAAATTTTTCATTGTAAATCAGCCTGAGCTAGAGTGAGACCCTACCTTTAAAAAAAAAAAAAAAGGAAAAAAAAGAAAAAAAATTAAGAAAATGTACTATTAATTCACTGTTGCTAAGTATTCTCATATTGTTGTGCAGTTATTACCACCATCCATCCATCTCTGGAATTTTCTCATCATCCTATACTGAAATTGTATCTATTAAACAAAAAGTCCCCAGTATTTTCATTTCCGAGCCCTCAACAAAATTTATGTTCCTATTAACTTTATGTTAAGTTTACAATACTTTCCTTCGTGCTTGGCTTTTTTCATTTACTATAATATTTCCAAGTTTCATCCAGTTTGTAGCATGTATTAAAATTTCATTCCTTGAAAAAGAAGAATAACAGCCAGACATGGTGGTAAACACCTGTAACTCCAGCGCTTGAGAGACTGAGACAGGAGGAGAAGGATTACCACAAGTTCAAGGCCAACCTTGGATCCATAGTGAGTTCAAGACCAGCTTCCAGCTTGCACCATCAGGTGAGACTATCTCAAGACAAAAAAGCAATCAAACAAAACATGAATAGCATTCTATTGTATGTGTTCCTCCATACATCTATTGTGATATTTGATTTAAACAAATAATGTTTTATGGCCATTGATATGCAACTATCAGTTTGAGTCCCTAATTTTCATTCTTTGAGGGTACATATTTAATAGTGGAATAGGTGGATCATGTTAACTTTGCACTTAACTTTTGAGGAACCACAAAACATTTCCATAGCAACTGCACAATTTCACATTCCCACCAGTAGTGTACAAGCATCCCAACTTCTCCACATTCTTCTTTTTCTTTTTTGGTTTTTCGAGGTAGGGTCTCATTCTAGCTCGGGCTGACCTGGCATTCACTCTGTATTCTCAGGGTAGCCTTGAACTCATGGCGATCCTCCTACCTCTGCCTCCCAAGTGCTGGGATTAAAGGAGTGCGCCACCATGCCCAGGTCCTTCTCGGCATTTCTTTCTTTCTTTCTTTCTTTCTTTCTTTCTTTCTTTCTTTCTTTCTTTCTTTTTCTTTTCTTTTTTTCTTTTTTCTTTTTCTTTTTTCTTTTTCTTTTTCTTTTTTTTTTTTTTTGTGTTTTGTTTTTTGTTTTCTGAGGTAGGGTTTCACTCTAGTCCATGCTGATCTGGAATTCACTGTGTAATCTCAGGGTGGCCTCGAACTCACAGCGATCCTCCTACCTCTCTGCCTCCTGAGTGCTGGGATTAAAGGCGTGTGCCACCACGCTCAGCTTCCTTGTCCACATTCTTATAACACTTGTTATGTTCCATTTAAAATTTTTTTAATTATTTTATTTATTTTTGGAGAGAGACACAGAGAGAGAGATAGACAGAGAGGGAGAGGGAGACAGAGATGGACGCGCCAGCAGTCTCAGCTGCTGTGAACGAAATCCAGATGTGTGCGCCCCCTTGTGGCCAAGTGTGGCATTGCACCCTTGCGTCACTTTGCATCTGGCTAAACGTGGGACCTGGAGATTGGAACCAGCATTCTTAGGCTTAGCAGGCAGGTGCCTTAACCGCTAAGCCATCTCTCCAGCCCATTATGTTCCATTTTAAAGAAATAATAATATCCCAACAAGTATGAGAAATTCAGAAATTTCTGACTTAATTCTTTGAACACTTTTCCCCTCTCTGATGCATTAAATACACACATGGAAATGATTTGACATTATTCCTTAACTCACTGAATTTGTTTTTTTCTTCTGAGGAAGAAATAGCATCAGAGCTATAATGGGGGAAACCCAAGCAATGGTACATCTTGTCCTTATGTTTTGGTCTTCACAGAGGTTACAGTCTTGTTTATCTTATGTTCAATGCCTAAGAACAATTATTTCCTACCTCCTGTTTAGTTTTCTAGATGTTTACAAGAACTGCTCTATTCCTTCATGGCTGAAAGCAGATGCCTTGAAAAAGCCTTTTCTTCTCACATGAGGATAACATCAGTTCTAAAGCTGTCCTCTAAAATACTGTATTTTTTATGCTAAAAGTACAGCTAATATGTGGTGTTATATCTCCACAGTAGGACTGACATATCTCAGCATTATTTCTCATGGCTCATGTAAAAATTTGTGTTTTCCATCCCCACAAGTTAGGATTCTGTTGAATTAATTGCCCTATATTCATGTAGGAGAATGGGTACATTAGGGAAATGGCATAGTTTTCATTCAACTTAAGGCTGTAATTACTGTCATAAATTTTGGGCACCTCATGGTATCAAGCTCACAAACAAAGGTGTTCTACAGTAGAAGAAGTAATTGGGGACTGGGAAATGACTCTGTGGTTAAAGGCTCTTGCTTGAAAAGCCTGCCAGCCAGGGATTCAATTCCCCAGTACCCATATAAAGCCAGTTGCACAAAGTGGCACATGTTTCTGGAGTTTGCTTGCAGAGGCAAGAGGCTCTGACCTAAACATACACACTCTCCCTCTCTCTCTCTTCCTCTTTTCTTTCTCTAAGTACAAACAAAGAAATAAAAATATTTACAAAATAAAACAAGCCGGGCGTGGCGGTACGCTTCTTTAATCCCAGCACTAAGGAGGCAGAGGTAGGAGGATCGCCATGTGTTTGAAGCCACCCTGAGACTGCATAGTGAATTCCAGGCCAGCCTGGGCTAGAGTGAACCTTACCTCAAAAAAGAAAAAAATTGGAGCTGATTACTTTAAAGAGCTGAGGATCCTCAATGTAATGTGTAAAGGGGTGTTATGGTTTGAATTATGCTTATTTTTCATCTGATAGTGTTCCCAAAAGGGAATCTGTGAAACCATTAGGAGGTGGTTCCTGTGTGACAGAAGAAGATCATTAGAGATGGGCTTATTAATTAATTAATTAATTTATTTATTTATTTATTTATTTTGAGAGAGAGAATGTACATGCCAGGGCCTCTAGCCACTGCAAATGAACTCCAGACACATGCACCCTCCTTGTGCATCTGGTTTACATGTGTACTGGGGAATCAAACCTGGGTTCAAACCTAGTCCTTAGGCTTCACAGGCAAATGCCTTAATGGCTAAGCCATCTTTCCAGCCCCAGGGATGGGCTTTTAAAGGGTAGAACCCAACCCCTGGTTCCAGCTTCACTCTCTTTCCTGTCTGCTGTGATATGAAACAACTGCCCACAGTCACCTCTCCTACAACTTGAAGTCACCTGCTTCTTCAAAATGAGCTAAACTGCTCTACCATACCTTCCCTGCCATAATGGACCAAAACCATCTGAAACCATAAGCCAAAACAAATGTTTCTTCTCTTAAATTATTTCTGTTAGTTATTGTAGTCACAGTGATGCAAAAGGGACTAATACTAATACTAGGGATGGCTCTGTCTGGAACACAGGAGATTAATTCCTTGGGATGCTGATTGATGGTTTCATGATGGGGATGGTACGAGAGCAATTTCACAGCATTACAAAGATGACTAAAGCTCAACCCCTTGGGGATGAAGATCTGAGTCATCTGTCAAGAAGGCAATCTAGATCCAAAGAATTGGATGAGGGCAAGAATAATTGATGTGTCTCTTTTCCTAAGTACTTATGAGACTATTCTCTCAAATTGGAACTATATTATTGGCATATTTCTTCTCTTATATCCATGATGATAAAATAAAGGCACATTACTCTGCTAGGTTTCTTATTTTTCACTCTACCCATAAACATGCTTGGGTGAAATTGTACAATGATTATGGAATGAGATATTATGGAATCATTATAAAGTTCTCAGATGGACCCAGTAAAACGATACCAAATGCAAGAAAATGAAGCACAATACTGTTCTCTCCAAGGTTAGGAAAGTCAATGTTGCTTTAACACATCAACTATGACAATTGCCAACTCACGGATATTATATTTGTCCACACAACTGAAGAAGAAACCCCCTTACTTTCTCAAATCCTTCTATTTCAACTTTCTAAATCATACCATTCTCAGAACATTCAAGATCTTCTTTATATCCCTTTATGCATTTAAATAAATGTTCAGCATGAACCTATCATAAATGTACTTCTAGTTCTACATTTTCTCATCTATAAACTCATGTTCCTCTTTTTTTTTTTTTTTTTTTTTTTTTTTGGTAGGGTCTCACTCTGGTCCAGGCTGACCTGGAATTAACAATGTAGTCTCAGGGTGGCCTCGAACTCTTGGTGATCTTCCTACCTCTGCCTCCTGAGTGCTGGGATTAAAGGCGTGCGCCACCACGCACGGCTTGTTCCTCTTTTTTTTTTTTTTCCTTAAACATCCTCACCACTTTGTTCTGAAGGCCTGGATCATTTATACTGCCTTTGTCTTATGCTCTTTTCCACTCACTATAAGGAAGATAAACTGTTTCAACATACTAGAGCACTTCAAAGCAACCTCCATTTTAGAAACTAACACATAGTCATCACTGTGAATGCCACAAGGGTTTAATAGAGCATTTTGGTAAGTCCTGGGGGGGGGAATAATATGCAAACAGTTAACTGACAACATAATAAAACATAAAAATAAATTTTCACATTTATTTCCCTTTACATCCCTCACTGCATTTAGCATCAAGCTTAGCAAATGATTGTTGGTAGTACATATTTATAGAATGAAAAAATGAACAGCTCCTTAAATGGAGAAAGAGAATAAAAAAATAAGTGCTGGGCGTGGTGGAGCACACCTTTAATCCCAGCGCTCGGGAGGCAGAGATAGGAGGATCGCCGTGAGTTCAAGGCGACCCTGAGACTGCATAGTTAATTCCAGGTCAGCCTGGACCAGAGGGAGACCCTGTCTCGAAAAAAAAAAAAAAAAAAAAAAAAAAAAGTGCCCAGAATGACCTCTGATGAGGTTATGGTAAGAAGAAATCAACCTCTAATCATTTGTAAAATTGATATCCAGAAATTGGCTATTTTTAAATAACAGAAAATTTTCTCATCTAAGTAATTAGAAAAGACATGAGTGTTGTTAATATTAAGTATTTTATTAGTCAAACAGAGCATTATTTAACTGAATAAATTGTTAGGTGCCTTCATACTGTACTTTTAAAAATATTATTTATTTGCAAGCAGAAAGAGAGGAAGAGTCCTCTTGCAACTCATGCAAATGAATTCCAGATGCATGTGTGAGCTAGTGCATCTGGCTTTACATGGATACTGGTGAATTGAACCTGGGCCATCAAACTTTGCAAGCGAGTATCTTTAATCATTGAGCCATCTCTCCACTTCCCTTACTGTATATTTTAAGGTGAGATTTATCCTAGATATTCAAAGCATGTTAGACTATAACCCTAAGCTGTTCAAAACAATAACCACTAGCCACCATTGGCTGCTGACCACACACAATGTGACTGGTCCAAGTTGAGATGTTCCATGAGTGTAAAATAGACATTGTATCTCAAAGATGTAGTTCAGAAAAAATAATGTAAAATATTTTAGCTTATATATTGATTTTATATTGAGATGGTACTGTTTTAATATAATGCATTAACTAAAGTAAAATTTAAAGCTTAAAAAAGCTTGAGCAGACACAGTACTATGTGCCTGTAGTCATTATTACTTGGGAAGCTGAGGCAGAATTGTTTGAGCCCAGAGTTCAGGACTAGACTGGGCAACAAAACAAGACTCCAGCATCAAGTTGTGCATAAATCTGGAGTTCATCTGCAGTGACAAGATGCTCTGGTGTGCCCATACACTCTTTCACCCTTTCTGCTTGCAAATAAATAATAAAAACAATAAAACAGAAAAAGGCAGGAAGGAAGGAGGAAGGAAGGAAGGAAGGAAGGAAGGAAGGAAGGAAGGAAGGAAGGAAGGAAGGAAGGAAGGGGAATAAGAAAGGATGGAAGGAAAAAGAGAAGTTAGAAGAGACACAAAAGGAGAAGGAAGAAGGAGGAAGCTGTTAACCATCAGGCAGGAGCGAGCATGAAATATTTTCCAGCAATGTGAACTGTGAAAATAAGTGCACTACTTGGCTGGGTGGTAGAAAAGGGAACAACCTATTTGAGAGCAGAGCCAGCTTGCATAGCCCTGAATTCTTTCTGATGATCCTTTCTGATAGTAAATTCAGAAAGTTTAAAATTTATTTTTTTCAAACTTAATTTCATTACAATGTAGTTGTCACATTAGTAATTCAAACACCAACCCTCAGAGGACAAGAATGTCCGGCAAGTCTCTCTGCATAAAAAGCAATTACTACATGAGAATGCTTCATATTGGCCTGTCTTGCCAGCCCCAAGATGGCCTGATCTTATTCTTTCCATTTCATGGGAACCATCAGCTCTCAGTGCCACCAGTGGCCCCAACTGTGGCTCAAGGTGCAGACCTCTGGCAAAGCCTCTTAGATTGTCAGCAGCTTCCTGTTTCTTCGATTAGCTACATCAGATTCAATCAAGGTAAAAATAATTTTAGATGACAACCTGAAAGAGCTTAAAGTCAACATCCTCATAAGTCTTTGAAAGAAGAAATCTGGTCTTTGAAAATAGATACCAGGGTATATAGGTGGTTATCAATAAAGAACAAGACCTTTGAGGAAGAGCTTAGGGCTACCATCTCCTTGGCTTGCCCAGAGACCACAGTTCAGTGTGTGATGCACACCTCACTTCTCTCTGCCTACACTTCTGTTTTTCAGGAGTTTTCTTCCCAGGTGGAAACCCCCTCCGAACCATGTACATGTGGCATCTGCACCACCAAAGTGAGAAAGCCATCCTTGATGGGCTTTTCAGGCCTTTCTCATGAGTTCTCAAACTTGATCCAAAGAAAGGAGCACAGACGGGTACATGTGAGGCCAGCAGCTTGTTTCAGGCAGATTAGGGACAGACAATCTAGGAGAAACAGCTCTGACACACTGTCCCCTACCCTTGCTCCAGCCACCATGTGGTGCCTTCCAGGGAGTTGGTTACATGTAAGAGTACACATCACAGATGAGGTCCTGTTTCAAGGGACCTATGGTCTTGGACCCATACTGGAGTCCAAGAAAGAATTCTCATTGGGGCTGGAGATGGATCAGTGGTTAAAGGTGCTTTCTTTTCTTTTCTTTTTTCTTTTTTTTTTATTTATTATTTATTGTTTTGGTTTTCTGAGGTAGAGTCTCACTCTAGCTTAGGCTGATCTGAATCCACTATGTAGTCCCAGGGTGGCCTGTAACTCTGGGAGATCCTCCTGCCTCTGCCTCCGGAGTGCTGGGATTAATGGTGTGTGCCACCACACTTGGCTTAAAGGTGATTTCTTGAGTGGGCATGGTGGAGCACACCTTTAATCCCAGAACTTGGGAGGCAGAGGCAGGAGGATTGCTGTGAGTTACAGGCCAGCCTGAGACTACATAATGAATTCCAGGTCAGCCTGGGTTAGAGCAAGACCCTACCTTGAAAAACAAAACAAAAATAGAAGAGGAACATTTCTCAATTTATTTTCTGAGGCCATATTATCCTGATACCTAAACCAGACAAAAGTAGCACAAGCAAAGAAAGAACTATGGACCAAAACATGTCTAGGCTGTACCAAAAGAGTGTGGCCCAAGTACATAGCTAAATAATTTCAGACCTGTGAGGCAATATCCATAAATACTTTCATTAAGGTGGGTTTGTGATAGGATTACACAGCAGATTTTAAGGCTATTTCTGGCAAGCATTTGGAATATAAATATTCTGTTTTATCAACGAAATGTGTATCTTTACTCTTTGCCAAATTCCAGCACAGAGGACATAGTGAGGTTATTTGATGAACATTAGATGCTGTTTATTTGTTAAATGAATGATGAAAGTTAGGGAAAATACCACTTGTAAGAACTGGAGAGCATTTAACCTGCTGAAATGTGAACAAAGAATGTGAGGAAAAGAAGAGCTATTTGAGACATATTTTATAATTTGATTTAAAATTACAAGGAAGAGACATCTGATTACAGAAAGCATAAGCACCAAGTCCAATGCAGAAAAGACAGGCTCTTGTTCTCTGGACTTAAAAGAAATCCCAAATACATCTGTTGGGCAAACGAATATATAATACCAAGAGACCAAATCCCACCATTTTCAGGTCTTAATTTCTTTCAGAAATATGTAGTTGTTCTCAATTTCACGTGGCACTTGAATGCTTCTTCCTATATCATTGTCATTTTCTTCCTGGAGTTGTATTTAACTTTCCATTTAATTAGAGTGTTGTCTTTTTAAATAGTTTATTTATGAGAGAAAGAAAGAATGAATGAATGGGTGCACCTCTTGCCACTACAAATGAACTCCAGACACATGCGTCACTTTGTGCATCTGGCTTTATATGGGTACTATGGACTCAAACCCTGACTGACAGCCTTTGCAAGCAAGTGCCTTTAACTGCTGAGCCATCTCCGTAGCACGCCAAATGGATCATTAAGTCTTTGGAAACCGGCTTAGTTGGTAGTGGGGGCGCACATCTTTAATCCCAGCACTTGGGAGGCAGAGGTAGGAGGATCACTGTGAGTTTGAGGCCACCCTGAGACTACATAGTGAATTCGAGGTCAACCTAAAAAAAAAAAAAAAAAAAAAAAAAAAAAACCGGCTTAGAGCACAAGTTGCCTACAGCTGACGTCATCTCTCAAGGAAACGGGCCTCGGTTATTGAAAACCACCAAGTTGCAGAGGTGGCTTGTTACGGGAGCTTCAACAAAACGAGTACACCCACGTCCACTGGCGGACACTAGTGTGCGCTACCCTTACCTGTGCTGCCTGTTGCGGAATGTCTTTTAACTGTGGCAGACATCTCGGGCTTTGTACCGGAGAGAGTGCGGACTGCGGTGGGGACCAGAAAGGTGGACACCACACAAATCACCAGCTGCATTCTGTACAGCGCTGGCGCCCAAGTGCGTCCCCGCGGGCCTCGCGGAGTGCGGGGTAAGCGGCCCACGTCGCCGCCCCCGCGCCGCTCGCCCCGCCCACGGCACCTCCCCGCGCCGCTCGCCCCGCCCACGGCGACGCCCCGCGCCGCTCGCCCCGCCCACGGCACCTCCCCCGCGCCGCTCGCCCCGCCCACGGCGGCGCCCCCGAGGCCTGAGCGCGTCCTCCCGCGGGCAGTGCGGTTTCCGCCCGGACAACATGTCTGCCGGGAGCCCGGGGCGACGCGCCCTCGCGGACCCACCACCCTCGGGAAGCCAAGTCGTCTGTCGCGGTGAGTGAGGGCGGGCGCGGCGGGACCGCGGCCCCCGCCCCGGGGCCGGCTCGGCCTGGGCTCCCGAGGCCAGGCCCGGTGCGCCTTGCACGGATTCCTGAAGAAGGAAGCCGCGCCACCTCCCGTTCTTCCTTGGCAGCCAGACTTCAGGGCGCCCTACAGGGCATGTCCTCCCTGTTTCCACCATGGAGGACAAAGCGCGCCGACCCGAGTCCCGCCTCCACGCCTCCCGGAGGTACACAAAAGGCAGACTGAGCTCTTGGCCCTGAAGGCTTCAGGCATCCTATCCCCAGCCCCAGGCGTTACTAAACAACTGGGGGGTCTCCCTTCCTTGAAACAGGTATAAATACTTAACCACAGGTGAACTTCTAGTTAGCCAGGACCTCAAAGATAAGGTGTGAATGTGCAGCCCTGGGAATCAGCTGAAATAATTAGGGTCTTTCACGTACTTTTCATTAATCTGCTATTTGTTAGTACACCTTTGCGTGCCTGAAGTACCTTGAGTCAACTGACAGTAGAAAGCATACAAATCTAGAGAAGGAAAGAAGAAATCTTACAGGAGGGGAAGAAGAAAAAAAGTGAGAGGTATATTTGTGACATGAAATCAGAATGGGGGAGGACGATTGGAAGGGAAGGAGGCCAGTATACAATAATAATAAATACTGCATTTTATGAAAAAAAATACAAAAATAAAAAGTCCGAGCCCAAACTAGGTAATTCTTAATTTAAAAATCTTTAAAATTACAAAGGCCTTCAATAGAGCAGTTTTAAACTGTAATAAAATGTATCACCAGCCTTCTTTTTAGGGACCTCATGTATTTACAAAAAGCAATGCCATGCTGAAGTAAAGGTCCACTAGTGCAGAGTGCTTTATAATTTTTACCTTAAAAAATATACAGAGTGTTTTGCTGGGTGTGGTGGCACATGCCTTTAATCCCAGCATTCAGGAGGCAGAGGTAGGAGGATCACCATGAGCTTGAAGCCCCCCTGAGACTACATGGTGAATTCCAGGTCAGCCTGGGCCAGAGTGGTAACCTACCTCAAAAAACAAAAACAAACAAAAAAAAAAAAACCCACAGAATGTTTTGCTGGCTTTTAGCTAATAGTAGAAATCTCTGAGAGTTTGGCTTAGAACATTTAGGGAACATCTCTGATTCCTCAGGTCATTAGCTGTGGGGTCTCATACACTTTCTACAGTTCATATATCACCTTTTCCCAAATGTTTTCACACTTAATCCCTTTAATTACCAGTCTGGGTGCCCATATTTTAGAATTGAGTGTTTGGGGTTTTTTTTTTAACTGCTTTTGTAATTTCACTTAAACCTTCAGGCTCGTGATTGTAGACTAGTTTCTCTAGTTGTGTCTGCTTATAAATAGATGAATATGTGGCAGTAAACTAATAGTTCAACGGAGATGAGCAGATAACAGGTGAATGAATTGTGGTTTCCTTAACATTTCAGTTATCAAGGCTATTTATTTGTCTGGCTTGCAAAGCTTACTAGTCTGGGTTCAATTTCCCAGCTGCCCACATAAAATTCAAAGTATACACACACACACACACACACACACACACACACACATAAAATTTTATTTATTAGAGAGAGAGAATAGGCTTGTATGAGTCTAGTATTCCTTTGCAGTGACAGGAAACCCACATACACACTTGCAAACAAAATTACAGATGATCTGTAGGATGACCATATGTATTAAGTAATATGACTCTGAAATAAAGGTCTACTTTAAAGGAAAATGCTTGACAAAGTTATATTTATTTTTATTAATTACAGACATACTTAGTATGGATACATCATGTGTTGGTACCATTCTTTCTCTTATCCATGCTCCCTTTTCTGAAGGGGGCCCTCCTCACTGGGATCGCAAGTTTTCCCTGCCAGGATTGTGGATTATGAATTGTGGGAGCAGCAGTCAGTTACTGGGGAGAGGCAGTGCCTCTGGGCCTGATGTTCCAACTTGTGGCTCTAAAAAATCTTTCCTACTCCTATTTCACAAAATTCCCTGAGCCATGTTGGGTATATTTTTTTAAACTTTTATTTATTGGGCTGGAAAATGGCTTAGCAGTTAAGGTGTTTGCCTGTGAAGCCAAAGGATCCTGGTTCAATTCTCCAGGACCCACGTAAACTAGATGCACAAGGGGCACATGCATCTGGAGTTTGTTTGCAATGGCTAGAGGCCCTGGCACGCCCATTCTCTTCTATCTCTCTCTCTCTCTGCTTGCAAATAAATAAATATATTTATTTGAGAAAGAGTAAGAGAATGGGTGTGCCAGGCCCTCTAGCCACCACAAACGAACTCCAGACACATGTGCCACCTTGTGCATCCGGATTTACATGGGTACTGGAGAATTGAACCTGGGTCCTTTGGCTTTGCCAACAAATGCCTGAACTATTGAACCATCTCTCCAGCCCCGTGTTGGGTGTATTTTAAGTCTACTTCAGTCATGGGCTCTGACAAGTTTTTTACTTTTTCTTTTTCTTTTTCTTTCTTTTTTTTTTTTTTTTTTTGAGGTAGGGTCTCACTATAGCCCAGGCTGACCTGGAATTTACTCTTTATTCTCAGGGTGGCCTTGAACTCATGGCGATCCTCCTACCTCTGCCTCCTGAGTGCTGGGATTAAAGGCATGCACCACCAACTCCCGGCTATAAGTTTTTATTTTTAAAAAAGTGTATTATTAGGTGCTGGGGGTAGACCTCAGTGGTAGAGCACTTGCCTAGCATAGTGAAACCCTGGGTTCAGAAGAGAGTGTGTGAGCGCATGCTGGGTATGGTGTCACATGATTTTAATCTCAGCACTGCACTTGGGAGGATGAGGTTGGAGGATCACCTTGAGTTCAAGTCTAGCCTGAGCTACAAAGTAAGTTCTAGATCAGCCTGGGGCTTGAGGGAACCTCTGCCTAAAAAAAAAAAAAAAAAGAGGGCTGGTGAAATAGTTCTGTGGGTAAAGTGCATGACTTGCATGAATGAGGACCTGAATTCATTCCCAAGAACCCTCATAAAAAGAAGCTGGGCATGGGCTGGAGAGATGGGTTAGCAGTTAAGGAGCTTGCCTGCGAAGCCTAAGGGACCAGATTCAATTCCCCAGGACCCACATAAGCCAGATGCCCAGGTGGTACATGCATCTGAATTTGTTTGCAATGGCTGGAGGCCCTGACGTGCCTATTCTCCCTCCCTCTCCTTCCCTCCCTCTCTTCCTCCCTCTTTCTTTCTCTCAAATAAATCAAAATAAAATATGAAAAAATCTGGGCATATGCTGAAGAGACAGAGACAGGTAGATCATTGGGGCTCACTGGCCAGACTGTCTAGACTAATTAATAAAGGTCCAGGTTAGTGAGAGAACCTGTCTCAAAAAAAAAAAAAAAAAAAAGGTTTACAGGGTCTAATATGACAACTGAGGTGGTCCTCTGGCATACACATACACATACATGCATACAAGTCAACATACCATACACAAAGGAAGAAGAAGAAAAAACAGAAAATAATTTTTACAAAAATTACTAAAGATAGTGCTTCTCTGCCTTAGCTAATAGTGGACATGAATTAGTGTGGCTTATTATCAATTCTGTAGTCATTCCTCATCCATCCTTTTCATGTTTAATTGCTCTTTTCCATCACTGTTGGTGTCTTGGAAGATCACAGTGAGGAGTCTGAGGAGATAGATAGACAGACAGACAGACAGACAGACAGACAGATAGATAGATAGATTGATTGATTGATTGATTTACTTAGAAAGAAATAATCAGATAGAGAGGGAGAATGGGCACACCAGAACCTCCAGCCATTGCAGACAAACTCCAGCCACATGCACCACCTTGTACATCTGGCTTTACGTGGGTACTAGGGCTCAAACCTGGTTCTTTAGGCTTCACAGGCAAGCACCTTAACCTCTAAGCCATCTCTCCAGCCCAGGAATCTGAGTTTTAACCTAATGACTTATTAGAAAATAGAATTTTTTCAGGAAGACTCAAGTACAGAGATAAGTAAAGTACATGTGTTATCCTCCACATATATGGACTTATCACTGCTTCCATAAAATGGATACTCATATGAAATTCAGCCAAGGGAGAGTTCAGAAGCATGGTATCTACAGTGATCCTCTCTCCCTTTCCATATCTACATTTGTTTATTCAGACCTTTCTTTCTCTGAAAATGAACTCAAAATGTTGTACTGTTCACTTAAATTCACCCTAGCAGTGCTTTTCAGTAGCTTCAATATAGTTTTTGTTTTTTTAATAGGATTTTTGGGCTATAGAGAGGGCTTAGCAGTTAAGCCACTTGCCTGCAAAAGCCAAAGGACCCAGGTTTGATTCCTCAGGACCCATGTAAGCCAGATGCACAAGGTGGCACATGCATCTGGAGTTCATTTGCAGCAGCTGGAGGCCCTGGTGTGCCCATTCTCTTTCTACCTGCCCCTCTCTCTCTCTCTCTCTCTCTCTCAAATAAATTAAAATTAAAATAAATAAAATAGGCTGGGTGTGGTGGTACACTCCTTTAATCCCAGCACTCAGGAGGCAGAGTTAGGAGGATCACCATGACTTTGAGGCCGCCCTGAGACTACATAGTGAATTCCAGGTCAGCCTGGACTAGAACAAGACCCTATCTTGAAAAACAAAAACCAAAACAAAACAAAAATTTAAAATAAAGAAATAGCTTAGCTGAAAAGAAGCAACAGTTGAGTGTTCAGTACTAAATTGAAACATTTCTATCACTGACTCCAAGGCTCAGGGAAGATTAGGGAAGAAGTGGCAGAAAGAATGTAAGAGCCAAAGGATGGGGAGGAGTGCTTTAGAACACTATCTTTGACATAAGGTAGCAGTTGCATTTGTGACCTCACAGCAACTATTATCTGCACAAGACTTGTAGAATGTTGGGCCTATCAGCATGTCATGGATGATGGAGGAGGAGGGCAAAAACAAAAATGACAGCAAGAGCTGGAGAGATGGCTTAGCAGTTAAGGTGCTTGCCTGCAAAGCCTGAGAACCTAGGTTCAAATCCTTAGTATCCACATAAGCCAAATGCACAAGGTGGCACATGCAGCTGAGTTCATTTGCAGTGGCTGGAGGCCCTGGTATGCCCATTCTCTATCTATCTGCTTCTTCCTCTCTCTCTCTCTCTTCCCCCTCACTGTCAAATCAATACATAAAATATTTTTTAAAAAATGACATAGGGGCTGGAGAGATGGCTTAGCAGTTAAGGTACTTGCCTGCGAAGCCAAAATACCCAGGTTCAGTTCCCTAGGACCCACGTAAGCCAGATGCACAAGGGGGTGCATGCATCTGGAGTTTGTTTGCAGTGACTAGATGCCCTGGTGTGCCCATTCTCTCTCTCTCTCAAATAAATGAATAAAATATTTTTTAAAAATGACATCAAGGGCTGAAGAGATGGCTTAGCAGTTAAGGTTCTTGCCTGGGAAGCCTAAGGACCCAGGTTCAATTCCCCAGTGCCCATATAAGCCAGTTCCATGCATCTGGAGTTTGTTTGCAGTGGCTGGAGGACCTGGCTCGCCCATTCTCTCTATCTACCTCTTTCACTCTCTCTTTTGTTAATAAATCAATTAAAAATATATTTTTAAAATGACATCAAGACAGAAAAGGAACTACTTGGAAAGAGGACAAATGTTAATGGGATGAGATTATGATTAAAATACATTATATATTTTCATGTCCTATTTCATATACATATGAAAATTTTCAATAAAGTCCAAAAAGCAAAATAAAATAGCTTAGAGGCCTAGTTACATACTAAAGAATTACAACTTTATTCAAGCCAAGCATTGATAGTAATGGGTTTTGGTGGTTGATATTGTCAATAAAGTCTAAAAAGCAAATAAAAGAGGAGCTTAGAGGTCTAGTTATATACTAAAGAATTGCAACCTTATTCAAGCCAAGCATTGATGGTAATGGGTTTTGGTGGTCGATAACAGAAGTGCTGAACAGTGTCAATATTACTGTTAGTGCCCTAGAGACCTCAGCATTACACTGCTACTCTGTCCTGCCCTTCTCTAGGGTGTGTTTGGCCTGATGGAATTCACCCTAATGAGAGAATGATGATCTGACCTTTACCAAGGATATTGGAATTATTGTTGGAAAGATTCTCCTTCCAAACCAGGTGGTGAGTTACCTGAAAGCAAAGACTGGTGCTCCCCTTGGCTGGTTGGCAGCAGGCACTCATGGGACCCACAGAGAGCATTTGAATGCAAGAGTTGGATAGAGTAAGTGGAGATAAGCAAGATAATCTCTTCCATTGGCCCTTTTGTGCTAGTTTTTAAAATAAGGAAAAATTATGGTAGTTCTTATTCTTCCTTTTCTTTTTGGTTAATGGCCATACAGTGTTGTTCAGTGCTTGGTATGAAAGACATGCACTGGCTAGTCCCACCCTCACAGTTATCTCCCTGGACCTCAGTGATCAGCAGTCTATTTTGCATAAAGGTCAATTTAGGAAGTGAAAATGAATTTGGGGAGTGAGGGTCTTGGATCTATTATTCTCTTTTTTGATTTTTGTATTAAGAAATCCCTGAGGGGATTCTTCAAAGTTAGATTGTCTGCTGTATTGAATTAATTATTTGCAAGAGGGGGTGGGGAGGAAGGTAGAGAGAATGAGAATGGGTGCACCAGGGCCTGTAGCCACTGCAAATGAATTCCAGATGCATGTACTACTTTGTGCATCTGGCTTTTTATGGGTACTAGGGAATCAAACCCTAGTCATTAAGCATGTCAGGCAAGTGCCTTAATCACCGGTCCATTTGTCCAGCCCCTTCAGTTTTATTTTATTTGCATTTTGCCACAAAAATCTCCATGTGGGGGCTGGAGAGATGGCTTAGCAGTTAAGGCGCCTGCCTCCTAAACCTAAGAATGCCAGTTCCAATCTCCAGGTCCCACGTTTAGCCAGATGCAAAGTGATGCAAGGGAGCAATGCCACACTTGACCACAAGGGGGCGCACACATCTGGATTTCGTTCGCAACAGCTGAGAGGCTGCTGGCGCACTCATCTCTATCTGTCTTCCTCTCCCTCTCTGTCTCTGTATCTCTTTCTCAAAAAAAAAAAAAAAAATCTCCCTGTGGGCCTGTCTGAGCAGTAAGTATGGATAGTTCCTTTGGAGTTCATGCCTTAAATTTCCATAGCCCACTGGAGTCCCAACAGTCAGATCATTTGCATCATCTCATTTCAGCTACTTTTAGAGGCACATATCTTACCATTTCTCTTGACAGATGGGGAGCTTGAGAATCAGGGAGTTGGAGCTACAAAACATGTGCCAAGCTCATTTCCTTGGATGCAGTGTCTCCAAGTGTCTGTCTTATACCAAGGAGATGAATAAATTGAGCTCTATTCCCTCACATCATCTACTTCCTGTGGGTATAGAATCTTTTGCTTGGGCAGGGACCATGTGACACTGAATGA
Source organism: Orientallactaga sibirica (assembly GCA_036365145.1). Taxonomy (NCBI): domain Eukaryota; kingdom Metazoa; phylum Chordata; class Mammalia; order Rodentia; family Dipodidae; genus Orientallactaga; species Orientallactaga sibirica. Next base: position 155,641 of record JAEOAD010000007.1, on the reverse strand, counting down.
CTTCACATTTGCATTTCCTCCCAACCAGAGGCAGTACACTATGCATGCAGATCTCCCAAGTGGTTCAGTGATGGGCTTCCCCTTGGGACAGTCCCCTCCAGCTCCCACAGATATGACTGGTCTGACCCTGCCTGAACTCATTTGCCTGAGAGTCAAGGACTGTTTTGTAAAATTATTTTTATCTGTATACATCTTGCCACATACATACCCTCTATAAATACATTAAGATATTACACACATGCTCTCCTAGTAGCTTTTGCCTTGGCTTTTATCTTTACTTCTTCCCCTCTCCCTCTTTTCAGACTTTCTGTCACTGCATTGACCTATAGTGTCTCCTTCCTTGTATCTCTTCACATAAATCTGTATAGATGGGGCTGAAGAGATGGCCTAGCAGTTAGGACATTTGCCTGCAAGGCCTTAAGGACCCAGGTTTGATTCCCCAGTACCCATGTAAGCCAGATGCATATAGTGGCACATGCATCTGGAGTTCATTTGCAGTGGCTAGAGGCCCTGGCTTGTCCATTCTCTCTCTCTCTTCTTTCCCTTTCTTCTCTCTCTCTCTCAGATAAATAAAAATAATTTTTAAAAATCTGTATAGAAGCCGGGCGTGGTGGCGCACGCCTTTAATCCCAGCACTTGGGAGGCAGAGGTAGGAGGATCGCCGTGAGTTCGAGGCCACCCTGAGACTACATAGTTAATTCCAGGTCAGCCTGGGCCAGAGTGAGACCCTACCTCGAAAAATGAAAAAAAAAAAATCTGTATAGATGGCCAGGCATGATGGTGCATACCTTAATCCCAGCACTTGGGAGGTAGAGGTAACAAGATCATTGTGAGTTTGAGGCCAGCCTGGGACTACAGAGTGAATTCCAGGTCAGTGTGGGCTAGAGTGAAATCCTACCTTGAAAAAACAGCAACAAGAAATCTGTATAGATGGTCCCTGACCTATAGATGGTTCAGAATAGGATTTTGGGGCTTTTTGATGGTGTGAAAATGATGCATTCTATAGAAATTATACTTTGAGTTTTGGCTTTTGATCTTTTCCTGGCTAGCAATATGTGGTGTAATGCTCTTGCAGTGCTGGACAGGAGCATCCTGTCAGCCATGTTGTTCTGGGAGGAAACACCTGATGCTCTATAGAGCACAGTGTTCCTCAGCTAGCATGTTGGGTAGGATAACTATATTAAATGCATTTTCTACTCACAGTATTTTCAATTTATGATGGGTTTATTGGGATGTAGCCCCATCATAAGTAGAAGAATATCTGTATCTTTGCTGCTGGGTCATTTGGCTTTGCCAGCAAGTGCCTTAATAGCTAAGCCCTCTCTCCAGCCCTGTATGTTTATAACTCTTATAAAGCTCTGGTACCATTTAGTAATAATGGTACAGTATACACAGTTTGTCGCATCTTGCCTTTTTCCTTGAACAGTTTCTCTCAGAACTCTCTCTAGGATCTCTAGAAAATATTTCCATTCTTTTAAAAAATATCTTATTTATTTACTTACCAGCAAAAGAAGAGAGAGAGATAGAATGGGCACTCCAGGGACTCTAGCCATTGCAAATGAACTCCAGATGCATGTGCCACCTTATACATCTGATTTAGATGGGTATTGGGGATTTGGACATGGGTCCTTAGGCTTCATAGGTAAGTGCCTTAACTGCTAAGCCATCTCTCTATCCCTTTTTCTAGCTTTGATGGTTAGACCTGTTGGCTTTGTTACTAGGATGTATAAAATGATACCTTGCTGTTGCTCTTATAACATTTCCTTGAACAGAACAGCTGTGTGTATTTTCAAAATTTCCTGGCCATATGAATTTGCTCTTAGGTCATTTGCCTACTCACATTCTTTGTCCATTTTCCTTTTATGTCTTTTTCATATCAGCTTGCAAGAGCTCTTGGTATGCTTTGTTGTGGCTGAAGAATCTCCAAGCCAGATGGCTGAGCCCAGGGTTTCTCCTTGTCTACACGCCAGAGGCAGCTGAAATGCATTCAGGGGTTGTCTTCCAGAGCTGCAGAGGCAGTTAGCACTATGGCTCTTGGCTGCAGGGTGTCATTCTGGATGTAGAGTCGGAGAAGGAGATTGTATTGAGCTAGAACACAATCTAGGGTGGAGGATTGAGAAGGTGGGGCAGCTTTGTACCATGTTGCCTTCCACTGGTTAAGACCTCCAACAGCAAAGGGCTGCCTAGGTAGAGGATGTCTCTCCCTCTGCCACCTTTGGAGGGGGCAGAGCTGTGGGGCCAACATTTGTACTGCTGCCTAACGTCTCAAATGAGGCTCTCCACCAAGTTCAAAATCAGTGCTTCTCACCCCACGCTCACATTAGCTCCTAGTAAATGGAAGTTCCATGGGGGAGAGGGAATTGTTCCACTGAGCATCCCAGAATTTAAAAGAAGGCCAGAGACCTTGTCTTGTAAGGAGCTAAGAAGATTAGAAATAATGGGTAATTCCTGGTACTTTCAGGGGCACATAAGCAATGAGTACTACCAGCCTTTGGCATAGTAAAGGAAATCTGTAGATTAATATGTACATCAAAATGCAAAGCAGGGGGTGGAGAGATTGCTCAGCAGTTAAGGTGCTTGCTTACAAAGCATAATGAACTGTGTTTGATTCCTCAGTACCCACATAAAGTCAGATGCAGAGTGGTGCGTGAATCTGGAGTTCATTTACAGCAGCTGAAGGCCCAGGCGTGCCCATTGTCTCTCTTTCTCTCTTTGAAAATAAATGAATAAAATATTTTTTTAAAAATGCAAAGCAGAAGTCTTGATATTTTTGGAAAAGTTTAAGTTTTTTTTTTTTTTTCTTTTTTGGTTTTTCAAGGTAGGGTCTCATTTTAGCCCAGGCTGACCTGGAATTCACTATGTAGTCTCAGGGTGGCCTTGAACTCATGGTGATCCTCTTACCTCTACCTCCCGAGTGCTGGGATTAAAGGCATGTGCCACCACACCAGGCAAAGTTTAACTTTTTATTTATGAAATAAATCATACTGACTCATTATAATAGTATCCCCAGCTTCATGTATATTCAGTAATTTAAAGGGGAATGAAGGAAGGCATGGTGGCGCACACTTTTAAGTCCCAGCACTCGGGAGGCAGAGGTAGGAGAATTTCTGTGAATTTGAGGCCACCCTGAGACTACATAGTGAATTCCAGGTCAGCCTGGTCTAGAGTGAGACTCTACCTTGAAAAACTAAAAATTTTTTAAAAGGGAATTAATTTTTACAAAAATGATGAGAGTAGAAAAACTTTTTATATAAAGCGAGGTAGGTAATTAAATTTTCTAATATAAAAATCTGATTCTACCTTTCTTTTTAAATTATTATTATTTTTGGTTAGCAAAAAATGGTTTAATTGTAACATTCTCATACATCATTTCTTACATCTTTATGCTTTGTTCCTATTCATTCCCCACTGCCTGTCTTTGTTTTCCCTCTTGCTGGTCATCAGCCTCTCTTCTGCTCTCATGATATGTACATTCCATTACCTTCTTGTGTTTCCTCCTGCTCCCTGCTTGTAGACTTATTTTCCCCCTCATAGTCCTCCGTCTACTTTCATGTCCTGTGTATGTGTGCGTATGTGTGCGTGTATGTGTATACACATTTAAATCTATATTCTACACTTGAGAGTAGGTGCTGTTTGTCTTTCTGAGTCTGGTTGTTCACTTTACACATGAATCTCCAGTTTCATTGAGTGTGATAGTGCTCCTTCTCTTTCTGTTTTATGGGGCAGTTTGAAAACATTAGGTGTTCTTTAAAGGTTTGGTCAAGTTCAGCACTCCTGGGCTATTCTTTGTTGGGAGAGGTTTTTGGAACATGTTTTCAAAGCATTCTGTAATAACCTTTGGATTTCTTTTATTTTTTGGGGGGGCAGGGTATTATGTAACCTAGGCTGGTCTCATACTTAACTGTGTTGCTGAGGCTGACCTTGATCCTCCTCCTTCTACTTTCCAAGTGCTGGAATTGCAGGTGTAAGCCACCATACCTGGCTTGACCCACTGGATTTTATTGGAACCTGTTTTAACATTCCCTTTATAATCCTTAGTTTTATTTATATGGATCTTCTATTTTTACTTTGGTTATATTGAATAGGAGTGGGTCAATCTTGTTTGTCTGTCAAAGAACCAATTCTTCCTTCGATTGATTCTCGTAGTCTCCATCTCATTCATTTCTGCTCTGATCTTTATTATTTCTTGCCAGCTACTGGTTTTTTTTTTTTTTTTTTTGTTTTTCAAGGTAGGGTCTCACTCTCTAGCTCAGGCTGACCTGGAATTCTCTATGTAGTCTCAGGGTGGCCTTGAACTCATGGCGATCCACCTACCTCTGCCTCCCAAGTGCTGGGATTAAAGGCGTGCGCCACCACGCCCAGCTGCCAGCTACTGTTTTTGTGTTTACCTGGTTCTTGTTTTTCTAAGACTTGAGTTTCATCACTAGGTTATTTATTTAGATCTGTCTTATTTTTAAAAAAATATTTTATTTATTTATTTATTTATCTATCTATTTATTTATTTATTTATTTATTTATTTATTTATTTATTTGAGAGAGAGAGAGAGAGGAAGAGGCAGATAGAGAGGAAGAGAGAATGGGCACACCAGGGCCTCTAGCCATTGCAAATGAACTCTAGACACATGTGCCCCTTGTGCATCTGGCTTATGTGAGTCCTGGGGAATCAAACTGGGGTCCTTAGGCTTTGCAGGCAAATGCCTTAACCACTAAGCCATTTCCCCAGGCCCTGATTTTTTAAAATTATATTTATTTGTTTGAGAGAGAGATTGAGAGAGAGAATGGGCATGCCAGGGCCTCCAGCCACTGCAAATGAACTCCAGATGCATGTCCCCCCTTGTGCATCTGGCTTACGTGGGTCTTGGAGAATCGATCCGGGATCCTTTGGCTTTGCAGGCAAATGCCTTAACTGCTAAGCCATTTATCCAGCCTCCTGCTTTTTTTTTTTTTTAAAGGTAAGGTCTCTCTCTAGCCCAGGCTGACCCGGAATTCACTATGTAGTCTCGGGGTGACCTTGAACTCCTACCTCTGCCTCCCAAGTGCTGGGATTAAAGGCATGCACCAACACACCTGGCTTAGATCTGTCTGATTTTTAATATAATCATTCAGCTATAAGCTTTCTTTAAAAAAAATTTTTTTTGAGAGAGAGAGAATGGGTGCACCAGCAGCCTCTCAGCCACTGTGAATGAACTCCAGATGCATGCGCCCCCTTGTGGGAAGGTATGGCATTGCACCTTTGCGTCACTTTTTTTTTTTTTTTTTTTTTTTTTTGCTTCTGGCTAAATGTGGGACCTGGAGATTGGAACCAAGGTTCTTAGGCTTGGCAAGCAGGTGCCTTAACCACCAAGTCATCTCTCCAGCCCTAAGCTTTCTTGATAAAGCTGTTATAGCTGTATACAAAAGGCTCTGGCAAGTTGTATATTTGGTTTCATTGATTCTAGGAGTTTTCAGTTTTCCTCCCAGATTTTTCAATGACCTACTTGTTTATCAAAAGTGTATTTTTCAGTCTCTGTGTTTCTAGTTCTATTCCACTATAATCTGATAAGATACAATAAATTGATTCATTTATATTTAAGACTTTGTGTTTGTGTGACCTAGAATATCTTTGTTTTAGAGACAGTTCCATGGGCTGCTTAGATGAACATGTTGTCCGTGTCTTTTGGATGGAATACTATGTAGGTATCTGTTAAGTCTACTTGATCTACAGTATAGTTTAATTCTGGAGTTTCTTTGTTGATTTTTAGTTTGGATGACCTACCTAGAGATGAAAGTTGGGTATAGAATCATACACTATTATATCAAGATCTTTCTAATATTTTATGCCCATTAATGTTTGGTGTTTATTTATTTACAGTTGTTATATCTTCTTGGTGAATTGTTACTTTTCTTTGTATATAGTGATCTAATTTTTCTCTTATGAATAATTTTGGTTTGACATTAAATATTAGAATAGCTATAAAGCCTTGTTTTTGGCTTCTGATTTTATGATAAGTTGACTTCCAGCCTTTCACTTGCAGTCTCTGGGTATCTTTGCTAGCGAGGTGTGTTTCATGGAGACAGCAAGTAGTTGGATCTTATTTTTAATACAGTCAGCTAGCTTGTGTCTTTTTACTGACAAGATGAAGCCATTTATATTTGAAATTATTATTAAAAGGGATTTGCTAATTTCTGTAATTTTATAAGTTGTTTTCCTGATTGGTTGGATTATTGATTGTTGTTTTTTGTCTTTTTCACATGTTGGTATGAGGGGTTTGTTCTGCTTATAAAACTGATTTTTTTCCTGTGCTCCTATGATTAAGACTTTCTTCCTCTTGTATTGTAGTATCCCTCTAACTATGTGATGCAGTATAGTTTTGGTGGTCATGAATTGCCTTACTTTGTGCTTGTCTAGAATTTTCCTTCTCTGTCAATTTTATTTTATTTTATATTTAAAATTTTTTTATTGACAACTTCTATACTTACAAAAAATGCATGATATTTCCCTCCCCTCCCCCCATTCCCCTTTAGAACTCCAATCTCCATTATATCCCCTCCCTCTCTCCATTAGTCTCTCTTTTAATTTGATGTCATCATCTTTTTCTTCTACTATGAGGGTCTTGCAAAGGTATTGCTGGGCACTGCAAGGTCATGGATATCGAGGCCAATTTCTGTCTGGGCAGTTGCATTGTAAGGAGTCATACCCTTCCTTTGGCTCTTCCATTCTATCCACCCCCTCTTCCGCAATGGTCCCTGAGCCTTGGAGGGTGTAACAGAGGTGTTTCAGTGCTGGGCACTCCTCCATCCCTCCTTCTCAGCGCTATGTTGCCTTTTGGGTCATCCCAGTGGTCATTGCCATCTGAAAAGAGAAGCTTCTCTAACCAGAAGTGAGAGTAGCATCAATATGTGAATATGAACATTAAGTGTAGTGCTTTCAGGGCAGCTTGGTGGGAATAATATATACATTTAGCCAGACAAGAGCAGGCTTTATACCCCTAAGGCTCATGACCTCCCCTGCCATAGACTTTTTATTAGTTTTTTTCAGTACCAGGTATGTATTCCCTCCCATAGAGAGGGCCTTCAGTACAATTCGGGAGCAGTTAGTTACCCCAAGAGCAGACATGCCACTATTGCACCAGTTCAGTCATTGGGCCTGTAAAGATAGCTTTGCTGAATATAGCACTCTGGTTTGGGAGTTATTTACTTTCAGAACTTAAAATGTATTGTTCTATATTTTCTTGGCTTTTAGGGTTACTGATGCATGGCGTGCTATTATTCTTTAGGTGAATTGGCGTTTGCATTTTCACATCTTGACTATATAGTATATCATGGAGAAATTCTTTTCTGGTCATATCTACTTGGGATTCAAAATGTCTTTAGTGTTTGAGTGTACAAATGATTCTCTAGGTTTGTGATTTTTCTGCTATAATTTTATTGAGTGGGTTGTTTATCTCAGCTCCTCATTCTACCTCATGGCTACTTATATTTGGTCTCTTGATCATATTCCAGAGTTTTGGGATATTGTCATGATCACTTATTTATTTACTTTTTCTTTATTGACTTTTGAATGTATTATTTCCCCAATTTGTCCTTCATTCTGCCCTGCTTCTGCTTGGTCATGACTGTTGATGCTTTCAACTGGCTGTTATTATTATTATTTTTTGGTCTTGTTGTTTGTTTTACTCGAGTTAGGGCTTCACTCTAGCCCAAGATCCACTGTGTTTTTTATTTGATTCATCAAATCTTTCATTTACAACATTTTTTTTTGTTTTGTTTTGTTCTTTCGAGGTAGGGTCTCTCTCTAGCCGAGGCTGACTTGGAATTCACTAGTCTCAGGCTGGCCCCAAACTCACGTTGTTTCTCCTACCTCAGCCTCCCAAGTGCTGGGATTAAAGGTGTACGCCACCATGCCTGACTAAAGTAATTTAAAAAATATTTTATTCATTCATTTTTCATTTATTTATTTCTGGGGGTGGGGGAGAGAAGGAGAGAAAAAATGGGCACACCAGGACCTCCAGGTGCTGCAAATTAACTACAGATGCATGCGCTGCTTTGTGCATCTGGCTTTATGTGGGTACTGGGGAATTGAACTCAGGTCACTAGTCTTTGCAGTCAAGTGTCTCAACCCCGAGCCATCTCTCCAGCCCTATGATATCTTTTTTAATTTTTTATTTTTAATTTCAGATTGTTAAATTTCTCTTTCATTTTACCAACTTTTCATATATGTTACTGATTTTGTTGATTTCTCTATCTTGCTAGTTTTCCTTTCCTACTCATGGACTGAATTCCTCATTTCATTCATCTGCTTGTTTGCATCCCATTTGAGGTCATTGATCATTTTTACTTTTTTTTTTTTTAAATATTTTATTATTTATTTATTTGAGAGAGAAAGAGATACAGAAATAGACAGGTAGAGAGAGAGAACGGGCACGCCAGGGCCTCCAGCCACTGCAAACGAACTCCAGATGCATGTGCCCCCTTGTGCTTCTGGCTAATGTGGGTCCTGGAGAATCGAGCCTTGAACCAGGGTCCTTAGGCTTCACAGGCAAGTGCTTAACCACTAAGCCATCTCTCCAGCCCTCATTTTTACTTTTGAGATGTTCATCTGGTATCTTGCTCATTTCAGTATCTCTCTTTTTTTTTTTTTTAAGTCTCTATCCTGCCTTCTAAGGAGACAGATTAGCTCTCCCTGTTTCTTTTTTAAATATATTACTTATTTATTTTGAGAGAGAGAAGGGGCATGCGAGGGCCTCGAGCCACTGCAAATGAACTCCAGATGCATGTGTCCCCTTGTGCATCTGGCTTACGTGGGTCCTGGGGAAATCAAACTGGGATCCTTTGGCTTTGCAGGCAAACGCCTTAACCACTAAGCCATCTCTCCAGCCCCAGTATCTTTTAATTAAGTTCTTGAGTTAAGACCTTTGGAAGAAACATGTAGTTTTGTTTTTCATGTCCCATGTTTCTGTGTTTCAGTTTCACACCTGTTGCCTTGGATATCTCTTCCAGTTTTACTTAGGAATCTTCTCAATGAACAGCATACTCTTGAGGACTCAATCCCCAAGACCATTCAGAAGAAAACAAATTGCTCAGTTTTGGCCTTGATATCCATGACCTCACAGTGCCTAGCAATACCTTCACAAGACCTTCGTAATAAGAGAAAAAGATGATAACATCAATTTAAAAGAGAGACTAATGGAGAGAGGGAGGGGATATGATGGAGGGTGGAGTTCTGAAGAGGAGAGGGGACGGGGAGGGGAATATCATGGTTTATTGTCTCTAAGTATAGAAGTTGTCAATAAAAAATAAAATTAAAAAAACTGCTGTAACAGCAGCAATACCAAAACATACAAGCTATATAAATACAAACAAAAATCAGTTAAGGAGCTGGAGAGATTGCTCAGTGGTTAAAAGCTCTTATTTGCAATGCCTGACAGCCAGAGTTCCATTCCCCAGTACCCACATAAAGCCAGATGGGCATTTGTTTGCAGTTTTAAGAGACCCTGGCATGCCCATACACACTCATACACATGGGTGTGCAAATATATAAAATTTTAAAAATCAGTTAAAGCTTACTAGTATATCACCAATTACCACAAAGCAGAGAATGACAAAGCTAATATAATGTATACTCTGGAGTGAAAATGATTTAGGGTTGGGCTGGAGATGGCTCAGCAATTAAAGGCACTTGCTTGCAAAGTCTGTCCACACGGGTTCAATTCCCCAGTACCCACATGAATCCCAGATGCACAAAGTGGCACAAGCATTTGCCCACAGTGTCTCTCTTCCCTCCCCCCATCTCTCTGCTCATAGATTAAAAAAAATTTTTTTTAAACTTACATAGGGTAAATGTGAGATAGTAAGTGGATGAATAAAGGAAGGGCAGGGATAGGGAAAATGGAGAAGTCAGGGTAAATAAATGAAAGGAAAAGAAGAAGAGTGGAGAATGCTTTGAAGGGGCAGAGAAAAGATTGAAATTTTAAAATATGAAAAAAGATTTTCCAATGAGAAAATTTGTAGTTAACATTTAATAAATGTAAGAATAGGAATAAAAGAAATCTTGAGTTTTTTTGGTGGAGGGCAGGAAGGATTTCAAGGTAGGGTCTCACTCTAGCCCAGGTTTTTTTTTTTTTTTTTTTGGTTTTGCGAGGTAGGGTCTCACTCTGGTCCAGGCTGACCTGGAATTCACTACGTAGTCTCAGGGTGGCCTCGAACTCTCGGCGATCCTCCTACCTCTGCCTCCCGAGTGCTGGGATTAAAGGCATGAGCCACCACGCCCGGCTAGCCCAGGTTTACCTGGAATTTACTATATAGTCTCTGGTTAGCCTCAAACTCACATAGATCCTCAGCCTCCCAAGTGCTGGGACTAAAGGCATGTGCCTCCACGCCCAGCTTAATCATGAGATTTGTTTAAACAATAAGATAAAGTCAAAGTACTACTACAAGAAAAGAAAAAAGGAAACATAGGGAGCCAGAAAAGAATGAAGGCTTGCTCAATAATGAAATGCCAGCAAATCAGATAAATGTATATATAAATCCGGGTGTGGTAATACATGCCTTCTTTAATCCCAGCAATCAAGAAGCTGAGGTAGGAGGATCACATTGAGTTTGGGGCTAGCCTGAGGTTACAGAGAGGTCTGGGTCAGCCTGGGCTTGAGTGAGACCTTGAAAAAAACAAAAAAGAATTTTAAAGTGAAAATACAATTAAATGCATAATTAAAAGGAAAATGTTGCAGACAGAAAGGAGAAAAGGGGAGGAAGGAAAGATGAAGTATTAGAACATCTTCTTTCTGGGTCCTTAAAAATTGGAGGTTGTCAGGCATATGTAATGTTTGGGAGAATCCTTGAAGTTGTACATGCGTATCTTTCCTATGGTTTATGCTGGTATGCAAACATGTATGAGACAAGTGTTCAATGTCCATCTGAGCTTTCTTCATTTTAGTAGCTTCTCTCTCTCTGCATACCAGGGGCCTCTACTAGACACACTTAGTTTTACCATCTATGGACTAGACTGTTCTCTCCCAACCCTGCCAAAAGTCCCAGCTCCTACTTCCTGGTATAGCTAGTATTTTAGCTGGGGGGTGTCTCCCAAATGTGCTGGGTGTGTGGGAAGCAACCACAGCACTGAAATCTATACTGGCAGAACTGTCTTCATACTATGGATGTCAAGTATCGAGCTTCAGAGTTCTCAAAGGCTACAGCAGTGAACAGCAGCCATCCAGCTCCAGCGGTTAATCAACCACTGACCTCAGGATCAGGGCTGTCACACTCAAAGTTATTCTCAGTTGGTGAGGTCTGCTCCTGGCCACTAAGGACAAACCTGACCTTTTCTATAGGAGTCACTGCCAGGGCTGAGCCTCCTGCCACCTGCACTTTTCAGCTTGGCAGTATCTGGTCCTTCCACAGGCACCCTCACACAGTGTGAGAGGTTGAAGTCAGGTTCTTTGACTTGTGTCTGTTCCCTGCTCTCAGCCCTTAGCTTCCTTCTCAAACTGGCACTAGGCCACAGCTCTCTACAGAGGATAGTGGAAGATGACACAGGCACTCCTCTCCACTGTTGATCCAACCTACCAAAGAAGTGACTGTATCAGCAAGACCTGCAATCAGATTTAAGGCTTGTTGAGCTGGTCTTATGCTGTGGGTAGGACTGCTGGTGCATTTTCATCAAGCCTCCTGCCTTACTTTTTTTTCCCTTTTCTTTTTTCTGAGACAGGGTCTCATAGCCCAGGTTGGCCTCTTGATCTCACTATGTAGCTGAAGATGACATAGAACTTCTGATTTTCCTGGGGATTAAACCCAGGGCTTTGTGTGTGTTAGGCAGGCACTGCACTCTGTGAACTACATGCCAACTGCTCTGGCTTATCTCTGGATGAGGCCTCTTCCCCTCTCCTGCTGGGGAGCTGCACACAAGTAGTGTTCACTTGCTTTTCTTCCTTTCAGTGTTTCTGCACTTTTCAGCAGTCCTATCACTAATGCATTGGATTTCTAAATCTCAACCTGTTTTTCCATTGTTGGAGGAGAATCTATATTCTTTTGGTCCTGCTATCGCCTTCTGAGTGCTGGAATTCTAGGTGAGCAAGTACAGTGCCCAGTTTGGGTGGTGCTGGGGATTAAACCTAGGGCCTTGTACATGTTAGACAGGCTATATCACCAGCAGAGGTCACAGAGAGGCAGCTACTGGTCTCCCATCTTAACTAGAAGGCTCCCTTGTATTTACTAACCATATATATAGACCATAAAAATGTTACTTAAAGGTGTTCTATAACCCTCTTCCATATACTTCCACTTTTGAGATTTTGACCATTTAATAAATCTCTTGAAGGAAATATGGAATGTTATCTTTATAAATCTCTTGAATAACCCTACTTAGAATGTATGTAGCCCTTTTTAATGTTAGAGAAGGCCTGATACCTTTTTGATTTCATATATCTATATATCTATATCTATATCTATATCTATATCTATCTATCTATCTATCTATCTATCTATCTATCTATCTGTATGTATGTATGTATGTATATGTGTGTTTTTTTAGAGTGAGAGACAGAATTTGCACACCAGGTAATTGAACTCCAGACACTTGCACCACCTAGTGGGCATGTGCGACCTTGTACTTGCTGGCTTATGTGGGATCCGGAGAGTCCAACATGGGTCCTTAGGCTTTACAGACAAGCACCTTAACCACTAAGCCATTTCTCCAGCCCTCTAATTTTTTTTAAATGTGAGCCAGGTGTAGTGGCATAGGCCTTTATTCCCAGCACTTGGGAGGCCAAGGTAGGAGGCTTGCTGAGAGTTCAAGGCCAGTCTGAGACAACATAGTGAATTCTAGGTCATCCTGGGCTAGAGCAAGACCCTACCTTGAAAAACTAGCCAAAAAAAAAAAAAAAAAAAACTGTATGAATCTGTTAAGTGGCCTGCCTGATTCTAAGTGAACTTGCTTGTTGGAGAGAGAATAAATTAATTGCCCAGGCATGGTGGTGCACACCTTTAGTCCCAGCACTTGGGAGGCAGAGGTAGAGGATCACTGTGAGTTCAGGGCCAGCCTGAGACTACATAGTGAATTCTAGGTCAGCCTGGGCTAGAGTGAGACCCTACCTCAAAAACAAGAACAAACAGACAAAACAAAACAAAACAAAAGAACAAAAAAACACCAGAAGGAAATTCACTAGTCACTTCAAGTAGAGTCACTGTTCCTGCTATCTATTTAAGCTTGTCCTATTGGATTTCTTTATTGAGGTGTCTGTCTTGTGAACTTAGACTCTACTGTGGAACCCAGGATAACTGGAAACTTAGAGAAATGACAGACCATTTAATGTGAAGGCATACATTTAGTACACTACTTTGTAATTTAGTATTTCCTAAATGTGCATATTTTGAAAACATTATATCTTCAAGTATTGTCAATTTTCCTATAAGTACATTGTTGTTATAATCACTAAAACAGATATATTTTATATTTTAAAATATTTTATTTATTTATTAGAGAGAGAAAAGAGGCGGGGGGGGGGTGGGCACTCCAGGACCCACAGCTACTGCAAATGAACACCAGACAAACGCACCACCTTGTGCATCTGGCTTTACATGGGTACTGGGGAAGCAAACCCAGGTCCTTTGGCTTGATAGTCAATCGCCTTAACTGCTGAACCATCTCTCCAGCCATAAAAACAGGTATTTTTGTATTGCAAAGGATCCAGTCATTGAAAGCTTTTAAAAAGGCTGTTCACGGGTTAGAGAGATGGCTAGCAGTTAAGCACTTGCCTGTGAAGCCTAAGGTCCCCAGCACCAGGCTCGATTCCCCAGTACCCACATAAACTGGATGCACAAGGTGGTGCATGCATCTGGAATTCATCTGCAGTGGCTGGAGGCCCTAGTACACCCATTCTTTCTTTCTCTCTCTCTCTCTCTCTCTCTCTGCCTCTTTCTCTCTCTGTCTGTCTCTTTCAAATACATAAATAAAAATAAACAACAACAACAACAAAAAGGCTGTTCACTGTTCACTACTGACACTTCTATTACTAAAGGTTGAAAACTGAATTTACATCAGCAAAGCTTTATTTTCTACTAAAATAAAGATTTCTAAAGATATCTCTAAAATACTCAGACAAAAATACAGAAGAAAGCTGCATCATTATCCTGAAAAGGAAAAATAGTACTTTTTTTTAAATAAAGAAAACAAGTACTAGTTAAAACTAATACATGATTCAGTGCTTATTTTAAAAAAAGTATTTGAGAGACAGAATGAGGAGGGAGAGGGAGGAGAGAGAGGGAGAATTAGCTGCCAGGGCCTCCTGCCACTGCAAAGGAACTCCAGACACATGGGCCACCTTGTGCATCTGGCTTTACATGATACTGAGGAATCAAACCTGGGCCATCAGGCTTTGCAGGCAAGTGCCTTAACCACTGAGCCATCCAGCCCACCACTTATTTTTAAACTAGTTTTTTTCCCTTAAGAAATCTTAGTTTGGGCTGGAGAGATGGCTTAGCGGTTAAGGCACTTGCCTGCAAAGTCAAAGCACCCAGGTTCAATTTCCCAGGACCCACTTAAGCCAGATACACAAGGTGGCACATGCGTTTGGAGTTGGTTTGTAGTGACTAGAAGCCCTGGTGCGTCCATTCTCTGTCTCAAATAAATAGAAAAAAAAACTTAGTTTAATTATTTAATAAGAATAATTTTGGGGCTGGAGAGATGGCTTAGCAGTTAAGGCGCCTGCCTGCTAAGTCTAAGAACCGGGTTCCAATCTCCAGGTCCCACGTTTAGCCAGATGCAAAGTGACGCAAGGGCGCAATGCCGCACTTGCCCACAAGGGGGCGCACACATCTGGATTTCGTTCACAGCAGCTGAGAGACTGCTGGCCCGCCCATCTGTCTCCCTCCCTCTCCCTCTGCCTGTCTCTCTCTCCAAAAATAAAATAAATAAATAATTTTTTTTTAAAAAAAGAATAAATAAATTTGCATGTGTGTGTATGGGCGTGCCTGGGTGTCTTGCAGCTGCAGTGGAATATCAGGCACTTGCTGGTTTTGAGGAATTAATTGAACCTGGATTTGCAAGCAAGTGCCTTTTACCGCAGAGCCATCTCTCCAGCCTAAAAAAGCTTAGTTTCTTGATATACATGTTACAGTTGGATTCATTTGCTTCAGAAGAGAATTCCTAATCTGCATTTAATGTTGAATATTGAGAAAGAAACCCACATCTCTATAGGAATTGAATTCCATGGAAGGCCATTTTGTCTTCAACATGTATAGTTGTGTATATGAAATATTAATTATTATTATTATTTCTGCTCTCTCCTTTGATTCAGACACTGCAGAAGAAATGAAGAGTGAAGAGTCCATGACCATGGAACGAAGCATGAGGCCTGAAGATGCTGCGGGGCTATCGGTGGCGGCTCAGTACTCAGAGGCCTGGGGGTACTTCCATCTGGCCCCGGCACGTGCGGGGCACGCGTCAGGCACCTGGGCCACCTGCCGGCTGTGTGGGGAGCGGGTGGGCCGTTCCCGGGGCTTCCAGGCGTGGACCTTGGCGCTGTGGAGGCACCTGAGTAGCGCACACGGGCCAGAGCTGGCGAAGAGCCGCCCCAAGCGCTCGCCCGCTGCTCCCTGCCCGCCAATGCCCAGCCCCGCGGCTGCCCCAGAGGGGGACTGGGCGCTCCTACTGGAGCAGATGAGCGCCCTGGCGGTGCGCGGCAGCCAGCGCGAGCTGGAGCTGGAGCGGCGCGAGGCGGCTCTGGAGCAAGGTGAGCGCGCCCTGGAGCGCCAGCGCCGAGCTCTGCAGCAGGAGGAGTGCGCCTTGGCCCGGGCGCGCCGCGAGCTGCTGGAGGAGCGCGAGGCTCTGCAGGCGCGGCTGCAGGAGCTGAACCTACGCGAGGGCTCCCAGGTCTGGGCTGTTGCACCATCCTCTCCCCAGCCCCCGCCTCTCAAAGAAGACCCCGAGGACAGCTATGACTGCATTGTCACGAAGATCTTGCTATAGGTGGAAGGATGTTTCCAGCAGACAAGGCGGAATGTCCTCCCAAGTATAGGGCAGCGACCAGTGCAGAATCCTGGCCCACTGCTGACAGACTGCGAGGCCTTCCATGCCCTGCCTGGGTGGAACAGGAAGAAACATCTCCTCCCCAGTGCCTAAGACAGAAGCTCTTCTGGCTCTACGCTATAGGCCTATGGTGGTCCATTCAGTTGATAGGTGGCACCAAGAGGAACCAAAGAGCTTCATCAACTCATGCCATGCCATTTAAAGAGATGGCTTTGAAAGCACTGGTTCTCTACACGCCAGACTCATGACACAAGTGTCTATCTACATGCCAGTTCAAGGGAGGAGGGCAGAGCACTGTCTTATGTTACCCATGAAAAGTTCGGTTTTTTTTTTTTTTTTTTTTTTTCAGTGCTGAGGACCAAACCCAGGGCCTTGCACTTGGTAGGCAAGCACTCATCCACTGAGCTAAATCTCCAACCCCCATGAAAAGTTTTACATGTTTCCTAATGATTACTCTGCCCAACACCAAGTTTGGAAAAAGGAGACCTTTAGTTTCTATGACGATTCTCTCCCTTCATCTTTAGATGATGGAATCCCCTTTTTGCTCCCCTCATCCCACATTGCTTACCCAAGGCCATGTGCAGTTTTACTTAGGTCATCTTTCCCTGGTTCAGAGTGGGATGTTTCTCCCTTAACTTACACTAACTGCCACCCGACTAGCAAGGCATGACCCATCTACTGTCACTAGGAAGAGTTCATTCCTTCCCATCTTCACAACTCTCGGTGAACCAAAGAAGAAATCTAAGGCCCCTGGCCATGTTTTTCGGGCCATTCCTCTACCATACTACCTGGTGCTCGCTCACTCCATCACTCTTTTACTGGGTCTCATTCCCTCTCCCCCCAGCAATGCTGATTCCAGTCCTGAATGGGCTTTCAGCCCTGAAGGAAGATCAAGTAGTCCTTGGGGCCAGTACTTCCTTCCCATGGTTCACTTCTTCAGTGCAGGCCACTTCCATGCAGCTCTGAGCACTAGCCTCTCCCAAAGAACAAACAGGAGTTTTTCAGCTTTTAGTTTACTTCCTTTTCAGTCCCTCTCTTTGGTAGGTGGGACAAGCTTTGTCCAAAGAATTTTTCTAGCCGGGTGTAGTGGCACACGCCTTTAATCCCAGCACTTGGCAGAGGTAGGAGGATTACCGAGGCCACCCTGAGACTACATAGTGAATTCCAGGTCAGCCTGGACCAGAGTGAGACTCTACCTCGCAAAATTAAAAAAAAAAAAAAGAATTTTTCTAATATTAGTTCCCAAGTACTTTTTTCTTAGGCCCTGGTTCTCAAATTCATTTTTAAACTTTTTTTAATTTTTTTTTTTTTTTTTTTGGAGAGAGAGAGACAGAGGGAGAGGGAGAGGGAGACAGAGATGGGTGCGCCAGCAGCCTCTCAGCTGCTGTGAACGAAATTCAGATGCGTGAGCCCCTTGTGGGCAAGTGCGGCATTGCGCCCTTGCATCACTTTGCATCTGGCTAAACGTGGAACCTGGAGATTGGAACCAGCGTTCTTAGGCTTAGCAGGCAGGCACCTTAACCGCTAAGCCATCTCTCCAGCCCTCAAATTCGTTTTTTAAATGCCAAGCATCCAGAAGTGAAAAACTAATACAATGAAAAAAGGCTGCAATATTTTGAATAATATTTTTATTTATTTACATTTTTCTCCCCCTCATTTTATTTCTACAAAACAGTGCACTTGTCTTCCTTTGCCAATCTTCAAGACCCATTTATCATTCATCTGTTTTATCTTCCCATTACTATCTTCATCCACTTCCCCCCACACTCTGCCTTGCCCCTGACTTGGTTCCCTACCCTAACTCTGCTTTCCTCTACTAAGCTGGAGTATAGCTGTATGATGGAGCACTTGGCTTGACATAAATGAGATCATGTTGGATTCCCACCAGTAATGAGAGATACAGGGAAGAATCCCCACCCATTTCCTTAGGCCATGAATTTAGCTATTCTTGGGTTTTCCCTGTTTACAGGCTCCCCTTTGACTTCTAGCGTTTGCATCTCATGATCCCGAGAACAGACCGTCCAGGAGCATGCAGTTATTTGGATACTTGCATTACCCACCCCACCAGACCTGAGCCCTTGAGTAGTTTACTTAACCTTCAACTCCCACAGTGCCTTGTAAATAAAGGCTGTTCAATTAATATCTAAGGCATCAAATCTAGGGTTGTTACTTTGTAATTAGTAATGTAATTCTCCATTTGCCTTTGATTCTTTGAGTAAAATTCCTAACAGAAAAAATACCCTAAATATCCTAAATAAAAGTAACAATGATTTCTGAAAGTTCTTTTGTTAACAAAGCTTTTTTTGTGAGACAGTATCTCACTATATCAACAAAGCTTTTTTTTTTTTTTTAAGAGCTGGTTATTAGTCTGATTGTCTTAATTCCAACTATTCTGACATATTCTCAAGAAAAGTTTTGTATGGGCTGGAGAGATGACTTAGCAGTTAAGGCATTTGCCTGCCAAAAGACCCAGGTTCAATTCCCCAGGATTCACATAAGCCAGATGCACAAGGGGGCACACACATCTGGAGTTCGTTTACAGTGGCTAGAGGCCCTGGTGTACCCATTCTTTCTCCCCCCCCCAATCTATTCTCTCTCAGAAAAATAAATTAATTTTTTAAAAGAATAGTTTTGTAAAACTTTTTTTCTTACACAAGTAACTCGAATGGAAGGCCATAAACTAAGAAAAGCAGAAAAACAACCCCTCAAAGTCCTGGTACCTTATCTTCTGAAACTTAAAAAAAAAAAAAAAAAAAAAAAAAAAAACTCTTATTTATTTGAGAGGGAGAGGAAGATACAGAAAGACAGAATGGGCACACCAGGGCCTTCAGCCACTGCAAACGAACTCTAGACACATGTGCCCCCTTGTGCATCTGGCTTACGTGGGTCCTGGGGAATTGAACTGGAATCCTTAGGCTTCGTAGGCAAATACCTTAACAGCTATTTCACCAGCCCTGAAATTTTATATTAATAATAACAATGTTATTTACTTGTTGGAATTTAACTTCAGGTAGATTAAAAGGCAAGCCGTGAGTATGGATATTTCAGAAACAACAACAAAAAACTTTCATAAATGTTACTCTTCTGTTTCACTCATCATCAGAACCATTAAAAATAAAGTACTTTTGGGCTGGAGGGATGGCTTAGTGGTTAAGGCATTTGCCTGCAAAGCCAAAGGATCCCAGTTCAATTCCCCAGGACCCACGTAAACCAGATGCACAAGGGGATGCATGCATCTGGAGTTTGTTTGCAGTGGCTAGGGGTCCTAGTGCGCCCATTCTCTCATTCTCTCTCTCTCTCTCTCTCTCTCTCTCTCTCCCCCTTTCTCTGTCAAATAAATAAATGTTATGTTTTTTAAAAATAAAGCACTTTTAAAATCTTAGTTTTAGATTCTTTCCCCAAAGAAAGAATGCTGACAGGAGCCTGAATGGTCTCTTTGGGGGCAGGTGGGAAGAATAGACCTGAAAATGGTCTGGGTGCTGGCTGTGGGAGTTAAGGGAAGAGGTTTTACCCTACATACTTCTGCACCATTGCAACTTTTTTTTTTAATACCAAGCATTACTTTCATATTAAAATTATTTATATTTTGTAAACAGATCCTTACCCTCAGCACTTAGCTTTCTTGGTCAAATAAAAATTCCAACACTAAGGTGTATTACCACCATTTCTAGAAAAAAATGTAGCCCTTTAGACCTCCACTATCACTCCAGGAAGCTTTGTCTACCTACAGAGTCTCTGGGCTTGAAAACTCTGGCTCCCCAAGGCCATGTGAAGTAACAAACTGGCTTTTGGTTTTATTTTTCCTTCCAGTTTTAATGTTATGTAATGTAAACCTTTATTTAAATAAAAACCTTGTTTTCAGAAAAAAAAAAAAAAAAAAAAGAGCAGGCCTAACTACTTACTTAGAGGAGAAGCAAGGCTGGCTTCATTTTTGTTTCCCTATTGCTAGTGTACATTTTAATTACTTAAACAACACAAATTTGACTTACATTTTTGTATCAGATAGCCTCAGGTTTGCTGAGATGAACTTCCAGACCAGGCACAGTTATGGATCCAGAGGGGAAGTTCCATAATGGCAGAAAAGGCTGGCCTGCTTTCACAGGACCAAACACAGAGAAAGCCAAAACCCACACAGCACAGCATACCTCAGGAACTCCAGCTAGGCACAATTTGCATATCTTTAGATTGAAGTCTCAAACTTAACCTCACACCTTAAGATCTGCCTAGTGACACTGCCTTCAGACAGGTGGCTACAGATGCAAACTATAAATTAATAAAACAATATATTGGGGGCCATCTATTCAAACTATCCCAAGTTCCATGGCTCAAAAGTCCAAAATGGATCTCAAAATGTCAACAAGCCTGTCTTATGGAAGCTCTTGGGGAGAATCCAGTTTTGTTATTTCTAGCTTGTGAATACTGCTCACATTCTTTGGCTCATGGCCCCTTTCCATCTCCATTTCCAACGCCAGCAAGAGGCCAGTCAAGAGGCCAGTCAAGACTCTCCATTGCATTTCCCAATCTCCCTCTTCCACCCTCTTTATGCTAAAAACAGCTGGTTAGTAACCTAACCCTATCTACAACCTTAAACCTCCTTTTCAGCCATGCAGTTTATTGACAGGTTCCAAGGACTGCTATGCAGGTATCCTTGAGGGAGAGCATTAGTCTGCCTGCCAAGGCACCACTCTGGTCTGTGTGAGAAAGGGATGTGTTAGTAGGAGAACCCTTTTCCTAGAAATTGACACCACAGTGAGGGCTCTAATATGTCCCCTCTTGTATGTCTTTTTGCCTGGTACAGGTAACAATCATAGACTTCTGGCACAGAGACATGGAAGGTGGGTGAAATCTGAGGCCTCCATGATTCTGAAAACATTTCTAAATTTGCACATTGACTAGGTTGACAAGGCTGTGTGTGGTGCATGAGCAGTTGTCAGTATGTTGGATCACATGTGAATTAAAATCTAATCTTCTGGGACTAGAGTTGTAGCACAGTGGTAGTGTGCTTACCATGCTTGAAGCCCTGGGTTTGAGCCCCAATACCACAAAAAAAATTAATAAAAAATCTACATAGTGAATTCCAGGTCAGTCTGAGCTACAGCAAGACTCTACTTCAAAAATATAAAAAAGGGCTGGAGAGATGGCTTAGCGGTTAAGGCACCTGCCTGCTAAGCCTAAGAACCCGGTTCCAATCTCCAGATCCCACGTTTAGCCAGATGCAAAGTGACACAAGGGTGCAATGCTGCACTTGACCACAAAGGGGCGCACGCATCTGGATTTCGTTCACAGCAGCTGAGAGACTGCTGGCATGTCCATCTCTGTCTTCCTCTCCCTCTCTGTCTCTCTCCCCCCCCCCCAAAAAAAACAATAAAATAAAAGAAGCTCCACCCAAGGTGCAGTTTTCCATGTCCTCAGGCTTACCCTGTTGTGAGTTAGCTTGTTGTCCACACACACGGCACCCACATAAAAGCTGGGTGTGGTGTCATATGCATGTCATCCTAGTGCTGGAGAGGTGGAGACAGGAGAATCCAAGGGCTAGCTAGTCTGGCCAAATTGGTGAGCTCTAGGTTCAATGCATGATATTGCCACGAAAAAAATAAGGTGGTCAATGTGGTGGTGGTGCTGTGCTCTCTTCGGGCTGGGCCTTAGCCGCACCCATGGGATGGAGTGTGTTGCCTCAACTCTGCCTTGGCCCTTTGTGATACTCCTGGAGTGCTCCAGGTTGTCCCTCAAGATGGCTGAGGCTGAGCTGCAGTGTCCTTCCTGCTCCCGAGCTCCTGGAGAATCAAACCAGGGTTATCACCAGCCTGGCCTTCAGAGTGAGGTCCACATCAGTGTGGGCTAGAGTGAAACCCTGCATCAAAAAACAAAACAAGAGCTGGGCATGGTGGCGCACACCTTTAATCGCAGCACTCGAGAGGCAGAGGTAGGAGGATCGCCGTGAGTTCAAGGCCATCCTGAGACTACATAGTTAATTCCAGGTTAGCCTGGGCCAGAGTGAGACCCTACCTCAAAAACCAAAAAAAAAAAAAAAAAAAAAAAAAAAAAAAACCAAAAAAAAAAAAAAAAAACCAAGCTGGGCATAGTGGTGCATGCCTTTAATAGCAGCACTTGGGAAACAGAGGTAGGAGGATCACTGTGCAATGGAGAGGAGCCTGAGACTACAGAGTGAGTTCCAGGTCAACCTGAGCTAGAATAAGATCCTACATTGGAAAAAGAAAGAAGTGAAGGAGAAGAAAAGAAAAAAAAAAACAGGTGTAGTAGCCCAGGCTGGTTCAAATTCTCAATCACCTCCATAATGATGTAGGATTTGGGGGCTCAGAGGGGGTCTCCCAGAATTTACTAACCCCAAGTTTTGGGTTCTGTCCTACCTTTAAGAATGAATAAAAGGGGTTGGAGAGATGGCTTAGTGGTTAAGGAACTTGCCTGCAAAGCCTAAGTGTGGCGGGTGGCATCCGGGGCCGCACCATCCACATTGAAGATGGCGGCTGGCACCTTGCCAAAGGGCGTTGAGCTTGAGTTTGTCAGTAAACAGGAAGTTATGGTGATTGGCTAGGAGGCATATCCTCATTGCATCAACGTATCGGCTTCAGCCAAGTTAGCTTTCTCGCCTAACAACTATGTTATGATTGGTCTTCATAGGATATATAAGCTGTGCTATTTCCTGTAATAAAGGTGTGTGGGGGGGAGGTCTCCCGTCCAAGCAAGCAACAAGAGTGGTGCGTGTGTCATTAGTGTCCCGAATGGTCGGCGACACCTAAGGACTCAGGTTTGATTCCAAGAGTAACTCCATACTGGTTGGGTCTGGTCTGTTGGGCTACCTGTGGACAGGTACTCCATCTAAATCAAAGGCTTTCCCTAGTTTTATGTAACACACAAAAGCCCTGTCCCCATTCCCCTGCAGAAGCAATCAGTTAATCATGGGAATTCCTTGGATATATTGTATTTGCCTATGAAATGTGCAGGGTCACTTGAAACTTGAGGAAAGTCACTGGGGTGGTACTCAGATTTCCAATTTTATTTCCGAGTGCTTCCCTAGAATGCATGAGACTCTGAGTTTGATCCACAGAACCACATAAAACCAGATCTGGTGGCACACTGTGGGAAGTGCAGCCAAGGGAATCTGAAATTCAAAGTACTCTTTGGCTATACTATAAGTTTGAGGCTAGCCTGGGTTACATGAAACCATCTCAAAAAAAAACTAAACCATGGTTGGAGAGATGGTTTAGCAGTTAAAGGGACTTACCTGCAAAGTCAAATGACCCAGGTTCAATTCCCCAGTACCCACATAAGCCAGATACACAAGGTGGCACATGCATTTGGAGTTCGTCTGCAGTGGCTAAAGGCCCTGGCATGCCCATATTCTCTCTCTCTCGCTTGCTCACTCTCTCAAATAAATAAATAAATAAATAAAATATTTTGTTAAAGTTAAACCAGTCTTTGTAGTGAAATAGTAAAGCCTATAGAATTCTAGCCAAAGCAATATTAAAAATGCTCTGATATTATAATAGACAAACATCTTCTACTTAAAGCTCCTCAGACCTATATCCCTGTGGTCCTAGATTTCATGAACAGCCTCTGGAGGGAAGAATGTTCTTATCATTTCTTCTGAGCTACAGAACCTAGAACAAAAATAAAATCCCTTAAGCCATCTAGAGTACATCCTGGGTGTGATGTCATACCTCTATAGCAGCACACAGTTCCCTTTGCTCCACTGTATGGTTTTGCTTCAAGAAGTTGATCCCACAAGATTGTTCCTTTGTAGAGAGGGTAGGGGCCTATCTGGCAAAAATAACTGATTAAAGTTCTATGACTCTTATAAAAAGCTCCTTTTCTTTCTTTTTAAATATTTTATTTTTATTTATTTGAGAAAGACATACAGAGAGAGAGAGAAAGAATGGGCATACAAGGGCCTCTAGCCACTGCAAACAAACTCCAGACACATGTGCCACCTTGTGCATCTGGCTTATGTGGTCCTGGGGAATCAAACTGAGGTCCTTTGGGAATCAAACTGAGATCCTTTGACTTTGCAGGCCAATTCCTTAACCACTAAGCCATCTCTCCAGCCTCCTAAAAAGATCTTTTAATGTTTGGAAGAAAATGTGTTAAAATAACTCACATAAGACAGACAATTATTGTTTGTTTGGGGGGATGAGGGGGGTGGCAGGGTCTCCAATCCAGTCTGGCCTCAAACTCTCTATGTAACAGAGCAGAGGATAAGTTTTGATCCTTCTGCCTCTATCTCTGGGGGCATCCACCATCATACCTAGTTCACGCAGTCCTGGAGATTGAACCAAGGCCTTTGGCATGCTGGGCAAGTACTCTACCAACTGAGCTACCTCTCTAGCCCTATAATTTTCTTAAAAGATACGGTCTAACTATAGAGCCCAGGTTGGCCACAAGCTCATGATTATCCAGCCTCGGCTTTCTGAGTGTCACCACACCTAGCTCTCTATTTGAATTTTTTTTTTCATTTTCTTTTCTTTTCTTTTTTTTTTTTTTTTTTTTTTTTTTTTTTTTTGAGGCAGGGTCTCACTCTAGCCCAGGCTAACCTGGAATTCACTATGTAATCTCAGGGTAGCCTCAAACTCATGATGATCCTCCTACCTCTGCCTCCCGAGTGCTGGGATTAAAGGTGTGTACCAACCCACCTAGCTTTACATTTTAATTTTTTAAAAATAGCTGGGTGTGATGGGACACGCCTTTAATCCCAGCACTTGGGAGGCAGAGGTAGAATTCCAGATGCATGCACCCCTTTGTGCATCTGGCTTATGTGGGTCCTGGAGAGTTGAACCTGGGTCCTTTGGCTTTGCAGGCAAGTGCCTTAACCGCTAAGCCATCTCTCTCCAGCCCTCATTTTAATTTTAAACAAAATATATAATCCTAATGACTAACATGTTTGAGGCCCTGGGTTTGATCACTAGAATCACCAAAAAACAAACAAATACATAGTCATAGAGGTATTTTTTAAAACAAAACAAAACAAACAAAAAACAAGCCAGGCATGGTGGCACATGCCTTTAATCCCAGCACTCAGGAGACAGAAGTAGAAGGATCGCTATGAGTTCAATGCCAGCCTGTAGGTAGTGAGTTCCAGGTCAGCCTGGGCTAGAGTGAGACCCTACCTCAAAAACAAACAATACAACCAAAAAAAAAAGAAGAGAAGAAGAAGAAGAAGGAGGAGGAGGGAGAGGGGGAGGAGGAGGAGAAGGAGAAGGAAGAAGAAGAAGAAGAAAAAGAAGAAGGAGGAGGAGGAGGAGAAGAAGAAAGAAGAAGAAGAAGAAAAAGAAGTTGAGTTGGAAGTGCTGGAAGAGGAAAGAGACAAGAAGAAAAGAAAAAAAAGTAAGCTGGGTATGTTAGCTCATACTTTTAATCCTAGCACTCTAGGAGGCTAAGGTAGAAGGAGCACCATCAATGTGAGGCCAGCCTGGGCTACAGAGTGAGTTTCAGGTCAGACTGGGCTAGAGTGACACCCTGTAAGAAACAAAGAAGAGAGAGAAGAGGAGAGAAGAGGAGAGGAGAAGAGAGGAGAGGAGAGGAGGGAAGGAAGAAGACAAGAGAAGAGAGGAGAGGAGAGGAGAGGAGAGGAGAGGAGGGAAGGGAGAGGAGAGGAGAGGAGAGGAGAGGAGAGGAGAGGAGAGGAGAGGAGAGGAGAGGAGAGGAGAAGAGAAGAGAAGAGAAGAGAAGAGAAGAGAAGAGAAGAGAAGAGAAGAGAAGAGAAGAGAAGAGAAATCATCTCCAAGACTCAGGGAAGCTCACAGAAGGAGGAATGGAAAGAATACATGAGCAGAAGGATGGGGAGGAGGGCTGTGAAACACTGTCTGTTGGAAACAACATGGCTGCTACACTTGTGAATTCATAGCAGATGTGGTTTCCTGAACAAGACTGAGCCTGGAATACTTCACCACTGATGGGGGAAGATAGCACACCTCCTAGAGTAACTAATGGTAGCTAGGAGAGGGTGAGTCAGGTTCATTAGTAGTATATAGTCACTAACATGTTGCCTAATACATAGTATATAACCTCATGATCATGCAAGCAACTCTAACTTAATAGGTAAAAAAAAAAAAAAAAAAGCATGAGGGCTGGAGAGATGGCTTAGGGGTTAAGGTGCCTGCCTCCTAAGCCTAAGAACACTGGTTCCAATCTCCAGCGGTTCCCATCTCCAGGTCCCACGTTTAGCCAGATGCAGTGACGCAAGGGCGCAATGCCGCACTTGACCACAAGGGGGCGCACACATCTTGATTTCGTTCGCAGCAGCTGAGACATTGCTGGCACGCCCATCTCTGCCTTCCTCCCTCCCTCCCCCTCCCCCTCCCCTCCCCCCCTCCTTCTCTCTCTCTCTCTCTGTGTCTCTCTCCAAAACAAACAATAAATAATAAAGCATGAAAATTAAGATGGGGATTAAGAAGCTTGAAAAAAGGTATTAATGGGAGGGGAAGGGGGATGAGAGTATAATTGGAAGGAATAGGATCAAAAGATATACAAGGGCTGGAGAGATGGGTGTTTAAGGCGCTTGCCTGTGAAGCCTAAGGATCCAGGTTCGATTCTCCAGGTCCCATATAAGCCAGATGCAGAATGTGGAGCATATATCTGGAGTTCGTTTGCAGTGGCAAGAGACTCTGGTGTGCCCATTCTCTTTCTCTTTCTCCCCACCTTCTCTGTCTGTCTCTAATAAATAAATAAAATAAATCTTAAAAAAAAAAGATATACAAATGTCTGAAGGTGTTAAAAATGAATAAAAGTGGACATGGTGGCACATGCCTTTAATCCCAGCACTTGGAAGGCAGAGGCAGGAGGATCACTGTGAGTTCAAGGCCAGCCTGGAACTACAGTATAAGTTCCAGGTCAACTTGGGCTAGAGACCCTACCTTGAAAAACCAGTAATAATAATGATAATAAGATTTTAAAGAATTGGGCTAGAGAGATGGCTTAGCGGTTAAGGCACTTGCCTGCAAAGCCAAAGGACCCAGGTTCGATTTCCCAGGACCCATGTAAGCCAGATGCACTAAGTGGCACATGCATCTGGAATTTGTTTCCAGTGCTGGAGGCCCTAGCACGCCCATTCTCTCTCTCTCTTCTTCCTCGCTCTCTTCCTCTTTCAAATATGTAAACAAAAAATTTTTTAAGTAAAAAAATAGGGCTGGAGAGATGGCTTAGCAGTTAAGGCGCCTGCCTCCTAAGCCTAAGAACGCTGGTTCCAATCTCCAGCGGTTCCAATCTCCAGGTCCCACGTTTAGCTGGATGCAGTGACACAAGGGCGCAATGCCACACTTGACCACAAGGGGTGCAAGCATCTGGATTAATTCCAGCAGCTGAGACATTGCTGGCAGGCCCATCTCTGCCTTCCTCCCTCCCTCCCCTCCCTCCCCTCCCCTCCCCTCCTCTCTCTCTCTCTGTGTCTCTCTCAAAACAAACAATAAATAATAAAGCATGAAAATTAAGATGGGGATTAAGAAGCTTGAAAAAAGGTATTAATGGGAGGGGAAGGGGGATGAGAGTATAATTGGAAGGAATAGGATCAAAAGATATACAAGGGCTGGAGAGATGGGTGTTTAAGGCGCTTGCCTGTGAAGCCTAAGGATCCAGGTTCGATTCTCCAGGTCCCATATAAGCCAGATGCAGAATGTGGAGCATATATCTGGAGTTCGTTTGCAGTGGCAAGAGACTCTGGTGTGCCCATTCTCTTTCTCTTTCTCCCCACCTTCTCTGTCTGTCTCTAATAAATAAATAAAATAAATCTTAAAAAAAAAAGATATACAAATGTCTGAAGGTGTTAAAAATGAATAAAAGTGGACATGGTGGCACATGCCTTTAATCCCAGCACTTGGAAGGCAGAGGCAGGAGGATCACTGTGAGTTCAAGGCCAGCCTGGAACTACAGTATAAGTTCCAGGTCAACTTGGGCTAGAGACCCTACCTTGAAAAACCAGTAATAATAATGATAATAAGATTTTAAAGAATTGGGCTAGAGAGATGGCTTAGCGGTTAAGGCACTTGCCTGCAAAGCCAAAGGACCCAGGTTCGATTTCCCAGGACCCATGTAAGCCAGATGCACTAAGTGGCACATGCATCTGGAATTTGTTTCCAGTGCTGGAGGCCCTAGCACGCCCATTCTCTCTCTCTCTTCTTCCTCGCTCTCTTCCTCTTTCAAATATGTAAACAAAAAATTTTTAAGTAAAAAAATAGGGCTGGAGAGATGGCTTAGCAGTTAAGGCGCCTGCCTCCTAAGCCTAAGAACGCTGGTTCCAATCTCCAGCGGTTCCAATCTCCAGGTCCCACGTTTAGCTGGATGCAGTGACACAAGGGCGCAATGCCACACTTGACCACAAGGGGGTGCAAGCATCTGGATTTTGTTCGCAGCAGCTGAGAGACTGCTGGCACGCCCATCTCTGTCTTCCTCTCCCTCTCTCTCTGTGTCTCACTCAAAAAAAAAAAAGTATAAAAAAATATAAAAATGATAGAAATCACATCCAGCTCCGGACTCATCTTTTTTTCATACCTACTGCTTATCACCACCTCAGGGAACAAAGAGGACCAGAAAAGCTATTGGCTCCATTTCTAATCCTCCCTGACACCATTAACAACCATGTCCAATTCAAGATTCTACTCATGTTACCACACTCCCAGTATCTGTACCCCAGATGATTGCTGGGTTGGACAGGTCCCAAAATGGAGTCACCAAGGACAGAAGGATGGGGACAGAGACATAAGGAAGTGGATTATCCATATTCTTCAAGAAGCTGCCCAGCCATTCTCCCTTCCTTGCCTAACAATGCCCTCAAGTCATGGTTTCCTATCCCCTTATCTCGTAAGTCACCTGGTCACTGTTCTGGTGTCACACCCTGGCTATCCTAGATCTCCCCTAAAGGAACCTTTCTTTTTCAGCTTTTCCCCTTTCTCACCTTCCCCCAACTGAAAATCCCTATAAATCCCAGTATCTGCAAACTCAAGTTGGCTGGGCTCCTCTCTTATGAGTCAGTCCTGGCAGCTTGTGCTTTTCCCAAATAAAAGCTTTCATCTTTGCCTCAGAGTGGTTTGTGTAGTTACGGTCACTCCTTAACCTTACAATAATATTAATGGTAATGCTATATTTGAGAATTACGCAGTGGACATTGTACAGCATCACACGGGTCTATGTCATTAACTCTTCTCACACTAACCCCATAAAGATACTGAGGCATAGAGCTTTAAATAAATTTTCAAAAGTCATTCATCTTAGAAGTAGTGGAGCTGTAATTTGAAGCCAGCTCAATCAGATGCTTAACCATCCCACTGGGATGAAGACAGTAAAGACTAAATCTGGGAGATGCATAGTGGTGCATGCACCTGGAGTTCATTTGCAGTAGCTGGAGGTGCTGGTGCACTCATTCTGTCTGTCTCTCTTCTATCCCTCTCTGCTTGCAAATAAATAAGACAAATATTTAAACACACACAACAACAATAAAAAAGGGAGCAAAAACCAATGAGGGGACACACTTCTCCCTGTGGCCCTAGGCAGGTGCTTAGCACTGCTAAAATTCCCTGCTAGCACTATTTGTTGGTGCTTTCTTTCAAGCTCTTACTGGAAGCATCTTTGAATTAAGGATGTGGCCTTTGACTCCTCAGCAGCTGTTGGAACTCTCTCTTGCTGCCTTGAGCAAAAAGACTATCATTCTAATGCCGGGCGTGGTGGCGCACGCCTTTAATCCCAGCACTCGGGAGGCACAGGTAGGAGGATCGCCGAGAGTTCGAGGCCACCCTGAGACTACATAGTTAATTTCAGGTCAGCCTGGGCCAGAGTGAGACCCTACCTCGCAAAACCAAAAAAAAAAAAAAAAAAAAGACTATCATTCTAACAGCCAACTGGACTACCCTTAAAGCCAGCACAAACCACTTAGAATACACTACAGTTGCCTTGAAACAACTAGGCAAAAATCTGGGCTGACTGCAGCAGAGCAACAAGCTGTGAAGCACCCAAGCTGCTCAGTGCTTAGCAGATGAAACAATAGTGGTCTGGTGGTGATCCCAGCCAAAACAGCAGCACCTAGACCAGCTAGACCGTTGAAAAAGTTGGTGCCAAACATTTTGCTGTTACAAGCCTGGAGGGGATAGACACTTTCTCTGGTGGTATAATACACAGAATGCTGAGAGTGGTTGGTAAGGGGCAAGCCTGTGATTGGCCAGTCCATATAGCAGGCTCTTCGGTGCAACCTCTATGGTGTTGCAGTGGCAGGTCCAATGACAGGCTTCTCTCCAGTGGTTTTCTCTTGTCTACTTTCAGGAGTGCATCTCAGCCCATGACATGAAGGCAGAGAAACACCACAACCAAAGTGCCTGGCTTCTGAACAGTCTGCCCAGTAACCTGGTTTGTACCCTGGCTCCCAAATGAGCATAGTCTCTGCAAGGCAGGCACCTCAGTTGTCTAGCAGCAGCTGAGTTATGGAAGTTATAGAGAGACCAGCATATGTAGCCTAACAGCTGAAGAAGGGAAGTGTAAGCTAGGTATGGTGGCTTACATCTCTCATCCCAGCACTTGGGAGGTAGAGGTTGGAGGATCACATAAGTTCGAGGCCACCCAGAGACTACATAGTGATTTCCAGGTCAGCATGGGCTAGAGTGAAACCTTACTTAAAAAAAAAAAACACAAAAATGGGGGTGGGGGGAAAGGAATGTAAATAGGGAGGGGGGAGGCTAATGAAAGCTTATAAGGAGTCAGAGAAGGGAACCTTCAGGCCCTGGGTACCAGCAGAGTTCCACAGCTGTCAAGTCTTCTGAGGCCAAGGGTCTCAGACCCCATGCTAAGAGCTGTAACATTGTCTTGTTGCTAAGGATTAAGGGTCCCAATACCTTAGGCCTGCATGGGGACTATTCCACTAGAGGGTGCCACTTACTATTGCCACACACTGAGGGAAAAAGGGAGCTGCTAGAGACAAGCATTTGAGGCGTTTTTTCCTTCTCCTTGCCCAGCTACAGTTTTTATTATTTCTATACAGATGAAGTAAAAGAACCCTCAGCTATCTGACACTGTCACTTCTACTAAATGGGTCTTTGGACCTGGAACAAAAATAAAACTCTTGTTTTTCTACACTGCTGGCAGTGCTGGGGATTGAACCCAAGCTATACACTCCACGGAGCTACACACTGGCCTCAGTTTTCTAATTCATGAACATGTTAGGAGTAAGAACACATGCTGAATGCCTAGAACAGTGCTTCCATGCAGCCTCAAATATTTCCTGTGCACCTCCCAAGCACTGGTCCTGTTCTAGGTACTGGAGAACAGCAGTGAAAAGCACTAGCAATGTTTCTTGCCCACATGTGTAAGATTTGCTATATGAATCCTCAAGGTCATGCTACTCTCAAGGAGGTCTCTGGCCTCCACTCTGACAATCAACTACTTACTCTTCCTGCTAAGAGCAATCTAATGAGCCCTTCCTGGCTTAAAACCTTTCAGCTGAGGGTATAGCTCTGTGACAGAATATTTGCCTAGCATGTGCTAGACCCTCAGTTTAATGCCCAGCACTGCCCAAAACCTTTAATATATATATTCAATGAATGTCTCACTACCTCATAGATAAAAATGACATGCAACAATGGCTAAAGGTAAGGACTCATTCCTAATCCTCTGGGTCAGGTATGGTGGCTAACATCTATAATCCCACAATTTAGGAGCCTGAGGCAGGCCTTGGAGACCAGCCTGGGGTATAGTATGAGACCCTGACTCAAAAACAAACAAAAACCAAAACAAAAAACACCTACTTGAAATGTAAATCAGACCATTTGGATATCAATTATAGTTAAAGGCATGAGAATGAGATGTTATGAATACTGGAAGAAACCCAGTTTAGATAACCCTCTGATGATCCGTATCACTCACACGTGTATGTACACGCATGCATGTACACATGCACACATGCATACACAGCTCCTAAGGCAATGCTACGGATTCTATGAAACAACTTTGAAAATTTAACTGCAGGACCTACTTAATAGGTTACGAAATCAATTTAGTGGTTAGAATCAGTGATTTGAAATTGAGTGTTCCACAAATTTATGATAAATTATAGGATATAAATTGGAATTCAGGCTCCAGGAAGACTGAGACAGGGGAACTGTATCAGGAGAGCCTGGGCAATACTGAAAGGAAAGAGAGAGGGAAAAAAGGGAGAGATGGGAAGGAAGGTAGAAGGGGAAAGAAAGAGACAGGTTGCAGTCTTTGGGATGCAGCAGTAAGGAAAACCAAGGTCTTTGCCCACATGACACTTAATCTAGAGATAGCTAGGGGTGGTGGCACAAACCTACCTATACTCCCTGTACTAAGGAAGCACGAAAAGAAGAACTGGAAGTTCAAGGTCAGCCTAAAATACACAGCAAGACCCTGTTTAGTGGTTAAAGTGCCTGCAAAATCAAAGGACCCAGGTTTGATTCACCAGTACCCATGTAAAGCCAGATGCACATGTGGCGCATGCGTCCAGAGTTTGTTTGCAGTGGCTAGAGGCTCTGGCACACCCATTCTCTTTCTCTCGCCCTCTCATAAATAAATAAATAAATAAATAAATAAATAAATAAATAAATAAATAAATAAATAAATAAATAAATAAAGGCCAGGCATGGGGAGGCAGAATAGGAGGATCACTGTGAGTTCAAGGCCACCCTGAGACTACAGAGGGAGTTCCAGATCAGCCCAGGCTACAGTGAGACCCTACCTTGAAAAACAACAAGAAGCCAGGCGTGGTGGTGCACGCCTTTAATCCCCACACTTGGGAGGCAGAGGTCGGAGGATCGCTGAGAGTTTGAGGCCATCCTGAGACTACATAGTTAATTCCAGGTCAGCCTGGACCAGAGTGAGACCCTACCTCGCAAAACCAAAACAAACAAACAAACAAACATCCCATTTAAACAAAACAACGGAGAGAGACAAGTTTCATACACATTAATGTATAACTATGAACCAAGACAGGTTATCTAAATGAAAGAAATTAGTCTTCATGTGATCTAGGGAGATCCCAGGAGTTACTTAGCAGAGATCTAAAGACTATGTCAAGATTATCTGTAAAATAAAAAGATATAAAGAATATAAGAGGCTGTGATGAAAGAAGGCATGTCTGAGCATGTGGAAACCCAATGATCAAGATAAGAAAGCTGCATGTAACCCAATCATGCAGGGTCCTAGGGGTCAGGAGTTTATTTTCTATCCTCAGAGTTAATGGGACGCCAGACATGAGCAGTTAAAGACGCTTTCTTCCAAGTCTTCCAGCCAGGGTTCAATTCTCTAGTACCCATGTAAAGCCAGATGCACAAAGTGGCACACATGTTTGGAGCTTGTTTGGAGTGACAGGATGCCCTGGAGTACCTATTCTCTCTCCCTCCCTCTCTTGCTCTCACTCTATGCTCTCAAATAAATAATTTTTAAAAAGCTACAAATTAGCAAATTTATATAGTACAAATAAACTAGTATTTTAGCTGCTACATGTAAAACATTTATGCATAATCCAAATTGTACATCACTCGTATTATGCTTTGGAAGAAGCTCACAGATACACTGCTTACTTTTACAGCTTACAAAGTGGTTAAATGCAAGTTTTCTCTTTTGTTATTTGACAGATATGTAAGATAAAATGTTTTATCTGTACATTAACTACTATATAGTACAGCCCTGAGACCTTAGATCTGCAAAAGGGATGAATAATGCAAATACTGGCTATATTTCAATTTTTACCACGATTATCTAATTTTCCATTTTCTTAGCAAAAAAAAAAAAAAAAAGTCTATGATAAACCTTATCCCAAATGTAAATTAAAAATAGGAAATATTCCAGGCAGCCATTGTACTAACCCAGTGAGGGAGACCACTGAAAAAAACAAAACCTATTCTGAATACCATTTAAATGTGTGGGTTTTTTTTTTTTTTCTATTTAGAAAAAAATAATGCAGAGCATTACTGCTGCTTCCAAGTAAAATGGGTGTGTATGTGTGGAAAGGATGCAAGGAAACACTTTATCCAAATTAGGAATTACAGAGATAATTCACTCTATCACAGCTATCACTTTTCATAACTGATTTCTCAGGCCCACCTCCTTTTCTCCCTAGGGATTTTTTTTTTCCCTGAATTATCCTTCATTCCAGAATTTTCTTGCCCTTCTTTCTAAATTTTGAAGACATTTCTTTATAGTAAATGGGGAACTATAGCTTATGTTTACTATTAGCAAAGTCAATTCTGGTATGAATTTTCAATGAACACTGTCAAAAGGGAAAGGGACAGTGGTAATGACAGTAGCTCCTGCTCTTCCAGTTCAAAGGTTCTGGATGGTTGCAAATTCAAAGAAATAAACATGTTTAAATCACTGGTTAAACAAATTACATCTTTTAAATGTTAAAAAATTATTTTTTTATTGCATTTGAGGACATTGTCAATAAATATCTTTAGTTCAAGGCCCTGGTTAGGTTATCTACTTGCCTTAGCTGTCAGAGTTCTCTGGCACAACCCCATTGCCTGCAATGGTATTTATAAAAATTCCAAAAGCCAGCACACTGAATCTGTTAATACTGTACCCAGTTGTCCTTATCTAAATAGTTCCATCAACTAGGAAATCAACCAAATGCAAATGCTGAATATATAGTACAAATCAACAGATTCTTCACAGAAGAAAACACACGACACTAATTTTCTACATGTCACCTGTTCATCCATCAGTATTATGATCCAGTTATCTCAAAAATAAAATCTACACCACTGATCAACACTATTCATGTTTTATCAACTTTTTTTTTAAAAAAAATCTAAGTTCTAAAGATTGTAAACAAGGACAAAGAATTATTTTTATAAACATGTTTCTTTCTGTTTCTGTACATGTAATAATGAATACATAGAGACAAGGATAAATGTACTTCTAAATCATTAGTGGCTATCTAAACTTTGTTGATATGGCTAGTTGCCTTCTACAGGGGCTGTGACAAGATAAATATTACAAGTTTCTTAAGCTACATCTGTTCCCCTCGATTTAAGTCCATCACTACCTAACTTGATTCAGTTGCTGCTTATTAGCTTAAAAAATGGTTTTTGACAGCTACAAACCACACTTTATTATACATTTCAGAATCACAAGGGTAATTTATGATACAATTCCCTCCTGTGAATGAATTTTTCAGGGACAAAAGTTTTTGTAATAAAGTAAGTTTTCACACTTTTTTTTAAGGTTCAATTTCTTCCTATGACTAGCCTTTACTCTACAGTCCCTTTTACCCAAGGCATGGTCCCTGGTGTATCTTTTGGAGGTTTAGTTTCTGTAAAGTTTTCAGCAAACCTCTCTCGTGCTTTGTCCCAGTTTTTTTTGCTTTTATTCTGGAGAAGGTGAACATCTTCAATTGAGAATGGGGTGCCTGTCCCCAAGCCTGCATGTGTTCGTCGAAGCTGAAGCTGGATCTGTTACCAAAAATAAAGGAGAGGATTTATTTCAGAATCTAAACACATCAAAATCTGTTGTGTCCAACTTTCTATTCTGACTATAATTCCTTGACTTATTAAAGACTAATCCAAGGGGATGTGTCAAATACATCAATACATACAGGGATATAGAAACTATTTTTCATAGACTTTAAACTCACTTTGTTACAGGGTCCTACAACTCTACAGAATACAGAAAGCTCCTTAAATAGCAATTGCCAAGCTTCATTTACAGGGGGCAGAGCAAGTTAGCACATTATAATACAAGTAATGTCCATGGACATGTTCAAACCTTTAGTCCCAGCCTCACTTAGCTAAGTAAGTGACAAGAAAGCTAAGCATTAAGAATAACCAAGAAAGGCAAGTCACTCAGCAGTTGAAGAACTGCCTAGTATGTACAAAGCCCTGGGTTTCACTCCCAGTGTCTCACACACATGCACATGATGATAAAGAGAACATGTTGTTTATCTTCTAACAAGAGGTGAAGGCTTCTCATTCTTTTCAGAAGCCCTCAATGACTGAGTGCAAGGTACTCATGCTCAGGGGCTTTATTTTCAGCACACCAGTCCTTATCCCTACTTCTACATAAGAATTTACCTTCAAGGGCCTACACATATAAAATTCTCCCTAAAATAACTATAGCCATTCCATCTATCTAGTACTAACTTCTCTCTCCATTGGCGAATTTGCTTATCTTTTTCAGATGGACAATGAACCTGAAGGAAGGATCAGCCTATCACACCTCACCAGGGCCCCAGCTGAAACCATAGAGTAATGTGGAGAAAGGGCAAGAGTACAGCTTTCTTGGTGATCACGACACCAGAAAAAGGCTAAAGGAGATAAACACAGAGAACACCCAACTCCTACTAAGCCAGATATCCAGAGACAGAGTCTCCTAAAACCTCACCACTGAAGTAGAATTAAAATGATCCCAACATGGCTAAGGGAAATTCGCAGAAGAGGGGACGGAAAGAGTGTTAGAGCCACAAATTGGGTCATTATGCACAGAGACTTGGCCTATCCCCCATAATTCTTGACTACCCCCACAATGCATGACCCACACTCCCCATTGAAGAGGGTCCTTTTGGAGGGGGGAGGACAGGGAGGAGGATAATGGAGTCACCAATATGAATGTAAAATCAGAATAATATAAACAAAATAATAAATTAATTAAAAAAAGAATTTACCTTCAAACATGATCAAAGATATAGTTACATTCATATTCTTACTTAGGATTAACTATAAAACCATTGTTATTTACATCATACTTCAATAAAAATCAGAAAACTGGAATTTTGTCAAAATGGTCCATAAAATTTCATAACAAATACTAAGGAAGTTGTATTTGTGTGGGATTACATTATAAGGCTTTTCTGGGAAAGATAACTGTTACCTATCATGAACTATGGCAGAATATATAACTTGACCACTGCATTGTTTTGTGGATACTATTCTGAGTTGTATAAAAATTGCTGATTCTTGAACATCATAGATTATCCAGCTAATATAGAATCTGCCCATTTGCAAACTAACACTAACTGTTCCTGCAATGCTTGCCTGTTATGTATAAGCTACTAGGTTTAGCTCCCAACACAGCAAAAAAAAAAAAAAAAAAAAAAAAGAAAGAAAAAAAACAAACTCAAAAAAACACCCAACTAAAACACATGGAATCATTTATTCATGAAATGGCACTTACTATCACAGTCTTGATATAAGAAAAAATTCTAAACAAGGTTTTCCCAAATCATAAAATTCCCAACAAACAAAACCTATATTTACTAATTGTTGAGTGCCATGAAGGCAGAAGTTATATCTGTTCTTGCTTGTTACAATATCCACAGTACTTAAGGCAATGCCTGGAACATTTCTATATACAGTCAGTGGCTGCTCTAAGAATAAAGAATGAAAGAAACAAGTCTTACCGGTGTTTTCATTCCTCCACCATCCTTTCCCAGGCCCTCTCCTTTTCTCCAACCCATCTTCTCCAACATCTTCCGGCCTTTGTTACTAACCATAATTTCACTTCAAGGAAAATTAGGATGATAACTGATAAAAGACCTTTTTAGACCACATTTATGATAAATTCATGAGATAAAAATAATTGCTCACCACTACCACTACCCCACCACCACACCACAAAAAATAAATAAAAGAAAGAAAAAAGTTGCTATAGCAACTTTACAAAACTGTTTAATATTACCTCATAAAGTTGAAGATACAAATTCTACTCACATGTGCTACTTAAAAAATGATGAAGGGCTAGAGAGACTGCTCAGTGGTTAAGGTACTTGCCTCCAAAGCCTAACAACCTGGGTTCGAATCCCCAGTGCCCAAGTAAAGCCATATGCACATGCATCTGGAGTTCCTTTGCAATGGCTAGAGGCCCTGACATGCCTATTCTGTCTCTCTACTTATAAATAAACATTTTAATATATTTTTATTTATTTATTTAAGAGAAAAAATGGGTGTGCCAGAGTCTCCAGCCACTGCAAATGAACTCCAGACACATGCACCACCTTGTGCATCTGGCTTACGTGGGTCCTGGGGAATCAAACCTGGGTCCTTTGGCTTTGCAGACAAGTGCCTTTAATTGCTAAACCATCTCTGCAGCCCTAAATAAATATTTTTTTAAGACGTGATATATAAGTACACCAAATGATGGTATGTGTACAAGAATGTTTTTTGGACTTCTAACTTAAATCCAATGCAAACTTATTTATTTGACAGAGAAGGGGGGGGAGAGAATGGGTGCACCAGGGCCTATAGCCACTGCAAACAAACTCCAGATAGATGCGCCTCCTTGTGCACTTGTGCATCTGGCTAACGTGGGTCCTGGGGAAATCAAACCTGGGTCTTTTGGCTTTGCAGGCAAACACCTTAACCGCTAAGCCATCCCTCCAGCCCTCTGCAAACTTTTTAAAAGCATTTTTTGCATGTGTGTTCATATGTGTATGCAGGTATGCATGCATGTGGAAGGTCAGAGGTCGAAATTAGGTATTTTTCTCAATCACTCTCCATTTTATTCTTTGAGATGAGGACTCTCTGAATCTATAGCTTACTAATTCAACACACTAGCTATCCACTGAGCCCCAGAGAAGTCTTATCTCTACTTCCCCAGTGCTGGTATTACAGATGTATACCCCTACACCTGACATTTTATGTAAGTACAAGAGATCCAAACTCAGGTCCTCCTACTTTTACAAGCACCTTAACAAAATGTAATCTCCCAAGCCCTATGTGATAACTTTTAAAAAATGCTCAATTTTTAAAATATTTTGGGCTGGAGAGATGGCTTAGTGGTCAAAACCATTTGCTTACAAAGCCTGATGGCCTGGGTTCAATTCCCAGTACCCACATAAGACCAGATACACAAAGCAGTGTATGCATCTGGAGTTTGTTTGCAGTGGCAAGAGGCCCTGGTGTGCCCATTCATTAAAAAATTCATAGTGCTTGCTGCATCTAACTTGTAACACTTTATTTCAACAATTCCAACTCCATGTATTCTAAGATGCCTGGTTCTATACAGCATTAAAAAATTGCCACTGGGGCTGGAGAGATGGCTTAGCGGTTAAGGCACCTGCCTGCTAAGCCTAAGAACGCCGGTTCCAATCTCCAGGTCCCACATTTAGCCAGATGCAAAAGTGATGCAAGGGTGCAATGCCGTACCTGACCACAAGGGGGAGCACGCACCTGGAGTTCGTTCACAGCAGCTGAGAGGCTGCTGGTGCACCCATACTCTGTCTTCCTCTCCCTGTCTCTCTGTCTCTGTGTCTCTCTCCAAAAAAAAAAAAAAAATTGCCACTGGGCTGGAGAGATGGTGTAGCGGTTAAGGCGCATGCCTGTAAAGCCTAAGGCCCCCAGTTCAATTCTCCAGGTGCCACGTAAGCCAGATGCACATGGTGGCGCATGCATCTGGAGTTCGTTTGCAGGGCTAGAGCCCCTGGCATGCCCATTTTCTCTCTCTCTCCCCCCCTCTCTCTGTCTCTACTAAAAAAATAAAATAAAATCTTAAAAAAAAGGGCTGGAGGGAAGGCTTAGTGGTTAAGTCATTTGCCTGCAAAGCCAAAGGACCCAGGTTCGATTCCCTAGGACCCACATTAGCCAGATGCACAAGGGGGCACATGCGTCTGGAGTTCATTTGCAGTGGCTGGAGGCCCTGGCATGCCCATTCTCTCTCTCTCTCTCCCTCTATGAAATAAATAAAAATAAAATATTTTTAAAAAATAAAAATAAATTGCCACCACGTCTAATTATCAAAGTAAAACTATCACGGGTAGAATATAGCTGGGAATAAAATATAGTATTTAATTAAAATTGTATACTTTAACTACACTTGTCATGTTTATCAAAGCTTCTTTGCCAAGAGAAATGAACTAAATCAAAAAAGAATAAGTAAAGTAATACTTCAGATGGAAAAAAAGAAAAGTATTTGAGTATTTCACCAGCCCAGGGCTAGGAATTTAACTCAACTCAGTTGGTTGAGTGCTTGACTAGCATGTATAAAGTAAAGCCTTGTGTTTGATTCCTAACCCTCCTTTCAATCCCAGTACAAAGGAGGTGAAAACAAGAAAATCAGAAATTCAAAGTCATCTTTGGGAATTTGAAGACCAACACCAAAAACCAAATCAAATCAAAACAAACAAAAAAATACCAGTCCATAACAAATTCTTACTAGACCAAACTTCTGGCTATCTAGTACATAAAAGTATTTACACACAATTAGGTGTCTAAAATGTTACCTACACATCTGTGTGTGTGCTTAACTGTGCACCTGAATCATTTTCTGAAAAATAATGGAATGCTAGAATTCAACATGCAAAAAGGTTGCAAGGCTCATGCCAATTAGCCCAGCACTCAGGAGGCTGAGGTAGATCAATGTAAGGTAGAGGTCAGCCTAGGCTGAAATGAGATCCTGCTTGAAAAAAAAAAAAAAATTAAAAAGGTGTAAGTAGGGTTGGAGAGATGGTTCAGAGCTTAAGGCACTTGTCTGCAAAGCCTAATGACCTGGGTTTGAGTCCCCAGAACCCACATAAATCCAGATTCACAAAGGGGCATGCATCTGGAGTTTGTTTGCAATGGCAAGAGGCTCTGGTGCACCCATATTTTCTCTCTCTTCTCACTCTCTCTGCTTGCAAATAATATTTTTTTTAAAAAAGGTGTACGTAGACTTAATGCTTCCATTTAGTTCTGTTTCTTTAAAGGTTCCCTAAAAGAATACACTGTAAACCCATAAGTTGGACTACCCTATGAATGTAGTTATAAATCAAGTACTACCAGTCAATACTCACGAATGAACAGACGCAGGGGCATCATCTCTTTGGAAAGTCCCTTCACTTCCAACCTGCTCCCTACGTTTTCCAGCTCTGTCTTTATATTTTGGATTTTTCAATGCTTTTTCATCTTCATAATCTGTATTCTTAATAACCACAAAACATTTTTTAAGAAAAGAAAGCAAATCAAAATGTAGTATCTGTACCTTTGTTTTTACTTAGCAATACAGTTCAATGTAGCCTCTTCAGTCATGCAATAAAATAAACTGTGGTTTAAGACATGTTACTAGACATGCTATTTTTAATCTATTCTCCTTTAAAAATATTTATTTATGAGAGAGGAGAGGAGGGAAGGGGAGGGAAAGAGAGGGGAAGGGAGAAGAAGAGAAGAGGGAAACAGAAAGAGAATGGATACACCAAGGCACCAGATGCATGTGCTGCCACCTTGTGCATCTGGCTTACGGGGGTACTAGAGAATCAAACCTGGGTCCTTAGGCTTTGCAGGCAAATGCCTTAACTGCTAAGCCATCTCTTCAGCCCCTCTATTCTCCTTTAAATGTTTGTCTTATTTCAAGTTGTTCCACAAAATAAAAAATGTTAAAATACAATTTATTTTCATTTAATATTGTGGCTTGTTTTTTTTCTATACATTTTTATTTATTTACAGGTGTGTGTGTATGGACTCTTGTTGTTACAAACTAATGCCAAATGTTTGCACCACTTTTTGCATTCAGTTTATATGGGTGGCTGGGGGATTGAATCAGGGACAACAGGCTTTACAGGTAAGCACCCTAAACTGCTGAGGCATCTCCCTAGCCCCCAATATGGTGGTTTAATGTTGTCATATAAACTGCACTATAAAGAACCCTTATTATTGGGATAGGGAAAGCCCTATGTGGTGGTTTGAATATCAAATATTCCCCATAGACTCGCGTGTTTCAATACTTAACTCCCAGCTGGTGGCACTATGTGTGAAGGTTGTGCAACCTTTATGAGGTAAAGCCTTGCTGGAGGAAATGTCATTGTGGACAGGCCTTGAGGTTTTACAGTTCAGCCCCACCTGGTGTTCTCTCTTTCCCTCCCTGCTGATATGTGATAACACTGACTTCCAGCTCCTGTCATGCTTTCCCAGCCATGATGAGATTCTCTTCAAAACTGTAGGATGAAAATAAACCCCTTCCTTCCTTCAGCTGCTTCCAGTTGGGTGTTCTCTCCCAGAAATGAAAAAGTAACTAATAAACACTATTTCCTTTTTTCTCTAAGTATCTAAATGTTCCAAAGAATCTAACACAGCTTGATAGTGTTTCTTGGAAAGGACAAAAAAATATATAAAGCCTTTTGAAAATAAGAAAAGAGTTCACCCTGTAGATAACAGTCTTTTACTTTAATATAGCTCAATTTATATGACTAATTCGTCATTTAACAAATATTCACTGAGTAAAGAGTGAGTTAAGTTCTGTGTGAGGTGAACAAAGGTACATGCAAGTGTAGTGGTGGTACAAAGGGGCAATGGGTCCAGAGGAATCCAAAGGACTTTCCCTTCTCCACTGTCATGATTTTGCTGATCTTTACATAAAAAGTATGAAATTCATCCAGAGATGCTGAGGACTGCAGAGCAATTCAAGGAAAGGACTACATAAGCTTTTTTTTTTTTTTTTTTTTTTTTTTTATATTTTACGTATTTACTGAGAGAAAGAGAAGGAAAGAGAAAGAGAGAGGGAGGGAGGGAGGAGTATAGGCATGCCAGGGTTTCTTGTCACTGCAAACAAACTCCAGATGCATGTGCCACATAGTGTATCTGGCTTTATGTGGGTACTGGGGAATCAATCAAACCTGGGCCAGGTATTGCAAGCAGTGCCTTTAACCTCTGAGGCATCTCCTCATTGCTACAGAAGTTTGTAATTAATAATTGGAGAAAAATACCAGGCATGGTGGTGCATGCCTTTAATCCCAGAACTGGGAAGACATAAGTAGGAGGATCACCATGAGTCTGAAGCCAGTCTGAGACTACATAGTGAATTCCAGGTCACCTGGACTACAGAGAGACACTACCTTGAAAACAAAATCAAGCTGGGTATGGTGGCACATACCTTTAATTCCAGTATTCAGGATGCCAAGTTAGGAGGATCAACCCCCCCCCAAAAAAAAACCAGAAGCTGGGCGTGGTGGCGCACACCTTTAATCCCAGCACTCGGGAGGCAGAGGTAGGAGGATCGCCATGAGTTCAAGGCCAGCCTGAGACTACATAGTTAATTCCAGGTCAGCCTGGACCAGAGTGAGACCCTACCTCAAAAAAAGAAAAAAACAAAAGACTTTATTTACTCCTTAACTTTTACTTTTTAAATTTAAATTTAATTAATTTATTTATTTGCAAGCAAAGAGAGAGGAGAGAGGAAAGAGGCAGACAGACAGAGATTAGGCATGCTAGAGCCTCGAGCCACTGCAAACAAACTCCAGATACATGTGCCCCTTGTGCTTCTGGCTTATGTGGGTCCTGGAGAATTGAACTGGGATCCAGGCAAACGCCTTAACCGCTAA
Source organism: Orientallactaga sibirica (assembly GCA_036365145.1). NCBI lineage: Eukaryota > Metazoa > Chordata > Mammalia > Rodentia > Dipodidae > Orientallactaga > Orientallactaga sibirica. The sequence continues at coordinate 112,415 of JAEOAD010000007.1, read as the reverse complement.
GCTATTTCTTCAGCCCTCACTCCTTAACTTTTAACTTTCTTCCAAACTGGCCTACCCTGACATTTTTTCTACTATGCTTTCTCTTCCTTAGAATAGTAATAACAAAAAAGGTGACTATGGGATCTCTTATGTATAGTACAAGTGACAGTTGAGGCTCCACAAAGGCAGCTTTCTGGGACTTGGGGACTAGCACACATGAATCCTGGGATTCCACTGTCCCTTGTTTGCTGCCTACATAAAAGCAATGCATCCTGTCAAGTACCGTGAGTGTGCTGCTGCACTGCACTCAGGCAAGTCAGAAACCATGCAAGTGAACCTGCTTCACTGGTGGAAGTATGTTGCATGTACTCATTTTGTCTGACTCATTTCACTCAACACAATTATTTTGAGATCCACTAGATTGTAGCCTCTATTAGAAGTTCTTGCTTTTTTATTGCTAAAGAGCATTCCACCATAAGACTACAGCACAGATTGCTTATACATATTTATAAACATTTAAAATTTTTTTGTAATATTACAAAAGAAGTACTTATGGACATTTAATTACTATTCTTTGGCAAAACATTTCTCTCAGGTAGAATAAGGCAGAATGAATCATATAAATCTATCTTTAACTTCTATGTATGTACGGTACTTGGAATCAAACCCAGTGCAGGCTTATACACGCTAGGCAGTTGCTCTACCACTGTAAAGTGCCTAAGGCTTCCCATTTTAAAATTAAGATGTTTTCTCATTATCAAGTTTTCAGTTTTCTATATAGTCTAGATGTATGTCTCTTAACAGACAAAGGATTTACAATTTCTCTTAACAGTGTTATTAGATGAACAGATGCTTCAAAGTTTGAGTTAGTACAGAATATTAATTTGTTATCATTCATTGTGATTTTGATGTTAAATATGTTAGAAACCCTTGCCTATCTTTTTTCTCCTTCTTCTTGCCTTTTTTTTTTGGGGGGGGGGGTTTCAAGGTAGGGTCTCACTCTAGCTCAGGCTGACATGGAATATAGTTTCAAGGTGGCCTCAAACGCAGTGATCCTTCTACTACTGCCTCCTGAGTGCTGGGATTAAAGGCGTGCACCACCATGTTCAGCTTGCCTAATCTTTTTTTAAAAAAAGGTTTCTTGGGGGCTGAAGAGATGGCTTAGCAGTAAAGGTGCCTGCCTCCTAAGCCTAAGAACGCTGGTTGCAATCTCCAGCGGTTCCAATCTCCAGGTCCCACGTTTAGCCAGATGCAAAGTGACACCAGGGCGCAATGCCACATTTGACCACAAGGGGGCGCCCACATCTGGATTTCATTTGCAGCAGTTGAGAGACTGCTGGCGCACCCATCTCTACCTGTCTTCCTCTCCAGCTCTGTCTCTCTCTATCTCTCCAAAAAAAAAAAAAAAAAAAAGGTTTCTTGGGTCCATCATCCACGTGAAGCTGCGGTGGTGGCTGCAGCTCTTTGAGCTTTGTCATACTGTCCAAGGACAGAAAGAAGGAAGATGCCAGAAAATCAGCTAAGTCTGGGGGCAAGACCAAAAAAAAGTTGTCCAAAGGTAAAGTTGAGGACAATATCGCAGAAGAGGTGGCAGAAAGAACGTAAGAGGGGCTGGAGAGATGGCTTAGCAGTTAAGGCGCTTACCTGCAAAGTCAAAGGACCCAGGTTCGATTCCCCAGTACCCACATAAAGCCAGATGCACAAGTGGTACATGCATTTGCAGTGGCTGGAGGCCCTGTTGTGCCCATTCTATATCTGTCTCTCTCTGCCTTTCTCTCTCTCTCTCTCAAATAAATAAATATATATTTAAAAAAAAAAAAAGAATGTAAAAGCCAAAGGAAAGGTAGGACTGCTTACAATGCAATCATTCAGACAGAAATTGGCCTCAATATCCATGACCTCGCAGTGCCTAACATTACCTTCACAAGACCCTCATAATAGGAGGAAAAGATGATGACATCAAAATAATATAAGAGAGACTAACTGAGAGGGTAAGGGGACATCATGGAGAGTGGATTTTTGTGAAGGAGAAAGTAGGGGAGGGAATTATCATAGTTTATTGACTATAATTATGGAAGTTATCAATAAAAAAGTTTACAAAAAGGCATTTTAATGCAAAAAATGTGCCTCTTAACTATTTGATAGGATACAATAACCTCTAAGAAGTAATAAAAAGTCTTGTATCACTAAAATAAAATCAGGCATCTTTCTTGCAAAAAAAAAAAAAGGAAGAAAGAAAGAAAGAAAGAAAGAAAGAAAGAAAGAAAGAGTTCAGAACAAGCTCAACAACCTAGTCTTGTTTGACAAAGCTATTTACAACAAACTTTGTAAGGAAGTTCCCAACCTTAAGCTTATTACCCCAGCTGTGGTCTCTGAGAGACTAAAGATCCGTGGATTCCCTGGCCAGGGCAGCCCTTCAGGAGCTCCTTAGTAAAGGACTTACCAAACTGGTTTCAAAGCACAGAGCTCAAGTGATTCATACCAAAAAACCAAGGGTGGAGATAGCCCCACTGTTGGCTAGGATGCACAAACAGATTCAAGTGACTGCACACTTGGAAAATAAAATTTTATGAAGTCAAAATAAAAAAAAAGTTCCTTGGAGCTAAGCGTGGTGGCACATGCCTTCAATCCTAGCACTCGGGAGGCAGAAGTAAAATGATTGCTGTGAGTTCGAGGCCAGCCTGGACCTACAGAGTTTCAGGTCAGAGGACTAGGACTAGAGTGAGACCCTACCTCAACGCCCCCCCCCCCCAAAAAAACCAAAAACAGGTTGGGCTGGAGAGATGGCTTAATGGTTAAGGTGCTTGTCTGCAAAGCCTAAGAACCCAGGTTCAATTCCCAAGTACCCACGTAAACCAGATGCACAAGGTGGTTCTACATGGTTCTACACTTTGCAGTGGCTAGAGGCCCTGGCATGCCTGGCTCTCTCTCTCTTTCTCTCTCCTTCCTTCTCTCTCAAATAAATAAATAATAAAATATTTAAAAAAAAAAACAACAGGTTTCTTGTGCTGAGGATAAGTTCAGTCATAGAGCACTTCCCTAACATGCTAGAGGCCCTATTTTCAACCCGAATAACACCCTCACACATTAAGTTTCTAGTTTGTTTTAAATTTTTAGGTTTAAAATTATACATATAGTATATCTTCACAACACTTATATAAGTTATGAAACATGAAATAATATTCTTTTTGCTATTTCTGTTTATTCTTTTGTATATAGTCATCCAATTATTCTAGCATCATTTATTGGTGAGGAGACACAAACCAGTTCTCCACAAAACTATATTAATTTGTTAAAAATCACATTTTTAAAATTTTTTTTTGGAGAGGGACACAGAGACACACACACACACACACACACACACAGAGAGAGAGAGAGAGAAAGAGAGAGAGAGAGAGAGAGAGGAAGACAGATGGGCGCGCCAGCAGTGTCTCAGCTGATGAGAATGAAATCCAGATGCATGCGCCCCCTTGTGGTCAAGTGCGGCATTGCGTCCTTGCATCACTTTGCATCTGGCTAAATGTGGGACCTGGAGATTGGAATCGCTGGATATTGGAACCAGCGTTCTTAGGCTTAGGAGGCAGGCGCCTTAACCCCTAAGCCATCTCAAAAATCACATTTTTAGGGCTGGAGAAATGGCTCAGCAGTTAAGGAACTTAACTAGCAAAGCCTCATGGCCTGGATTTAGTTTCCCAGTAGCCATGTAAAGTCAGATGCACATACTGACAGATGTATCGAGTTCATCTGCAGTGGCAGAGGCCCTGGTGTACCCATTCTCATTCTCTCTCTCCCATTCTCTCTCCCTCTCTCTTTTTGGAAATAAAGAAAAATTTAACAATATTTAATTTATTTGTTTATTTGAGAGAGAGAAAGAGGCAGAGAGAGAGAGAGAGAGAGAATGGTCACATCAGGGCCTCTGGCCACTACAAACATACTCTAGATGCATGCACCACCTTGTGCACCTGGCTTACGTGGAGACTGGGGATTCAAACTTGGGTCCTGGGCTGGAGAGATGGCTTAGCAGTTAAGGCGCCTGCCTGCTAAGCCTAAGAACCGGGTTCCAATCTCCAGGTCCCACATTTAGCCAGACGCAAAGTGACGCAAGGGCGCAATGCCGCACTTGCCCACAAGGGGGCACACGCATCTGGATTTCGTTCACAGCTGGTGCACCCATTCTCTATCTGTCTCCCTCTCCCTCTCTGTCTCTCTCTCTCTGTGTCTCTCTCCAAAAAAAAAAAACAAAAAACAACTTGGGTCCTTAGGCTTTGGAGGTAAGTTCCTTAACTGCTAAGCCATATCTTCAGCCCCAAGAAAAAAATATGTATTTTTTAAAATCAGAGCTCTAACTATAAACACTTGAGTCTATTTCTGGGTTCGTTTTGATTCATCCAACTGTTTATCTTTCAGCCAATTTAATACTGTCTTAATCACAATGGTTTAAAATAGGACCTGCAATGAGATAGGCTTCCTCCTCTCAGCTCTTATACAGTATCTTAAGGCAAATTTTTTGGAAACCAGAAATATCTACTTAAATATAGACTGTATCACTTTCAACTACAACCTCAACAGTTGTTAAGTCTCAAAATCAACTAAATAACTCTTTATTACATATTATGTACTTAGCATATCAAAGGTATTTTTATTCCAAATCACATATACAGTTGAATATATGAAATAATATTTAACACCCTTACCTGCAAACCATACTTTATTCGTATTTTCTTTAATTCTTTTCTTCTTTCCAACTCCTTTTCCTCCTTACTTAATGTTGGGCCAACTGAAAAAAAAAAAATTGGTTTAAGGGGCTGGAGAGATGGCTTAGCGGTTAAGTGCTTGCCTGTGAAGCCTAAGGACCCCAGAGGCTTGATTCCCCAGGATCCACGTAAGCCGGATGCACAAGTTGGTGCATGCATCTGGAGTTCATTTGCAGTGGCTGGAGACCTTGGTGTACCCATTCTCTCTCTCTCTCTCTGCCTCTTTCTCTATCTGTCACTCTCAAATAAATTAATTTTAAAAAACAATATTAATTCAAATTAACCAGAAGCTAAAATAAGCATAATATAAAAAAAAATCTTAGGTTATGATGCTATTCTTTTAGCATTTTTGGTAGGTAAACCTAAATAAAAAACAAAGTAAAAACCAAAATTATGGGAAGCTAGGCATGGTGGCTCATGCCTATAATCCCAGAACTTGGGAGGCTGAAGTAGAAGGATTGCCATGAATTTGAGGCCAGCTTGGGCTACAGAGTTCCACGTCAGCCTGGGCTAGAATGAGACCTTGGGTCAAAAATAAAAACAAGGGGCTAGAGAGATGACTCAGTGGTTGAAGGTGCTTGCTTATAAAACATGAAGGCCTAAAAGCCCAGGTTCGATTCCCTAGTATCCATATAAAGCCAGATGCAACAAGTGGTGCATGTGTCTGGAGTTCATTTGCAGTGGCGTGTTCATACTCATTCTTTGTCTGCCTTTTTCTCTCTCTTTTTCTCAAATAAATAAATAAAAATACTTAAAAATAAAAAATATTATGGGAAAAATATTATGGAAGATTACAGTACAGAAAAACAAACATGTTTACTTTACAATATGATTACTATAACAAAATACGAAATGCAGAAATAATTATTTTTTCCAAAGCAACATAAACAGATATAAAATAAAAATAAGTCATAAAACTCAGAATTCATTTTATCATGTAATGGAAGAGACTCAGAAAATAAAAAATAAGCACTAAACATTCATACTTGGCGTTTACAGGGAAACCTGGGATCAAAAACTGTTGCCAGCCGGGCATGGTGGTGCACACCTTTAATCCCAGCACTTGGGAGGCAGAGGTAGGAGGATTGCCGTGAGTTCGAGGCCACCCTGAAACTACATAGTTAATTCCAGGTCAGCCTGGACCAGAGTGAAACCCTACCTCGAAAAACCAAAAAAAAAAAAAAAAAAAAAAAAAAAAAACTGTTGCCAGCTGGATGGGCATAGTGGCACATGCCTTTAGTCTCAGCACTCAGGGGGCAGAGGTAGGAAGATGGCCGTGAGTTTGAGGCAGCCCTGAAACTACATAGTGAATTCCAGGTCAGCCTGGGATAGAGACCCTGCCTTTAAAAAACAAAAACAAAAGCTGGGTGTGGCGGCACACGCTTTTAATCCCAACACTTGGAAGGCAGAGGTAGGAGGATCACTATGAGTTCAAGGCCACCCCAAGACTACATAGTGAATTCCAGGTCAGCCTGAACTAGAGTGAAACCCAACCTCAAAAAACCAAAAAAAAAAAAAAAAAAAAAAACCCAAAAACAAGGACTGGAGAGATGGTTAAGGTGCTTGCTTGCAAAGAACCCAGGTTCGATTCCCCAGTAACCACATAAGCTAGATACATGTGGTAGCACATGCACCTGGAGTTTGTTTGCAGTGGCTGGAGGCCCTGGCACACCCATTCTCTCTCTCTCTCTCTCTCTGCCTCTTTTCCTCTCTCTCTCTCTCAAATAAATAAAAATATAATATATCAAAAATAAAATTAAAGATTGCCTCATCCTAGTTCAGTAACTGCCTAAATTTCAACATTTATTTTTATTTTCATTTATTTATTAGAGAGAGGTAATGGGCATGTCAGGGCCTCTAGCCATTGCAAATAAGCTCCAGATGCATGCACCATGTGCATCTGGCTTACGTGAATTCTGGGGAATCGAACCTTGGTCCTTGGGCTTTGCAGGCAAATGCCTTAAATGCTAAACCATCTCTCCAGCCCAATCTGCCTAAATTTCAGTTGGCAATGTCTTACAGTGCTATTTATTATGAAAAACATTAGAATATGCAGTCAATATACCTACATCTACTATTAACAGGACAGAAAATGTTATCACTTGATAACCTTGACATTCTATATTAACATGATACAAGGGCTAGTTAAAGGTGTACCTCAGTGACAGAGTGCATGATTAGATTGTGTGAGGCCCTAGTATGGATCCCTAACACAATAAAGATTTATTAAAATTGTTTTGCAAACATTCAAAATTACTTATTTTAGTTGACAATACACACACACCATATAACATGACATTTGATATTATATATGTGTATACATATGTGTATACACACACAATGTGAATGCATATTACCTCATATACTTGTCAATATTTTTTGTGGTAGGAACACTTAAAATTTACTCCCTTAGAGCTTTAGGAGGATAGCTCAATAGTAGAGCACTTGCCTAGTTTTGGGTTCAATCACTTCTATTACCATAAATAAAAACAAAAACTTCAGCTGGGCGTGGTGGCGCACGCCTTTAATCCCAGCACTTGGGAGGCAGAGATAGGAGGATCACTGTGAGTTCGAGGCCACCCTGAGACTACAGAGAGAATTCCAGGTCAGCCTGGGCTAGAGAGAGACCCTACCTCGAAAAACCAAAAAAAAAAAAAAAAAAAAAAAAAAAAAAAAAAACCTTCATTGTCAGCTATGTTCAAGCACAATTACTCTTGGACATTTAGCCACCACTGTAGTCTACTTCAAAGGTCCACTAAACCAGATTAGCACAAACAGCTAATCAGTAACATTTCTCTAGTCAGAAAACAATCTTTTGCTACATTATCAAATGACTAAATTATTGCATAGAAAAATCAATTATGCCAAGCATAATTTAATCCCAGCAGAGGTAGGAGGATCACTGTGAGTTTGAGGCCAGCCTGGGACTCTAGAGTGAGTTCCAAGTCAGCCTGAGCTAGAGTGAGACCCTACCTCAAAAATAAAAAGGGAAAAGAAAAATCAATTGCAATTGTAATCTACTATGCTAGATCTCAAATTCCAAACGCACGTCATTTCTTAGTCTTGTGATAATAAATCACTGAAGTAAATGAATCTCATTTCACTACTACATCAAGTAGATGCAAGGCTGATAGCTTCATGTACTTCAATCCACATCTTATGAACAATATATGAAGAATGAAGGGCAGGGATCAATGATATAAGAACAAGCCACTAAAACCATTTTAAAGAATGTGTGAATTAAAGTACTCAACAGATTCAATCATACCCACACTAACAATTTGTTTCACATACCAAAAGATTCATCTTTCTTATCAAGGCGAAGGTGGGCTCTAACCTGTCCTGGTTCACAGCCATCACAGGTCTCACTGCCAGGGTGAATATGAAAAGACAGCACAGTCTCCCCAATTTTTACTTCATCACCATGCTCAAGGACATAAGGATCACATTTAGTTTTTGGCTATAGGGGAAATTTTTAATAAAAAAGAAATATAAAAGTCACATATGGTTGTATTATGTCTACTATAAGTAATGTCTGATTATAATAAAAAAGCCTGAAATGGTTCTCTAACAAGATAAACACATCACATGCATACATTTCCACAACATAATGGATGACCCATGTAAAGTATTCTGCTAGGCAGGGGGAGTAGCTTAGTGGGAGAGTGAACATGTGCTTACCAAACACATGGCTCTGGGCACAGTTCCAGCAGGGGGTACAGGAATTCTACTAGTGGAGAAGATAGCTGAGTTGAGCAACTAGTAATAGGCAATTTACTTATCTCCAAGCTCATCTCTGGACTTGAAAACAATCTACCAGTAAAACATATAATCATTCAAGGAAATATAAAGTGCACACCATCACACATTTCTAGTTTCCTTTCTTGTCTTCTTTGTTCATTTTTAAATTTTAAATTACTACCATATGTGCATATGAAAGTCAGAAAGACACCCTCAGGCTGTTGGTCCTCTTCTTCTACCTTTTTTAGACAAAGTCTTGTTTTGAAGCTGGTAAAGTCAAGACTGACAGTCTTGTGAGCTTCCAGATCCTCCAGACTTGTCCACTGCCCTGGGTGCCCTTTTGCTTTGTGACTGGCTTTGCATGGGTACTGTGAATCTGAACTGGAGCATTAAGGGTTAATAGACTTTCCTGAAAACTAGAGGGAACTAAAGAGTTAATAACTATCCATAAGACCAATAAGCAATAAAAAAAACTTCAGAAGCATGGTCTTGACAGGTCTGTCTACTCCCAAATGATAAACTAAACTTTCCTTAGCTCAGAAAACCTTGAGAATAGAAACCGTCTGGTGGGTCATCCTTCCTATAGAATTTGGCTAAAAAAGCTTATTCTGAGCAAGGACACAAATAACTACAGTTCCTTATCTACTTCCCTTGGACCTGCAGCTGCTACAGTCTGTTTTTCTTAGGATCCCCCTTATAAGCTTGCGCCCCAGCCTGGCTCAGTGCTTCAGCCTTCATCCCGTGGGAAAGCTGAGGCCCCTTGCTGTTTCTCTCAATAAACAGTCTTGTCTGTAGAGATCAAATCCAGTGTTCTCCTTTGCTTTTCTCTTACATTTTCCTTACACTCTGGTGCCGTAACTCAGATACCCCTCTGGGGCATTTGGGCTGCACACCCCCACCCCGCCCCTTCTCTCTACCTCCCTGACAATGTTTCACTCTCTGTGGAATAGAAAAACTCACTGCACTCACTACTCTGAACTAAACAGCCACCTGTGACCTGAAACCTTCAGTCTTTCCAGCTTGACACTTGGGGGCTTCTTCCTTTTCTTCTTCTTTTCACCCTCTCCCACTGGACTTTTGAACTCTCAGACTACAGGTGTCTCTCACCATGTGATCTGCTGCATCCACACCCTCATCAGATTATAGCTTTAGGACAAGGTATTCATTCTTGGTCTGTGGCAGAGGTGCCTCATCCCAGACCTTAGAAACTCTGGAGTTTCTCACTTTTCAGTCCACGGACTATCAGAGACTCCCATGTATTGTTCCACCGGACACCCCCAAGCCTCATGAGTGTGAGGACACTCCCTCCTAAACCTTGGGTTTCATTTGCCCTCCCTAAGCCTGGGAGATGTCTCTGGTGGAAGGATTGACCACTCTAGTCCTTGTCCTCCAAAATAGGCTCTAAATTATCTGTTGTAAAAGACACTCCACTGACATGTCTCAAGGCTAATTTGAAGGAGCTCAAACTTCCTGAGCTCCTGCCTGCCAAATTTCTCTGGCTCTCTGTTCAAATTTGACCGCAATATTCCTTACATAATGGCCACTGCTGCCCTGAATGTGGTATTTTTGATTTTAATATTCTTATTGCTCTTGATAACTTCCTCAGAAGACATGGCAAGTGGTCCAAGGTTCCTTACCTTCAGGGCTTCTTTGCCCTCAGTTCCCACCCTTCCCTTTGTACTTCTTGTTCTATCTACCAAATTCTCCTCTGCCACCAAAAACCCTCTAAAATCCTGTCCCTTCTAAAACTCTACCTCTCACACACAGTTCTGCCATCTGACTATGATGACTATGAAAAGTCTCCAAAGTCAAGCCATCTCACTAAATCATACAAACTCTACCCTCTTAAAGAAACTCCACTCTTTACTATGGATATCTAAATTTTTCTCTCCTTGCTAAAAGTTAAAGTCACTAAATAGCTTCTAGGCTTTTTCCTTTCTTTTCCCTTTCCCCCTTTTCATTACAAGCCACCAAAACAAACAAACAAAAAAAACTCCTCACCAATTTAAAATATAACTAAAATCTTAAAAGGACATCTCCATGTTTCATGTTGTTATGTCTAATGTTGGCCAACCATGTCATGTCATGTGTTCTATGGTTCATGTAGTCTGTCCTTATATATGACTAAATTTATGATTATTAATTGTTCCAATGATTATGGTCATTAAATGTTCTGATGCTCATATATTTTAAGATGATGTTAAATTATTAAAACCAGGTTTATGGGCTGGAGAGATGGCTTAGTGGTTAAGGCGCCTGCCTCCTAAGCCTAAGAACGCCAGTTCCAATCTCCAGGTCCCACGTTTAGCCAGATGCAAAGTGATGCAAAGGTGCAATGCTGCACTTGACCACAAGGGGGCACACGCATCTGGATTTTGTTCGCAGTGGCTGAGAGGCTGCTGGCACGCCCATCTCTATCTGTCTTCCTCTCCCTCTGTGTCTCTCTCCAAAATAAAAATAAATATAAAAATATTTAAAAAACAGGTTTAACCTGTATGTTTTTGACAATGTGCTTGTTCATGCTTACTACAACAATAGACATATTTATATACCAAATTCTAATCTTGCTTCTACAGAAAGAAATGTGTTTTTGGATCAGAAAATACCTCTTATAAGGTAAAAGACTGTTGTAAGGTATGTTATTAAAAGGATATGAAAATGATATGAAAAGCTTATGAGACTTAAATTGAAAAAGGTTTGGGTTGCCTATGGTAAAATGGGTTAACTTAAAAGTTTTCATTCTTCATATTTTTTCTCACCTTAATTGTTCATATAATTCAGAGTTTACTCTTTGTAATAAATAAATTTATTTATAGATAAATTTGTTTATATTTCATGTCTCAAATCAAAGTTAAATTGAGCTATACCTATATTTCCTACTGTTAAAACTCTGACTACTGAAAAAAAATCTAAATGTTTAACAAAAATCAAGATTCTTTTTTTTTTCCTTTTTTTCGAGGTAGGGTCTCATTCCAGCCCAGGCTGACCTGGAACTCATTCTGTAGTTTCAGGGTGGCCTGGAACTCACAGTGATCCTCCTACCTCTGCCTCCCAAGTACTGGGATTAAAGGTGTGTGCCACCACACTTGGCTCAATATTTATTTTTAATGAGTTTGTTTATTTAAACCTCATCTAAATGTAACACAAAAATAAAAAATATAAAATTAATATAACTGACCTTCTAAATATTAAAAAAAGAGAGGGGAACCTAGGGTGACTGCTGACACAGAAAAATGAAAAGATGGACAATCAAAATCCAGCCAGTCTATTTACCATACAAACAGAAGTTAGGGAAAAAAACTTAAATGGTTATATTAAAAGTCTTAAAATAAGAAAGTTTTTGTTTTTTTTTTTTGGTAGTTATGAGATGAAATGACTAAGGAAGATAAACTAAAGAGGAAATTAAATGTTAATAAATGTCTGATGAAAAAGATTGTTACAGAGTGGCTACATAGATTGTAATGTAAAAGTATATAGATGAAGGTATACTCAAGTAAAGTATGTAGATGAAGGTATGAGTAAACTTAAACAGAAAGTGAAAGACAAAGTTCATTAAGTCATAAAGTACTTGATCATATTACATATTCTTTGAGATATATAGGATGACTATTAGCCTAGGGCTTATATCTGACTCACAAAGGATGCCCTGGCTGGAAGCTACAGCATTCAGGTGGTAAATTTAAAAACTTTAACTCATTGATATTAATCTGATCATGATAATGATTGTGAAAGGCTTACTTTAAAGTTCTCAACCAAGTTTGCTATGTTCCTCTATTTGTTAACCTTTTACTATTTAATAATATCTTAAAAAAAAAAAAAAAAAACCAAAAAACAACTGTAACCTTAAGATGGTTCCTATCTTGTTCATGCTGTTTTACTGGGTGATTATCACTGAAATTATTGTCTAAGTCTTATAAAGGTGATTTAATATCATTGTAACTTTGTTCTTAGGGAAACTGAGGAACCTCCTCCTGTCCTAGAAAAGCCTGCAATATACAAACAATGTTAATATAGTTTGTCTAGGCTTCATATATCCTACCATTCATAAACATTGCCTTATGTTAAACTTAAAAAATGGTTCAATGATTAAAGGTAGTTGATAAAAAAATCCCTTTATGTCTATCATAATGTCTCTAATGTATATTAAAATCAGACTAGTTTAGCTCAACAATAACCAGGTTTGGCTTTATTCTTAAGCTATGTATACTCAATCTCAATCAAGGTTTTACTTAAATAATTGTCTCATTTCTTATATCTTAAGTTCATTGCTCATAGATATACTAATATTTAAAAAGACATATTCCCTGCTCTAGAAAAATGATCTTAAATGCTGTTGTTCTGCTTCCACTTTGTGGGATAAGTGGTACCCACACAGGTATCTAAACTAATCAAAGATTTTACCAAATACAAATGCTAAAACTTTATGCTGACTTACTTGACATGTTCTGTCTGTACTTATAACTATTAGATATTTAAAAATAAGCCAGGTGTGGTGGCACATGCCTTTATTCCCAGCACTTGGGAGGCAGAGGTAGGAGGATCGTCATGAGTTCAAGGCCACGCTGAGACTACATAGTGAATTCCAGGTCAGCCTGGGGTACAGAGAAACCCTACCTCGAAAAAAAAAAAAAAAAAAAAAAAAGACATACCTACCTTCTAAAAAGCTGTTTCTATATATTTCTCTTACCTTAATTGTTTATATAGTTCAAACAACTCTCTATAATAAGGTGAAAAATTTATTTACAATGTCATACCTCATATTATGATAAAAAAAAAAGTTAACAGCCTCTGGCACAAAGTTATGTCTTGTACTGTAATAAACTTTCATATTATGTCCCATACTACATAGTCTTTTGAACTGACACTGTAGTTTTTGTACTGTTTCAAGGCCATAGTTTGTATTACAGCTTCTGTCCAGTACTAAAATTATCTTATGTTTCTTCTTAACTCCACAACACAGCTATAGACATCTCTCTACTAATTAACCATTTTCTCAGGCTTTGGAAGAGATTCCCCTGGACTCAAGCTGATGTAAAAATAGACTGATTATCCATTCCATCTCTCCATCTCTGATACCAGTTCTATGCCTCACTGAATTCCTCCTGTACAGAATAGATGCCTTCACTTCACAGTGAATCAGTGAATTCTTCATGGCCACTGAATATCAGCTCCTGAGCCTCCAACCTCCACCAGACAGTGTGGAACACCTCTAGAGATCTACTGCACCCACCCCCAGTTTGAAGTAGTTGGAAGAAGAGTCTCCACCCCCATTCCAGCCCATGCAGCCATCCCCTAAAAGCCCCCCACATCCCTAATTCTCCCCAAACTTTGGTATCTTTCCAAAGTCCAAACTGAAGGGTTAATAGACTTCCCTGAAAACTAGAGGGAACTAAAGAGTTAATAACTATCCCTAAGACCAAAAGCAATAAAAAAAATTTCAAAGCCGGGCGTGGTAGCACACGCCTTTAATCCCAGCACTCGGGAGGCAGAGGTAGGAGGATCACCGTGAGTTCAAGGCCACCCTGAGACTACACAGTTACTTCCAGGTCAGCCTGAGCCAGAGTGACACCCTACCTCGAAAAAAAAAAAAAAAAAAAAAAAATTCAGAAGCATAACCCTGACAGGCCTGTCTACTCCTGAATGATAAACTAAACTTCCCTTAGCTCAGAAAACCTTGAAGGAACAGAAATGGTCTGGTCGGTTATCCTTCAGAGATAATTAGACTAAAAAAGTTTTATTCTGAGCAAGGACACAAATAACTAGAGTTCCTTATCTACTTCTCTTGTACCTGCAGCTAGTGTAGTCTGCTTTTCTTAGGATCCCCTTATAAGCTTGCACCCTAGCCTAGCTCAGTGCTTCAGCCTTCATCCTGTGGGAAAGCTAAGGCCCTTCACTGTTTCTCTCAATAAACAGTCTTGTCTGTAGAGATCAAATCTGGTGTTCCCTTTTGCTTTTCTCTTACACTTTCCTTACAGAGCACCATTGTGTTATCTGCACAACCTGCTTTTTCATTCTTAAAGATTAAGGTCCCTTCATCCTTCAGTCCACTCCTTCCCCATATTTTCTTTTATATCCCAAGGGCTTTGCTATGTCTAGGGGATATGCTGGATACAGACAGTGTTTGTTTTCCAGGAATTTCCAGTGCAGTAACATTTGGATAAGATAATTAAAAGGGGTATGCATGTGCTATGGGTGTGGGTGGCTCAGTGAGAGAACAGAAAGAAAGCCCTGAGTTAAATTCTCAGCACCACAAGAAAAACAGGGAGGGCTCCTAAAATTTCTTAGAAGAATATTTACTCTAAATTGCTTTAGGATACAATCATGCCTAAATATAACACAGAGATAATCAGAAACCCAAACTCCAAATACCTACTAGGTATGTTTCTCTAGCCCTTTTTAGAAACTTCCATCTTGGTAACTCATTTGGGCTTGAACTTTGATCTGAACCAAATAACATCTATAATTATTGTGGTCTTAAGTAATAAAAAAAAATCAGTAGTTTTAAGGATAATTTCGGGCTGGAGAGATGGCTTAGCGGTTAAGGCACCTGCCCGCTAAGCCTAAGAATGTCAGTTCCAATCTCCAGGTCCCACGTTTAGCCAGATACAAAATGACACGAGGGCGCAATGCCGCACTTGCCCACAAGGGGGCGCACGCATCTGGATTTCGTTTGCAGCAGCTGAGAGGCTGCTGGTGCACCCATTTTCTATCTGTCTTCCTCTCCCTACTCTCTGTGTCTCTCTCCAAAATAAAAATAAATATTAAAAAAAAATTGGGCTGGAGGGATGGGCTTTGCGGTTAAGGTGTTCACCTGCAAAGCCAAAGGATCCCGGTTCAATTCTCCAGGTACCACATAAGCCAGATGCACAAGGGGGCACATGTGTCTGGAGTTCCTTTGCAGTGACTGGAGGCCCTGGTGTGCTCATTGTCTCTCTCCTCTCTCTCTCTCAAAAATAAATTAATTAATTTTAAAAAAAAGAATAAAGCCGGGTGTGGTGGCACACACCTTTAATCCCAGTACTCAGGAGGCAGAGGTAGGAGGACTGCCATGAGTTCGAGGCCAGCCTGAGACTACAAACTGAGTTCCAGGTCAGCCTGGGCTAGAGTGAGACCCTACCTAAAAAAAAAAAAAAAAAAAAAAAAAAAAAGAATGGTAATTATGCAAGATGAAAACATCTGACCATTTAAGTTTAGGTAACTGTTGGCTCCAAGGACTGTGATCAATCCAAAAACCAACAAAGTCTTTTCCATCTGACATATTCTGAATTTTGTTTGTGCATATGCATGTGCATGCATATAGTGTCTATCAGTATTAATGCCTATCTGAGTTGGGAGATAGATGTATAAAGAAATATGAAATAGCCAGATTTTGTTTTAAATTTGATTAATGTTTATTGTTCTCACAACTGGGTTTTTTGTTTGTTTTTTCAAGGTAGGGCATCACTCTAGCCCAGGCTGACCCAACCTGACCCTCATTCTGTAGTCCCAGGCTGGTGTTGACTCACAGTGATCCAACTACCTCTGCCTCCTGAGTGCTGAGATTAAAGGTGTGTGCCACCATGCCCAGCAGACTGTTTTGTTTTTTTTTTTTCCCAAAATTAAAACATTTCTTCTTTTGTATTTAATGAAGTATAGCTAGCTGAAGCCAGTCTGACATGGTAAGAGATGTCAGACTGATGAAAGGCATGCAACCTAATTTTAAATTAAGCCCTGAACTCTTTTAAAGAACAAGAAAAGGGCTGGAGATATGGCTTAGTGGTTAAGGTGCTTGCCTGCAAAGCTAAAGGATGTAGGTTCGATTACCCAGGACCCATGTAGACCAAATGCACAAGGTAGCCATGCTTTTGGAGTTCAATTTCAGTGGCCAGAGGCCC
The DNA here is from genome assembly GCA_036365145.1 of Orientallactaga sibirica. Taxonomy (NCBI): domain Eukaryota; kingdom Metazoa; phylum Chordata; class Mammalia; order Rodentia; family Dipodidae; genus Orientallactaga; species Orientallactaga sibirica. Next base: position 96,067 of record JAEOAD010000007.1, on the reverse strand, counting down.
TGGTGCACCCATTCTCATTCTCTCTCTCTCTTTAATAAATAAATAAAATAATAGAACCAGAAAACATTTTACAATAGATAAGTAATATTCACTCACCTGAAGAATCTGTTTTCCATTGACAATAGTGCCATTTTGACTGCCCTGATCCACAAGGACATAACTTTGCAAGTCATGGTCAAAATAAATTTCAGCATGAAACTTGAAAAAAAGAAATTAGGCAATTACAAAGTATCATACCTTTTTAAAATCATAGATAACAATTTCTCTATAATATAATTTAATAATTTTATTTTAAATATTTTTCAGAATACAAATTATTATAAGCCCCTAATAGAAATATAGAGGCTACAGAAGGAAAAGTCATCTATTATTCCATTATTACTAATGATTCTGTATATATCCTTTCTTTTCCATTTTTAAAATATAAGATTATATTGCACATATAATTTTAACTTTAACTGTCCATATTTATTGTCCATTTTTTAATGTCCATATCATAAAAAAATCCTCAATACAAAGCCTAACGATCTAGATTCAATTCCCCAGTGCCCACATAAAGCCAGATGCACAAAGTGGGTACACGCATATGGAGCTGGTTTGCAGTGGTTAGAGGCCCTGGCATACCCATTCTCTCTCTCTCTCTTCTTGCAAATAAATAAATAATAATAAAATTACCCAAAATAAACACTAGAAACCCTATAGAATTACATATATTTTAGAATGGAAATGAGAAAGGCCTTTCTAAAAAAATTTTTTTTAAATTTATCTGTGACCATAGAGAGAGAGAGAGAGTGTGTGTGGGAAGAGAATGGGAGAGCCAGGGCCTCTTGCTGCTGCAAATGAACTCCAGATGCATGTGCCACTTTGTGCATCTGACTCTATGTGGGTACTGGGGAACTGAACCTGGGCCATTAGGCTTTGCAGGAAAAAGTATTAACCACTGAACCATCTCTCCAGCCTATAATTTTTTCTTTTAAACTAACACCCAGTAGAGAATTTGCTGGTAAAGTCAGATTGATGGCATATATAACATGTATCTAGGCAGATGAAGTAGATTATTTTAAAACAAAGAAACTTATTGGGGAATAGCTTATTGGGGCTAGCAGGCTAGAGACTGAATTTCTGTTGGAGATAAGAGAATCAAGGGTCACAGTAAATAAACGGGCAGATAATTTGGTTATATTTAAAAATATGAGGATTTCCCCCATTCCAAATCAATGCCAAAAAAATTAAAATTTCATTCCAAATAGACAAAAATCATGTAAATCTATTTTAGGTTCTTATTATATTCCACTAAGTAAAACAAAATGGAGGATGGAGCAATGGTTCGGTGGTTAAAGGTCTTTGACTGAAAAACCTGCAATGGCACATGCATCTTGACTTCATTTGCATTGAGTGGCTAAAGGCCCTGGTATACCCATACTCCTTCCTTTCTTCCCTCCCTCCCTCCTTCCTTCCTTCCTTCTTTCTTCCCTCCCTCTCTCCTTCCTTCCTTCCTTTCTTTTTTTGAGGCAGGGTTTCACTCTAGTCCAGGCTGACCTGAAATTCACTATGTAGTCTCAGGGTGGCCTCAAACTCTAGGTGATCCTCCCACCTCTGCCTCCCGAGTGCTGGGATTTAAAGGCGTGCGTCACCACACCCAGCCAGATTCTCTTTCTCTCTTCCTCCATCCCCAGACATCTCTCCCCCCCAAAATTTTTTTAAGCTAAAATAAAAGTTAAATGGGATTTTGGGTAAAGTACTTACTTACTATGTACAAGTCCCAAAATTCAATCCTCAGCAATGAAAAAAACAAAACAGCCTACAACCATAAGCGAAAAGGAAAGCAATAGAAAAAGTGCAAAAACAAAAGTAAAGTATAAAGAGCCTCAATAACTGTTTTTTCTTCTTTTTTAAGTTACAATTTTACTGTTTTGAAAACTCAACTGTTTTGTTTTGCCTGAAGCCACTGGAATTTCAATTGAGAAAAACTGGAAAAAGACCTTAAGGATAGAGAAGATATTATTCATTTTAAAATGCTTAAGCTCAAAACAATGAATGCCTAACCAAGTTTGATTTAGGGGTTTTTGTTTGTTTTGTTTTTTTTTTTTTCAAGGTAGCTTCTCATTCTAGTCCAGGCTGTCCTGGAACTCTCTCTGTACTCCCAGGCTGTCCTTGAACTCACAAGGGATCCTCCTACCTTTCTGCCTCCCAAGTGCTAAGATTAATTAAGTGTGCCACCATTCCTGACAGAAAATGTAGTAGATTTATTACATTCAATAAAGGTGTGGATAGGAACTACTTACTTAGATTAACTAAAATCAATGTATTCTACTCCTGCTTCAAAAATTTAAAAAAAAAAAAAAAAAGACATAATTAGGGGCCAGGTGTGGTGGTGCATACCTTTAATCCCAGCACTCGGGAGGCTGAGGTTGGAAGATTGTCACGAGTTTGAAGTTACCCTGAGACTACAGAGTGAATTTCAAGTCAGGCTTGGCTAGAGAAGACCTTACCTCAAAAAACCAAAAGAAAGAAAGAAAGAAAAATAGACATAATTAGCTAAGCATTAGTGGTGTGTACTATGGTCCTACTAATTCAGGATGCTGAGGCAGGAGGATCACTTGGATATCATGAGAACATAGGAAGATCATCTTAAAAACACAAAACAAAACCATGAGCCAGGTACACTGGCACACACCAGTAATCCCAGCACTTGGTTAAGCAGAGGCAGGAGGATCAGTAGTATAAGGCTATCATCAGCTACACAGTGAGTTTAAGGACAGCCTGGGATACATGAGACCCTGTCTCGAAAACAAAATGACAACAAATCACAATTTATTCAAATAGTGATAATTTGTTTTCTCAAACACTGAAAGAAACAAATCTGTACTGCCTTTATCACCATTATTATGCTGAATATTAACCTTTTCATTAGCTGAAAAAACTTAAGTTTTCCTTAATATTTCTACTATAAATACTATGTTATTTTTGTGTTTCTTTACATTTGTTTTTGTTGTTTTTTGACCCAGGCTGGACTAGAACTCACTATGTAGCCAAGAATGTCCTCAAACTCTTGATCCTCCTGCCTCTGCATATGGAGTACTGGGATTACATGCTTAAAATGCCATGCAGAGGACTTTTATTTATTTTTAAATTGTCTGTCCACCCCCAGTACAGGGGAACAAGGAGAAAACAAAACTCTTACCTTACTAACACCAACTTCAGGAATTCGAAGAGTATGCTCCATATCTTTTTCCCTGCAAGATTAAATGAAATTTCTTCAATATTTTTTGTTTTGTTTTTTCGAGGTAGGGTCTCACTGTAGCTCAGACTGACCTGGAATTCACTATGTAGTCTCAGGGTGGCCTCGAACTCATGGGGATCCTCCTACCTCTGCCTCCCGAGTGCTGGGATTAAAGGCGTGTGCCACCACGCCCGGCTATCTTTAATATTATTTTTTATTTTTATTTATTTTTGAAGAGAGACACAGAGAGAGAGAGAGAGACAGAGAGGGAGAGGGAGACAGATAAGAGATGGGCGCGCCAGCAGTCTCTCAGCTTCTGTGAACGAAATTCATATGTGTGCGCCCCCTTGTGGTCAAGTGCGGCATTGCGCCCTTGCATCACTTTACATCTGGCTAAACGTGGGACCTGAAGATTGGAACCGGGTTCTTAGGCTTAGCAGGCAGGAGCTTTAACCGCTAAGCCATCTCTCCAGCCCTATCTTTTTAATATTTTTTAAAGCAAGTTAAAAATGCACTTACAGTGACACAACAAAAAAAAATTTTTAAAGGATGTTAAAATGCAAGTCTAGGGGCTAAGGAAAATGACTCAGTGGGCAAGAAAGCTTGCTGTGCAATTATAAGAACACTTGTTTAATTCCTAGCACCCACATAAAAAGCCAAGTGATGCACATGCCTGCAATCTCAGTGCTAAGGAGGCAGAGATAGGAGGATTGCTAGTGCTCCCTGGATCCAAAAAGAGAGTTACAGGTTCAGAAAGAAACTGTCTCAAGGAAATACAGTGGAAGAATGAAAGGAGGACACCAGTGTTCTCTCTGGTCTCCACATGTGTGTGTCCATGCTCCAGCACCTGGACACACAGATGCATATGCCACACACACCACACATAGTACACAACATAATTATACAACACATAAACCACCAAAAAATAAAAAGACAAAAACAAAATGCAAGTCTGTTATAGTAGGCCTCCTGAGGATAGATTATCTTTACTGTTACTTTGGAGTTCTCTACTCCCAGAGAATAGTAATTAATGTGTTTATATGTCTTTTTTCTTCTTCAAACTGCCCTTTGAGATCTGGCTTTAATCTTCTTGTATTCAAAGCACATAGAACAATGCTTGAAAGATAATATATGCTCAATGGCCTTTTGAAATAAAAGAGTAATATAACAGTACTAACCATTCTTACCTTCCAATTGTAGCAGGGTTTACAGCTGTAATAATAAAAAGTGATCCTGTCTGCAACACTGGTGATCTAATAACAATTACTCTAATGCATGGGGGCCAAATTTTTTCATCTGCCAAGGAAAGAAAAGGATAAAATTAATTCAAATGCTATGAAAAACAATTTTCAAATGGACAATTAGAAGGCATCCATAAAATAAAAATGTATTGGTCTGAGATAGAGGTGTAGCACTGTGATAGTGCTTGCATAGCATGTGTGAGGCCCTGGGTTCAATCCCTGGTCTAGCAAAAACATAAACTTCTTAAATTTTACCGTATGCTAAGCAGCAAAGTACACAACAGACTCTGCTTCCACCACAGGAATTTTTTTTATTATTTTTTTGTTGTTTGTTTATTTATTTGAGAGCAACAGACAGAGAAAGAGTCAGATAGATAGAGAAGGGGCATGCCAGGGCCTCCAGCCACTGCAAACGAACTCTAGACGCATGCGCTCCCTTGTGCATCTGGCTTACATGGGTCCTGGGGAATTGAGACTTAGGGTCCTTAGGCTTCATAGGCAAGCACTTAACTGCTAAGCCATTTCTCCAGGCCCTTTTTTTTTTTTTGAACTAAGGCCTCACTCTAGCCTAGGATGACCTTGAACTCACTCTGCAGTCACAGGCTGGCCTTGAAGTCACATTCACTCTGAACTCACTCTGCCTCCCTTGAGCTGGGATTAAAGGCATGTGCCACCTCACTTAGGAGGAATTGTTGTTTAAATCAACTTTTTAAAAATTTTTAAAAGATCCTGAACAAATACTTTATAAATTATTTTATGTCAAAAAATTAGTCTACTTTTTAGAAATTCTATTGAGAACAAAATTAATTCATTATTAATATGAAATACTCTATGTATTTACAACAACCAAGAAATGCTAGATTAATCATAATACCTATGCAACTGAATTTTTAAAAAATATTTTATTTATTTATTTATTTATTAGACACAGAGGGAAGAGAGAGAATGGGTGCGCTAGGGCCTCTAGCCACTGCAAATGAACTCCAGATGCATGTGCCACCTTGTGCCATCTGGCTTACATGGGAACTGGGGAATAGAACCTGGGATCTTAGGCTTCACAGGCAAGTGCCTTAACTGCTAAGCCATCTCTTCAGCCCTGCAACTGAATTTTTAATGAGATCAAGTCTTCACATAGCTCAGGCTGGCCTCAAGCTCATCTCACAGTAGATATGTAGCTGAAGATGACCTTGAATTTGTGAGCCTCCTACTTACTGTATTGTTGCAGTGACTTTTTTAATGCCAAGAAAAACACCTGACCTGAAGCATCTTATGGAAAGGAAGGGTTTATTTTGGATTACAGACTTGAGAGGACACTCCATGATGGCAGGGGAAAGGATGGCATGAGCATAGGGTGGACATCACTACTGACACAGTAGGTGGAAACAGCAGCAGGAAAGTGAGCTGCAAGCTAGGGCTAATAACCATCAAGGTCCACCCATAGCAACATACCTCCTCCAGGAAGGTCCTACTTCCCAAACTGCCATCAGCTAGGGATCAAGCATTCAAAACACATGAGTTTAGTTGGGCATGGTGGTGCACGCCTTTAATCCCAGTACTCGGGAGGCAGAGGTAGGAAGATTGCCAAGAGTTTGAGGCCAGCCTGAGAATACATACATAGTGAATTCCAGGTCAGCCTGAGCTAGAGTGAGACCTTACTTTGAAAAACCAAAAAAAAAAAAAAGGGCTGGAGAGATGGCTTAGCAGTTAGTGCACATGCCTTCAAAGCCTAAGGATCCCAGTTCGATTCTCCAGGTCCCACGTAAGCCAGACGCACAAGGGGGCACATGCATCTGGAGTTCGTTTGTAGTGGCTGGAGGCCCTGGTGTGCCCATTCTCACTCTCCCTCTCTGTCTCTAATAAATAAATAAATATAAAAATATTTTAAAAAAGAAAGAAAAACCAAAAAACAACCCCATGAATTTATGGGGGACACCTAATAAACACCCTTCATTCTGCTGACAGTGTGGTTGTGTCATCACACCAAGTCTATAGTGTCTGGGACTGAACTCAGGGGCTTTAGCATGCTAGGTAAACACTAAAGTAAGCCACCTCACAAGCTCCATGAGTTATACTTTGTACAGGCAACTTGCCTCATCAATTATAAAAGTAGACCACAAATACCTAACCCACTCAAGAGCCTTAATACACACTAGAAATTTAAGAAGCTTAGGTTTATGTTCAATAGAGGTTATTCAATACAATGAAACTTTAAGTCAAAGTACTGGTCATTTATTCAAGACTTGTCATCTAAAAACTACCAACTGATCCCCATATAATGTTCTGAGTCATCAAAATGGTGTCCTTTATTTTTATTTTTATTTTTTATTTTGAGGTAGGGTTTCATTCTAACTCAGGCTGACCTGGAATTCACTATGTTGTCTGACAGTGGCCTTGAACTCACAGCAATCCTCCTACCTCTGCCTCCCAAGTGCTGGGATTACAGTCATACACCATCATACCCAGCTTTAGTCACTGTACTTCTAAAAAATTACTTTTTTTTTTTTTTTACAGTTCAGTATACTTAAAAAAAACTGGACCAAATTGTAAAAAAAAAAAAAGAAGAAGAAGGAAAAAAAAAGAAAAAGAAAAAGAAAAGAAAAAAAGAAAGAAAGAATAGAGCCGGGCATGGTGGTTGCACGCCTTTAATCCCAGCACTCAGGAGGCAGAGGTAGGAGGATTGCAGTGAGTTCAAGGCCACCCTGAGACTAGATGGTGAATTCCAGGTCAGCCTGAGCTAGAGTGAGACCCTACCTTGAAAAACCACAAAAAAAAAAAAAAAAAAAAAAAAAAAGGAAGAATAATAGGCAATGAAAACAGCAAAATCTTGTCATTCAGTTTGCTAATTTGATAGGAAATTACTCTTCACTTTGCTTTGACTGCTATATCTTTACTGGGAGAACAAAATCTGATATAAGGTAGGTACTTAATAACAGTTCTCCAACAAACAATGATTACTTTTTTAAATTACTTATTTTATTATTTGTATATGTGTCAGTGCAGGTACACACATGTGGAAGTCAGATGACAACTTTCAGGTTAGTTCTTTTCTGCCCACCTCATTTGAGTCAGGATTTCTCACTCTGGATTCTTGCTCTGATGTCCTTTTCTGTGCTTGCCAAGAGCTTAGGGAAATTCTCCTGTCACCACCTCCCATCTCATTATCAGCATGCTGGGATTACAGAAGCCCTCCATGTCTCCCTTTTTTTTCTTTCCGTTTGTCAAGGTAGTCTCACTTTAGCCTAAGATGACCAGGAATTCACTATGTAGTCTCAGGATGGCCTCAAACTCACAGTGATTCTCCTGCCTCAGCCTCCCAAGTGCTGAGATTAAAGGCATGTGCCATCTCGCCCGGCTTCCTTCCCATTTTTTATGTGGGGCCTACAGATCAAACTCATATCCTCTGTCCTGATTGGTGAGTTTATCCACCGATCCATCTCCACAGCCCTATGTGTCTTTTGACAGATAATCTATAGTTATCATTAAACTTTCATCAGTCTTCCTCTTTAAAAAAAATTTTTTTAAATATTTTATTTAATTAATTTATTTATTTGACAGAAAAAGAAGAGAGACAAAGAGAGAATGGGCGTGCCAGGGCCTCCAGCCACTGCAAAAGAACTCCAGACGCATGTGCCACCATGTGCATCTGGCTAACGTGGGTACTGGGAAATCGAACCTGATGCCTTTGGCTTTGCAGGCAAACACCTTAACCGCTAAGTCATCTCTCTAGCCCCCAGTCTTCCTCTTTTACACTGACCAGACCAGGTATTTATTTAAAATAAAATAAAATAATGCTTATTTACTCACCTTCATCCTCTGTTTCTTCTGCAGTCATACTGTCTTCACCAGCAGTATCTTCACTGGAACTCCCTTCACTCTGAGAGTCTGTGATTTCACCTTCTTCTGGCTCACTATCACTCTCTAGGATTTTCTCATCTTTGATTGAATTAGGGGTGTTCTCACTAGGGGACTCTGTAGTGTTTTCACTAAGTGGAATGATGAATTGGGGAGGGCTATTTTTGTGAAGAATGTCTATTTTGGCCTTCTTTTTCACATTTGCAAAATGTTCTCCCTCACTACAGTTTATGTAATCAACAGTGTTGACTTTTTGATCTATGGAATTTAAATCCTGGAAAGAGAACAAGAAAGAATACTTTTAAACATCACTACTTTTTTTTTTACCATTATGTAAAGTATCAATAATTTAGTGACGACCCATATACACTGGAAAATGGAATTTCCACCCACAATCCCTTTTTAATGACATTACTGTCCTCTTAGAATCCAAATTAAGGATGTTATTGTGGGGGCTGGAAAGATGGCTCAGCAGTTAAGGTGCTTGCCTACAAAGCCTAAGGACCCAGGTTTAATTCCCTAGTATCCATATAAAGCTAGATGCACAAGGTGGTGCACGCGTCTGGAGTTCATTTGCAGTGGCCAGAGACTCTGGCGTGCCCATATTCTCTCTCTCTTCTAAATAAAGAGAGTATAAAAATTAATTTAAAAAAAAGAATGGTATTATGGGTCCGGGAAGAAGGCTTCATGGTAAAGTTGCTTGCCTGCAAAATCTGTAGGCCCTGGTTCAAATCCCAGTACCCACATAAAGACAGATGCACAAAGTGGTATATGCATCTGGTATGCCAATTCATGGAAAAAAAAATGTTATAGTGATTGTTGACATCCCGTATGCTATACCCAAGTGCAAGAGACTCCACTTAAAATTATAGCACATCTCCCTCCATTTATTCTCAAGGTCCCAATAGTTACACTCTAGGCCTTCATCATGTTATTAATTACCTAAACCACGTGAGCCTATAAAAAAGCTATACAATAAATATGTAATTGCAGGGTGTGGTGGTGCATAGTTTTAATCCCAGCATGAGAGACTGAGGTAGGAGGATCGCCATGAGTCTGAGGCCAGTCTGGACTACAGTCTGAGTTCCAGGTCAGCCTGGTCTAGAGGGAGATGCTGCTTCAAAACAAACAACAACAACAACAAAAAACCCCAAACACCCAAATATGATGTAAGCCATATTTTTACTTTTAAATCATCTAGTTGCCATAGTTAGAAACAAATTCAATAGTTTGTATTCATTTGTTTCTGTATCGACTTTAAAATTCAAAGTATATTTTACACATACAGTGTATCTTAATGTATACCTCAGCCCACAGTCACATGTAGCTATAGCCACCTTATTAGACAACAGAAGAACTAGCAAGAATGCATCTAAAGTTCACCTTGAATTTTTAACTAATAAGTTCATGCAAGTAAAATACAGAGCTTTGCTTTTGTTTTGTTGGTTCTTCACTTTAAACCTAAGGATCCCAGTTCGATTCTCCAGGTCCCACGTAAAGCCAGACGCAAGGGGCACATGCATCTGGAGTTCGCTTGTAGTGGCTGGAGGCCCTGGTGTGCCCATTCTCACTCTCCCTCTCTGTCTCTAATAAATAAATAAATATAAAAATATTTTAAAAAAGAAAGAAAAACCAAAAAACAACCCCATGAATTTATGGGGGACACCTAATAAACACCCTTCATTCTGCTGACAGTGTGGTTGTGTCATCACACCAAGTCTATAGTGTCTGGGACTGAACTCAGGGGCTTTAGCATGCTAGGTAAACACTAAAGTAAGCCACCTCACAAGCTCCATGAGTTATACTTTGTACAGGCAACTTGCCTCATCAATTATAAAAGTAGACCACAAATACCTAACCCACTCAAGAGCCTTAATACACACTAGAAATTTAAGAAGCTTAGGTTTATGTTCAATAGAGGTTATTCAATACAATGAAACTTTAAGTCAAAGTACTGGTCATTTATTCAAGACTTGTCATCTAAAAACTACCAACTGATCCCCATATAATGTTCTGAGTCATCAAAATGGTGTCCTTTATTTTTATTTTTATTTTTTATTTTGAGGTAGGGTTTCATTCTAACTCAGGCTGACCTGGAATTCACTATGTTGTCTGACAGTGGCCTTGAACTCACAGCAATCCTCCTACCTCTGCCTCCCAAGTGCTGGGATTACAGTCATACACCATCATACCCAGCTTTAGTCACTGTACTTCTAAAAAATTTTTTTTTTTTTTTACAGTTCAGTATACTTAAAAAAACTGGACCAAATTGTAAAAAAAAAAAGAAGAAGAAAAAAAAAAAAGAAAAAGAAAAGAAAAAAAAAAGAAAGAAAGAATAGAGCCGGGCATGGTGGTTGCACGCCTAAATCCCAGCACTCAGGAGGCAGAGGTAGGAGGATTGCAGTGAGTTCGAGGCCACCCTGAGACTAGATGGTGAATTCAGGTCAGCCTGAGCTAGAGTGAGACCCTACCTTGAAAACCACAAAAAAAAAAAAAAAAAAAAAAAGAATAATAGGCAATGAAAACAGCAAAATCTTGTCATTCAGTTTGCTAATTTGATAGGAAATTACTCTTCACTTTGCTTTGACTGCTATATCTTTACTGGGAGAACAAAATCTGATATAAGGTAGGTACTTAATAACAGTTCTCCAACAAACAATGATTACTTTTTTAAATTACTTATTTTATTATTTGTATATGTGTCAGTGCAGGTACACACATGTGGAAGTCAGATGACAACTTTCAGGTTAGTTCTTTTCTGCCCACCTCATTTGAGTCAGGATTTCTCACTCTGGATTCTTGCTCTGATGTCCTTTCTCTGCTTGCCAAGAGCTTAGGGAAATTCTCCTGTCACCACCTCCCATCTCATTATCAGCATGCTGGGATTACAGAAGCCCTCCATGTCTCCTTTTTTTTTTTCCGTTTGTCAAGGTAGTCTCACTTTAGCCTAAGATGACCAGGAATTCACTATGTAGTCTCAGGATGGCCTCAAACTCACAGTGATTCTCCTGCCTCAGCCTCCCAAGTGCTGAGATTAAAGGCATGTGCCATCTCGCCCGGCTTCCTTCCCATTTTTTTTATGTGGGGCCTACAGATCAAACTCATATCCTCTGTCCTGATTGGTGAGTTTATCCACCGATCCATCTCCACAGCCCTATGTGTCTTTTGACAGATAATCTATAGTTATCATTAAACTTTCATCAGTCTTCCTCTTTAAAAAAAATTTTTTTAAATATTTTATTTAATTAATTTATTTATTTGACAGAAAAGAAGAGAGACAAAGAGAGAATGGGCGCCAGGGCCTCCAGCCACTGCAAAAGAACTCCAGACGCATGTGCCACCATGTGCATCTGGCTAACGTGGGTACTGGGAAATCGAACCTGATGCCTTTGGCTTTGCAGGCAAACACCTTAACCGCTAAGTCATCTCTCTAGCCCCCAGTCTTCCTCTTTTACACTGACCAGACCAGGTATTTATTTAAAATAAAATAAAATAATGCTTATTTACTCACCTTCATCCTCTGTTTCTTCTGCAGTCATACTGTCTTCACCAGCAGTATCTTCACTGGAACTCCCTTCACTCTGAGAGTCTGTGATTTCACCTTCTTCTGGCTCACTATCACTCTCTAGGATTTTCTCATCTTTGATTGAATTAGGGGTGTTCTCACTAGGGGACTCTGTAGTGTTTTCACTAAGTGGAATGATGAATTGGGGAGGGCTATTTTTGTGAAGAATGTCTATTTTGGCCTTCTTTTTCACATTTGCAAAATGTTCTCCCTCACTACAGTTTATGTAATCAACAGTGTTGACTTTTTGATCTATGGAATTTAAATCCTGGAAAGAGAACAAGAAAGAATACTTTTAAACATCACTACTTTTTTTACCATTATGTAAAGTATCAATAATTTAGTGACGACCCATATACACTGGAAAATGGAATTTCCACCCACAATCCCTTTTTAATGACATTACTGTCCTCTTAGAATCCAAATTAAGGATGTTATTGTGGGGGCTGGAAAGATGGCTCAGCAGTTAAGGTGCTTGCCTACAAAGCCTAAGGACCCAGGTTTAATTCCCTAGTATCCATATAAAGCTAGATGCACAAGGTGGTGCACGCGTCTGGAGTTCATTTGCAGTGGCCAGAGACTCTGGCGTGCCCATATTCTCTCTCTCTTCTAAATAAAGAGAGTATAAAAATTAATTTAAAAAAAAGAATGGTATTATGGGTCCGGGAAGAAGGCTTCATGGTAAAGTTGCTTGCCTGCAAAATCTGTAGGCCCTGGTTCAAATCCCCAGTACCCACATAAAGACAGATGCACAAAGTGGTATATGCATCTGGTATGCCAATTCATGGAAAAAAAAAATGTTATAGTGATTGTTGACATCCCGTATGCTATACCCAAGTGCAAGAGACTCCACTTAAAATTATAGCACATCTCCCTCCATTTATTCTCAAGGTCCCAATAGTTACACTCTAGGCCTTCATCATGTTATTAATTACCTAAACCACGTGAGCCTATAAAAAAGCTATACAATAAATATGTAATTGCAGGGTGTGGTGGTGCATAGTTTTAATCCCAGCATGAGAGACTGAGGTAGGAGGATCGCCATGAGTCTGAGGCCAGTCTGGACTACAGTCTGAGTTCCAGGTCAGCCTGGTCTAGAGGGAGATGCTGCTTCAAAACAAACAACAACAACAACAAAAAACCCCAAACACCCAAATATGATGTAAGCCATATTTTTACTTTTAAATCATCTAGTTGCCATAGTTAGAAACAAATTCAATAGTTTGTATTCATTTGTTTCTGTATCGACTTTAAAATTCAAAGTATATTTTACACATACAGTGTATCTTAATGTATACCTCAGCCCACAGTCACATGTAGCTATAGCCACCTTATTAGACAACGCAGAACTAGCAAGAATGCATCTAAAGTTCACCTTGAATTTTTAACTAATAAGTTCATGCAAGTAAAATACAGAGCTTTGCTTTTGTTTTGTTGGTTCTTCACTTTAAAAAGTTAGTTTTGCCGGGTGTGGTGGCGCACGCCTTTAATCCCAGCACTCAGGAGGCAGAGGTAGGAGGATCGCCATGAGTTCGAGGCCACCCTGAGACTACATAGCTAATTCCAGGTCAGCCTGGAACAGAGTGAGACCCTACCTTGAAAAAAAAAAAAAAAAAAAAAAAAAGGTTTTTGGTGTGTGTGTGTGTTGTGTGTGTGTGTGCGCGCGCGTGCACATGTGTACTAGAGTCTCTTGCTACTGCAAATAAATGCCAGCTGTTCCATTTTTCATGTCTGGCTTATATGGAAGACTTGGGAATTGAATTTGCACCAACAGGCTTTGCAAGAAAGGGCCTCTTTTTTGTTTTTTGTTTTTTTTTTGTTTTGTTTTTCGAGGTAGGGTCTCACTCTGTCCTAGGCTGACCTGGAATTAACTATGTAGTCTCAGGGTGGCCTTGAACTCATGGCAATCCTCCTACCTCTGCCTCCCGAGTGCTGGGATTAAAGGCGTGCGCCACCACGCCCAGCAAGAAAGGGCCTTTTAATTGCTGAGCATTTCCTCTGCCCCAAGAACTGTTTTTACATAATACATAAATTTAAAGATCCAGGGCTGGAGAGATGGCTTAGTGGTTAAGGTACTGCCTGAAAAACCAAAGGACCCAGGTTCGATTCCCCAGTACCCATGTAAAGCCAGATATACAAGGTAGCACATGTATCTGGAGTTCATTTGCAGTGGCTGTTGGCCCTGGCATACCCATTCTCTCTCACTCAAGTAAATAAATTAAATATTTAAGAAAGAGCTAAAAAAAAATTAAAGGCCCAAATATAACCAAAGTAGAAAAATTGTAGTTTCCCCAAAAGACAGCTTGACAATATACAAAAGTTTAATATATGTTGCCGGGCGTGGTGGCGCATGCCTTTAATCCCAGCACTCGGGAGGCAAAAGTAGGAGGATCGCCGAGAGTTCAAGGCCACCCTGAGACTACATAGTTAATTCCAGGTCAGCCTGGACCACAGTGAGACCCTACCTCGCAAAACCAAAAAAAAAAAAAAAAAAAAAAAAAAAAAAGTTTAATATATGCCACTTCCCTACAAAGCCTAAGGACCCAGGTTTGATTCCCCAGGACCCACATAAGCCAGATGTACAAGGAGGTGCATGCATATGGAGTTCATTTGCAGTGGCTGGAGGCCCTGGCATGCCCTTTCTCTCTCTCTTTTAAATAAATAAATAAGTTTAAATATATAAATCACTGCGCTTGTGAGAAGACTCAAGGTCAAGTGCTTGCCACACAAGTGTGAGGACCTGAATTCAGATCCATAAACCTTACATAAATCTTTGCAAGAAAGTACCTTTAATTACCAAGCCATCTCTCCAGCCCCATCCCTGTCTTCATACAGGTCAGTTAGACTCAAAGTTTTCTTGTACAATGACATGGTTTTTATTCTGCTAAGGATAAAGCCCTGGGGCTTTTGCACATGCTATGTAAGCTTTTCATTGAGCCACATCCCAAGCCCCTGAAATACTGTTTTCTGGTTCTTATAAATATGACTATATAGCTATCCAAGGAAATTTTCTTTCTTTCTTTTTTTTAAATATGAGATTTCTACCTCACCCCACTCAGAATTTCCACCATCAAGAAAATAAAAGACAAACAAATACTGCTGAAGATTCATTGAAAAAATCACATTTTATACACTGTTGGTCAGAATGCAGATTATTGCAGTCACTAAGGAGGTTCCTTTAAATAGCCAAAAGTACAACTACTATACGATCCACTTGTATCATTCTGGCGTATAAACCTGAAGGAATCTGTGTTTGAATAGATGGCCCCCAATATATTTAGGATTTTATTAAAGTTTATAAGTTAGATCTGCAGCCCCCTGGCTGGAGGAGGTGTCATTGTTGGTGGATTCTTAGGGTCCAGCTCTAAGGTATGGGGTAGACTGGAATTCCTGTCTAAAGATATGCACATAAAGTGCAGGAGCTTTGCCTGAAGTTCCAGAAGTGTGCTTGCTGGCTTATAGTGGCTTTTCTCTCTCTCTACTTGGACCTGAAAGGAGGCCAGCTTCTTCTGCCATTATGGAACTTCCCCTCTATCTTCAATAAATCCCTTCCTCCATAACTGTACCTATTTTGGAAGTTCATCCCAGCAATGTGAGTCTGTCTGCTACAGAATCAAAGTCAGCACACGACACAGATGCTATGAGATTGTGCCATTAGCGAATATAAAATGTCATTATGATTACTAATAATATAGTCAATCTATTTAAAAAAAAATAAAACTTATAGGACTGGAGAGATGGCTTAGTGGTTAAAGGCGCTTGCTTACAAAGCCTAATGGTTCAAGTTCGATTCTCCAGTACCCACAATAAAGCCAGACACATAAAATGGAGCATCTGGAGGTAATTTGTGGTGGTAAAAGGCCCTAGAGCACCCATGCTCCTCTGTCACTATCAAATAAGCAAACAGTAGCTTGAAAAAAAAACAAAAACAACTTACAATCCTAATAAATATGTACCTCATTCCATACTTAATAGGGATAGATTAAGTTTGTAATCTAATAGGTAGGAAAGAAATTACTCAACATAACGAGGAAAGGTGAATCTGTATGCATGTCAACTATGACTGTGCTTTTATTCTGTGAACTGTACATAACTTACCAATTCAGTGTCTGAATGCTATCTTTCTGAATTAAACAATGCAAGATATTTTATGTACTCTAGCCAGGCATGGTGGTGCATGCCTTTAATCCCAGCACTAGGGAGGCAAAGGTAGGAAAATTGCTATGAATTTGAAGCCAGCCTGGGACTAGAGTGAGTTCCAGCTCAGCCTGTGCTAGAGTGAGACCCTCCCTCGGAAAAAACAACAAAAAGATTATTTTATGTACTTTAAATTTTCTTCCTTCAATATTATGAAATACCTTCTACTTCTAGTAACTGAGAGTTTGTAAAAAAAAAAAAAAAAAAAAGCCCACATTTTAAGCCAGGAGTGGTGGTGCACACCTTTAATCCCAGCACTTGGGAGGCAGAGGTGAGAGGATTGCTCTGAGTTCAAGGCCACCCTGAGATTACATAATGAATTCCAGGTCAGCCTGGGCTACAGTGAGACCCTACTTCAGAAAAAAAAAGAAAAGCCCATGTTTACTCTACCTGAACTTTCCATGGTTGCTAGATTCCATTATCTTAATGGTTATATTTGAAATGCAAATACAGAGTGATTTTTCAGTTTCATAAGTAAGTTTTAGCTTAAATATGTCATTAAAGTCAATATAAATTTAAATTAAGACAATTACCTTTTCCTCATTTGTTGTAGAACAATCTGGATCTTTTCTTTTCTTCTTCAATTTCTTATCTTTACTTTGTTTGGTACTAAAAGTCTGATAGGGCTGTAAATCAACTCGAGAATGAAATTGATATCGACCACTTTCCACATCACAGTAATAATAAATTCCAGTGGAAGGATCATAATATAGTTGATTTTCCTTTCAAAGTCAAAAAAACAGTAAACTGTATCGACATATAATGAAATACAATAGAAAAATAACAGAAATTCAATATACTTAAATATAGTAAATATCTGTTTTAACGTAATACTTTCAGAAGATAATGAATTAAAGAAAAAATAACAGAAATTCAAAATAGAAGAGAAAGATGATGTCTTAAATATAATAAAAGGGAGGGGATATCTGTTTTAAAGTGGAATGGGGGAGGGGAGGGAAATATCAGGTGGGTTTTTTTTTGGTAGAAGATAAAAATCAATTAAAAAAAAAAAAAAAAAGATAATACAATAAAAATACTTTTACAAAATATTTTGTTACTTAGTATGTACTTTAATTTTCCTAATGTGAAAATAAATATAAATATTAAATTGCTGCGGGGGGTGATAGCGCACGCCTTTAATCCCAGCACTTGGAAGGCAGAGATAGATGGATCACTGTGAGTTCAAGGCCACCCTGAAACTACATAGTGAATTCCAGGTCAGTCTGGGCTAGAGCGAGACCCTACCTCAAACAACCCCCACCCCCCACCAAAAAAAAAATGGCAAAATAGTGAAGTCCCTTATCTGCTTACAAATATAACTTGCAGAATTACAGAACAAGTTACAGCCTTGACATCAGGAAGAAAGACACAGAAAGCGCTGCCAAAGAACAATGTTTGCACAAAAACTACAGTTTCCCAGAAATCAAGTAAGTAATAGCTTTGGGTAAAAGTTTAAATTTAAACATTAAATTTCTGGCTATTAGTTAGTACTGTTGATTAGCATACTCTTAATGACAGAATACCCCTTTTCAAAAATGGCTTAAAGCTGGGGCGTGGTGGCGCACGCCTTTAATCCCAGCACTTGGGAAGCTGAGGTAGGAGAATCGCCATGAGTTCAAGGCTGCCCTTAGACTACATAGTGAATTCCAGGCCAGCCTGAGCTACAGTGAAACCCTGCCTTGAAAAACAAAAAAAAAAAAAAAAAAAAAGGCTTAAAAAGTCTACCACATGCAGATGGGAAACTGAAATCTCTTAACCAACAAGTCAGTCTTATTATGTGGCCTACATAAGTTAATAGTAGTTCCAATAACTGGAATAATGGACACCTGGTCTATTTGGAGGACATCACATTCTGTAATTTACAAGCACCAAATCACATTCATAGATTCTTAAGGCTGAATTATGTGGATAAATTTCATCACCACTGTCATCAAACCTTAAATGAAATCCAATTAAGTAGCAGACTTCAACAGCCATATCACTGTACTACAAATCAATTACTTTATTTTCTAGTTCTGTTCTAACTAGTGATCCATTATGTTTTCAATTCCATATTAATGTCTTCAATCTCACTTTTAATGTTTTTTCATGTGCGTGTGGTGGGGTGTGTTTTAATCTTTTTTAAGTTTAGTTTAGTCTAATTTAGGTTTTTTTTAATTTTGTTTTGTTTTGTTTTTTTGGAGAGAGACAGAGGGAGAGGGAGAGGAAGAGGAAGACAGATAGAGATGGGCACACCAGCAGCATCTCAGCTGCTGCGAATGAAATCCAGATGTGTGCGGCCCCTTGTGGTCAAGTGCAGCATTGTGCCCTTGCATCAATTTGCATCTGGCTAAATGTGGGACCTGGAGATTGGAACCAGCATTCTTAGGCTTAGGAGGCAGGTGCCTTAACCACTAAGCCATCTCTCTAACCCATAGTTTAGTTTTGTTTTTTGAGGGAGTGTCTCAGTAAATTCCAAGTCAGTCTGGACTAGAGCATGTAGTCTCAGGGTGGCCTTGAACTCACAGCAATCCTCCTACCTCTGCCTCCCAATTGCTGAGATTAAAGACATACACCACCACACCCAGATGTTTTAATCTTTAAAAAAACATTTTAACTAGGTGAGGTGGCTCATGCCTTTAATCCCAGCACCCCTGGATAAAAGCAGAGGTAAAAGGACTGCCATAAATTCAAGGCCAGCCTGGAGCTAATGAGTTCCACGTCACCCTGAACTAGAATGAGATCCTACTTTGGTAAAAAACAAAAGGGCTGGAGAGATGGCTTAGTGGTTAAACGCTTGCCTGTGACGCCTAAGGACCCTGGTTCGAGGCTCGATTCTCCAGGACCCACGTAAGCCAGGTGCACAAGGGAGTGCGTGCATCTTGAGTTCGTTTGCAGTGGCTGGAGGCCCTGGTGCACCCATTCTCTGTATCTCTCTCTCTGTCTCTCAAATAAATAAATAAAATATTTTTAAAATTTTTATTTATTTGTGTTCAAGGCCTTTTTTAAATTTTTTTAAATTTTTTATTTATTTTTGGAGAGAGAGACAGAGAGAGATAGACAGAGAGGGAGAGGGAGAGAGAGATGGGCGCACCAGCAGTCTCTCAACTGCTGTGAACAAAATCCAGATGCGTGCGCCCCCTTATGGGCAAGTGAGGCATTGAGCCCTTGCCTCACTTTGCATCTGGCTAAATGTGGGACCTGGAGATTGGAACCGCTGGACATTGGAACCAGCTTTCTTAGGCTTAGCAGGCAGGCACCTTAGCCGCTAAGCCATCTCTCCAGCCCTTGTTCAAGGCCTCTTACTGCTGCAAATGAATAGTAAACACTTGCATCACTTTTTGCATCCAGCTTTATATGGGTGGTTTGGGAACTGAACCTGGGCCATCAGGCATTGCAAGCGAGTGCCTTGAACCACTAAGCCATCTTCTCAGCTTCTAAATTTGTGTTTAATTTTAATTTTTATTGATGAATTGATTCTTTTGCCCTGCAGTGGATCAAACTCAGTAACTGGTCTGTATCATGCTCTACCTCCACTAGCTGTATCTTTATCTCTAGTCTAATACTGATTCTGTAATATAGAATGAGTAAAAGCCAAAAAATATAAAATGCTAACTAACAATAAGCATGTGGGCTACAGAGATGGCTCAGTGGTTAAAGGTGCTTGCTTATAAAGCTCACTGGCCTGGGCTGGCCCAGGTTCAATTCTTCAGTACCCACAAAAAGCCAGATACACCAAGTGCTGCATGTGTCTGGAGTTCAGTTACAGCAAAAGAGGCTCTCCCTCTCTCTCTCTTTCCTACTGAATCTATAAACATGCTACTGAAAATTTAAGAAAATTCCCCCTAGCTGAGTGAAGATGTATATACCTGTAGTCCCAGCTACTTTGAAAGCTGGGGTAGAATCACTTGAGCCCAGAAGTTTGAAATCAGCCTGGGCTGCCAAGATTCTATTTAAAAAAAAAAAAAAAAAAAAAGCCTCGATATCCATGACCTTGCAATGCCTAGCAATACCTTCACAAGACCCTCAAAATAGAAGAAAAAGATGATGACATCAAATTAAAAGAAAGACTAATGGAGAGAGGGAGGGGATATGATGGAGACTGGTGTTCTAAAGTGGAATGGAGGGAGGGGAGGGAAATATCATATTTTTTTGTATGTAAGTATAGAAGGTGTCAATAAAAAAATTAATAATTAAAAAAAATTGTCAGGTGTGGTGGCTCAGACCTTTAATCCCAACACTCACGAGGCAGAGGTAGGAGGATCGCTGTGATTCGTAGGCCACCCTAAGACTATACAATGAATTCTAGGTTAGTCTGGGCTACAGTGAAATCCTACCTTGAAAAACAAACAAATAAATAAATCAATAAATAAAAAGGCAGGCATGGTGGTTCATGCCTGTAATCCTAGCACTTGGGAAACTGAGATAGAAGGATTGCTGTGCTATTAGACATTGGTATATAGAGTGAGTTCCAGAGCAGCCTGGGATGAAGTGAGACGCTGCCTCAGAAAAGGGAGGGAGGGAGGGAAGGAAAGGAGAAGGAAAAAAAAAGATCTCCCTCTGTGAACTAAATTCATAAAGTACTTTAAACAATTTTTAAAATTCCCTCCCTAAGCCTAGAATTACCAATCCTACTTTCTTATAAATTCTATAAAATATTAAGTTAGATTCTTAACCATTTTATAATAATGATCTGTTTTATTTTAATCAGATTTACCATTTTAGTATGTTACTTTATATAGTAAAGTTTATTAGGCTTCTCTAAAACTACTTATAATACTCAATTAAAAACCTAGAAGTGTAGATGGCACTTCTTGCTTTTCTTACTTCAGCCAGGGTTTAATATTTGCTATCAGACAGCTAAACATAAAACCATACAGGGACTAGAGAAATGGCCTAGTGGTTAAGGTGTTTGCCTGAATCCTAAGGACCCAGTACCCACATCAGTCAGATGCACAAGATGGCACATGCATCTGGAGTTCATTTTCAGTGGCTAGAGGCACTGGCACACTCATTCTATCTTTCTTTCTATCTGCTTCTTTCTTTTCTATCTCAAAATAAATAAATAAAATATTACAAAAAGACAGTATCTAAATGATCCAAGATACTTACAGAATCATAATAGAAACCAGTGCTGTGGTCAAAATACAGTCCAGTATTTTCATCATAACTAAAACCAGTCTGTGACACGGCAGCTTCTGCTGCAGCTCTCAAACTCTCAGCTAGTGATGAGCCTTCCAAGGAGGTTCCTTCTGCTGCTAATGAAGATTCTGCCTCCTACAGGAGAAACAATCAATCATGTCAGATAAGAGAAAATGACAAGCTGCTCTTCAACTAAAAAGTTGGCAGAATTTGAAAGAATGAAGACTGAAGCTATGTTTAAATAATGACTTTAGGGCTGGTAAGATTGCTCAACAGTTAAGGGCCGTGTTTGCAAAGCCTGATGGCCTGGGTTCAATTCCCCAGTATCCACGTGAAGCCAGATGCACAAAATGGCACATCACTTGCAGCAGCAAGAGGCCCTGGCACGCCCATACTCTCTCCTTCTCCCAGCTAGCAAATAAATAAAATTTAAATAAAAAGGGCTGGAGAGATGGCTCAGCAGTTAAGGTGCTTGCTTGCAAAGCATGCTGGCCCAGATTCAACTCCTGGGTGTCCAGTAAAGCCAGAGTTGTAAGTAGCACATGTGTCTGAAGTTTATTTGCAGTGACAGGAGGCCCTAGAGTGCCCATATTCACCCTATCTTCCTCATTCTCCTTCTCTATCTTTCTCTCTAATATATATATTTGGGGCTAGAGAGAAGGCTTAGTGGTTAAGGCGCTTGCCTACAAAGCCTAAGGATATCCAGGTTTGATACCCCAGGACCCACATAAGCCAGATGCACAAGATGGCGCATGCATCTAGAGTTTGTTTGCAGTGGCTAGAGGCCCTAATACACCCATTCTCTCTCTCTTTCTAATAAAATAAAATATTTAAATAAATATATTTTTTAAAAATAGAAGAGTGGCTTTCTACCCTCCCACCTTCTACATGGCTCTGTACCTCCTTGTCTTAATCTAACAAAGTGTCTCTAAGCCTTAAAAAAAAATGTGCTTAATTCTTCTGGGTGTGGTGGCTCACACCTTTAATCGAAGCACTTGGGAGGCAGAGGTAGGAGGATTGCTGTGAGTTCCAGACCAGCCTGAACTACAGAGTGAATGCCAGGTCAGCCTGGGCTAGTGTAAGACCCTACTTAAAAAAAAACAAAAAATATATTTACTTTATTTGTTATTTAATTTAGCTTTAACCTAGATGATTTTTTTTTTTTAACTTTTTTTGCAGTGCTAAGTGATAAAGGAAGGGGGCTCTGATGTGGTTTGTGTGTGTATGCTATATTCATGTGTGTGCACATGCACATACCCCATGTAAACATGTACAGATGCCAGAGTAGAACTCCGACAGCCTTTCTCTATCACTCTTGCACCTTTTTTCTTTAAGACAGTATTTCTCACTGAGCCTGGAGAGCTGTGGGTTTTTTCACCTAGACTGGCATTATCAACAGCTTCAGCAATTCTCTTATCTCCACTCTCAAGACTGAGGTTACAAGTGTATGTAGCAGCATCAGGCATTTATGTGGGTCCTGGGGATCAAACTCAGATCCTCATGCTTGTACTGCAAACACTCTCACCATGAGCCATCTCCTCACTACCTTAACTAAGCTTTTTGTTTGTTTGCTTCTGTTTTTTTCAAAGTAGCATCTCACTCTAGCCCCGGCTAGAGTGTCCTCTTTGTAGTCCCAGGCTCACCTTGAACTTACAATGTGATCCTCCTATCTCTGCCTCCCAACTGCTGGAATTAAAGATGTGTGCCACAACATCTGGCCTAAGTTTTAAAGTCATGAAGGTAAGGTGGTAACAATTACTCAAAAAAAAAAATATATATATATATATATTGAGCCAGGCATGGTGGTATATGCCTTTAATCCCAGCACTTGGGAAGTAGAGGAAGGAGAATCATTCTGAGTTCAAGGCCAGCCTGAGACTACAAAGTGAATTACAGGTCAGCCTGAGCTACAGTGAGACCCTACCTTGAAAAAACAAACAAAAAAATTGAAAAAAATTTGTGGCTGAAAAGATGGCTTAGCTTACACTTGCCAAGCCTGATAAACTGGGAACAATTCACCCAGTACCTACATAAAGCCAGGCTCACAAAACGGTGTGAGTTCCTTGCAGTAGCAGGAGGCCCTGTTGCACCTAACTGTTATTCTTTCTCTCTCACATAAATTAATAAAAGTATTTTTAAAATAAAAATAAATGTATAGCCAGGTGTGGTGGCGCACACCTTTAATTCCAGCACTCAGGAGGCAGAGATAGGAGGATTGCAGTGAGTTCAAGGCTACCCTGAGACTACACAATGCATTCCAGGTCAGCCTGGGCTAGAGTGAAACCCTACCTTAAGAAAAAAAAAACAAAATAGCCGGACGTGGTGGCACACACCTTTAATCCCAGCACTCGGGAGGCAGAGGTAGGAGGATCACCATGAGTTCGAGGCCACCCTGAGACTACAGAGTGAATTCCAGGTCAGCCTGAGCTAGAGTGAGACCCTACCTCGAAAAAGCAAAAATAATAATAATAATAATAATAATAATAATAATAATGATGATGATGATGATGATGGCTGGAGAGATGGTTTAGCAGTTAAGGTACTAGCCTACAAAGCCAAAGGACCCAGGTTCAATTTCCCAGGACCCACATAAGCCAAATGCACAAGAATATATATATATCTGCCTCTCTCAAATAAATTAAAAAAAAAATAAAAACAAAAAGTAAAAAAATGTATGATACTATAAGGAAGCAATCTATAAAATACAGACTATGGAACATTCTGTAAAACAAACTATCAGGCCAGGTGTGGTGACGCACACCTTTAATCCCAGCACTCAGGAGGCAGAGGTAGGAGGGTCACCATGAGTTTGAGGCTACCCTGAGCCTACATAGTAAATTCCAGTTCAGACTGAGCTAGAGTGAGATCCTACCTCGAAAAACCAAGAATAAACAAACAAACAAAAACAGACTGAGAATATTATATGGTCAAGGACAAAAATATTTTTAAAATAGAAAAAATTTTAGATAAAATAAGATAAAACTCGGCTGGAGAGATAGCTTAGTGTTTAAGGCGCCTGCCTGCAAAGCCAAAGGACCCAAGTTCAATTCCCCAGGACCCATATAAGCCAGATGCACAAGGTGGTACCTGCATCTGGAGTTCATTTGCAGTGGCTAAAGGCCCTGGCAGACTCATTCTCTCTCTCTGCCTCTTTATCTCTCTCTCTAAAATAAAAATAAATAATTTGTTTTAAACACACCTAGGATCATAATTAAAACAAATTATAAAACCAAAGTGGCTAGGCATAGTGGCACATGTCTTTAATCCCAGCAGCTGCAAGACTGAGGTAGGAGGATCACTGACTACAGAGTGTGTTCCAGGTCAGCCTGGGCTAGAGTGAGCACCTGCTTCAAAAAAAGAAAAGAAATAAACAAACAAAAACCAACTAACTGTGGAAAAACATTCAGGGAAATTAGAATAGTGACAAGATATTTAAGTTAAAATATTGCAAAAAAAATTGGGTGATGGTATGGGGGCTGGAGATGTAGTTCAGTGAGAGAGCATTTGCCTATACCATGCTAAATGCCCTGGGTTCCAACCCCAGCACTGGGGAGAAGAGGACAGTTAGAACCAGCAAAAAGAAAAAAAAAATTTTTTCTGTGTAAGGAGGTTTAGAGGCACATATCTGTAGTGCCAGACACTAGGGAGGCTGACCTAAGAGTTCAAAGCCAGCCTAAGCAACACAGAGAGATCCTTGTCAATGCTGGGCATGGTGACACACACCTTTAATCCCAGCACTGGGGAGGCAGAAGTAGGAGGATCACTGAGAGTTGGAGGCCACCCTAAGAATACAGAGTGAATTCCAGGTCAGCCTGGGCTAGAGTGAGGTCCTACCTAGAAAAAAAAAAAGGGATCCTTGTCAAAAAGCCAGTCATAGTGGCACACACCTTGAATCCCAGCACTCACAAGGGGCACAGATAGGAGGACTGCTGTGCATTCAAGGCCACCCTGGGACTACAAAGTGAGTTCCAGATCAGCCTGGGCTAGTGAGTCCCTATCTCAAAAAAAAAAAAAAAAAAAAAAAAAAAAAACCTAAATAAGTAAAAAACTAATGAGGTTATTTATAAATATGGTAAAACATAGTATTGTATCTAAATTTTAGCCGAGTGAAAATACATTGACAAATTTTACTTTATTTCAAATAAATCATAAATAGGAAAATAAACATGTTAAGGTTTTTTTGTTTTGTTTTGTTTTGTTTTTTTTAAGGCAGAGTCTCACTCTAGCTCAGGCTGGTCTCAAACTCAGAGCAACCCTCCTATCTCAGCCTCCCAAACCCTGGGATTAAAGGTGTAAGGTGCCACATCAGGCTTAATTTTTCATTTTTAACAAATATAGCTGGGTACAGTGATGCAAACCTATAGTCTCAGCTACTCAGGAGGCTAAGGCAGGAGGACAACTGGAGCCCAGAAATTCAAGACTAGCCCAAGCAACAAGGCAAGATTCCCTCTTAAAAAACAAAACAAAACAAAACAAAACAAAAAAAACCATAAGCAAGACTGTCTAAAACCTTTGCATACATTGTGATGATCAAGAGAAGTCTCTCTCTCTGCACAATGGTAACTAAGGACAAGTCCTTTCATGATTGACATTTGATTACCTGTGAAGTTGAGGTGAAATGATCCTCTTGTCCAGATTTAACATTATCCGTTATGTCAGTACCAGTGTAAGCATCATTTTCTATATGTGACTCATCTTTAGAATTAAAAGGAGTTTCAATGTACTGACTTTGGTGTCCAGAAAGTTCAGTCTCTTTATTGGGAAGACTCCCATCATTATAATATGTCTGATAATAATAATCTGTAGCAAAACAAATTAAATTAGTATACACAAAAGAGCTTAATTCTGAAACATTTGCACTAAGCACCAAATAGCACACATTGAATACAAATGATTTGCTAGGCATGGTGGCATACACCTTTATAATCCCAGCACTCAGGAGGCAGAGGTAGGATGATCACCCTGAGATGGAGGCCACCCTGAGATTACATAGTGAATTCCAGGTCAGTCTGGGCTAGTGAGACCCTACCTCGAAAAATAACAACTACTAAATAATTTTTATAACTATACACATTTGAAAAGACCAATAGTACAGATATGTCTACCAAAAGTATGTATTTCTCTCTCACACTCAAATAAATAAAAATATTTTTTGTAAATTTTTATTATAGACAGAAACACAATGGGTACACCAGTGCCACTGAAAAGAAACTCCAGATGCATGTACCATCATGTGCATTTGGCCTACATGGGTACTGGGGAATCAAACCTGGGTCCTTAAGCTTCACAGACAAGTGCCTTAACTGCTAAACCATCTCTCTAGCCCATTTTTTTTAAAGGTGTATGGTGGCATACATCTTTAATCCCAGAAATCAGGGGGAGGTAGGATTACCATGAGTTCAAGGCCAACAGAGTGACTTCCAAGTCAGCCTGGGCTAGAGTGAGATCCTACCTCAAAAAAAAAAAAAAAAAAAAAAGAAAAAAAGAAAAGAAAACCAGAAAGAAAGAAGGCCATTGGGTATGATGGTATGTTCCTGTAGTCTCAGGCACTCAGGACACTGAGGTGGAGGATCACGGGAGTACAGGAGATTGAGACCAGCCTGGGCGTGGTGGTGGTAATTCCAGTGTTTGGGAAAATGAGGCAGGATGATTACAAGATGAAGGCTAATCTAAGCCATATATCTATATCAATCAAGTTCCAGGCCACCTTTGGCCACATACTAAGAAAAATATGTCTCAAAACAACAACAACAAAATAAATAAACAAACAAACAAATAAATAAAAAACAATGGAGCATGGTAGCAGTTTAGTTCCAGTGCCGGAGAGGCTGAGGTAGGAGGACTGCTGTGAGTTTGAGGCCAGCCTGGGTCTATAGAGTTCCAGGTCATCCCAGGCTAGTGATACCCTGCCTCAAACAAAACAAAAAACAAAAGCAAAAGAAAAGTAGTCAATATACTACTAGAAAAATAAATACTAGAACACTAAGGAAATTACAATACGAAGACACCAAATTATATGGAGGTTAGTCAATGTTATAACACCCCCTCATTTTATGTAGATCTTTGTTAATTTTAAAGGAAACATTACATTGGTACAACATGGATGTAATCTACTAGGCAGATCACTATATGTTGAATACCTGAAATTGACCAAGGAGCATGGTTCTCAGTTTGTACTTCTACATCAGACTTACTATCTTCATTTTTCCCACAATGGAGTATTTTACTGAGTTCTTCTACCTGAAAAGAAACAAACCATAAAACAATCTGATAATACATCTACATTCTCATACTACAAGACATTATTATTATTGGTTTTTCAAAGTAGGGTTTTGCTCTAGCCCAGGCGGACCTATAATTCACTAGGTAGTCTCAGGCTGGCCTTGAACTCAGAGAGATCCTCCTACCTCTACCTCCGAAAGTGCTAGAATTAAAGATGTGCACCACTATACTTGGCTAAGACATTTTTCTTTGTAAAACTTTTAGATATGTGCCAAGAGTAGCTAATTATTTCCTTTTCATAAAAATTAAAAAAAAAACTCGCCGGGCGTGGTGGCGCACGCCTTTAATCCCAGCACTCGGGAGGCAGAGGTAGGAGGATCGTGGAGAGTTCGAGGCCACCCTGAGACTACATAGTTAATTCCAGGTCAGCCTGGACCAGAGTGAGACCCTACCTTGCAAAAACCAAAAAAAAAAAAAAAAAAAAAAATTAAAAACTCACAACTGCCAGGCGTGGTGGCACACACCTTTAATCCCAGCATTTGGGAGGCAGAGGTAGGAGGATCGCCATGAGTTTGAGGCCACCCTGAGATTAGGTCAGCCTGGACCACAGTGAGACCCTACCTCAAAAAATCCAAAAAAAAAAAAAAAAACTATTACAGCTGATTTCAGATTTCTAGTTTTTTCTTTATAAATTTTTTTTTAATTTAATTTATTTTATTTTAGAGAAAGAGACAGAATTGGCACACCAGGGCCTCAGCCACTACAATCAAACTCCAGATGCTTGCACTTGGCTTATGTGGGATCTGGAGTCAAACATGGCTCCTTAGGCTTAGCAAAAGCACCTTAACCGCTAAGCCATCTCTCCATCCCCACAGAACTTTGTGAGTCTCATGTATCCCATGATCTCAATGTAGCCGAGGGAAACCTGGCATTTCAGATCTCCACACCTCCATTCTGAAGTGTGGGATTACATGCATTCAGCATCCTTTACTTCTAACAAACAGGAATGTCTGCAGCTGGTAATATAGCTCAATGGAAGGGAAGATGTCCTGCATTCTACTCCAAGAACTACTAAAAACAGTACAAAAGCAAAAGCTCTTATTCTAGGGGCTGGAGAGATGGCTTAGCGGTTAAGGCGTTTGCCTGCAAAGCCTAAGGACCCAGGTTCAATTCTCCAGGACCCACATAAGCCAGCTGCACAAGGGAGCGCATGCATCTGGAGTTTGTTTCCAGTGGCTGGAGGCCCTGGTGTGCCCATTCTCTCTCTCTCTGCCTCTTTCTCTCTCAACTAAATAAATAAATAAGTTTAAAAAAGCTTTTATTCTAATAAAAGGTCAGCAATTCTCTCTAAAGAGAAAGCATAAACTATATGTTTCCAGGATGGGGATACAGCTCAGGTGGCAGAGTGCTGTAAGTTTCCATCCTTACTGAATTATCTATCATTCAGTGATTTCCACCTGGAATTAATTAATACTCTTAAATACATTAATGCCTTTTATCTGCTTTAATGCATTTTTGGTTTGGTCTTATGACATGACTGTCTGAGAAGGGTTTCTATCTTCCATGTACCTCACCCATTGAAACACCCCTGAAAGGATGTTGCAAAGTCCTGGACCTATATAATGCAGATATACCCATAAGCAGTTGATAAGCTCCCTCAGTCTAATAGGGTTTCAATGTCAGACAATGTCTACTATATACATGAACTAAAAGTGTCTTAGTATTTCCTTAATGACAAGCTTAAACAGAAAAAGGAAACAAGACTAATTGCAAACAAATTATCTGGGCACTATATGAATTACAAGGTTTGCTACCACTACCAGGACTAGAACTAGAACAAGGTAAGCAAATTACCTACAGACAGTGAAAAACTTAAGAAGACCCTCACTCTCAAATCCCCTTGTGAAAGTACGAGCCCTCTACACTTCTCTACCCTAGGAGACGGGTTGCCTTACCCTAGAGCTGGTTCAGACTGCTACACTATGAACTGAATTACATGCTAGGCATTGCACTGTATAACATCTTTTAGTCACACAGCCACTTTACAAAGGAGTTGTTTCAATGCCACTCTTACACATGAAATATCTGAAGAGACAAATTATACAAATCTTGTTGACCAAACTGCACATATTACAGTTTTTCTATGAGGTCATCCTTATATACCTAAGTCCATGTTTTACTGCTCTAAATGAAACACTGAGAAATGTGAGATGAAAGTTAACCAAACTGCATCCTCCCAGCACACAAGCCTAGAAGGTAGTTATTACCAACAGCAAGACAGTAAATAAAGACTTCCTTTTGGTTAAGATGAGGTCTTTTGGGCTGGAGAGATGCTTTAACACTTAAGACACCTACCTACAAAGCCAAAGGACCCAGGTTCAATTCCTCAGGCCCCACATAAGCTAGATGCACAAGATTGCACAAGGTGGTGCATGTGTCTCGAGTTCATTTGCAATGACTAAAGGCCCTGGCATGCCCATTCTCTCACTTTCACTTACTTTCTCTCTCAACTAAATAAATAAAGCTGAAATTTTAAAAAAGCTACTATAAATATATTTTTTAAAAAAGATGAGGTCTCTCTACAATGCCCAGGCTGGCCTCATATTTCTAGACTTAAGGGATCCTCCTGCCTCAATCACCCCACTAGCTAGGACTACTGGCCCAAGCTGCATTTCATAATTGACGTTGGGTCACTAACAAGTTAACACCAATAATGAATAAAGAACACTAATAACAAAAAATGCTGGCTCAAGCCGGGCGTGGTGGCTCACGCCTTTAATCCCAGCACTCGGGAGGCAGAGGTAGGAGGATCACCGAGAGTTCGAGGCCACCCTGAGACTACATAGTTAATTCCAGGTCAGCCTGAACCAGAGTGAGACCCTACTTCGCAAAAAAAAAAAAAAAAAAAAAAGCTGGCTCAAGGAAGATTCAGAAAACACTTGTTTTAGAATCAACAAGGCAGCCACTACTTTAATAATTTAGAATTATAAAAGCATTGTATTTAAGGCTATCATGCTCTCCTCCCTTCCTCCCATATTCATATTCTCTTAGCACAATTCCTACACATTGTAGATATTTAAGAACTAGTGGTTAAGAAAGGCATGGTGGCTCATGCCTTTAATTTCAGCTCTTAGAAAGCTGAGGTAGAAGGATAACTGAGTTTGAGGGCAGCCTGCTTAAAGAAAGAATTTCATATCAGCCTGGGATACAGTGAGAATCTGTCTCAAAATAGAAACAACAAAAATTAGTGGTTGAAGCCAGGCATGGTGGTGCATGCCTTTAATCCCAGCACTCGGGAGGCAGAGGTAGGAGGATCACCATGAGTTCGAGGCCACCCTGAGACTACAGAGTGAAATCCAGGTCAGCCTGAGCCAGAGTCAGACCCTACCTCGAAAAACCAGAAGAAAAAAAATTAGTGGTTGAATAAACAACAACAACAACAAAAAAAAAAAAAAAATAGCAATATGGGGTTGGAAAGATGGTTCAGTGGTTAAAGGCACTTGGTTGCAAAGTCTGACCATACAGGTTTGAGACCTCAAGGCCCATATAAATCCAGACACACAAAGTGGTGCATGTATCTGGAGTTTGTTTCCAGTGGTGGGAGGCCCTGGCATTTCCATTCACTCCCCCTCTCTCTTTCTAATAAAAAAGAACTATAACTCTACAATGGGCACAGAGTTCAACACAACTAATGTTCATGGTTTGCAAAATTTTGTGTTCTTGCTTAATGATATAGGATTCTTTTATATTTTCATACTTACATTGTTCTGTATAACCATTGTTTTATATAACCTTTACTGCTGTATGCGATCATCCTGATTTTATAAGCAACTGGGGCTCAGTATAAATTCAACGTTAGTTAATGGCAGAAATTAGACTCAAACAAACAAAAAAAAAAAGGTATGGTGGCTCGTGCTTGTAATCCCAGCACTGAGGAAACTGAGCCAGGAGGATCGCCCTTGGTTTGAGCCAACCTGGGCTACACACTGAGATGTAAACCAGCCTGAGCTACAGAATGAGAAGGCCTGCTGCTCCAGGTAGAGGCAGGAGAATCATAAATTCAAGGGCATAATAATGAGAATCATAAATTTAAGTTCAAAGCCAGCCTGGGTTACTCTTGACAAACTCCTCAAACATGACCTGGAAGAGGGGGAATTAATGCTCTTATTGCCAAAAGGATGGTGTGACAAGACAATGTAGCACAATTCATGCCAGGCATGAGACACCTGTCTAACCAAGTAAGCTGAATTCTTAAGCTTGTTCCAAATGCATTTGGGACTTGAAACTGCTACGGGCTTTACTTGTTTCCAGCACTGGCTACCCCGGGCCGCGCGGGCGGGACGGAGGCGACTGCGCACCTGCGTGCGGAGTTCCTGGTTGTTGCTCTCGGCGCTCTGGTACAGCCGCTCCGTGTGGTGCAGCAGCTTCTCGATCTCCCGCACCTGCCGCTTGCAGCTCCGCAGCTCGAGCTCCAACTTCTCCACCTTCCGCCTCAGCTGAGCCAGTTCAGGTTCGGGGGAAGGGGGCGGCGACAAGCCAGGCGACGGCGGCGGGGACAGCGCTTCGGAGGCCATGAGGTCGGGCGCGTGGGCACCCGCGGGCGCGGAGGCTGCACTCACCGCCACAAGGGCACCGGCGGGCCCAGAGGCCACGGGAGCGCGCGGGCTGCCGAGGACCGTCTCACCCCCGGCCGGCCGCGGCGGGCCCTGGCCATGGCGCGCCGGGCTCCCGGCAGAGCGGAACGGGGCTGCGGGCAGCGAGCTAGGAGACGAAGGGCGAACCCCGCCCGGCCCGCGCGCTCTGCGGGCAGCTGTCTTCCTACAGAGAGCACTGGAGCAGGCAGGGAGAAAAAGAAGCCACAAGCGCTCCGCTCACTCCCGGCTCCACCGGAAACGATGTGCCTGTGATGGGCGGGGCCAAGGCGGAAAAAGGAAGAGACGGGAAACCAGAAGGGCCTCGCACTGTACGTGCCCTCGTCCCGCCTTACGTGGGTCGAGGAGATGCGGTGGGGGTGAATGGGTCACTACGGACGTTTTAGTATCCCTGGAGTGATAGAGAACCGCATTTTTTGGTCTCAGCTATTTGTTTAGTCTTTTTTTTTTTTTTTTTTTTTTTAGAAACCTATTGGATGAAGCGTAATTCCTAGCTCCTTATTTTCCAGCCAAGAATATGATTTGCCACTGATTATAGAGATAATGATAAACCAAGATTCGAATTTAGTGCGCTGAGCCGGGCATGGTGGCACACGCCTTTAATCCCAGCACTCGGGAGGCAGAAGTAGGAGGATTGCCGTGAGTTCAAGGCACCCCGAAGCTGCATAGTGAATTCCAGGTCAGCCTGGGTTAGAACGCTAGAGTGAAACGCTACCTCGTAAAACAAACAAAAGAAGAAGAAGAATTTAGTGTGCTGATGCTCTTACTACTATTCTTGCTCTTAACTACTATTCTTAAATTTAGATCTTTGCATCCCATTCTCCTAAAGAAGAAAACAAGGCCTTTAGGTCTTGGAAAATCTCAGGTGGGGGCGGGGGGGGGAGTCTGAGACAATATTTTGTAGAACAACAGGAAAGGGAAAAATAAAAACAAGCCTTACTGGGTTTAATTACTCTTCAGACTTCATAAATCCTTTAATCCTATCTGTAATGATTCACCTGAAACTTGTGATGGTTTCTTTATACACTCCTCTCTCCCAAAGGTAAATTATGCTTAGATTCTGAGCTCTGAATGCTGGGCTTGATTTGTGGAGATCTTCACTGGTGCCATGCTGGTTCTCTGTGGCCCAGCCTAGTGCCGGTTAGAACAGGTGTCCATAGCAGGTGGTGGTGCTTTATGTCTGTGATACCAGCCCTCAAGTAGGCCTGTAGTTCCTGGCCAAACTAGGCAATATAGCCTCAAAATAACAACAGAAAGATACAAAGAACTGGGGAGTTCAGAGTGAGGGGTTCTGAGAAGATAGCTTAATGATTAAAGGCACTTGCTTGCAAAGCCTGCTGACCAGGGTTTGATTCCTCAGTACTCATGTAAAGCCAGATGCACAAATTGGCCTGTGGATCTGAAGTTCATTTTCAGTGGAAGGAGGCCTAGATGTACACTCTCCCCTCTCCTGCTTGCAAATAAAAATTTTTTTTTTTTAAAAAATTGGGGAATGGGGCTTGGTGTTTGTAGAGCATATGCAAGGTCCTTAGTTAGATGCCCAGGAACACAGGAATACTACATACAAGGTGCCAATTAATGGCTCATAAAGTCACACATACACACAAAACACTTTGGAGGCCAACTTATCTTTGAAAGACCAATCTTCAGCAAATGTATACTTCTTACCTGCCATTTTCATACTGGAAAGAAAGAAAAGGCCATCATTCATCTCATTCCATATATACAATTATAACAGGTACAGTCACATCTGCTACTGTGATACATTAGAGCAGAATAACAAAGGCTATACATTGTAAACTGTGAGGTCAGTCACAAAATGTTTCTTTAAACAATAGGGCTATACCGGAATTTATTTTATGGATTAAATTCTTAAAGACATAGGAAGCTGGACATGGTGGCACCACATATCTGTAATCCAAACAATTGGGGGTGGAAGCAAGAAGGTCAGGAGTTGAAGATCAGCCTTAGCTACATAAGCAAGTTTAAGGCCTGAGCTGCCCAAGACCTTGACTAAACAAGCAGACATAAAAGACATAATGGGGGCTGGAGAGATGGCTTAGCAGTTAAGCGTTTGCCTGTGAAGCCTAAGGTCCCTGGTTCAAGGCCCGATTTCCCAGTACCCACGTAAGCCAGATGCACAAGGTGGCGCATGCATCTGGAGTTCATTTGCAGTGGCTGGAGGCCCTGGTGCGCCCATTCTCTCTCTCTCTCTCTCTCTCTGCCTATCTGTCACTCTAAAATAAATAAATAACAAAACAAAAAAGACATAATGAAAAAATAATATCCAGCGCCGAGGAGACTGCTCAGCACTTAAAGGCTCTTGCTTACAAAACCTGCTGGCCCTGATGTGATTTCCCAGTACCCATGCAAAACCAGATGAACAAAAGTGGTGCATTCATCTGGAGTTCCTCTGTAGTGGCAAAAGGCCCTGGCATGCTCATTTTCTCCTCATAACTAAGTAATTAAAATACTAATTCAAGAGTTGGAGAGTTGTTAGTGGTTAAGGTGTTTGTCTGCAAAGCCAAAGGACTCAGGTTCCATTCCCCAGGACCCATGTAAGCCAGATACACAAGGTGGCACATGCATCTGGAGTTTGTTTGCAGCATCTGGAGGCCCTGGCATGCCCATTATCTCTATCTGCTTCTTTCTGTCTGTCAAATAAATTTTAAAAAATAAAATAAAAATTAAACATTTAAATGAAATAATTTAAATAACTACAATCCTGAAATGATGGCTCACATCTCTAATCCAGGCACTTGTTAGTCTGAGATATGAGAACGGCCAAGAGTTCAAGGCCAACCTGGCCTATACAGTGAGTTCCAGGTCATACTAGGCCTCAAAATTTATATATATATATATATATATATATATTGGTTTTGCAAGGTAGGGTCTCACTCTGGTCCAGGCTGACCTGGAATTCATTATGTAGTCTCAGGGTGGCCTCGAACTCTTGGCGATCCTCCTACCTCTGCCTCCCGAGTTCATATATATATATATGAATATCCCTGGCTGAAGAGATTTCTCAGTGGTTAAGGCACTTGCCTGCAGAGCCTAATGACCCAAGTTTGATTCCCCAGTACTCACATAAATCCAGATGCACAAAGTGGTGCATGCATCTGGAGTCCATTTGCAGCAGCTGGAGGCCTTGGCATGCACATTCTCTCACTTGCTCTCTATTTGCTTGAAAATAAATGAAAAAAAATTTTTTCAAAATAGTGTCTCACTCTAGCCCAGGCTGACCTAGAATTCACTATGTAGTCTCAGGGTGGCCTAGAACTCATGGTGATCCTCTTACCTCAGCCTCCTAAGTGCTAAGATTAAAGGCATGTGCCAGCAAGCCCAGATCCAAAAATATTTTTGAAAAGAAAATCCCCCCAAAATACTTCTAAATAGCACTAACTCACCATAACTCAGTGTAATGGGAATTACCCTCCATGAGTGACCAGATATTCCATTCAGTTCCTGCCCCCAGGGAAAGGCATCCAAACTTCCAATTACAGCAAATAAAACAGGGACTGTACATCTAAATATCATTTTACTATCAAACAGAATCATTTTAAAGCTTTTCTTCTGAAACCTAGCAACCTTCATCAAGAAAGATTGGATTAAAAGAAAGACTAATTGAGAGAGAGAGAAGGGATAGGATGGAGAGTGGATTTGTGAAGGGGAAAGTGGGAGAAGGGAGAGAATTATCATGGTTTATTGTCTATAATTACTGAAAAGTGGGGCTGGAGAGATGGCTTTGCAGTTAAGGCACTTGCCTACAAAGCCAAAGACTCGGGTTCATATTCCCCAGAACCCACTTAAGCCAGATCCACAAGGTGGTGCATATGTCTTGGAGTTCATTATTAGAAAGAAAGGAAAAAGAAAAAGAAAGAAAGGTAGAAGGAAGGAAAGAAAGGAGAGAGAGAAAGGAGAAAGAAAGAGGATTGAATTTTGGCATTTAATTTGTATCTTTAAAAAATATTTTAAAATTTATCTTCAAGCAGAGAAAAAGAGGAGAGGGTGTGCCAGGGCCTCTTGCCACTGCAAATGAACTCCAGATGCATGTGCTACGTTGTGCATCTGGCTTTACGTGGGTACTGAGGAATGGAACTGGGGCCAGCAGTCTTTGCAAGCAAGCACCTTTAACAGTTAAGCCATCTGTCTAGCCCTCCTCTGTATCTTAAAAAATATATATTATTTTATGTACTTATTTGAGAGAGAGAGTGGGCACACCAGGGCCTCTGGCCACTGCATACAAACTTCAGGCGCATGTGCCTCCTTGTGCATCTGTCTTTCTGTGGGCACTGGGGAATCGAACCTGGGTCATTTGGCTTTGCAGGCAAGTATCTTATCTGCTAAGCCATCTCTCCAGCCTACCTGTATATCTTTTTACATGTAACTGACTAAGCCTTATAACAAAATTTTAGCCTTTTTTTCCTAAACATACTTCTAAGTAAAGTTGGCTTCACTAGGTCTATTGAGGGCACCTCTGTTAGTAATGGAGATTCCTTGTCACAAGCTCCTTCCACACCCAACTGGCTATTGACTTTGCTTGGGATTGAATGGATAGCCTTCACTAGGCGTTGCAGTTTTATCTTCATGCTGTTTCCCTTTCTGTTTATTTGCTTGTTTTTGTTTTAAGTGTCGTGCAGTTATTTTAGAATTCTCTTTTTGGAGGAGCTATCAAGAAGTGAACTGAATACTGTCTTGGAGGATATAGAACCATATTTTGGAAAGTGCCTAAGCAGGAGCTTTATGTAGCAATGTTCTGGCCAATAAATCCCACTATGTGCTGCTTACAAGACCCAGGAAAGCCATCAGGGTGGTCAAGGACCTTGGAGCCCAAAAGCCCCTCATGTAGATCCTGCTGGAGTCTGAATGCCTGAGAACCAGGAGTGTCCAAGTCAGAATGTTGATGCTCCAGATACAGAAGCAGGCCAAGTAAGAATTGAGCCTTGCCCTGCCTTTTCTTCTGTTCAGGTCCTCAATGAATTGGCTGGAGTCTACTCATGTTAAAGGAGTAGGACAGCAGCAACCTGCTTTACTTAGCTTACCAAATCAAATGCTGACCACTTCTGAAAGCAACCTCCAGAACTCATATTTAAAGATGTCATGGGGGAACTGGAGAAATGGCTCAGTGGTTGAGGTGCTTGCCTGCAAAGCCTAATGGCCTAAGTTGAATTCCCTAATACCTGCATAAAAGTTAGATACACAAAGTGGTACATGCATCTGAAGTTTTTTACAGTGGCTGCAGACCCTAGTATGCCCATATTCATTCTCTCCTCCTCTCCCACCCCCCTCTCTCCTTGGAAATAAATAAATAAATAATTTAAAGATGTTATGGGGTGAATTGGAGTTTGGAGGATACCAGCTGAGATTGCCAAACTCTTATGTCCCATAATAATTGGAACAGGGACTCATGGACAATGATAACAACAGACAGTTTATTAAGAAGGAGAATGGCACTCCTCAGAATGGAAGTGGCCTAATGAGTTGGACAGGACTGTGACTCAAAAAGTCCCATGCCAAGAGAGTTCTGACCCTTCAGATTATTTACATAATATCCACTGTATCCCACATTTGTATATTGTGTAATTTTTCTATGCATGCTGTATTATTACATGTAGCTTGCTAGTTTCTGTGACACAGGAAGCAGGTCTGTCCCCAGTGAGATGCCAACTAAGCTAAGCTACAGCAGAGGCTCCAGGGAACCCTCAGCATTACTAATACCACCATCAGCCAGCCACCACCAATATTAACCCCCCAAACTTGTGGGGATGATAAGTGCAGTGACTTAACCACTGGAGCTGGGCATGGTGGCACACACCTTTAATCCCAGCACTCTAGAGGTAGAGGTAAGAGTATTGCCATAAGTTCAAGGCCAGCCTGAGACTACATAGTGAATTCAGGCCAGTGTGGGCTAGAGCAAGACCCTACCTTAAAAAAAAAACCCTCTGGGTTTGGGAGATTCTGTATGTAGCAGTGACTAATAAATGCTCAGCCTGATTGAAAGCCATGGGAGGTGCCTGTGAGTTTCAGCAGATGGAGTCCAAATGTCTGCAATACTAGTGCATTCCCCAACAGAAGAATGTTGCCCACTTGAGATAGCCTGATATATATCCAGTTTCATTGAGGGACTCATCAATTCTATTTTTAATAAATATTCACCTGTCATGATTTATATTGTATCCTGTGGGTAGCCAATTCTCCCCTCTCTGAGCTTTTGGCTTGATGTCATATAAGGATGTCTGGGGAGCCATCATACCCTCTCAATTATGATTTATTACTTCATATTACTGTTGGCCAATTGACCATTACCTGTCTCCTCCCCTTGGAGGTCCAAAGAAAGAATGGATGAGTATAACATGAAAACACTGGAATGAAGGTAAAGGAAGACAAAGAAAGTGAGATGAACCCCTCTGTCAGAAATACTTATGGTGGAACAGAAGATCCATTGTAATTGTATAAGGATTTTTAAAATAATCAAGCTGCCTGGCATGATGGTGCACACCTTTAATCCCAACACAGACAAGGACAGCTGCAGGTTGAAGAAGGGAGGAACCATATAAGTGGGAGGCTATGGATGAAAATACGGGTGCAGGAGGGGAAACTTCAAATGTACTTAATGTGCACTCCCTTTGGGGAGAACAGAAGTCAACTAATTATCTAGAGTACACAGCTCTGAGTCTCCTTTCTGAACAGAGGGAAAGAAAGAGGAAGGTAAGAAGAAAGAGAGGGGTGGAAGAATGGAAGAACACAGAGAGAAAAAGAACATGAGAATCTAGACATGATCATGGTGAGATGGTTCTATTCATCACCCAGAGTCGAGAATGAGGATAAACTGAGAAAGTCACTGGCAAGTAAGAAAAATCACCATCCAGTTGTCGATTCACATGGATGGCCCACTGTATATGATGTAGAGACTCTCCTTGGGAGAATACAGTTAGTTAAACAGTACATTCTTTCCATATGAACTTATTTCCTAAAGTATGTTATAATATTAAATGGATATTTAATAAAGCCTACTCCATTCCATGTGGCACACAGTTACACAGCTGAAATGACAAACCATTACAAACGGTCTCTGCCATTGAGAAACTTGGTTTTTATAGGCTGGAGCTATCAATGAATATATCAGCCACCTGGTGAACAGGAAAATAACTGAATTTATGGGGTGGGGGAAGGGCAGTGCAGAGAGCCTAGAAAGGCCATAGAGGAGGTCTCAGATGGAGAGCACATGGACATATATATGGAAAAGTGACACGAATGCTGAGATAGTCAGGACAGGAAGCAGCTATCCCTGCCAGATTCTAGCAAGGAGAAAGTCTTTCCAGGTGAACAGGACGAGAGAAACAAAGGCTATGAGGCTGAAAACAGTTTGGTGCTTGAGAAGGAAATGCAATTAAACATAACATTACAGGGAAGACAAGATGAGAAGAGGTTGGGGAAGTGAACAAGAGATGGGAAGGGCTTTGCAGGCTGTAATTCAAACTTGGGATATCATTAGAAGAAAAGAGAAGCTCATAAAGGGTGAGAAGAAAGATAGCCACATGTACTGTGAAGAGCACATGGTTTATGGGGGGAGAAAGGATTATCTGGTATATGATGAGAAGCAGGTGGACTTGTGAAGATGAGGTTGCTAAAGAAGGGAGATGGTCTGGAACAGAGTATGAACAGGAAATGGAAATCTGTAGAAAGTAGAACTGTATCTTGGAGAAAAAAGTTCCTAGGATTAAATAATTTAAAAGTTAATGAAATATATTCAACAGCATTTCAACAAAAGGGTTTCAGAGTTTTGTTCTCAGTTTGGCTTCCTAAATGAAAAGGCATTGTGGACAGCTACTTTTTTTTTTTTTTTTTTTTTTGAGAGAGAGAGGGAGAGGGAGACAGATAGAGATGGGCGCACCAGCAGCCTCTCAGCTGCTGCGAACGAAATCCAGACGCGTGGGCCCCCTTGTGGTCAAGTGCAGCATTGTGCCCTTGCATCACTTTGCATCTGGCTAAACGTGGGACCTGGAGATTGGAACCGCTGGAGATTGGAACCGGCATTCTTAGGCTTCGGAGGCAGGTGCCTTAACCGTTAAGCCATCTCTCCAGCCCGGAGCCACTTTTTAGGGTCACTGAGGCTGGGTGGTTGTACCTGCCAGGGAACCACTCTACAACCTAGAGCTGTTATGAGAATTCATTAATCAGTAATAAATAAAAGTATTTAAGTCTCTGTGTTTGTATCACTCAGACCAAAGCATGTTCTATAAGAAATGGGTAAACAAGCATTCCATAGTTAAAGAGTTCTATAGGAATCTATATTGTGGGACTTATCAGAGCATTAGGAGAGTCAATGTGTGTGGGAGGCTTCCACAATGTGCTTGTCTTTCTCCCACTTCTTCAGGAAGGAGCTTTTTCTTTCAGACTATGCGGGGACATGTCCCATGGAACCCAGCATGGTAAACACTGTATTACAGAGATGTAGAACATTATTATTGAGATTCCAGAAGATTCTGTTTGAGGATAAAATTCAAAATATTCTAGCAGGGAAATAGGTTACAAATACAATTATCATTGTTTTGGAAAAGAATGATCAATTTAGGGACTTGTCAGGACATGTATGAAGGCTTAGGCACTGATCACAGAATGAAATGAGAAAGGAGATTTAGCTGAGATATCCAGAGAATCATGTATCCTTTAATCCATACAAGACACCTTAGAGGAGGTTTTTATGCTTCCCATTGAGCCCACATGAAACTAGAACAGAAGGGGTAGGACAATTTCCATAATTTCATTCAAGGGAAACCAACAGGTATACCACCACATATTGTCCCACATGACTCTCTCTCTCTCTCTCTCTCTTTCCCTCTCTCTTTCCCTCCCTGTGTGTTGTTTTGTTTTTGGAGATAAAGTCTCTCTATATAGCCCAGGCTAGCATCAAACTGTCCTTCTGCCTCATCCGTCCAAGCACTGGAATTTAAGTGTGCACCACCATGCCTAGCTTATATTATTCTTTTTATTTTATTTTTCTTTTCTTTCTTTCTTTTTTTTCTTTTTTTGTGTTTGCTGTTGTTCTTGGATTTTTTTTGAGGTAGGATCTCATTCTAACCCAGGCTGACCTGTAACTCACTCTGTAGTCCCAGGCTGGCCTCAAACTGTCAGCAATCCTCCTACTTCTGCCTCCTGAGTGCTGGAATTAAAGGGATGTTCCATCACACCTGGCTTGCACTACTATGCCTGGCTACATGATTATTATTTATTTATTTATTTATTTATTAGCAACAGACAGAGAGTTGTAAATATAATAGAAATTTAAAATTAGAATGCATAGCTTCTGAATGAATGAATGAATGTGTGAGGGGGAAATGGTTGTCTAGAGTCTATACAAAACGTGCACTTAAAATTAATGTGTGTATATGAATATATATGTGGCTCACAGCCCTAAGGCTGTAGAAAAAATTCCTTTCTGAACAGTGAGATTTCATTGTGGGGGATGTTCTTCCCCAAGCCCACTGTATTAGATGGCATGGCCAACTTTTACTGTTGAGTGTCCCCCAGAAGAAACACTGAAAGTAATTCGGGAGTTATGCTGTCCCACTGTATTCCCCAAGGACAAAAAGTAGATCAAAAATAATTTAAGGGCTGGAGAGATGGCTTAGCAGTTAAGGCACCTGGTTCCAATCTCTAGGTCCCACGTTTAGCCAGATGCAAAGTGATGCAAGGGTGCAATGCTGCACTTGACCACAAGGGGGCCCACGCATCTGGATTTCATTCACAGCAGCTGAGAGACTGTGGCGCGCCCATTCTCTATCTGTCTCCCTCTCCCTCTCTCTCTGTCTCTCTCTGTCTCTCTCTCCAAAAATAAAAAAAATTAAAAAATAATAATAATTTAAGTTCTGGGCCAGTCCAGGCAGATGTACCTGTAATGTGTTACTTAGTGCTTTCCCCTGAAGAGCTTGATCTGTAGATGACCTGGTGGCCTTGGAAGTAAGAGGGGAAGCCTAACACACAAATCTCATTGTTGGGCAGAGAGACAAGACACAGATCTTTCTGGGGTTTATACTGTCCCAGGAAAATCCCTAATGGCTCTTAGCTTCCTTGCCTTGCAGAACCAGGGGGCTGCAGGCACAGGAAATCTCAGGATCCTGGCCCCAGCATAATGATGGGTGAGTGCCAAGTCACTGTGAACAGATGGAGACTTCTTATTAGAAATTTGTAACTGATATTCTATGCTTCTATGGAACTAACTGACCTCAGCCTCAAGATTTATGTTTATATTTAGAAGTGCTCGATACTGCATTT
Source organism: Orientallactaga sibirica (assembly GCA_036365145.1). NCBI lineage: Eukaryota > Metazoa > Chordata > Mammalia > Rodentia > Dipodidae > Orientallactaga > Orientallactaga sibirica. Next base: position 53,719 of record JAEOAD010000007.1, on the reverse strand, counting down.
GTAAGAAAATTTTGAATAATGCTCAATTCTACCTTCATATTTCTTTTAAAAAATGTGTTTCAGGAAAGTTATAAAAACAAAGTTCTAAAACCAATAAATGATAAAATTATATGCTTATTCTGTGTAAATAGTATGTCAAATCTGGTCTACTCTTTTATAAAAAGGTTATTTCAAAGGTCTTTTGAGGAAAAAAAAACTTAAGTGGTCATATTAAAAGTCTTATGGTAAGGACTTGGTAGTTATGAGATGAACTGACTAGAAAAGATAAACTGGAGAGAAAACTTAACATGTCGGATGTTAAATGTTTGATGAAAAAGATTGTTACAGAGTGGTAACATAGATTGTAGAAAGTATGTAGATGAAGGGATAAGTAAAGTATTAAGATGAAGGTAGGAGTAAGCTTAAACAGAAAGTTAAAGACAAAGTACTTGATCAGATTACAGACTTCTTGAGATATGAAATGACTATTAGCCTAGGACTTACATAACAACAAAGGAAGGCCCTGGCTGGTAGTAGGTTAATATGGTACTCAGGTTGTAAACTTAAAACTTGAACCAGCTGGGCATGGTGGCACACGCCTTTAATCCCAGCACTCAGGAGGCAGAGATTGGAGGATCGCCGTGAGTTCAAGGCCACCCTGAGAATACAGAGTGAATTCCAGGTCAGCCTAAACTCGAGTGAGACCCTACCTCGAAAAACCAAAAAAACAAACAAACAAACAAACAAAAAAAACCTTGAACTTATTGATGTTAATCTGGTCATGATAATGGTTATGAAAGACTGAATTTAGAGTACCCATCCTACTTAGCTAGGTTTCTCTATTTGTCAACCTCTTAACTAAATCTTAAGGTTAAAATTGGCTCATTAGTATTTAATTCTCTTATGGTTATTATATCTAAAACTCTGCCTCAAAAAAAAAGAAATTTCACTTAAAAATTATAAACTAAAAATAAATAAATAAATAAATAAGAATTATAAACTAAGAGCCAGGCATGGTGGTGCACGCCTTTAATCCCAGCACTTGGGAGGCAGAGGTAAGAGGATTACCATGAGTTCAAGACTATCCTGAGACTACATAGTGAATTCCAGGTCAGCCTGGGCTACAGTGAGACCCTATCTTGAAAAACCAAAAAAAAAAAAAAATTATAAACTATAAAAAATTATAAACAAAGTGATTTAAGATGTTTTGTGTATGATTTGGAGATTAAAATATGTCTTTCTGGCTCAGCAGTTAAGCATGCTTGTTTACAAATCCAGATGCTCATAATGGAGCATGCATTTGGAGATTGTTTGCAGTGGCAAGTGACCCTGGCATGTCCATTCCTTCTCTTTCCATGAGACTTATTTTCTTTTTTCATTAGATCATGGCAGTTTAGTCCAGTTCCTCTATTCTTTGGGTATATTAGATATAGCTGAATTAATTTCAGAAACTGACTTATAGATTGGATGGACATCTTATTTAGCTTTTAAACGTGCTGTGCTGGAGGGATTGCTTAGCAGTTAAGGCATTTGCCTGCAAAGCCAAAGGACCCAGGTTTGATTCCCCAGGACCCATGTTTGCCAGATGCACAAGGTGGTGCATGTGTCTGGAGATTGTTTGCAGTGGCTTGAGGCCCTGATGTGCCCATTCTCTCTCTATCTCTTTCTCTCTGTCATATAAATAAATAAATACATAAATACATAAATAAAATGTTTTTTAAAAGTCTTAATCTCAAATATAAAGGTATCCCAATTCTGATGAACTTTAAAAATTGTAAAATTTTTTTGCCTTCATATTTAAGCCAAAAATGTTACTACATAATATACATTTCTTATTTATTTTGAATTCTGTTAGCAGATCTTTTGTTCATAGATTATTCTCTATAGCCTCATGTGCCTTAAATATGTAAACTCTATTTTTTGTTAATATCAGACTTTTCCAGATATCAAAATATTGTAATTTGATTTATACAAAGTCCATGTTTGGCTATCAATAAGCATACATCACCATGCCTGGCTAAAACTCTGTAATTTTAAGATGGTTCTTGTCTTTTTTTCTAACATTTTTTTCATTATGTATTTATTTATTGAGGGGGGAAGAGGCAGAGAGAAAGGGCAAATGGGCACGCCAGGGCCTCTAGCCACTGCAAACGAACTCCAGGCACATGTGCACCCTTGTGCATCTGGCTTATGTGGGTCCTGGGGAATTGAATCTGGGTCCTTAGGCTTCACAGGCAAACATCTTAACCACTACGCCATTTTCCCAGCCCAGTTCTTGTATTGTTCATGCTGGTTTTCCTGAGTGATTAACACTGTGGTTATAATCTAAGTCTTATAAAAAGTGACTTATTGTAATGTTGATCTTAGGAAAACTGAGGAAGCTGTCCATTTCTTAGGAAAACCCACTGTATACAAACAATGTTAATATAGTTTGTCTAAGCTTCATATAATAGTCATAAATATTTCTTCAGTTAAACCTTAAAATTGTTCAATGGTAAAAGGTACTTGTTTAAGAAATTACTAAGTGTCTGTCATATTGTCTCTAATGTATGTTAAAATTGGGCTTGCTTGACTTAACAAAGATCAGATTTTATTTTATTCTTTTTAAAAATTTTTAAAATTTTTATTATTTATTCTATTACTTATGCTCATAATGTGAATACATTCATGTTGGTGCCTTTGATAGCCTCCTCCTTGTCTTCCCCCCTCTGAAGGGACCTTCCTGATTGGGGAATGTGGATTGTGCATTGTGGGGGTTGCCATCAGTTATGTGGAAGAGGGAATGTTTCTGGGCATAATGACCCAACTTGTGGCTCTAACCATCTTTCCACCCACTCTTCCGTGAATTTCCCTGAGCCATGTTGGGTTCATTTTAGGACTACTTCAGTGATGAGGTCTTGGGAGCCTCTGGATATCTCTGGATATCTGGTTTAGTAGGAGTTGAGTGTCTTCTATGTCTGTCTCCTTCAGCCTTGTGCTGGTGTCAGGTTCACCGAGAAAGCTGCACTCTTGCCCATTTCCCCAATTACTCTATGGTTTTAGCTGGGGCCCTGGTGAGGTGTGATAGGCTGATCCTCTCCTCAGGTTTGGCATCCATCTGAAAAAGAGAAGCAAATTCTCCAACAGGGAAGAAGTCAGCACTGGATAGATGGGATAACCATTATTATTTTAGAGAGAATTTTATATGTGTAGGCCCTCTTGTAGCCCACAATTGGTGGGAGCTTTATATTGGAGAGCAGGCTTATTTTTTTGACATGGTTTTGACTTGTTTCCTACTTCCAGCTATGAGTTCCATTCCACTGAGCAGATCTGTCAGCCAAATCAAGAGCAGTTGGATACCCACCATGGCTGTGTGCCACTATTGCACTTGTGTGAGCATCACATCAGGTTGTTTACTGCTGAGTAGCTTAGACTATGATTTGCTTGGACAGATGTTGGTCATTTTCCCCCAGTCACTCATGTAGCACCTTCTGGCACTAGACAAGCTAACTGTCTGGGGACTGACTCTCTTCCAGATTCCAGCCAGGTCTCTCCATGTTACGTACCAATAGCATATGGTGTTGTAGGCAATAGGGTGAGGATTTGCCAAGGTGAATGAAGATGCACTAGAAGACACACACAATCACTGAGAAGCAGTGCATGCTGATGCTGTGAGCTCAAACTCCCCAATCCACAGCCCTGGACTCCCAAGGGCTTCCCCTCTGCTGACACCTTTCATCATGATCACTAAATACATGTACAACCTACCCTAAATAAATACATAGCTAAATAGATAAAGTTAAAGAGAGTTAACTTATAGTCTAAATTCACACCACTGGCCAGACATGGTTGTGAATACCTATAATTCCAGCATGTAGGAGGATGAGCTGACAGAAGAGGATTGTCATGTGTTCAAAGCCAGCCTAGGCCACACAGTAAAATCCTGCCTCAAATAACAATAGAAAAAATAGATGGGTATGGTGGTGCATGCCTTTAATCCCAGCACTTGGGAGGCAGAGGTAGGAAGATTGCTGTGTGTTTGATGCCAACCTTAGACCACATCGTGAATTCCAGGTCAGCCTGGACTAGAGTGAAACCCTACCTCAAAAAACCAGAAAATAACATATAAAAAACAAAGAAATACCTCTATTAACTAAGTCATCATTTACATTGTGCTATCTGCCAAGTTAACCTGATATTTCTTAAGTTTTATTTCTGTTCTTCTTACTTTTAGTGCTGGTAAAGAAAATAAATCTTCTATTGTTGGGTGTGGTGGCACACGCCTTTAATCCTAGCACTTGAGAGGCAGAGATAGGAAGATCATTGTGAGTTTGAGACCACCCTGAGACTACATAGTGAATTCCAGGTCAACCTGGGCTAGAGAGAGACCCTACCTCAAAAAATCCAAATATATATCTCCATATATATATATGTATATATATAACTTTTATGTCTGAACAATCAGGGGTACCTGCCAAAAGCTGTTACTGACAATTAAAATATTATCAAAGCTGGGCGTAGTGGTGCATGCCTTTAATCCCAGCACTTGTGCAGCAGAGCTAGGAGGACAGCTAAGAGTTTGAGGCCACCCTAAGACTACATAGTGAATATTCCAGGTCAGCCTGGGCTACAGTGAGACCCAACCTCGAAAAACCAAACATTATCAAATGGCCAGGATATGATATAGAAAAGATGGGAATGGCTCAAATTTCAAAACACATAATCCAGATGCACAAGGGGACACATGCATCTGGAGTTTGTTTGCAGCAGCTGAATGCCCTGCATGCTCATTCTCAATCTCTCTCTCTCTCTCTCCCCCTCTTTCTCTGTCAAATAATAAATAAATAAAAAGAAAAAATGCAGATCACACCAGGAAAGCCAGTGTCTTGAGAAGGTGTCTGGGGAGATATCAAGGCTTACAGGATCAAGTCTCTCAGGGAAAGCTCTAATGCTCTGCACAGCAGGAGGGAGGGAGGTGCTGCAAACACATAGCTTTCATTGCAAGCAGACAGCAACATGGAGTTGATCAGGGTGGGTCCCCAACATTCATTCTTCCTGCTATGGCAAGCTAATTCCCATTAGATTCCCTTTAAGAATAACTGAAGGGGGGCTGGAGAGACAGCTTGGTGGTTAAGGCGTCTGCCTGCTAAGCCCAAGAACACCTGTTCAACTCTCCAGGTCCCACTTCCACCAGACATAAAGTGATGCAAGGGCACAATGCCACACTTGTCCACAAGGGGATGCACACATCTGGAGTTCATTCACAGCAGCTGAGAGGCTGCTGGTGCACCCATTCTCTCTCTCTCTCTCTCTCTCTCTCTCTCTCTCTCTCTCTCTTGGTTTTTCAAGGTAGGGTCTCACTCTAGCTCAGGCTGACCTGGAATTAACTATGTCATCTCAGAGTGGCCTCAAACTCATGGTGATCCTCCTATCTCTGCCTCCCAAGTGCTGGGATTAAAGGCATGTGCCACCACACCTGGCTGGCACACCCATACTCTCTCTGTGTGTCTCAAAAAAAAAAAAGAATAACTAAAGGGGCCAGGATGTGGTGGTGCACACCTTTAATCCCAGCAATAGGGAGGGCAGAGGTAGGAGGATGGCTGTGAGTTTGAGACCGTCCTGGGACTACAGAGTGAGTGCCAGGTCAGCCTGGGCTAGAATAAGACCCTAACTCGAAACTAAACAAACAACCCACAACAAAACAAGAATAGTCAAGGGATGGGAAGAGACATGAAGAGAGAACAATATTCAAACATGCCTTTGCCCCTTCTAACACCAGTTGGAAAATTAAGCAAATTCATGTTTATGTAAAAAAAAATCTTTTAGGACTACTGAGGCACTTTAGGATGACTGAGCCCCCAAAAGTAAATATCAGGAATGTCATCAAGCCTGTGCTAGCAGTCCCCATGTTACTACAGACCAGAGAAGTCTTCTCCTTAGCTTTTGCCTAAAGGAGCTCTCCAGATCATAAACAACCTCAGCCCCTCCCTGTATACCTTTCCTAGAATTGCAATTCCAGGAAGGTTTACATTTGGTACTAGCATTGTGGATACCCAGCCCTAAAACTTAGCATCATGGCAGGTTAGCTCAGTCCCCATTCCAAATCCATCAGTGACCCCAATTTGGGTCACAGGACAGGCTTTACCCCCTTCCATATGTCAGGAGCTCTTCATACTTTCTCCATGTTCCTTCTCATAATAGAATAAAGTCTTTCTAACTAACCCTTACCCTATGACCTGTGAATTTCACTTCTTTAAATTCCTAAGACAAGAATCTGGGGATGCCACAAATTCATAGGTGCAAAAGCACTCATCAGATATAAACAACTTGCTCATTCTATTGCCATACTCAGATGGGTACACACACACAACATTGACAATATGCACACACATATCAACACTGTGAATTCTCAGTCTTATGTTTGCCTTTCAATTACTCACACACAATCACTGGGAGGAAGCCACTAATCCTGGGTTTTATCCTGAGTTGAGGCCCCTAGAATATGAGTGGAACTACTAACCCTGCTGAGAGTGACAGTGTTAAGCCATATCTTAGTACTGTCACTGCTCACAGTTCCACCAAAGTCCAACCAGGTGAACCAATCAGTTTACCGGTTGATTTACAGAGTACAAGTGGTGTGTGATTTACAGGAGTGTGTGGGTGACCCCAAAACAGCTGCATTACTGCAAGGTCCACCACATCAGGGATGATAGAAAAACTGGACCACGCCATCTACTTAGCAGCCCAGGAAGGACTAATGGCTACAATTCCACGGAAGGGGCCTATGACCCTCCCGCTCCTTTTACCAGGCAGTGTTAATAATAGCTGCATTACCAATTACATAGACCTGGTTATCTATTACTGCATAGCTCTGCTCCATTATTATTATTATTATTATTATTATTATTATTATTATTTTGTTTTTCGAGATAGGGTCTCACTCTAGTTCAAGCCTACCTCGAACTCACAGTGATTCTCCTACGTTTGTCTCCCAAGTGCTGGGATTAAAGGCATGCGCCACCACACCTGGCTTCAATTAGTTGTTTTAAAAAAATTTTTAAACCTATTTATTTAACAGAGAAAGAGGGAGAGAGAATAGGTACACCAGGGCCTCCAGCCACTGCAAACCAACTCCAGGATGCATGTGCCCCCTTGAGCATCTGGCTAACGTGGGTCCTGGGGAATAAAACCTAGGTCCTTTGGCTTTGCAGGCAAACACCTTAACCACTAAGCAATCCCTCCAGCCCTCTGCTCCATTACTTCGACAGGCCTACTAGGAGAAGGCATGCTCTACTGGCATCAGGTTATATCTGGAGGAAAACACCTCCCTACCACATTGTTTTTTTTTTTTTCTCCTGGTAGGGTCTCCATCTAGCCTAGGGTGACCTGGAATTCCCTATACACGATGTAGTCTCAGGCTGACCTTGAATTCACAATGATCCTCCCACCTTTGCCTCCTGAGGGCTGGGATTAAAGGCGTGTGCCATCATGCCCAGCCCTACCTCATTCTTGAACATCTTTGTGATCTATGTATAGCAAACTTACTTTAATTTTTTTAAAAAAGTTATTGGGGCTGGAGAGATGGCTTAGCAGTTAAGGCACATGCCTGTGAAGCCTAAGGACCCTGGTGCAATTCTCCAGGCCCCACGTAAGACAGATGCACATGGTGGAGAATGCATCTGGAGTTTGTTTGCGGTGGCTAGAAGCCCTGGTGCGCCCATTCTCTTTCTCTCTCCCATAAATAAATACATAAATAAATTATTAAATATAATATTGGGCTGGAACCCTATGGTTCTATTATAAATTTTTTTTTTTTTAGTTTTCCAAGGTAGGGTCTCACTGTAGCTTAGGCTGACCTGGAATTCACTGTGGAGTCTCAGGGTGGCCTGGAACTCACAGCGATCCTCCTACCTCTGCCTCCCGAGTGCTGGGATTAAAGGCACAAGCCACAACATCTGGACCATAAAATCTTTATATAAGGAAATGAGTAGCTCTCCAGCCCTACTTTAAGTTTTAAAAAAAAGTTATTGGGGGCTGGAGAGATGGCTTAGCGGTTAAGGTGCATGCCTGAGAAGCCCAAGGACCCTGGTTCAATTCTCCAGGCCCCATGTAAACCAGATGCACATGGTGGCAAATGCATCTGGAGTTCATTTACAGTAGCTAGAGGCCCTGGTGGGCCCATTCTCTCTCTTTCTCTCTCCCTCTAATAAATAAATAAAATATTGGGCTGGAGAGATAGCTTTGCATTTAAGGCACTTGCCTGTAAAGTCTTAAGGACCCAGGTTCAATTCCCCAGTAACCACATAGAGCCAGATGCACATGGTGGCACTCACATCTAGGGTTTATTTGCAGTGGCTGGAGGCCCTGCCACACCTATTCTGTCTTACTGCCTCTTTCTCAAATAAATAAATAAAAATAAAATATTTAAATTAAAAAAATGTTATCCACTTTTGCTTCAGTTATCTGTTTCCTTATATGTAAGTCTGTCCAGTATCCTTATAAATAACCCTATGGTTCCATTATAACATTTTTTTTTTTTTTTTTGGTTTTCCAAGGTCAGCTTAGGCTGACCTGGAATTCACTATGGAATCTCAGGGTGGCTTGGAACCCAAGGTGATCCTCCTACCTGTGCCTCCCCAGGGCTGGGATTAAAGGTGTGCACCACCTGCCCGGCCCATAAAATCTTTTTATAAGGAAATTAGTAGCTCACCTCCTTCAAACAAGTAACTCCAATAGCCCCCAGTCAGTGATGCAACTGCTGCTGAAGAATTTGGAGGCATTCTTCTCCTGAGGCCCACACCTGACTCTCCTCAATCATCTTTCCATTGTCCTAATGCAGACTCACTAATTCCATTCAGCTGCACCTGAGTGGAAGGCCTTCAGAGAGCAAAGCTGGGGACACTGAGATGTGTTCCCACTGCCAGTGACATTTTCAATATAAGTCACATTTTGGCATTAGCCATCTGATATGTTGCTAAAACAAGGCAATTTAGTTTATTGTCCTTGAATAGATCGGTGAAGGGGTCAATTAGGCATTCACCCTAACCTGGGCATGGTGACAATATCAGAACCCAAGCAGACCTTTGAGAAAACTGTTAAGCAGCCCAAGGATTCCTGCTTCCTAATATCCGTGAGTGCAAAACAATTTCCTCCACTCAGCACCATTTGACTTTTTTTTTTTTTTTTTTTTTTTTTTTTTTTTTTTTGCAAGGTAGGGTCTCACTCTGGTCCAGGCTGACCTGGAATTAACTATGTAGTCTCAGGGTGGCCTCGAACTCTTGGCGATCCTCCTACCTCTGCCTCCCGAGTGCTGGGATTAAAGGCGTGCGCCACCACGCCCGGCTTCCATTTGACATTTTAAAATCTTTTTTTTGTTTTGTTTTTGGTTTTTCAAGGTAGGGTCTCACTCTAGCTCATGGCCGCCCGGGGTGGCGGAGGTGGGAGGATCGCCATGAGTTCGAGGCCACCCTGAGACTACAGAGCGAATTCTAGGTCAGCTTGAGCAAGAATGAGACCCTACCTTGAAAAACCAAAAACCAAAACAAAACAAAACAAAACAGAGTGTGCCACCACGCTAATACTTAAAATCATTTTTAAGAAGCCCCCAGTCAGATGCACAAGGGGGCACATGAATCTGGAGTTCATCTACAGTGGCCGGAGGCTCTGGGACACCCAATTTCTTCCTCTATCTCTCCCCCCCTCTCTGTGTGCCTGTTTCTCTCTCTCAAATAAATAAATAAATATTTTTTAAATAAAAGGAGCCCCAGGGGTAGACTGAAGAGATTGCTTAGTGATTAAGGCACTTGGCTGCGAAGGCAAAGGAGCCCGGTTTGTTTCCCAGGACTGATGGGCATGCATATAGAGTTTGTTAGCAGTGGCTGGAAGCCCTTGTGTGCCCATTTTCTCTCTCATTCTGCCTCTTTTCCTCCCTTAAATAATAAAAATAAAAGCCCCCAGAGCTTTTCCTTAAACCCGGTGGCACTGGACACTCACAGGACAGGAACTCCTTGAACTTTCTCTTCTCTCTTCTCTTTCTGCAGTATTTTTTTCCAGGACCTCCATGGTGGGCTCTCCAGCCACGTGGGTGCCTTTCCTTGGTTGTATAGTTTCCTCAATAGATATAATAATTTAATAATAAAAAACTTAAGCTGGTTGTGGTGGTGCACGCCTTTAATTCCAGCACTCGGTAGGCAGAGGTAGGAGGATCACTGTGAGTTCAAGGACAGCCTGAAACTACAGAGTGAGTTCCAGGTCTGCCTGGGCTAGAGTGAGATCCTACCTTAAAGAGAGAAAGGGGGTGGGGTGATACAAAAATGGTGGGACACACCTTTAATCCCAGCAGGCTGACCTGGAATTAACTATGGCAGGGTGGCCTCGAGGCGATCCTCCTGCCTCTGCCTCCCGAGTGCTGGGATTAAAGTGCGCCACCATCCAGTTTAATCCCAGCACTCAGTTCAAGGCCACCCTGAGACTACAGAGTGAACTCCAGGTCAGCCTGAACTAGAGTGAGACCCTACCTCGAAAAAAAAAAAGATAAGAAAGAGAGAGAGAAAGAAAGAAAGAAAGAAAGAAAGAAAGAAAGAAAGAAAGAAAGAAAGACAAACTAAAAAAAAAATCCATGGGTACCCAAGTACTGGATGTGGTGACACACCTGTGATCCCAGTGAGGAGGAGTCAGGTAGCTTTGTTAGGTTAGTTTAGGGTGACTGGGCACGAAAGTAAAACAGCAGAAATGTCTTTAAATCTGCCCTTTCAATCTCCACTTTTCTAGAGATCAGAGAAGGATCTCTCCTCTCCTTATCTCTTGATTGAAGGAGTTCCCTAGACCTATTTTTCTTTTTATTATTATTATTTTTTTATTGACAACTTCTATACTTACAAAAAAACCCTGATATTTACCTCCCCTCCCCCCATTCCCCTTTAGAACTCCAATCTCCATCATATCCCCTCCCTCTCTCCATTAGTCTCTCTTTTGATGTCATCATCTTTTTCTTCTATTTTGAGGGTCTTGCGGAGGTATTGCTAGGCACTGCAAGGTCATGGATATCGAGGTCAATTTCTGTCTGGGCAGCTGCATTGTAAGAACTCATACCCTTCCTTTGGCTCTTCCATTCTATCCGCCCCCTCTTCAGCAATGGTCCCTGAGCCTTGGAGGGTGTGACAGAGGTGTTTCAGTGCTGGGCACTCCTCCTTCCCTTCTTCTCAGCACTACGTTGCCTTTTGGGTCATCCCAGTGGTCATCGCCATCTGAAAAGAGAAGCTTCTCTAACCAGAAGTGAGAGTAGCATTAATATGTGAATATGTAGCCGGGCATGGTGGTGCACGCCTTTAATCCCAGCACTCAGGAGGCAGAGGTAGGAGGATCGCCGAGAGTTCGAGGCCACCCTGAGACTACATAGTTAATTCCAGGTCAGCCTGGACCAGAGTGAGACCCTACCTCGAAAAACCAAAATATATATATGAATATGAACATTAAGTGTAGTACTTTCAGGGTAGGTTGGTAGGAATAATATATACATTTAGTCAGACAAGAGCAGGCTTTATACCCCTAAGGCTCATGACTTCACCTACCATAGACTTTTGCTTAGGTTTTTCAGTACCAGGTATGTATTCCTTCCTGTAGAGAGGGCCTTCAGTCCAATTATGGAGCAGTTGATTACCCCAAGAGTAGACATGCCACTATTGCGCCCATTCAGTCCTTGGGCCTGTCTGGCCAAACTTGAATATTCAGTGTCCACTGTTTTCACTGCTGATGACTTCTCCTATTTTTCCACAAACAACCTGTGCCCCTCCTGGGAGGGAGTTCCCCTTTCCAAAGAATTTAAACCTGATTCTGGTATTGTGGTTGGTTAAGCATGGCCCTAAAAGCTGGCTTCATGGCTGGCCTCTTCCTGAGCCAGCCTCACTCTGGCCTACCTACTTATCTTTTTTCCTGGCTGTTCATCTCTCCTGAGCTTCCAGGTCCTGGTAAGATTCCCCTACTCCCACATGTCAGTTCTCTGTACTTTCTTCTCTTTCCTCTTTAAATCCCCTTTTATTTATTTATTTATTTATTTATTTATTTATTTATTTATTTAAGCAACAGAGAGAAAGAAGCAGATAGAGAATGGGTGCACCAGGGCCTCCAGCCACTGCAAACGAACTCCAGATGCATGCACCACTTTACGCATCTGGCTTACGTGGGTCCTGGGGAATTGAGTCTCAAACCAGGGTCCTTAGGCTTCACAGGCAAATGCTTAACAGCTAAGCCATCTCTCCAACACTCTATATCCCTTTTTCATGCTTAGCACATGGAGTCTTGGGACACATGGGTATATCCATTTTCCCTTCCTTGGTTCATGGATTCTCCCTCTCCCTCATTTATTCCTAACAGAATTGTAATGGTGAATAAATCATCCTTCTCAGTCTGGCTTATCTAATTCTTTAGTTAAAAACAGGTGCTGGGAGCTGGGCATGGTGGTGCATGCCTTTAATCCCAGCACTTGGGAGGCAGAGGTAAGAGGCGCTCCATGAGTTCAAGGCTACCCTGAGAATACAGAGTGAATTCCAGGTCAGCCTGGGCTAGAGTGAGACCCTACCTCGGAAAACAAAAACAAACAAAAACCTGCACCAGTGCCATGGGGAGATACACAGAATGTGCTGAAGCAGGTTTCTAGAGCTTCTAAGAACTCACTATTAGAACAGACTTAACACATGGCCACTGATGCCCAGGGAATTGTGCAGAAGAGAAGGGGGAAGAGGCAGAGGGTGTGCGGCAATGTGCAGAGGCCTTGACTTCCTCCACTGACAGACTGCTGCTCCCACAACTCGTACCCCATAACCCCATAGTGAATACCCCCCCCATGCCACAGGGATAGACCCTCTGCAGGATGGTGGCAGGCATAGGGGAAGGATGGTGCCAACATAGGATGTGTCCTTACAACATTTCTACTGAAATCCAATCAAGAAATATTAAGTAAGCCAGGCGTGGTGGTGTACGCCTTGAATCCCAGCACTCAGGAGGCTGAGGTGGGAGGATTGCTGTGAGTTTGAGGCCACCCTGACACTACAGAGTAAATTCCAGGTCAGCCCCTACCTCGAAAAACCAATAAATAAATAAATAAAAATTAAAGAAAATTTCCACTGTGATTGGGGTTCAATCTATGGATAGGAATCCCCTGGTCCCATGTCAGCATTGACAAATAAACACTGCCACTCCATGTCAGTGTTGGAGTCCTGCCTCTCTGTCAAGAATCCTGCACAGACATCCCTGTGGGCTTAAGGAAAGTTGATGGATTCTCATCTTCAGTGACAGTGATGATCCAGTAAAGTAAATGAACTCAAATCTCCTCTCATTTTTTTTTATTTTTATTTTATTTATTTATTTATTTATTTATTTATTTATTTATTTATTTATTTGAGACAGAGGGAAAGAGAGGGGGGAGAGTGAAAATGGGTGCACCAGGGCTCTAGCTGCTGCAAACAAACTCCAGATGCGTGTGCCACATTGTGCATCTGGCTTATGCGGGACCTGGAGAATCAAACCAGGGTCCTTAGGCTTCGCAGGCAAACATCTTAACTACTAAGCCATCCCTGTAGCCTTTTTTTTTTTTTTTTTTTTTTTTTTTTTTTTTTTTTTTTTTTTTTCAAGGTAGAGTCTCACTCTAGCCCAGGCTGACCTGGAATTCACTATGTCATCTCAGGTTGGCCTTGAACTCACGGCGATCCTCCCACCTCAGCCTCCTGAGTGCTGGGATTCAAGGCATGTGCCTCCATGCCAGGCCTCGCCTAACAATTTTTTAAATATTTTATTTATTTATTTATTTTTAACTTGAGAGAGACAGACAGAGAGAAACAGAGAGAGAATATGCACGTCAGCGACCTCTAAGCTGCTGTTAACGAAATCCAGATGCGTGCGCCCCATTTTGGGCATGCACTGCATTGTGTGCTTGCATCACTTTTGCGTCTGCCTAAATGTGGGACCGTGAGTTTCGAATGGGCGTTCTTAGGCTTTGCAGGCAGGCACCTTAACCGCTAAGCCATCTCTCCAGCCCTCGCCTAACAATTTTGTTTGTTTGTTTTGAAGCAGGGTCTCACCCTATCCCAGCTGACTTTGAACTCCTGGTGATCTTCGTCCCTCAGCCTTACATACATCGTCCCAGTTGGGGTGTGTTATTCCTATGGAAACACATCCTGCAGAGCCTGTTCACTCATATTTCATGCACCCTAGTTACTGCAGGCTTTAAACTTCTTCTTTTTTCTAAGATTTTGTATTTATTTATTTATTTTTGTTTTGTTTTTTGAGGTAGGGTCTTACTCTGGCTCAGGCCGACCTAGAGTTCACTCTGTATTCTCAGGGTGGCCTTGAACTCACAGCTATCCTCCTACCTCTGCCTCCCGAGTGCTGGGATCAAGGCATGCTCCACCATGCCCGGCAGGCTTTAAACTTCTAACTGATGGGGTGAATTTTAAGATATTGTTCCATTTCAAAATAAGATTCAGTCTAGCACCTGATCCCTGATTAAGCAGTGTATTTCCACCCAATCAATCTGACAACTTTTAACTGTAAAATGAAGATTCTCTCGCCTAGTGCAAAGGCAAGGTCCAGCGGAAAGCAGACACCAGCAAGATCCAGGGACTCTCAGTGTGGAAACAACAACGAGGCCCCCGCAAAGCACGTGAGGCAGGTTCTCTCTCTCCCCCCATTAGGAATACCTGCAACCTTTTCATTTTATCTGTGATTTGATCTGTGATATGATCAAGAATGATTATCATAAATCAATGGAGCTGAGAAAACATTTGGTTGAGGGCGGGGGGATCACAACTGTAAAAAGCGTAAGAAGCAGGGCTGGAGGGATGGCTTAGCAGTTAAGGCCTTTGCCTGCGAAGTCTAAGGACCCAGGTTCGATTCCCCAGGACCCACGTTAGTCATATGCACAAGGGAGCACATGCATCTGGAGTTTGTTTGCAGTGGCTGTAGGCCCTGGTGCACCCATTCTCTCTCTCTCCCTCCCTCACTCCCTCTTTCTCTGTCAAATAAATAAATATAAAAAAAAAATAAGTGTAAGGAGCATTCCTCTAGCTCATGAACGAAGGTGGCCTGTTGCTGTGTGGGTCATGCAGAAAATATGGTAAATGCATTATGCCCCTGGCAATCCCTAGGCCTTGTATGGAGAGGAACTGGCAGCAAGCTTTCAGGGGTCCCCCATCTTAGTGAAGTGTTGCCTGGGGAACAATCCATGAAGCACACAGTATATTGTGCCCATCCCAGCCTTTGCTTGTGAGCTTCTAAAAAAAAAAAAAAAAACCTTTTGGGGATGGAGAGATGGCTTAGTGGTTAAGCACTTGCCTGTGAAGCCTAAGGACCCTGGTTTGAGACTCAATTCCCCAGGACCCACGTAAGCCAGATGGACAAGGTGGTGCATGCATCTGGAGTTTGTTTGCAGTGACTGGAAGCCCTGGTACACCGGTTCTCTCTTTCTCTCTCTGCCTCTTTCTCTCTCTGCCTGTTGCTAATAAACAAAAAAAAAAATATTTTTTCGTTTTCTTTTTAAAAAATCTTTATTTTTTATGTATTTGAGAGAGAGACAGAGAGAGGGGCATATGGGCATGCCAGAGCCTCCAGCCACTGCAAACGAACTCCAGAAGCATGCGCCACCTTGTGCATCTGGTTTACATGGGTCCTGGGGAATCGAACTGGGGTCCTTAGGCTTTACAGGCAAGCACCTTAACTGCTAAGCAATTTCTCCAGCCATTCTGAGCTTCTTTTGTGTGTGTTCAGTAGGTCCTACAAGCCACCAGTGTATGTGAGGATGTGGAATCATTTCCAGCTGGGCCTGAAACTTAGCACCGTATGTTGGGTGGTATCCAGCTCTGAGCTCTCTTTCTTTCTTCTTCATTTTTAAAAATATGTTTATATATTTTAATTTTTTTTTTTTGGAGAGAGAGAGGGAGAGGAAGACAGATAGAGATGGGCACGCCAGCAGCCACTCAGCTGCTGCAAACAAAATCCTGATGCGTGCGCCCCCTTGTGGTCAAGTGCGGCATTGTGCCCTTGCATCACTTTGCATCTGGCTAAACGTGGGACCTGGAGATTGGAACCAGTGTTCTTAGGCTTAGGAGGCAGGCGCCTTAACCGCTAAGCTATCTCTCCAGCCCCTATATATTTTAATTTTACATTCATGTTGGTGCCTTCGTTAGCCTCCTCCCTGTCCTCCCCACTCTGAAGGGACCCTCCTCATTGGGGAATGTGGGTCATGCATTGTGTGTGGGGGGAGCCAACAGTTATGGGGAAAAGGCAGTGTTTCTGTGCATAATGACCCAACTTGTGGCTCTAGCACTCTTTCCACCCCATCTTCCACATATTTCTCTGCAGCTCTGACCTTTCTGGCCTCCAGGTAAAGCAGGGTGCATACTCACCACTTCCAGGAAGTTCTTCCTTTTCTTCCTTATCCTCCCTCTGACCCCCTACCCCAGATTGAGAGCTGAGGATAAAGCTGCCAGGAATTGGGAGTCTGGGCCTTTGAAGGAAGAGGGCTCTGCTCCTAAATGCTGCTCTCATGTGTTAGACTTAGAGAGGCCCCTCTGGTCAGTAAAGGACAGTTGGGCAGAGCATACCTGTGACCTGCCTGTTGTTTTCCTAGCACGGCTGTAACAAAGTACCACCATCCTCATCTGTTCAAATAGAAATGTGCATGGTGGTGCACACCTCTAATCCCGGCAGAGGCAGGAGGATTGCTGTGAGTTCAAGGCCACCCTGAGGTGACACAGTGAATTCCAGGTCAGCCTGGGCTACAGTGAGACCCTATCTTGAAAAAAAACCAATAAAATAAAATAAAATAAAATAAAATAAAATAAAATAAAATAAAATAAAATAAAATATAAAAAATTAAAAAAGAATAGAAATGTGCTCTCTCCTAGCCGTGGGGTTCAAGATGTCAGCAGTGCCTTGCTATGTCTAGATTTAGTAGGGAAGGCTATGCTCCAGGCCATGTTCCCACTGCTGTATTTTCTCAGCCTATGCCAGCAGAGCCCCAGTGTCCACAGGTCATCTTCCTAGTGTGTTTCTGTGCCTGCATCTTCCTCTTCACTTATTAGGCCACAAGACCATGTGAGTTTTCTTCTGTAGCTTTTACAACTTCCATGTGTAAGTTCTTTTTTTAAAATTTATTTTATTTATTTAAGAAAGTGAAAAAGAAGCAGAGAGAGAGGGAGAGCATGTACATGCCAGGACCTTCAGCCACTGAAAACTAACTGCAGAAGCATGTGCCATCCTGTACATCTGGCTTTCGTGGGTCCTGTGGAATTGAACCTAGGTCCTTTGGCTTTTCAGGCAAGCACCTTAACCACTAAGCCATCCCCCCAGCTCATGTATATGTTTTGATTTGGGTTTCTTTGTGGCTAGTTTATTTTTCTTAAGTTTATTCATTTATTTATTAATTTGAGAGAGAGAGAGAGACAGAGAGAACAGGCACACCAGGGCCCCCAGCCTCTGCAAACGAACTCCAGACACATGTGCCACCTTGTGCATCTTGCTTATGTGGGTCCTGTGGAATCTAACCTGGGTCCTTTGGCTTTGCAGGCAAGCGCCTTCACCACTAAGCCATCCCTCCAGCCCTTTAGTTTTTCTGAGGTCGGTGTCACTGTAGCCCAGGCTGACTTGGAATTCACTCTGTAGTCTCAAGGTGGCCTTGAACTCACGGCAATCCTCCTACCTCTGTCTCCTGAGTGCTGGGATTAAAGGCGTGCACAACCACGCCTAGTTCTGGCTAGTTTTTAAAAGAATTGTTCTGAAGCTTTTTTTTTTTTTAAACTTTTTATTTTATCTTATTTTTTGGAGAGAGACACAGAGAGAGACAGAGACAGAGACACAGAGAGAGAGAGAGAGGGAGGGAGGGAGAGGGAGGAAGACAGATGGGCGCGCGAGCAGTGTCTCAGCTGCTGCGAACGAAAACCAGATGTGCGTGCCCCCTTGTGGCCAAGTGCGGCATTGCGCCCTTGCGTCACTTTGCATCTGGCTAAACGTGGGACCTGGAGATTGGAACCGCTGGAGATTGGAACCAGTGTTCTTAGGGTTAGGAGGCAGGCGCCTTAACCCCTAAGCCCATGTTCTGAAGCTTTTTGTGGTCAGACTTTTCTCTGCATTTCTTGTGTCTCTGCAATAAGTTGACTTCATGGAGTTGGGTCTGTATGGGGACTTTCTATTCCATTTAATTAGTAACGTAATTTTCCCAACCCTACCCTCTCTGCATCACTGTGGCTTGCCATTTGGAATCAAATGTGCAGGATTTTGAAGAGTTTTCTTCAGTCTCATGCCATCTCTCCTAGGTTTCTGTTGGATTTTTATTGACATTCTGCTGAGCCTATAGATCAAGTTAGAAAGACCATGGTAACAATAGTCATTGTGCTGCGGAAGAACAAGGGTGTATCAACATTTATTTTTCATTTATTTATTTATTTATTTTAATTTTTTTGTTGTTGTTGTTTTTTGTTTTTTTTTTGAGGTAGGGTCTCACTCCAGCCCAGGCTGACCTGGAATTAACTATGTAGTCTCAGGGTGGCCTCGAACTCATGGCGATCCTCCTACCTCTGCCTCCCGAGTGCTGGGATTAAAGGCGTGCGCCACCACGCCCGGCTATTTTAATTTTTTGAGAGAGACAGAGAATGGGTGCGCCAGGGCAATGAGTTCAAATCCAGCAGGAAACACACGGTCATGAGTTCGAATCCAGCTAGAGACCCACAGACATGAGTTCAAGTCCAGCCAGAGCCGTAAGGCCGCGAGTTCAAATCCAGCCAAAGACACACAGCCAGTGACTTCAAATTATGCCAGAGACACACGGTCGTGAGTTCAAATACAGGGACCCACAGACATGAGTTCAAATCCAGCCAGAGGAGGCATGGCTGTGAGTTAGAATCCAGCTGGCCGCGCGTGTGGCAGCCTCCCTCCCTTCGCTGTGACATGCACACACACGTGTGCACATGTGTGCATGTGGACTTGGGGTCTGGCAAGGTGGCTCAGCGGTTAGGGTGCCTGATCGCAGAGCCCGACGACCTGGGTTCGAATCCCCAGGTCCCACGTGCAGAAAGCGGTGTCCCTGTGTCCTGTTCTCTCTCTCTCTCTCTCTTATCAATGAAGGGTGGAATGATACAACGAACAAATAGGGATAAATAATAGATATAATAATAGATAAATAATATAATAATAGATGTGAATAATCAATAAAAAACCAGATAAATAAATAATCATAAATTAAAAGAATATAATAAAAATTTAAAATAATATAAATAATAAATAATTAAAAGCAATAAATACAAATGATAAATAAATAAATATAATTAACAAATAAGTATAAATATTAATACAAATGAATGCAAATATAAATAAGAAAAAAAAAGTAAATATAAAAAAGCAGTATAAATATTGAATAAATGAATATAACCAATAAATAAATATAATGAACAAATCAGTATAAATAGTAAACAAATGAATATAAATAATAAATAAATAAACATAATAAATAATAAGTAAATATATAAATAAATATTAAACATAAATGAATACAAATCATAAATAAAAATAATAATAAATAATAAGTAAATGCCTAATCCCAATAAGGCATAAATAGGAGGATAAATAAGCCAAAAATAGACTACAAACAAGGTCAGCCTGGACCAGAAAAACCCTACCTAATAAAATAAATAAATAAATAAATAATAAATAAAACAAATAAATGAATATAAATAAATAATATAAATAAATAAAAATAGAAAATAAATAAACAATAAATAAATATGAATATTAAACAAATACAAACAAAAAACAAATAATAAATAAATATAATAATAAGTATAAATATTAAACTGTTGAATAGAAATCATAAATAAAACAATAAACAAAAATAATAAATGTAATATACAAATAAGTATGAATATTAACCAAATGAATATAAATAATCAATCGATAAATATAATTCAACATATAAAGATAAATATTAAATAAATGGCTATGAATGATAAGTCAATATAGTAAACAAATAAGTATTAAATATTAAATAAATGAATATAAATAATAAAACAAAAACTTAATAAATAATAAGTAAATATAATAAAAAAAAAGCAGTATAAATATTAAATAAAATAATGTAAATAAAAAAAAATAAAATGAATAAATAAATATGATAAAGAAATAAACAAATAAGGATAAGGATTAAACAAATGACTATAAGTAATAAATAAATAAAACAATAAATACATATAATAAATAAATAACTATAATAAACAAATAAGGATAAATACTAAATCAATGAATGTAAATAAATAAATAAAACAAATAAATATCATAAAATAATAAATATATTGAATAAGTGAATACAAATAATAAATAAATATAATAAACTAATAAAGAGTGAATATTAAATAAGTATAAATAATAAATAAATATCAATAATAAAGAAATAAATACAAATAATAATGAATAAATTTAAATAGTAAATAAATAAATAATAATAAATTTAAATAATAAATAATAAATAACTAAATATAAAAGAAAAAATAAATAAAATAAATGTAAATAATAAATGAATAAATAAATGTAACTAAAATAAAAAAAAGAAAAATAAAGAAATCTTAAAGGGCCATGTGGCTGGCCTCCTGGCTCAAGGCCTGTCCAGTGCACAACCTCTCTGTGTGTCTAATGTCAATAAATGAAAATAAATAGTTATTTATTGATTGGAGAGAGAGAAATAGAGAGGGACAGAGAGAGGCAGAGGGAGAGGAGGGAATGGACACACCGGGGCCTCCAGCCGCTGCAAACGAACTCCAGATGCATGCGCCACATTGTGCATCTGGCTTACGTGGGTCCTGGAGAGTCGAACCTGGGTCCTTAGGCTTCGCAGGCACGTGACCTAACCACTGAGCCACCTCTCCAGACCCAGTTTATTTGTATATTATTTTATTTTATTATGATGATGATGATCATTATCATTATTATGATTACCACTGAGGTCGGATGGGTGTGGCTCTAGGCCAGTCTGACCCAGAATCCACTCTGTCCCCTTCTCAGGCTGGCCTCAAACTCACAGCCACGACCCTCCTCCTCCTCCTCCTAAGAAAATCGACTGCAATTTTCTTATTTTTATTTTATTTTATTTATTTTAGTATTTATTATTAATTTGTCATTTTATTTACTTTTTTATTTTAGTATATTATATTTTATTATTTATTATTTTATTACTTTATTTTACTTTTAAATTTAATTTTATTTATTTTATTATTTTATTTTACTTTTTATTTTATTTATTATTTTATTTTTCTTTTTAATTTTTTTTTTATTTTTAATTTTAATTATTGTTATTATTATTAATATGGTTTTTTGAGGTCGGGTGTAGCTGTAGGCCAGGCTGACCCAGAACCCACTCTGTGGTTTCAGGCTGGTCTTGAACTCGAGGCCCCCCTCCGTTGGACATCTTTTTTATGTTACTCCAGGGGGTGTCAGGAGCGGCTTCACTCATGGCTCAGCAGCTCAGGCGCTCGCTCACTCGCTCGTCTGTCTGTCTGTCCTCCTGCATGCGAAGCCAAAGGAGCCTGGGTTCGAATCCCCACCATCCCCCAATCCACCACTCCCCACCTCCATGTGCACAAAGCCACCCGCACCGAGGGTGACACCTGGGCAGTCCCTGGACCTGCACCTGTCACCTGGACCACCAGACCTGCACCAGAACCTGGTCCTGCACCAGACCTGCACCTGGACCTGGACCTGAGCACCTGGACCTGCACCACACCCCACCACAAAAAGAACAGAATGGAGGTCAGAAGGACAGGAGGACAGGGGATGAAAACCTAATAGGCATAATGGCCTGAGTTCCATATCAGCCTGCGCTGCAGCCACACCCCACCTCGGGAAAAAATTATAATAATAAAACCAAATAATATTATTATTATAATAATAATAGTAATAATGAAAACCTAATAATAAATAATGTTGTTAATAATAATGAGATAATAATACTAGTAGTAAAACTGGAAATTGGAAAACAAAATAATAATAGCAATAATTATAATAATTAAAACCAAAATAATAATGATAGTAGTAATAATAATAAAAACCAAATAATGGTAATAACAATATTAATAAGAAAAAACCTAATGATAATAGTAGTAGTAATAATAATAATAATAATAAAATAATAAAATAAGGAAAACCTAATAATAATAACAACAACAATAATAATAAAAGCAAACAATAGTAATAGTAATAATAATAAAACAAATAATAATGGTAATAATTATAATAATGAAAACAAAATCATAATAACAATAAAAACAATAATAATAATCCCAACAATAGTAATAATAACAATAAGGAAAACCAAATAATAATAATAATAATAACAGTTATAACAATGAAAACCAAATAATAGTAATAATAATAATAATAACAAAAACCTAATAATAGTAATAATAATAAGGAAAACCAAATAGTGGTAGTGGTAGTAAGGAAAACTAAATAATAATAGTAATAATAATAATAATAATAATAATATAAATATAATAATAATGAAAACTAATAATAATAAAAACCAAATAATAGTAATAATGATGAAAACCAAATAATGATAATAGTAGTAGTAGTAATAATAATGATAATAAGGAAAACCAAATACTAATAATAAGAGCGATAATAAATCACTTGGGTGTGGTGGCACTCACATCTTTTATCCCAGTAGCACTGGGCAGGCAGAGGTAGAAGGGTCGTGGCTGTGAGTTCAAGGCCAGCCTGAGACGTCAGAGTGAATTCTGGTCAGCCTGGGATAGAGCCAGACCCTACCTTGAAAACAAAAAAAAAAAATATATATATATATATATATATATATATATATATGTGTGTGTGTGTGTGTGTGTGTGTGTGTGTATATAAAATTTACATATCACCTTAACCCTAATCCTATTATGATATATACACAAATTTACATATTTACATATAAGTTTATATATAATTGCATATGTATATATTATGTAGTATATATAATATTAATAATATATAACATAAAAAATAATATATTGTGCATATTGTATATGTAAATATATCATATATATTTATGTATATAATATATGTATAAATTTAAATATATGCCGTTATATAAACTTACATATTTACATGTAAATTTATATATATATAGAAACATATATTTATATATGTTCTGTATATATTATGTAAATAAATATAAATATTTTTAAATATATATATATAAATTTAAATATATATAATATAACTTAAAAAAACATATAAAATATATAAATTAATATATTTATATATGTATATATATATATATATAAATAAATATACATATATGAGTTCATATATATATATATATATGATGCACTAAACACCTCCTCTTGATTTTGGCTACATGACACTGTACTTAGGGTAGTGTTACATTTATTTCTTTGGTTTTTGGGGTTGTCTTGGTTTTCCAGGTAGGACTGGCTCTAGCCCAGGCTGAGCTGGAATTCACTCTGTCGTCACAGGCTGGCCTTGAACTCACAGCCACGAACCCTCCTCACTCTCTGCCTCCCTCCCAGTGCTACTGGGATGAAAGCATGAGTGCCACCATAAATATATTTTGCTTAATTTATTATTATTATTATTATTATTATTATTATTATTTTATATTTATTATTTATTATTTTATTAATTTAATTTATTATTATTATTAATAATTTATTTATTATTATTTATTATTATTATTATTTTATTTTATTTTATTATTTTATTGTATTATTTTTATTTTATTGTTATTTATTACTGGAGATGCATGGCCCCCCCTTGTGTATTTTCTCTCTCTCTCTCTCTCATGTTTTTGTGCTGACAACTTGACTGAAGACTTGCTAGACTGGTTATCACAGTCCTGGAAACTCTGTGGTGTAAATAGGGTGAGCAGGCCTGGATAGAAGATGGCTCAGTGGTTCAGCGATGGCCTGCGAAAGGCTGAGGACCCCGGTTCGAGGCTCAGGTCCCCAGGATCCACTTCAAGCCAGATGCACAAGGGGGCGCACATCTGGAGTGCGTGAGCAGTGGCTGGAGGCCCTGGCACGCCCATTCTGTCTCTCCCTGTCTCTAATAAATAAAAAAAAATAAAATAAAATAAAAATAAAAAATAAAATGAAATAGGAGGCTGGAGAGATGGCTTAAATTTAAGGCGTTTGCCTACAAAGCCTAAGGACCCAGGTTGGATTCTCCAGGTCCCACGTAAAAAAGATGCACAAGGGACACATGCATCTGGAGTTCATTTGCAGTGGCTGGAGGCCCTGGCATGCCCATTCTCTATCTCTCTCTCCTCTCTCATAAATAAAAGTAAAAAAAAATAAAATATAAAACAATAACATAAAATAATAAAAAAAAATAAATTAAAAACAAAATAAAATCTTTAAAAAAAAATAATATCCAGGTCAGCCTGGACCAAAAATGAGACCCTAAAAAATAAAAAAAAAAAAAATAATAATAATAAAATAAAATAAACAAAAATTTTAAAAAAGAATCAGCAAATAATGTATAAATATGATAAAGAAATAAATAAAAAAAAATAAATTTAAACAAATGACTATAAGTAATAAATAAATAACTATAATAAACAAATAAGGATAAATACTAAATCAATGAATGAAAATAGATAAATAAAACAAATAAATGTTATAAACTAATAAATATATTGAATAAGTGAATGTAACTAATAAATATAATAAACTAATATGAGTGAATATTAAACAAGCATAAATAATAAATAAATATCAATAAAAATAAATAAATACAAATAATAATGAATAAATTTAAATAGTAAATAAATCTAAATAGTAATAAATCAATGTACGTAATAAATGAATAAATAGCTGTAACTATTAAAGAAAGAAATAAAGAAATCTTAAAGGGCCATGTGGCTGGCCTCCTGGCTCAAGGCCTGTCCAGTGCACAACCTCTCTGTGTGTCTAATGTCAATAAATGAAAATAAATATTTAGTTATTTATTGATTGGAGAGAGAGAAATAGAGAGGGACAGAGAGACAGAGGGAGAGGAGGGAAGGGACACGCCGGGGCCTCCAGCCGCTGCAAACGAACTCCAGACGCATGCGCCACATTGTGCGTCTGGCTTACGTGGGTCCTGGAGAGTCGAACCTGGGTCCTTAGGCTTCGCAGGCACGTGACGTAACCGCTGAGCCACCTCTCCAGACCCAGTTTATTTGTTTATTATTTTATTATGATGATGATGATCATTATCATTATTATGATTACCACTGAGGTCGGATGGGTGTGGCTCTAGGCCAGTCTGACCCGGAATCCACTCTGTCCCCTTCTCAGGCTGGCCTCAAACTCACAGCCACGACCCTCCTCCTCCTCCTAAGAAAATCGACTGCAATTTTCTTATTTTTATTTTATTTTATTTATTTTAGTATTTATTATTAATTTGTCATTTTATTTAACTTTTTTATTTTAGTATATTATATTATTTTATTATTTATTATTTTATTACTTTATTTTACTTTTAAATTTAATTTTATTTATTTTATTATTTTATTTTACTTTTATTTTATTATTTATTATTTTATTTTACTTTTTAATTTTATTTTCTTATTCATTATTTTTAATTATTGTTATTATTATTATTAATATGGTTTTTTGAGGTCGGGTGTAGCTGTAGGCCAGGCTGACCCAGAACCCACTCTGTGGTTTCAGGCTGGTCTTGAACTCGAGGCCCCCCTCCGTTGGACATCTTTTTTATGTTACTCCAGGGGTGTCAGGAGCGGCTTCACTCATGGCTCAGCAGCTCAGGCGCTCGCTCACTCGCTCGTCTGTCTGTCTGTCCTCCCGCATGCGAAGCCAAAGGAGCCCGGGTTCGAATCCGCACCACCCCCAACCCACTGCTCCCCACCTCCATGTGCACAAAGCCACCCGCACCAAGGGTGACGCCTGGGCAGTCCCTGGACCTGCACCTGCACCAGGACCTGCACCTGCACCTGGACCTGCACCTGGACCTGGACCTGCACCAGAACCTGCACCTGGACCTGGACCTGGACCTGCACCTGACCTGCACCCCACAGAAACCGAGGTCAGAACAGAATGGAGGACAGAAGGACAGGAGGACGGGGACCTAATGTGGCCTGAGTTCCACTTCAGCCTACACTGCAGACACACCACACCTCAGGAAAAAAAACAATAATAATAATAAATGTTATTATTATTAATAGTAATAATGAAAATGTAATAATAGTAATAATGTTGTTAATAATAATGAGATAATACTAGTAGTAGTAATACTGGAAAGTGGGAAACAAAATAATAATAGCAATAATTATAATAATTAAAACCAAATAATAATGATAGTAGTAATAATAATAAAAACCAAATAATGGTAATAACAATATTAATAAGAAAAAAAATAGTAATAATAGTAGTAATAATAATAATAATAATAATAAAATAAAATAAGGAAAACCTAATAATAATAACAACAGTAATAATAATGAAAAGCAAACAATAGTAATAGTAATAATAATAAAAACAAATAAATAATGGCAATGATTATAATAATGAAAACAAAATCATAATAACAATAGCAATAATAATAATAATAATAATTATAACAATAAGGAAAACCAAATAATAATAATAACAGTTATAACAATGGATACCAAATAATAGTAATAGTAATAATAAAAAAAAAAAAAAATAATAGTTCTTAAGGGAAATGGGGAGGAAAAACCTAAAGGAGAGGGAAATACCATGCACCTTTTGTATGTAAGTATATTTTGTTGCCAATAAATAAAGAAGAAAAATAAAATAAAATAAAAATAAAAAAAATAAAAACCTGCCGGGCGTGGTGGCGCATAGCACTCGGGAGGCAGAGGTAGGAGGATCGCTGAGAGTTTGAGGCCACCCTGAGACTACATAGTTAATTCCAGGTCAACCTGGACCAGAGTGAAACCCTACCTCGAAAAACCAAATAAATAAATAAATAAATAAATAAATAAATAAATAAATAAATAAAAAAATAAAAACCTAATGATAGTAATAATAATAAGAAAATCAAATAGTGGTCGTGATTCTATGGAAAAAACCAAGTAATAATAGTAATAATAATAGGTGATAAAATAATAATAATATAATTATAATAATGAAAACTAATTATAATAAAACCAAATCGTAGTAATAATGATGAAAACCAAATAATGATAATAATAGTAGTAGTAATAATAATGATAATAAGGAAAACCAAATAATAATAAGAGCGATAATAAATCACTTGGGTGTGGTGGCACTCACATCTTTCATCCCAGTAGCACTGGGCAGGCAGAGGTAGAAGGGTCTATAACATAAAATAATATATTGTACATATTGTATATGTAAATATATCATATATATTTATGTATATAATATATGTATAAATTTAAATATATATCGATATATAAACTTATAAACTTACATGTAAATTTATATATAAATTTAAACATATATTTATATATGTATATATTATGTATAATATATAATATATAAAATAAATATACACATTATACATATTATATATGTAAATATATATATATCATGCACTAAACACCTCCTCCTGATTTTGGCTACATGACACTGTACTTACGGTAGATGTTACATTTATTTCTTTGTTTTTTCTTTTTTTTTTTTTTCGAGGTAGGGACTGGCTCTAGCCCAGGCTGAGCTGGAATTCACTCTGTCGTCACAGGCTGGCCTCGAACTCACAGCCACAACCCTCCTCCCTCTCTGCCTCCCTCCCCAGTGCTGCTGGGCTGAAAGGCATGAGCGCCACCATAAATATATTTTACTTATTTTATTATTATTATTATTTTTATTATTCTTTCATTTCATTATTTATTATAATTAGTATTTTATTATTTTTAATTTAATTTTATTATTATTTATAATTATCATTATTTTATTGTTATTTTATTATTTTATTGTATTATTTAATTTTATTGTATTATTTTTATTTTATTATTATTTATTACTGCAGACACATGCCCCCCCCCCTTTGTGTATTTTCTCTCTCTCTCTCACATGTTTCGGGCTGACGACTTGACTGAAGATTTGCTAGAATGGTGATCACGGTCCTGGAAACTCTGTGGTGTAAATAGGGTGAGCAGGCCTGGATAGAAGATGGCTCAGTGGTTCAGCACTGGCCTGCGAAGCCTGAGTACCTCGGTTCGAGGCTCAGGTCCCCAGGATCCATGTCAAGCCATATGCACAAGGGGGCGCATGCATCTGGAGTGCATGAGCAGTGGCTGGAGGCCCTGGCACGCCCATTCTGTCTCTCCCTATCAGTAATAAATAAAAATAAATAAAATAAAATAAGAAAAATAAAAAAATAAAATGAAATAGGAAGCTGGAGAGATGGCTTAGCGTTTAAGGCATTTGCCTACAAAGCCTAAGGACCCAGGTTGGATTCTCCAGGTCCCAAGTAATCCAGATGCACAAGGGACACATGCATCTGGAGTTCATTTGCAGTGGCTGGAGGCCCTGGCGCGCCCATTCTCTATCTCTCCCTCTTTCGGCCTCTAAAGTAAAACAAAATAAAATATAAAATAATAACATAAAATAATAAAATAAAATAAATTAAAAAACAAAATAAAATCTTTTTAAAAAAAAG
This sequence comes from Orientallactaga sibirica, assembly GCA_036365145.1. Lineage (NCBI taxonomy): Eukaryota > Metazoa > Chordata > Mammalia > Rodentia > Dipodidae > Orientallactaga > Orientallactaga sibirica. The sequence goes on along the minus strand of JAEOAD010000007.1, from coordinate 25,120 downwards.
AAAAATTTTAAGCCGGGCGTGGTGGCACATGCCTTTAATCCCAGCACCCAGGAGGCAGAGGTAGGAGGATCACCGAGAGTTCAAGGCCACTCTGAGACTACATAGTTAATTCCAGGTCAGCCTGGACCAGAGTGAGACCCTACCTCGCAAAACCAATATATATATATTAAAGAAAAACAATTTTTTAAAGTAGAATCAGCAAGTAGCCTAGAGAGATGGCTTAGCGGCCGGCAAAGCCAAAGACCCCGGTTCAATTCCCCAGGTCCCACGTTAGCCAGATGCACATGGTGGTGCATGCGTCTGGAGTTTGTTTGCAGTGGCTGCTGGAGGTTCTTCATTCCTTTATAGTGTGTCCTCCATTTATTTTATTTTATATTATTATTATTATTATTATTTTGGTTTTTTTTCGAGGTAGGGTTTCACTCTGCCCCAGGCTGACCTGGAATTTACTATGTGGTCACAGCATGGCCTCAAACTCATGGCAATCCTCCTACCTCTGCCTCCCAAGTGCTGGGATTAAAGGTGTGCACCACCATACCTGGCTAATTATTTATTTATTTTTATTTTTGGTTTTTCAAGATGATAAGGTCTCACTCTAGCCCAGGCCACCTAAGCCAGATGCACAAGGGGCACATGCATATGGAGTTCATTTGTAGTGGCTGGAGGCCCTGGCATGCCCATTCTCTCTGTCTCTCTTCTTTCTCTTTCTCTCTGCTTACAAATAAATAAGTACAAATAAAATAAAAATTTTACAAAAGAAAGAAAGAAAGAAAGAAAGAAAGAAAGAAAGAAAGAAAGAAAGAAAGAAGGAAGGAAGGAGGCACTGGTCCTATCTGAGCAACACAGACATGGCCATCCCACAGCGAAGCCACCCAGCCTCCCAGGCAGCCCCTCTGTACATTCCCAAGACTTGTCCTTTCCCAGGGACCACCACCTGGTGCTGCAGCCCCTGATTCATCTGATCCATTCCTCCTGGGAATCCTCTATAGGGCCAGAGCACCCAGCTCCTCCCTTCCCCAGGCCCTGGCATCATGACCAAAAGCCTGGATCAGTACTCACTCACTGACCCAAATTCACTCTGGTCCCATGAGCAAACTGCTTATTTACTCTGGGACTATTTTACAGCCTAGGCAGCTCACCACATGCTCTTGAGGGTCCTAGGTCAGAAGAGTGCTATGGCCTCGGTCTCCTTTAGACTGTGTCAGGACAGTGGGCCAGAAGCGCAAAGGAAGGGGCTCAGGAAATAGGATGGCAAGGGGAGTGAACAAAATTCAGACCAGACCACTTGTGTGTCTAGGTCACCAAAGTCAGATGTTTGTCCTTCCCCTCCCTCTCCCTAGTTTTCTTCATACGATCCCCAAGACTCTGAGAGACCGTTTCATACCCTGGCCTTAGCAACACCATTGTATGATTGTGATTCAAACTTAAATTTTTCTTCACCATTTTCGGATGTATAATGATGAGCCATCAGGTGTGACTCCTCCTACCTCTGCCTCCCGAGTGCTGGTATTAAAGGCGTGCACCACCAGGCCTGGCAAAAGTTTATTTATTTATTTATTTATTTATTCATTTCAGAGAGTCACAGAGAGAGAGAGAGAGAGAGAGGGAGGGAGAATGGAAGCACCAGGGCCTCCAGGCACTGCAAACAAACTGCAGATGTATGAACCCTGTTGTGCATCTGGCTTTCATGAGTCCTGGGGAATCAAGCCTCAACCGGGGTCCTTAGGCCTCACAGGTAAACGCTTAATTGCTAAGGCATCTGTCCAGTCCTCTATTTCTCTTTTTTTCTGATTTATTTTTTATCTATCATTTATTTCTTAGAGACAGAGAGGGGAAGAGAGAGAGTGGGTGCACCAGGGCCTCCAGCCACTGCAAATGAACTCCAGACGCATGCGCCCCCTTGGGCATCTGGCTTATGTGGGTCCTGGGGACTCAAGCCTTGAACCGGGGTCCTTAGGCTTCACAGGCAAGTGCCTTAACTGCTAAGCCACCTATCCAGCCCCCTATTTCTCTTTCTGCCCGTCACTCTGAACCCTCACACTTTCCTTATTTCTGTGCAATAGTTGGTCATCAATATGATTGAAGTGACTAAGAGAACCAAGCTGGACAATGACTTCAGTAGCTGAATCATGTGAGAAGCCTGGACTGGTGGGGACAGTCAGTGCTTGCTTGCCAGTGTGGCCCACCCAGCCCCTCCTCTAGTTGCTCCATCCCAGAGATGCCTTAGGCTGTGGGAGCTGGGGCCTCATCAGATGGATGCCAGTGTGGCCACCTCTTTCTTTTTTTTTGACAACTTCTATACTTACATACAAAAAAACGTATGATATTCCCTCCCCCCCCAGCCATCTCTTTCTTCATGGCCTTAGCTAGCAGGGTGAGGGCTGCAGAGTGCTGAAGAAAGGGGGAGCAGGTGGGTCAGGATGCGGCACGCAGGGGAAGCAGGAGCTTGTGCTCCAATTCTGCCTTGGTGCCTAATGAGTGTAAGCCACAGGTACACAGAGGTGAGGTGTCACCTCTCTCAAAGAAGATGAACATCACCAGCAACCTTTGAGCACCTACAGCTCAACGTACTGCAGGGGCCAACCCTGACTTTCAGGTCTCCTGTGTCACACAACTCCTCTGATGACCAGAGCCTGAAGGGAATTCCTCTGGGACTAGAGAACATTTGGGCCATTGGTGGGTGGACTACAGGTCTGGCAGTATGCACAGGTCTACAGCTGTACTTGGTTTAGTGGCTTTTCTTTCTTTCTTTCTTTTTTCTTTCTTTCTTTTTTTAAATAACTATGTCATCTCTGGGTGGCCTCAAACTCATGGCGATCCTCCTACCTCTGCCTCCCAAGTGCTGGGATTAAAGGCATGACCACCATGCCTGGTTAGTGGCTTTTTTTCTTTCTTTTCTTTCTTTCTTCTTCTCTTTTTTTTTTTTTTCTTTTTTTAGAGGTAGGGTCTCACTCTGCCCCAGGCTGACCTGGAATTTACTGTGGTCTCAGCATGGCCTCAAACTCATGGCAATCCTCCTACCTCTGCCTCCCAATTGCTGGGATTAAAGGTGTGCACCACCATACCCGGCTAATTATTTATTTATTTTTATTTTTGGTTTTTCAAGATGATAAGGTCTCACTCTAGCCCAGGCCACCTAAGCCAGATGCACAAGGGTCACATGCATATGGAGTTCGTTTGTAGTGGCTGGAGGCCCTGGCGTGCCCATTCTCTCTGTTTCTCTTCTTTCTCTCTGCTTGCAAATAAATAAGTACAAATAAAATAAAAATTTTACAAAAGAAAGAAAGAAAGAAAGAAAGAAAGAAAGAAAGAAAGAAAGAAAGAAAGAAGAAAGAAAGGAAGGAAGGAGGCACTGGTCCTATCTGAGCAACACAGACATGGCCATCCCACAGCGAAGCCACCCAGCCTCCCAGGCAGCCCCTCTGTACATTCCCAAGACTTGTCCTTTCCCAGGGACCACCACCTGGTGCTGCAGCCCCTGATTCATCTGATCCATTCCTCCTGGGAATCCTCTATAGGGCCAGAGCACCCAGCTCCTCCCTTCCCCAGGCCCTGGCATCATGACCAAAAGCCTGGATCAGTACTCACTCACTGACCCAAATTCACTCTGGTCCCATGAGCTAACTGCTTATTTACTCTGGGACTATTTTACAGCCTAGGCAGCTCACCACATGCTCTTGAGGGTCCTAGGTCAGAAGAGTGCTATGGCCTCCGTCTCCTTTAGACTGTGTCAGGACAGTGGGCCAGAAGCGCAAAGGAAGGGGCTCAGGAAATAGGATGGCAAGGATAGTGAACAAAATTCAGACCAGACCACTTGTGTGTCTAGGTCACCAAAGTCAGATGTTTGTCCTTCCCCTCCCTCTCCCTAGTTTTCTTCATACGATCCCCAAGACTCTGAGAGACTGTTTCATACCCTGGCCTTAGCAACACCATTGTATGATTGTGATTCAAACTTAAATTTTTCTTCACCATTTTCTGATGTATAATGATGAGCCATCAGGGGTGACTCCTCCTACCTCTGCCTCCCGAGTGCTGGGATTAAAGGCGTGCACCACCAGGCCTGGCAAAAGTTTATTTTTTTATTTCAGAGAGTCACAGAAAGAGAGAGAGAGAATGGACACACCAGGGCCTCCAGCCACTGCAAACAAACTGCAGATGTAGGAACCCCCTTGTGCATCTGGCTTACATGAGTCCTGGGGAATCAAGCCTCAACCGGGGTCCTTAGGCCTCACAGGTAAGCGCTTAATTGCTAAGGCATCTGTCCAGTCCTCTATTTCTCTTTATATCTGATTTTATTTTTTATCTATCATTTATGTATCAGAGACAGAGAGGGGAAGAGAGAGAGAGTGGGTGCACCAGGGCCTCCAGCCACTGCAAATGAACTCCAGACACATGTGCCCCCTTGGGCATCTGGCTTATGTGGGTCCTGGGGACTCAAGCCTTGAACCGGGGTCCTTAGGCTTCACAGGCAAGTGCCTTAACTGCTAAGCCGCCTCTCCAGCCCCCTATTTCTCTTTCTGCCCATCACTCTGAACCTTCACACTTTCCTTATTTCTGTGCAATAGTTGGTCATCAGTATGATTGAAGAGACTAAGAGAACCAAGCTGGACAATGACTTCAGTAGCTGAATCATGTGAGAAGCCTGGACCTGGTGGGGGACAGTCAGTGCTGCTTGCCAGTGTGGCCCACCCAGCCCCTCCCTCTAGTTGCTCCATTCCAGAGATGCCTTAGGAGCTGTGGAGCTGGGGCCTCATCAGATGGATGCCAGTGTGGCCACCTCTTTCTTTTTTTATTGACAACTTCTATACTTACATACAAAAAACGTATGATATTCCCCTCCCCCCAGCCATCTCTTTCTTCCTGGCCTTAGCTAGCAGGGGGAGGGCTGCAGAGTGCTGAAGAAAGGGGGAGCAGGTGGGTCAGGATGCGGCACGAAGGGGAAGCAGGAGCTTGTGCTCCAATTCTGCCTTGGTGCCTAATGAGTGTAAGCCACAGGTACACAGAGGTGAAGTGTTACCTCTCTTCAAAGAAGATGAACATCACCAGCAAACTTTGAGCACCTACAGCTCAACGTACCGCAGGGGCCAACCCTGACTTTCAGGTCTCCTGTGTCACACAACTCCTCTGATGACCAGAGCCTGAAGGGAATTCCCTCTGGGACTAGAGAAAATTTGGGCCATTGGTGGGTGGACTACAGGTCTGGCAGTATGAACAGGTCTACAGCTGTACTTGGTTTAGTGGCCTTTCTTTCTTTGTTTGTTTCTTTCTTTCTTTCTTCTTTCTTTCTTTCTTCTTTTTGGTTTTGGTTTTTTGAGGTAGGGTCTCACTCTATCTCAGGCTGACCTGGAAATAACTATGTCATCTCTGGGTGGCCTCAAACTCATGGTGATCCTCCTACCTCTGCTTCCCAAGTGCTGGGATTAAAGGCGTTCGCCACCATGCCTGGTTAGTGGCTTTTCTTTTCTTTCTTTCTTCTTCTTCTTTTTTTTTTTTTTTTTTTTTCGAGGTAGGGTCTCACTCTGGTCCAGGCTGACCTGGAATTAACTATGTAGTCTCAGGGTGGCCTCGAACTCTCAGCGATCCTCCTACCTCTGCCTCCTGAGTGCTGGGATTAAAGGCGTGCGCCACCACGCCCAGATTCTTTTTTTTTGAGATAGGGTCTCGCTCTATCCCAGGCTGACCTGGAGTCCACTCTGTAGTCTCAGGGTGGCCTTGAACTCATGGCGATCCTCCTACCTCTACCTCCCATAGGCTGAGATTAAAGGTAGATGTGTGCCACCACATAGAGCTTTCCATATAGTTTTCACTTAGAGTTTATAAATAAAACTTCAAGCCGGGCGTGGTGGCGCACGCCTTTAATCCCAGCACCCGGGAGGCAGAGGTAGGAGGATCGCTGAGAGTTCGAGGCCACCCTGAGACTACATAGTTAATTCCAGGTCAGCCTGGACCAGAGTGAGACCCTACTTCTCAAAACCAAAAAAAAAAAAAAAAAAAAACTTCAACCCAAGGAAGTACCTCTCTCTCTCTATCTATATCTATCTATATCTATATAATTTTTTTGTCTAGCCTAGGCTGACCTGGAATTCACTCTGTAGTCTCAGGGTGTCCTCGAAGTCATGGTGATCCTCCTACCTCTGTCTCCTGAGTGCTGGGATTAAAGGCGTGTGCCACCACACCCTGCCTACAAGGTTTATTCTTGACTGTGCTCACATTTTTTTTGTTTGTTTTTTTGAGGTAGGGTCTCACTCTAGTCCAGGCTGACCTGGAATTAACTATGGAGTCTCAGGGTGGCCTCGAACTCATGGCGATCCTCCTACCTCTGCCTCCCGAGTTCTGGGATTAAAGGCATGCACCACCACGCCCGACTTGTACAGCTTCTATTTTGACCTGTAGCAGCAACATAATTTATGACACAATTTACAATATTTTCTCATTCTTTCTTTTTTCTTTTTTTTTGGTTTTTCGAGGTGGGGTCTCAGTCTGATCCAGGCTAACCTGGAATTAACTATGTAGTCTCAGGATGGCCTCAAACTCATGGCGATCCTCCTACCTCTGCCTCCCGAGTGCTGGGATTAAAGGCGTGCGCCACCACGCCCAGCTCATTATTTCTTCCAGCTCAGGGATATGTTGTGTATAGAGGCTGTGATCCTACCCTGGGGCTGGCCTCTGGTGAAGTTCTGTTCAGGCTATGGAATCCTGGTGAATGAGCTCCTGTCATCTTGTGTGACTATAGTGATCACTCCTTGGGGAAGTTGTTTTCATAGGCTGTATTCTGGGGGAACAAGCTGCTGTTATGGGTGATTGAGGTTCTTTCCAGAGAAGGTTTACCAGATGATGAATTCGGTGGAAACAAGCTGTTCTTGGGGTTGGTCACACACTGGGGTGCCTCCCTGGAGAAGATTTTTTCAGAGAGTAAATTCTGGAAAGAGAACTCTTCTTGGGGTAGGTCATACACTTGGGTGACTTATTGGAGAAGTGTTTCTCAGGTGGCATTTCCTGGAAGCATGTGCTTCTCTTCTTGTATTGTGTGCCTCCTGTGGTCAGAACCTGGAGGAGCCCACTGAAGAGGGAGTGTTCAGATGGTGTCCTGAACCCCTGCAGGTCATGCCACTCTTTCTTTCCAAAAGTGCTGAGATGAGCAGCCATATGTCCATATTGGGTCCCCTTCTGGTGGCAGCACAGGGTGTCTGGCAGAAGTCTGGTGACTTCTTTGTTTAATGCTTGCCATCCTATTGGCAAGGTAAGGTCGTAAGAGTAGGCTCACTTGCTCTCCTCCTTAAGGGAAGAATGAAGATGAGAGGATCTTAAGGGGTCATGGCAGCACTCAGCTGCATGGGCTTAACTTTCTGGTCATTTATGTCCTCCCAGGGTGACTGACAATTTAAAACGAGATATGTGACCATGGTCTCATTACACTTTTTTACTCATAAATAGTCCCTAATGTCATGAGGGGTTTACCCCATTATTTACATTGTCATCACAGTGCTGAGTTTTGGGGTCTCTGGGGACTGTCTATACGTCAGCTACTACTACACATTTCTTACCATGACTGAGCCATATATTCTCCATAATGTGGTCTATTGTGCCTCTGCCTGTGGTCAACAGTTAACAACTGACTAGTGACACTGAAATGTATATGGAAAAACTGGGATGAGATGGAATAGTGTTTTATTATTATTATTATTATATTTTTTTTGGTTTTTCGAGGTAGGTATCACTCGGGTCCAGGCTGACCTTGAATTAACTATGTAGTCTCAGGGTGGCCTCGAACTCTCAGCAATCCTCCTACCTCTGCCTCCCGAGTGCTGGGATTAAAGGCGTGCGCCACCACGCCCAGCTGTTTTATTATTAAATGATTATATTTACTAAGGGACGTACACAATCAAGGAAAGGCACCCTAGTGGCTGGAGAGCCCACGTGGCGGGCCTGAAAAATCTGTAGAAAAAAGAAGACAGAAATGAAAGGTAGGAGTTATGTTATGTGAGTGTCCAGTGCCTCTCCTTCTCACTACACTCCACAAATGCCATCTACTAACCATGGTTGGCCGCATGACTGGCAGGCTTGCGTGCGTTCTGAGGTAAAGGCTCCGCCCCCTCCCTGGGCGGCCAATAGGCTGGTTTCTGGCAGTGGTGTTGGGGCTGGACTTCCGGGAAGAGCCTCACACAGGTGTTTCCGGCTGCTTCCCGCGCCTCCAGTCACAAACTTTTGAGGAACGAGGGCGAGTCAGCTGGCTTAACTCACACAAGAATGGGTCTGGGGCCCCGCACTGCTGTTACAAATGGCAGAAAACGGCTGCAGGGCCTGGCCAGGGTCAGCCGGCTCCACACACGCCTGTGGGAGCAGAGCGCGCACACAGCAGGTTTGCCTTCCTGTGGACAGGTACCTGAAATGCAGAGACTGCGGGTCAGCTTCGCTCACCTGGTCTTCACACCAGCTCAGTGAGTTTTACCTTCTCACCTGAGTATTTCTGAGAATGTCAAGGTTCTCAGAAGACCAAAGGATGGGGCTGGAGAGATGGCTTAGCGGGTAAAGCGCTCACCTTTAAAGCCAAAAGTATGTCTGAATATCTGTATATATGTTTGTGTGGCTGTGTGGCCCTGTGTGTGTGTGTGTGTGTGTCAAATAAATAAGAAAGCCCAAGTGTGTATGTTTAATGATCTGTATATATATGACCATGCCCAACAAAAATATATTTTTTTTCCTTTTTCTGTTTTGTTTTTCCCAGGTAGGGTTTCACTCTAGCTCAGGCAGACCTGGAATTCACTATGTTGTCTCAGGGTGGCCTTGAACTCATGGCAATCCTCCTACCTCTGCCTCCCAAGTGCTGGGATTAAAGGTATGTGCCACCCCACCCAGCAATATTTTTTCTTTCTTATTTTTTGTCAGCACTACAAGTAAGGAGAAGATAATTAAAACTTCATAAATGCCAGGTTTACATGGCTGATAGCACCATGTAAATCATGACTTAGTTAGTAGAGGTATTTCTTTAATTTTTGTTTTTCTCTTTTTTCTTTTTAGTTTTTCCAAGATAGGGTCTCACTCTAGCCCAGGCTGACCAGGAATTTACTATGTAGTCTCAGGGTGGCCTGGAACTCTCGGCAATCCTCCTACCTCTGCCTCTCAAGTGCTGGGATTAAAGGCGTGTGCCACCACACCCGCTGTAAAAACCTGTAAATCTTTTTTTTTATTGACAACTTCTATAATTACATACAAAAACTGCCTGATATTTCCCTCCCCCCGTTTGTTTTATTTTTGTCCACTGTTACTCAGCTTTTGAGCACTGGAACAGAGTCACTAAGATGATCAAGTTCAGAAGAGGAAGCCTTGATTTTGGCTCATGGTAAGAGATTGCAGCCCTGTTGCTTTTGGGTCCCTGATAAGGCAGATGGTGGGAGAGCCTAGTAGAAGTAGCTGCTCACCTCATACAATCCTGGAATCTAGAGAGAGGAGGAGAGGCCAGGTCCCAGGATCCCCTTCAAGAACATTGCCTTCCTCACCTAAACTTCCTTCCTTGAGTCTCACCCCCTCAGTGCTCTTCTCCCTCCCTGTCATGTCACTGACTGTGGAATTAAGCCTTCAATACTAGGGGAACATCCACCATACAAACTATAGTAGATAACCTTCCACAAGTCACGACCTTCCATTAATAGTTACCAAAATAATCCCATTAAAAAGGATTCTCGTGCTCAGTCCCAGGGAACAAATCAAGGTAAAAAGATTTCCCTTTTCTGAACATTTGCATCTTTAATCTTCTTAGGAGTGTGGCCTGGTCTTGGGAATGCAGAAATGGCTCAGCAGTTAAGATGCTTGGTCTGCAAAGCCTAATGACTGAGGTTTGATTCCCTAGTGTCCACGTAAAGCCCAATGAACAAAGTGATGCAAGCATCTGTAGTCTTCCTCCCTCCCTCCCCCCTCTCTCTCTTTCTGTCTCTCTCTTTTTCTTTCTTTCTTTCTTTCTTTCTTTCTTTCTTTCTTTCTTTCTTTCTTTCTTTCTTTCTTCTTTTGAGGTAGTCACTTTAGCTCAGACCTGGAATGTATTATGTAGTCTCAGGGTGACCTCAAACTCATGGTGATCCTATCTCTGCCTCCCAAGTGCTGGGATTAAAGGCATGTACCATCACATCCAGCTACATCTGTAGTTTGCAGCAGCTCTCTCCTTGCAAATAAATAAATTTTAAAAATAAAAAAATGAATTATATCACAGTCAGGTATAGGCCCTAGGTTATGGCTTTAATCCATGAGTAAAGTAATTTGCTATCTTAAATATCTCCCCTCTTGTATTTTTTATTATTTTTATTAATTATGAACTTCACGGTATGAACAAATAGTGTGTTGGTCCTATACCTCTCATGATATCCCCTATTCCCCATCCCCAGTGTTGGTGGTATTCACCATGGACTTATCAGTGCATCTTAGTTTTTTGAGGATGTTCCCTTCTTTTTTTTTAATTTAAAATTTTTTGGTCTAATTATTTTTTCTTTAAATTTTTTTTTTATTGGGGATAGGGGAGAGAGAGAGGAAGGGAGGGAGGAAGGTAGAGGGCACCCCAGGGCCTGTAGCCACTACAAGTGAACTCTAGACGTAAGAGCCACTATATACATCTGGCTTATGTGGGTTCTGGGGAATCAAACTTGGCAGGCAAGTGCCTTAACAGCTAAGCCATCTCTCCAGCCTATTATTTTTTAATTTTTATTTATTTATTTGAGAGGGAGTGGGCGAGAGAGAATGGCACACCATGTCCTCCTGCAGCTGCAAATGAACTGCAGATGCATGCACCCCTTGTGCATGTGGCTTACATGGGTCCTGGAGAATTGAACATGGGTTCTTGGGCTTTGTAGGCAAGTGCCTTAACTGCTAAGCCATATCTCCAGCCCTCCCTTTCCTTTTTTTTTTTTTTTTTGGGTTTTTCGAGGTAGGGTCTCACTCTGGCCCAGGCTGACCTGGAATTAACTATGTAGTCTCAGGGTGGCCTCGAACTCACGGCGATCCTCCTACCTCTGCCTCCCGAGTGCTGGGATTAAAGGCATGCTCCACCATGCCCGGCTCCCTTTCCTTTTTTTTTTTTTTTTTTTTTGAGAGAGAGAGAGACAGAGAGAGGGGGAGAGGAAGACAGAATGGGTGTGATGCTGTCAATAAAATCTAGATGCGTGCACCGCCTTGTGGGCAAGTGTGGCATTGCGGCCTTGTGTTACTTTGCTCTGGCTAAACGTGGGGTGTAGAGATTGGAACTGGCATTCTTAGGCTTAGCAGGCAGGCACCTTAACCGCTCAGCCATCTCTTCAGCCCCCTCTCTTGTTTAGAAAGAAGCAGAAACTCACTTTGTTGGCCAGATTGGCCTCAAACTTGTGATCTTGCTGTAGCTGGGATTATAGGTGTGCACGACTGCACCTGGATGAAGAAATCCCCATGAAAGGACCCAGTGCAGCACTGGAGAGTCAGCCTTGGAATCAAACATCATCATCATCCATTGACACAGGATGTAGTCAGTAATTGAGGACAAGTTTAGGTTCTGGGATGAAAGGCGTGTGCCAACATGCCTGGCTATATCAGCCATATTTTTAAAATTTCTGAGAACTCATGTGATTTAAACATTGAAGAGGGGTACAAAGTTGTAGGTCTACTCTCACCCTCTGTGCCTATACATCCCATTCTTCCCTATTGTCCCTAGAGATAAGCTTTAGTGTCAGTTTAGAACTCTTCCTGAGTGAGTGTGATAGTACAAACATTGAAAAACTGACCCTTCTAAAAACCATTTTTATTTTATTTGCAAACAGAGGGTTAGAGAGACAGAGAATTGTCATGACAGGACCTCCAGGTACTGCAAACAAACTCCAGATGCATGTGCTTCTTTATGCTTCTGGATTTATGTGGATACTGGGGGGTGGAACCTTGTTCATTAGACTTTGCAGTCAAGAGTGTTATCTGTTGAGCCATCCCATCAGCCCAATGGACCCTTTTTTTTTTTTTTGTTTTGTTTTTCGAGGTAGAGTCTCACTCTGGTCCAGGCTGACCTGGAATTCACTCTGTATTCTCAGGGTGGCCTCGAACTCACGGCGATCCTCCTACCTCTGCCTCCTGAGTGCTGGGATTAAAGGCCCACCACGCCCAATTGACCCCTTTTTAAGACTTGTTATTGACAGCTTCCATAATTACAGGCAATAAACCATGATAATCCCCTCCCCTCCCCTCCTTTCCCCTTCACAAATCCATTCTCCACCATATCCCCTTACTCTCTCCATTAGTCTTTCTTTAATTTTGATGTCATCTTTTCCTCCTATTATGAAGGTCTTGTGAAGGTACTGCCAGACACTGTTAGGTCATGGATATTGTGGCCAATTTGTGTCTGATCCATTGCATTGCAAGCAGTCCTACCCTTCCTTTGTCTCTTACATTATTTCTGCCACTTTTTCTTCAATGGACCCTGAACCTTGGAAGATGTGGTGGTGCTATTTCAGCGCTGAATATTCCTCTGTCAGCGCCATGGTGCCTGTTGTGTCATGCCCGTGGTCACCACCATCAGAAAAGGGAGGCTTCTCTAGCCCAAAGTGAAACTAGCATTAATATATGGGTATGAACATTCAATAAAGTGCTTACCGGGCATTTTGTTGAGCATAATATATGCATTTAGCCAGGCAAGAGCAGGCATTACACTCCCCCACCATAGGCTTTTGATTAGGTTTTCAGTAGCAGACATGCATTCCCTCCTGTGGAGTGGTCCTCTAGTCAAATTTGAGTGAAGTTGGGTTTCTCCATAACAGACATGCCTCTATTGCACCTGTGCAGTCATTTGGCCTGGCTGTCCAAACTTGAGGCTTGCAGGGCCCACTGTTTATACCACTGGTGACTTCTGTTTCCCATAGGGCTGCATGCAGTGGAGCTTTTCCCACCTTTCTGTCAGCTGTTCTACAGGGAGGAGATTTTCAGCTCAGCTCCAGCTTGAGTCCTCAGTGACCTTGCAGTCCAGGTATGTGGAGTTTTCAGCAACAGGGTCTCACCATGTATTTCCAATGGGAAATCAATTGTATTGACAATGGCCTGTAATGTTTGGGGGCCTCAGGGACCTCACTGTCCAACAACTCACTGGAAGGTATCCCACCCCTGGTACTGAAATCTTGCTAGTAACAGTGTGTGGCTTCTGGGTGTGCTGTTATCCAAAAGAATAGGCTTCCATGTTATTCACCACATCTTGAATTTTGATTAACCCTCCCCCACCCTTCCCATGACCTTACTTAGGCCATTGTTAGACATTTGCCTTAACTGCTAAGCCATCTCTCCAGCCCCCAATAACTTTTTTTAAAAAGTAAGTTCTCTATACATAGATCACAAAGAAGGTCAAGAATGAGGTAGGGGCCGGGCGTGGTGGCGCACGCCTTTAATCCCAGCACTTGGGAGGCAGAGGTAGGAGGATCACCACAAGTTCGAGGCCACCCTGAGACTACATAGTGAATTCCAGGTCGGCCTGAGCTACAGTGAAACCCTACCTTGAAAAACCAAAAAAAAAAAAATGAGGTAGGGCTGGGCATGGTGGCACACGCCTTTAATCCCAGCCCTCAAGAGGCAGAGGTGAGAGGATCACTGAGTTCAAGGTCAGCCTGAGACTACCTAGTGTATAGGGAATTCCAGGTCACCCTGGGTGGAGGGAGACCTTACCATTAAAAAAATGTGGTAGGGAGGGAGTTTTTGTCCAGATATAACCTGATGCCAGTAGAGCATGACTTCTCCTAGTAGGCCTGTCAAAGTAATAGAGCAGAGGGCTGGAGGGATTGCTTAGAGTTTAAAGCATTTGCCTGCAAAGCCAAAGGACCCAGGTTCAATTCACCAGGACCCAAATTAGCCAGATGTACAAGGGGGCACATGTATCTGGAGTTGGTGTTCAGTGGCTAGAGGCCCTTGTGCACCTATTCTCTCTCTCTTTAAATAAATACATTAAAAAAGAAAACAACAACAGAAAAAGACAACCGAAGCCAGGCATGCCACTGCACACCTTTAATCCCAGCACTTGGTAAGCAGAGGTAGGAGGATCACTGTGAGTTCGAGGCCACCCTGAGGCTACATACTGAGTTCCATGTCACTGATGGATTTGGAATGGGGGCTGAGCTAACCTGCCATGATGCCAATTTTGGGGCTGAGTATCCACAATGCCACTACCAAATGTAAGCCTTCCTGGACTTGCAATTCTAGGAAAGGGGTACAGGGAAGGACTCAGGTTGTTTATAATCTGGAGAGCTCCTTTAGGCAAGAGATAAGGAGAAGACTTCTCTGGTCTGTAGTAACATGGTGACTGCTATCACAGGCTTGATGACATTTCTGCTTTTTACTTTTGGGGGTTCAGTCATCCTAAACTGCCTCAGTAGTCCTAAAAAAATTGTTTTTGGACATAAAATGAATTTGCTTAGTTTTGCAACTGGTGTTAGAAGGGGCAAGGCCATGTTTGAATATTGCTCTCCCTTCATGTGTCTGCCCATCCCTTGTTTTGTTGTTGGTAGTTTGGTTTCAAGTTAGGGTCTTATTCTAGCCCAGGCTGACCTGGCACTCACTCTGTAGTCCCAGGATGGTCTCAAATTCACAGCCCTCTGTATTAGTGCAATTAAAGGTGTGCACCACCACATCCTGGCCCCTTTAGTCATTCTTTTTTTTTTTTTGGAGAGAGAGAGAGAACTGACATGCCAGCTGGGCGTGGTGCCACATGCCTTTAATCCCAGCACTCGGGAGGCAGAGGTAGGAGTTCGAAGCCACCCTGAGATGACATAGTTAATTCCAGGTCATCCTGAGCTAGAGTGAGATCCCACTTCAACCCCCCCCAAAAAAAGGAATGGGCTCACCAGCAGTTCTCAGCAGCTGAGAATGAACTCTAGATGCGTGCACCACCTTGTGGACAAGAGTGACATTGCACCCTTGTGTCACTTCACTACTGGCTAAATGTGGGACCTGGAGAATCAAACAGGTGTTCTTAGGCTTTGCAGGCAGACGCCTTAACCACCAAGCCGTCTCTCCAGCTCCCCTTCAGTTATTCTAAAGGGAGTCTGATGGGATTTAACTTGCCATAGCAGGAAGAATGAATGTTGAGGACCTACCCCGATCAACTCCATGTTGATGTTTGCAGCACCTCCCTCCCTCCTGATGTACATAGCTTTCCCTGAGGAACTTGATCCTGTAAACCTTGATATCTCCCCAGACACCTTCTCAAGCCACTGACTTTCCTGGTGTGATCTGCATTTTCTTTTTTTTTCTTTTTATTTACTCATTATTTGACAGAGAAAGG
Organism: Orientallactaga sibirica; assembly: GCA_036365145.1. NCBI lineage: Eukaryota > Metazoa > Chordata > Mammalia > Rodentia > Dipodidae > Orientallactaga > Orientallactaga sibirica. The sequence continues at coordinate 9,858 of JAEOAD010000007.1, read as the reverse complement.
TTGGGGGAGAGAGATTGAGAATGAGCCTGCAGGGCATCCAGCTACTGCAAACAAACACCAGATGCATGTGCCCCCTTGTGCATCTGGCTTACATGGTAAACCCTGTTTTGAACTTTGAGCCACCCCATCTTTGCTATATCATATCCTGGCCATTTGATAATGTTTGGTTTTTTGAGGTAGGGTCTCACTGTAGCCCAGGCTGACCTGGAATTCACTATGTAGTCTCAGGGTGGCCTCAAAATCTTAGTGATCCTCCTACCTCTGCCTCTCAAGTGCTGGGATTAAAGGCGTGTGTCACCATGCATGGCTTTGATAATGTTTTAATTGTCAGTAACAGCTTTTGGCAGGTACCCCTGATTGTTCATACTTAAAAGTTTATATACTGACCTAACAAAGCTGACTCCTCTCACTGTTATCACAGGTATGTGTCACCACATCCATGGATTGTTTTTTTAGTTTGTTTTCTTTTTTTTTTTCTTTCTCTCTCTCTCTTTTTTTTGGTTTTTTGAGGTAGGGTCTCACTCTAAGAGTTCAGGCTGACCTGAAGTTCACTGTAGTCTCCAGGTGGACTTGAACTGCATGATCCTCCTACCTCGGCCTCAGGAGTGCTCAGGATTAAAGGCGTGGTCCACCACGCCCGGCTCAACCAAGGATTTTCTTGTATCACACAGGGATTGAGGTGATCCTGGAGCCTCAAGGCTATTATTTGTTTTCTCTCCCCAAGTCCTCTCTCTCTTTGAGGTAGGATTGAAAGACCCAGGCCAGAGTAGCACCATGACAGGCCTCAGTCACTCTGTAGGCCACAGGGGTGAGTTCCCAGAATTAAGGGAAGAACAAGCAGTACCAGGAAAAACCATAAACTTGCCCTGTGAGCATGACCCAACCTTCTTAAGGTCCTGGACCGGATGGCCCAATAAGATCCACCATCTCAGAGTTTTGTAAATGTCAACCAATCAAATGAATGTAACCGCCATTTTCTGAGCCAATTAAGTTTGAAATTCCCCTAGACCTAGCCCGCCAAAATCCTAAGACCAATCAGGAACCTCCAAGTACAGTTAATGTTCAAATCAGCCAATCATGTAGTTGGGTAGGTGATAGTTCCCTCCCCCTTGCTCAAACCTCAATAAAAGCCCATTTTTCTGAATCTCCAGCCTCTTACAGGGATCCACTGTGTTGGTGAAGGCAAGAGGCCAAACTTAAGCCCTCTTTGCATTTGCATACGTGTTTGGTCTTCCTTGGTGGTCAGTGGGGGTGCCATGAACTGGGCATTACAGGATCTCACTCTAGCCCAGGCTGACCTGGAACCCACACTGTAGTTCCAGGCTGTCCTTGAAGTCATGGCTATCCTCCTACCTCTGCCTACAGAGTACGGGGATTAAATTCATGCGCCATCACGCCCAGCTTAAGTTTTTATTATTAAATTATTATATTTATTTAGGAAACTACACAACCAAGGAAAGGCACCCACGTGGCTGGAGAGCCCACCATGGAGGTCCTGGAAAAAAACTGCAGAAAGAGAAGAGAAGAGAAAATTCAAGAAGTTCCTGTCATGTGAGTGCCCAGTGCCACCGGGTTTAAGGAAAAGCCCTGGGGTTTTTATTTTCATTTTTATGTATTTGAGGGAGGCAAAGAGGCAGAATGAGAGAGAAAATGGCCGCACCAGGGCTTCCAGCCACTGCTAACAAACTCTAGAGGCATGCGTATTGGTCCTGGAGAATCGAACTGGGCTCCTTTGCCTTTGCAGGCAAGCAATTTAACCACTAAGCCATCTCACCAGCCCAACCTTGGGGGCTTTTTAAAAACTATAAACTATTTATTTATTTATTTATTTATTTGAGAGAGAGAGAAACCTGCACGGGGTGAGAGGGAGAGATTGGGCACCCCAGAGCCTCCAGCCACTGTAGATGAACTCCAGATGCATTTACCCCTTGTGCAGCTGACTGTGGGCTTCTTAAAAATGATTTTATGTCCTGGCCTGGTGGTACATGCTTTTAATCCCAGCACGTGGGAGGCAGATGTGGGAGGATCGCCTTGAGTTTAAGGATACCCTGAGAATATAGAGTGAATTCCAGGTCAGCCTGAGCTAGAGTGAAACCCTACCTAGAAAAAAAAAGATTTTAAAACGTCAAATGGTGCTGAGTGGAGGAAATTTTTTTGCGCTCACAGATATTAGAAGGCAGGAAACTGGGCTGCTTAACAGTTTTCTCAAAGGTCTGCTTGGGTTCTGATATTGTCACCATTCCCAGTTGAGGGTGAATACATAATTGACCTGTTTCCTGATCTATTCCAGGATAGAAAAAATACAGCCGGGTGTGGTGGCACACGCCTTTAATCCCAGCACTAGGAGGATCACCATGAGTTCAAGGCCACCCTGAGAATAAAGAGTGAATTCCAGCCGGGTGTGGTGGTGCACACCTTTAATCCCAGCACTTGTGAGGCCAATGTAGGAGGATTGCCACGAGTTCGAGGCCACCCTGAGACTAAATAGTTAATTCCAGGTGAGCCTGGGCTAGAGTGAAACCCTACTTCGAAAAACCAAAAAAAAAAAAAAAAAAAAAAAGAGTTAGGGCTGGAGAAATGGCTTAGTGGTTAAGGCGTTTGCCTGCAAAGCCAAAGGATCCTGGTTCAATTCTCCAGGACCCACATAAGCCAGAAGCGTGAGGGGCACATGCATCTGGAGTTCGTTTGCAGTGGCTAGAGGCCCTGGCATGCCCATTCCCTCTCTCTCTGCTTGCAAATAAATAAATAAATAAGTAAATAGTGAATTCCAGGTCACCCTGAGCTAGAGTGAGACGCTACCTTGAAAACAGTAAAAGAAAAAAAAAAGGAATGGGCTCACCAGCAGCTCAGCAGCTATGAATGAACTCTGGATGCGTGCACCCCCCTCGTGGACAAGTGTGGCATTGTACCCTTGTGTCACTTTAAGTCTGGCTAAATGTGGGATATGGAGGATCAAAGTTTAAGGATTTGCCTGAGAATATAAATTCCAGGTCAGCCTGAGCTTGAGACCCTACCCCAAAAAAAAGTTTTAAACGTCAAAGATGCTGAAGTGGTGGAAATTTTTTTTGCACTCACAGATATTAGAATTTGTTTGCAGTGGCTGGAGGCCCTGGTTGTCACCATTCCCAGTTGAGGGTGAACCATCTGACCTGTTTCTGATCTGTTTCAGTATAAAAAACTAAAAAGGGGATTTAAAGTACTAGAGGATCACCATGAGTTCAAGGCCACCCTGAGAATAAAGCATCTGGAGCTGGGTGTTGTGGGTGGCAGAGCCTTTAATCCCAGCACTTGTGAGGCCAAGGTAGGAGGAATAAATAAATAAATAGTTCCAGGCCACCATTAAACTAAATAAATAAATTCCAGGTGAGCCTGGGCTAGATGAAACCATCTTTGAAACCCATGAACAAAAAAACCCCAAAAAAAATAGGGCTGGAGAAATGGCATTGGTTAAGGCATTTGCCTGCAAAGCCAACTGGGATCCTGGTTTGATTCTCCAGGACCCACATGCCAGACAACTGGGGCATTGTATCTGGAGTCATAAATAAATAAATGCCCATTCTCTCTCTCTCTGCAAATAAATAAATAAATAAATGAATGAATGAATGAATGAATGAATGAATGAATGAATAAAGAGTGAATCTCAGGTCACCCTGAGCTAGAGTGAGAGGCTACCTTGAAAACAGTAAAAAGAAAAAAAAAGGAATGGGCTCACCAGCAGCTCTCAGCAGCTATGAATGAACTCTGGACATGCATTTGGACAAGTGTGGCATTGCACCCTTGTGTCACTTTAAGACTGGCTAAATGTGGGATATGGAGGATCAAACAGGTGTTCTTACCAGGCAGATGCCTTAACCACTAAGCCAGGTCTCCTGCACTAGGTCCAATTTCAAAAAATTTTTAAAATGTATTTTTATATGTGCTGGAGAGATGCTGCAAACAAACTTTGCAGATGCACATATCCAGGGTTTGAGACTTTGTTCCATCAGGCTTTATAGTGCTGAGATGAAATAGGGATATATGCATGCTGGGGAGATGGCTTATCTGTTAAGCATTTGCCTGTGCATGTGATTCTCAAAGGATCTGCCTTTTGAGACTCAATTCCCTCTCCTAGTAATTGAGATGCATGAAGTCTGCATGCATGGGAATTTCTTTGCAGTGACTGGAAATGGTGCATCCATTCTCTAACCATGTGCCCTCTCTCTCTCTCAGAGAAGAAGTATAACTAAAATGGGGAATAGGGGAACCTTACCCAATCCTGGAAGCTCAGGAGAGATGAACAGCCAGGAAAAAAGAAACATAGGTAGGCCAGAGTGAAGGCTGATTGGTCTGGGCTAGAGGCTGGCTCGGGAAGAGGCCAGCCATGAAGCCATCTTTTCGGGCCATGATTAACCAACCACAATGCAAATATCTGGTTTAAATTCCCTGGAAAGGGGAACTTCTGTGTCGAAGAGGGGCACAGGTTGTTTGTAGAAAAATAGGGGTAGAGAACTCCTTCAACCAAGAGATAAGGAGATTATCCTTCTCTGATCTCTAGAAAAGTGGAGATTGAAAGGGCAGATTTAAGGACATTTATACTTTTTTACTTTCGGGGCCCAGTCACCCTAAACTAACCCTAACAAAGCTACCTGACTCCCTCTCACTGGGATCACAGGTATGTGGATGTCACCACATGCAGTACTTGGGTACCCATGGATTATTTTTAGTTTGTTTTGTTTTTGGATTTTGGAGGTAGGTTCTCACTCTAGTTCAGGCTGACCTGTTCACTGTGTAGTCTCAGGGTGACCTTCAACTGAATGATCCTTCTATCTCTGCCTCCAAGTGCTGGGATTAAAGGTGTGCATTAACCCCATGTTTTTTTTTTTTTTTTTTTTTTGAGGTAGGGTCTCACTCTGGCTAGGCTACCTGGACACCTCAGCTCAAACCTCATGTTTTTGTTTTTTTTTTTATCACAGAAGGATTGAGGTGGTCCTGGAGCTTCAAGGCTATTATTTGTTTTCCTCCCCACGCCCTGTTTTCTCTATCTTTGAGATAGGATCTCACTCTAGCCCAGGCTGACCTGGAACTCACTCTGTAGTTCCAGGCTGTCCTTGAACTCATGGCTATCTTCCTTCCTCTGCCTACCAAGTGCTGGGATTAAAGGCATGTGCCACCATGCCCATCTTAAGTTTTTATTATTAAATTATTATATTTATTGAGAAAACTACACAAGCAAGGAAAGGCACACACGTGGCTGGAGAGCCCACCATGGAGGTCCTTGAAAAAAAATTGCAGAAAGAGAAGAGAGAAGAGAAAGTTGAAGGAGTTCCTTTCATGTGATTGCCCAGTGCCACTGGGTTTAAGGAAAAGACCTGGGGGCTTTTATTTTTACTTATTTGAGGGAGGGAAAGAGGCAGAATGAGAGAGAAAATGGGCACAGAAGGGCTTCCAGCCACTGCTAACAAACTCTAGACACATGCGTATTGGTCCTGGAGAATCGAACTGGGCTCCTTTGCCTTTGCAGGCAAGCAATTTAACCACTAAGCCATTGCTCCAGCCCAACCCTGGGGGCTTTTTTAAAAAATATATTTTTATTTATTTATTTGAGAGAGAGAAACTTGCACAGAGAGAGGGGGGTAGAGGGAGATTGGGTGCCCCAGAGCCTCCAGCCACTGTAGATGAACTCCAGATGCATTTTTCCCCTTGTTCAGCTGACTGGGGGCTTTTAAAAAATGATTTTAAGTCCTGGCCTGGTGGTACATGCTTTTAATTCCAGCACGTGGGAGGCAGAGGTGGGAGGATCATCTTGAGTTCAAGGACACCCTGAGAATACAGAATGAATTCCAGGTCAGCCTGAGATAGAGTGAAACCCTACCTCGAAAAAAAAAAGATTTTAAAACGTCAAATGGTGCTGAGTGGAGGAAATATTTTCACACTAATGGATATTAGGAAATAAGGAGGAATCCTTGGGCTATTTAACAGTTTTCTCAAAGGTCTGCTTGGGTTCTGATATTGTCACCATGCCCAGGTGAGAGAGAATGCCTAATTGACCCCTTACCTGATCTATTCCAGGACCATAAACTAAATTGCATATTCTTAGCAAGATATCAGATGGCTAATGCCAAAATGTGACTTATATTGACCATGTCACCAGCGGTGGGAAGACATCTCCGTGTCCCCAGCTTTGCTCTCTGAAGGCCTTCCACTCAGGTGCAGCCGGGTCTGCCTTAGGAGAATGGAAAGATGATTGAGGAGCGTCAGGTGTGGGCCTCAAGAGAAGAACGCCCCAAATTCTTCAGCAGCAGTTGCGTCAGTGACTGGTGGCTTTTGGAGTTACTTGTTTGAATGAGGTGAGCAACTCATTTCCTTATATAAAGATTTTATGGGCCAGGCATTGTGGCTCATGCCTTTAATCCCAGCACTCAGGCAGCAGATGTAGGAGGATCTGTGAGTTCCAGGCCACCATGAAACTCCAGTAAATTCCAGGTCAGCCTAAGCTAGAGTCAGACCCCATCTTGGAAAACTTAAAAAGAATTTAAAATAGAACCATAGGGTTCCAGCCCAATATTATATTTAATGATTTATTTATGTATTTATTTATGGGAGAGAGAAAGAATGGGTGCACCAGGGCCTCCAGCCACCACAAATGTACTCCAGATGCATTCACCACCATGTGCATCTGGCTTATGTGGGCCTGAGAATTGGACCAGGGTCCTTGGCTTCCCAGACATCTGCCTTAACCACTAAGCCATCTCTCCAGCCCCCAATAACTTATTTTTTTACAAAGTAAGTTCTCTATACATAGATCACAAAGAAGGTCAAGAATGAGGTAGGGCTGGGTGTGGTGGCACATGCCTTTAATCCTAGCCCTCAGGAGGCAGAGGTGGGAGGATCACTGTTCAAGGTCAGACTGAGACTATATAGTGTATAGGGAATTTCAGGTCACCCTGGGTGGAGGGAGACCCTACCATAAAAAAAATGTGGTAGGGAGGGAGTTTTTGTCCAGATATAACCTGATGCCAGTAGAGCATGACTTCTCCTAGTAGGCCTGTCAAAGTAATCGAGCAGAGGGCTGGAGGAATTGCTTAGAGGTTAAGGCATTTGCCTGCAAAGCCAAAGGACCCAGGTTCAATTCACCAGGACCCACATTAGCCAGATGTACAAGGGGGCACATGTATCTGGAGTTGGTGTTCAGTGGCTGGAGGCCCTGGTGCACCTATTCTCTCTCTTCCTCTTTCTCTGTTAAATAAATAAATACAGAAAAAAGAAACAACACACACACACACACAAAACATTAGAAGCCAGGCTTGCTAGTGCATGCCTTTAATCTCAGCACTTGGTAAGCAGAGGTAGGAGGATCACTGTGAGTTCCAGGCCACCCTGAGACTACATACTGAGTTCCAGGTCACTGATGGATTTGGAATGGGGGCTGAGCTAACCTGCCATGATGCCAATTTTGGGGCTGAGTATCCACAATGCCACTACCAAATGTAAGCCTTCCTGGACTTGCAATTCTAGGAAAGGGGTACAGGAAAGGACTCAGGTTGTTAATTATCTGAACTCCTTTAGGCAAGAGATAAGGAGAAGACTTCTCTGGTCTGTGGTAACATGGGGACTGCTAGCACAGGCTTGATGACATTCCTGCTTTTTACTTTTGGGGGTTCAGTCATCCTAAAGTGCCTCAGTAGTCCTAAAAATTGTTTTTGGACATAAAATGAATTTGCTTAGTTTTGCAACTGGTGTTAGAAGGGGCAAGGGCATGTTTGAATATTGATCTCCCTTCATGTGTCTGCCCATCCCTTTTTTTGTTGTTGGTTGTTTGTTTGGTTTCAAGTTAGGGTCTTATTCTATCTCAGGCTGACCTGGCACTCACTCTGTAGTCCCAGGATGGTCTCAAACTCACAGCCCTCTGTATTGGTGCGATTAAAGGTGTGCACCACCACATCCTGGCCCCTTTAGTCTTTTTTTTTTTTTTTTGAGAGAGAGAGAGAGAGAATTGACATGCCAGCTGGGCGTGGTGGCACATGCCTTTAATCCCAGCACTCGGGTGGCAGAGGTAGGAGTTTGAGGCCATCCTGAGATGACATAGTTAATTCCAGGTCAGCCTGAGCTACAGTGAGATCCTACTTCAAAAACACACACACAAAAAAAAAGGAATGGGCTCACTAGCAGCTCTCAGCAGCTGAGAATGAACTCTAGATGCGTGCACCACCTTGTGGACAAGAGTGACATTGCACCCTTGTGTCACTTTATGTCTGGCTAAATGTGGGACCTGGAGAATCAAACAGGTGTTCTTAGGCTTTGCAGGCAGACGCCTTAACCACTTGTCTCTCCAGCTTCCCTTCAGTTATTCTAAAGGAGTCTGATGGGAATTAGCACCATAGCAGGAAGAATGAATGTTGGAGACCCACCTGATCAACTCCATGTTGATGTTTGCAGCACCTCCCTCCCTCCTGCTGTACATAGCTTTCCCTGAGGAACTTGATCCTGTAAACCTTGATATCTCCCCAGACACCTTCTCAAGCCACTGACTTTCCTGGTGTGATCTGCATTTTCTTTTTTTCTTTTTATTTACTCATTATTTGACAGAGAAAGGTTGGGGGAGAGAGATTGAGAATGAGCCTGCAGGGCATCCAGCTACTGCAAACAAACTCCAGATGCATGTGCCCCCTTGTGCATCTGGCTTACATGGTAAACCCTGTTTTGAACTTTCAGCCACCTCATCTTTGCTATATCATATCCTGGCCATTTTATAATGTTTGGTTTTTTGAGGTAGGGTCTCACTGTAGCCCAGGCTGACCTGGAATTCACTATGTAGTCTCAGGGTGGCCTCAAAATCTTAGTGATCCTCCTACCTCTGGCTCTCAAGTGCTGGGATTAAATGCGTGTGTCACCATGCATGGCTTTGATAATGTTTTAATTGTCAGTAACAGCTTTTGGCAGGTACCCCTGATTGTTCATGCTTAAAAGTTTATATACTGACCTAACAAAGCTGACTCCCTCTCACTGTTATCACAGGTATGTGTCACCACATCCATGGATTGTTTTTTTTAGTTTGTTTTCTTTTTTTTTCTTTCTCTCTCTCTTTTTTTTTTTTTTTTTTTGGTTTTTCGAGGTAGGGTCTCACTCTAAGAGTTCAGGCTGACCTGAAGTTCACTGTAGTCTCCAGGTGGACTTGAACTGCATGATCCTCCTACCTCTGCCTCAGGAGTGCTCGGATTAAAGGCATGGTCCACCACGCCAGGCTCAACCAAGGATTTTCTTGTATCACACAGGGATTGAGGTGATCCTGGAGCCTCAAGGCTATTATTTGCTTTATCTCCCCATGCCCTCTCTCTCTTTGAGGTAGGATTGAAAGACCCAGGCCAGAGTAGCACCATGACAGGCCTCAGTCACTCTGTAGGCCACAGGGGCGAGTTCCCAGAACCAAGGGAAGGACAAGCAGTACCAGGAAAAACCATAAACTTGCCCTGTGATCATGACTCAACATTCTTAAGGTCCTGGACCGGATGGCCCAATAAGATCCACCATCTCAGAGTTTTGTAAATGTCAACCAATCAAATGAATGTAACCGCCATTTTCTGAGCCAATTAAGTTTGAAATTCCCCTAGACCTGGCCCGCCAAAATCCTAAGACCAATCAGGAAACTCCAAGTACAGTTAATGTTCAAATCAGCCAATCATGTAATTGAGTAGGTGATAGTCCCCTCCCCATTGCTCAAACCTCAATAAAAAGCCCATTTTTCTGAATCTCCAGCCTCTTACAGGGATCCACTGTGTTGGTGAAGGCAAGAGGCCAAGCTTAAGCCCTCTTTGCATTTGCATACGTGTTTGGTCTTCCTTGGTGGTCAGTGGGGGCCATGAACTGGGCATTACAGGATCT